>OU015749.1:119578001-119621778 GCA_907169655.1 Acomys percivali | reverse complement strand
CTTTTTTTTTTTTTTTTTTTTCGAGACAGAGTTTCTCTGTGTAGCCTTGACTATTCTGGACTCACTCTGTAGACCAGGCCGGCCTCGAACTCACATCGATCCGCCTGCCTCTGCCTCCCAAGGCGTGTGCCACCAACGCCTGGCAGTGATAACTTTTTTTTTTATTTCCAGCTAAATATTATACATTTGAAAATAAAGATGCTGTCCTTTTCTTTCCTTTTGAGACAGGGCCAGGGCCTTGTACTAGTTAGATGAAGCTAGACAATCCATCGCTGAGCTACAACCCAGGCCAGAAGATCATATTTGATACGTAACTATAAAGATAAGGATACTGAATTGGGAAATCACACAGCATGCGCTGGCAGCGTCAGTGCAGTTTGACCCCAAAATAGAGCAAGTGATGAGGAAACTGGGGCCCAGAATAATTACAAATTACCCAAGTCCATGGCACAAGAGCATTCAAGAATGGGCACTGCGGCCTGCTTACTTCACTTTCTCCACATAACTACGACCAAGGCAATATTTTAGCCGCTGCTATGCTTTTTTAAAAATAATCTACTGTATATTGTCCATTAAGGAATGGTTCAACAAGCACTTCTTGGATGCCTAATACCTGAAGACATGATTGGGCAGGTCTTCAGGCCTAATTTGATATAATTATATATATTTTTTCAAGTTAGGAATAGGTGTAATATAATATGGGCCTAAGACAGATTCTCCTTCCCTTGCTTGGACTTTGCTGGATTTTGTTTCTGTATAAACACTGTAAGTAACGGTATTAAACCATGAGTCTATATTATTTTTCCACATGAAAGAAACATCAAGTCTTAGCAGTCACTATATGTGTGGCTTTTCCACACATGCTAGGGTGCTAGGGTGAAAGGGGATCTCACACTTTCATTTTTGCTCTGACATTTAAAAACACTCTTTTGGTTGGTGAGATAGCTCAGTGGGTGCAGACACTTGCTGCCAAGCCTGAGGACCTATGTCGCATCCTGAGTCCCACATGGTGGAAGGAGATAACGGATTCCTGAAAGCTGTCTGCTGACACACGCGCACACACACACACACACACACACACACACACACACACACACACGCCACAAAACCTATCATAAAGACATAAAATACATAAATGTAATAACATTTTTGTTAAAAAAAAAAAAAAACAAGCGAACTTGCTAGCACTGTAGCACAAGACTCACTTCCCTTTTGCTTATCAACCATCAAAAGACGTTTCCCCTTGGTGCTTGTTATGTTTTAACGTAACCATGGAAACGTAGCTCTTTCGACTGACATGCGTTATTCTGTTTCCATGTAGTCATCTTCTGAGAACATTTTAAACACTGTGGTCACTAGTAGATCTTTGGGTTACTTTGTATTTCCACACAAATCTATTGGTATTTCAGCACACCCCACATTAGTAACATTGGTGAGGGGCTAGTCCAGTGTCGGTACCATGGGCTCCTTCTAATTTGATCACACTTGTCATAATTAAAGCTTTGGTAGCAGACAGAAAAAGGTAATTGCCATTTGAACAAAATAGGATATCAGGTATATAATTTACATGTATTTATGTATACATTTATATTTCTATATATTGTCATGCATATATGTATATCAAGTTGAGACTTGAGAGTTCTGTTCCTGGCATATGGCAGGCTGGGAATTCACACTGTACCTCCCACTGGCAACAATCAAGAAGACTAAATTTAAAAAAAAAAAAATCCTGGGGACTGGAGAGACGACTCAGCGGTTAGCCGACTACATTTTGTATATTTTCATGTGTATGTGTGTGCTTGTGTGAGTTCTTGTGCAGAGCACACATGGAGAGGCCAGGAGAAGGCATCAGGGCCTCTGGAACGGAAGGCTCCGGCATTTATGAGCAGCCATGTGGTTGCTGGGAATTGAGGACTCCAGTCCTCCACAAGAGCAACAAGTGCACTTAACCATTGAGCCACCTCTCCAGCCACATTAACAAGAAATTTAAGACGTGTGTGTGTGTGTGTGTGTGTGTGTGTGTGTGTGTGTGTGCACGCACACACACACTAGCACTCATATGTGTTTGGATATCTGTGGAAGCCAGAAGAAGATATTGAATTCCCTGTAGTTGAAGTTATAGGCAGGTGTGAGCTGTCGGACATAGATGCCGAGATTTAAACTCAAGCCCTCTGCGAAAGCAGCAAGTAGTTTTAATTGTTGAGTCATCTCTCCAGCCCCCTTCATTCTTTAATTAAATTTATTCCTTGATAATCTCACCATGTACATAATGCACACTGATTACACTCTTCCTCTATCCTCTCTTGCGCCCCTCCTGCCCCATCTACCTGCCGTCCTCCCTCCCCCTCCTGTTCTCACGCTATGTTATCTCATGTTATGGTATGCTCTTCCATGTAGATGTTTGTGTGACCTTGCATCCCTGCTGGACTGGAAGGGTGGGAACACAGAAGCCACGCGTGCCTGCTTTATTTTTGTTGCTCTACAATACCTGGCAAAGCACATGGAAGCTTATTTGAGCTCAGCAAATGTCGCTGAGTCTGAAAATAGGGAGTAGGGATGCTTTTCCTGTTCGCGACAGAAGGCTTCTTAGATGGTAGCTTGGGGCCATTTCCAGCTTTTATACCAATGGTTGTGGAGCACTGGTGGGGAGTGCTACCTATAAGTAAGCGGGGTCGGGGTAGGGAGGAGGATGACCCGAGCTATTTCTCCAGTAACAGGAGAGGGGGAAAAGGAATATTATCTGAAGTGATCAGAGCCCATTTAAAAGCAGAGATGGAGAGAAAAACTGAAGGCACAAGAGCCGAAAGAGCCACCCAGGAACATCCATGTTATCTGAGTCTAGCAATGGGGGCAATGTTCTTCTCTTAACTGCCTTTTATAAAAGGCCACATGTCCCTATGTGCAGCTGGCATATTGTGAACCTGACTTTGAGAGATTCTCTGAGGACCTGGACCAAAAGGGGAGCTGCCTTTCTAGAATACGATCAATCATCCCCCAGCCCCAAGCATAGTGTTGGACAAAAGAAGACAGATGCAGAACACTACACATTGTCTGCTGCTGCTAATGCCAAGTTCAAACCCAAACAAAACTAATCTGTGGTCTTCAAAGTCAAAAAATGGAGCTGCCCTTGGAAGGTTCTGATCCACAGCAAGAGACAAAAGGGCCTTCAGAGGCTTCGTAATATTCGGCACTTAGATCTGAATGCAGGTTACCCGGTGTAGACGGAGAGTTTGTGCACTCTACCATTCAACAGTTATATCGTAGTTGCTTGAAAAAAGTAAAGGTGTCTGGGGGAGATTGCTCAGTTGGTTAAGTGTTTGCCTCACAAGCAAAAAGACTTGAGTTCAAGCCCCACCTCCCCCACCGCCAGCCTGGTGTGGTGGTGTGTGCTTATAATCTTGGCATTGGAGAGGCTGAGACAGGTGGATTCCTGGGGCTGGCTTGCCAACTAACCTAGCCTGCTTTGTGAATTTCAGGACAAATGAGAAGCCATGTCTGAAAAAGGCAAAAAAAAAAAAAAAAAAAAAAAAAAAGTTCTACACCTATGCCCGTATACATGCACACACATAATCACCTGCACGCATTCGTGAGTGCGCGCGCGCACACACACACACACACACACACACACACACACACACAGAGAGAGAGAGAGAGAGAGAGAGAGAGAGAGAGAGAGAAGAGTAGAGGAGTGGGAAGGAGAGGAGCAGGGGGTAGCAGTAGCTGTCATGGTGGTGCACCCTTGTAATCTTAACCCTTGAGAGGTGGAGACAGAGAATTGTGAGTTTGAGACTTTCCTTTGCTAAGCAAATGGAGTTTAAGATTAACCTAGCCTGGGAGGCAGAGGCAGGCAGATCTCTGAGTTTGAGGTCAGCCTGGTCTACATGGTATGTTTCAGGACAGCCAGGACTACATAGAGAGACCCTGTCTCAAAAAATAAAATAAAATAAAAAATAAAACAAACAAAACGAAATTGAGTGTGTCATCACTAGTTGACAAGTCATGCAGCATGTTTACTGTGAAAATTAAAATTAAACACACATTTTAAAATTCCAGAGTTCTCTCTGGGAACCTGTGACCAGATGGCTCTCATAAATAATGCATCAAAATATGGTGAGGACTAGGAGAATTCATGATATGTGACAAAGAGAAAACAGCCAATGATCACGCAGTTGGCGCTATTTGAATTCCGTTGCTGTTTTTTTTTTTTTTTTTGGAAGAGCCTGGATCACCCACTTGAAACGGCCACATACTAAGAATGGCGTCAGCGCACATGAGGAGATTCAGAGGCCTCGGAACCTTGAAATACTCTCGGCCGTTCTGGCCACTTGATGCTCACTTGGTGAGATGGAAAAATATTTTATCTGGTCGAAGATATGGATCAGGATCAAGTGATCTACTCCTTCCAGCTCTTAAATGTCCTGGCTTATGGGAACTGAAACTATGTAGAACAATTGCGGTTACAGTGCTCACATTATTGGAGTAGGGTGGGGAAATCAGCCACTCATGAAATCTGTAATAAAAACCAACAAGCAATGTAGGTGGGAATGCCAAATAGGAAAAGATTCAGACAGAAAACATCTTTCCGGATGTTATGTGTTACCAGAAACCATTTGCTGTTGTTCCCTGGGGATTTCCCTAGGTCTCATCACATACTTCACCTAGCAATGCCTAGGAAGGAAGGAAGGACGGAAGAAAGGAAGGAGGGAGGGAGGGAGGGAGGGAGGGAGGGAGTGAAAAAAGAGAAAGGAGGGTTAGGGTGTAGATCAGTTGATAGAATGCTTGCCTAGCGTAGAGAACGCCCTGGGTTCTCGCATAGCACCACAAAAGCCTAGCATATTTAGTGCATGCCTATCATCGCAGTACTCAGGAGGTTAAGTCAGGAGCATCAGGAGCCCGAAGCCACCCTTGGCTGCATGGTGCATTTGCGGCCAGCCTGGATTACGGGAGCTCCCGTTTCAAAAAGAAAAGGAAGGAAGGAGCTGAAGAGACGGTTCAGCAGTTCAGAGGATGTGCAGCTCTTCCACAGGACCAGAATATGATTCCCAGCACCCATGCCGGGAGGCTTATAGCTACCTGTAACTCCAGCTCTAAGGAATCTGACACTTTTGGCTTCTTTGGGCCCCTTTATTCACATGAACATACTCCCTCCCCACATACATACACATAATTAGAATTAATAAAAATATTTAAAAAAAAAAAACTGTGAGAAGGCTGGTGAGATTGTCCAAGGAGCAAACTGCAAAGACCTATTCCCAGGGATCCCATGGTAGAAGGAAAGAACTCGCTACTGGAAGACGTCCTCTGGTCTGCACACACGCACTGTAGCATGCACACTCACTCACACACAGTCACACACAGAAAATATATACACATACACACAAAACACATGCATCCGCATGCACTTAATTAATTTGTTTTTGTTTTGTTTTTAGTGTTTTCGAGACAGGGTTCCTCTGTGTAGCCTTGGCCGTCCTGGACTCACTTTGTAGACCAGGCTGGCCTCGAACTCACAGTGATCCACCTGCCTCTGCCTCTGGGATTAAAGGTGTGTGCTACTTCGCATAAAATAGAAAGTAAAATGAAGGGAGAAAAAAAAAATGAGGACATAGTTTTAGTCTTCAGTTTTGTCTTTATGACTTCATATCTATGGAGTTAAGTTCATTGCAAGAAGAAGAGATACTTTGTACAATATGGAGCCGTGAGGGAGCTCTAGTTTGGTTCAAATCCAGTTTGGTTCAACCCCCAGTCCCATCCCTGCCTTCAGCACCAGCCGGTGAGAATCATTTCCATTTGGACTGGGAAGCAGCCCATCCAGCTGGCTTATTCTTGCTGTACCGTGCTGCCCCTGGTGGTTCCTGGTGGAACGGCCTGAAGTCTGTGGAAGAGGCAGGGAGGACTTTCACTGGCTTTATGTGTTTAAAGCAATTATAGAAGTAGAAACCGACTAGAGCCTGGAGTCATACTTGTAAGTAGCTGTGTGACCTCGGGAGGTCATTTCACTTCTCTGAGCCTAGGGTTCCTCTGTTTGGAATAGCACCTCTCATGATCACTGAAACAGAGATCATGGGACTGCAGGGACATGCTGTGTTATTTGAAGTGGAGAAATTAAGGGCCAGGCATGGTGATGTGCCTGTAAGTCCGAAGCAGGGGGTAGGGGAGCAGGGGGATTCCTGGAGCTCAAGCCAGACAGTCCTGAGAATCAGTAAGCTCCAGATTCAGTGAGAGATCCTGTGTCAAAGTAAGTGAGTAAATAAATAAATAAATAAGGTAGAGAGAAGTGACTGAGGAGGACACACAGTGTTGACTTCTGGCCTTTACATGTGTGTGCTTGTACATGTGCATCTGCACATACACGCACACACATCACACACATACAAAAATAAATAAAATGAAAGAAACCGGGTGGCCAGCAAGATGGTTTGGTAGCGAAGAGCTGGCTGCAATAGTGTGCAGCTGTGACTTCAGCATTCCTATGGTGAGAGGAGAATCATCTAAAAGTTCAACACCAGCTCATCTGGGCTGTGCAGTACAGCAATAAAGAGGCAAGAGACCCTGCCTCAAAAAGGCAGAAGTGGGAAACTGACTCCCTGAAAGTTGTCCTCTGACCTACACACACACACACACACACACGCACGCACGCACGCACGCACGCACGCACAGCACACACAGATCCATACACACTTACAAAAATAAATAAATAAAAATAAAGTAAAAGAAAATGGACACTGGGCATGGTGGCGCACGCCTTTAATCCCAGCACTCGGGAGGCAGAGACAGGTGGATCGCTGTGAGTTCAAGGCCACCCTGGTCTACAAAGTGAGTCCAGGACAGCCAGGTCTACAGAGAGAAACTGTGTCTCAGAAAAGAAGAAGAAGAAGAAGAAGAAGAAGAAGAAGAAGAAGAAGGAGAAGGAGAAGGAGAAGGAGAAGGAGAAGGAGAAGGAGAAGGAGAAGGAGAAGGAGAAGGAGAAGAAGAAGAAGAAAATGGATGGCCAGCAAAATGGCTCAGCAGGTAAAAGAACTGGCCATGCAAATCTGACAACCTTAAGATCTACTTGATAGGATTTTAAGGGCAGATACTTAAAAAAAAAAAAAAAAAAAAAAAAAAAAAAAAAAAAAAAAAACTTGTTCCTATATTTTATGTGCCTGTGTGCCTGAGTGTATGTGCACCATGGATATGCAGTGCCCACTGAGGCTAGAAGAGAGACTCACTCCCTCTGCAGCTGGAGTTACAAGCAGCTGTGAGCTGCCCATGTTGGGATATAACTTGGGTTCTCCGCAACAGAAGAAAGTGCTCTTACCTGCTAAGTCACCTCTCCAGCCCCACGGAAGACACTTTTAAAGGCAGAAATCCCAATACTTCCTTTAAAAAAAAAAAAAAACGCTCATGCATATATGTAGTTAGAGGCAGGAGCAACCTTTTTACTGTAGCTGCCATGGACAGGAAAGGTTGGATAAACTGCAATATGCAAATCATAGCAAACCTTAGGCATCAAAAGTAGAGTTTCAACATGAGAAAAAAAGCAAGTTGCAGAATTACACAGACAACATAACACAATGTAGAAGTGAAAAGTAAAGCTACATATTTTATATGCATATCTATACATGCAAATAATATGCATATAAATTAATTGCATCGGTTATATAAACCGATGATAAATTATATTAGGGGAAGGAAACCACCTGAACAAGTGGCTAAAGGAGACCTAATTTTTCCGAATTTTTGTTTTCCACGTTTTAATATTATCATAATTTATGTATATGTGTATATGTAAGTGTATGCCATAGGTGTTCGTATGGGCCAGAAGAGGGCATTAGGTTTTCTGGAGCTGAAGTTACAGGAGCTTGTTAGCACCCAACATGAGTGTTGGGAAGTAAACAGAAAGTGGATGAGCAGAAAGTGCTCTTAACTGCTGAGCCATCTCTCCAGCACATCTGAATCTTTAAAACAAGAACAATGTGTTTGTATTTGTGTATTACTTGGCTAATTAAATTTAAACTATAATAAGAAATAAATAAGGGCTGAGGATGGAACTCAGTGTGGAGCCCTGTGCAGAGTGTGTGAGCTTCAGGTTTGACACACAGCAGCAGAAAAAATCTAGAGAGGGAGGGAGGAAGAGGGGGAGAGAAAGAGAGAGCTTCTTTCTTAGGCGTGGTGGCACATTCCTGTAATCCCAACAGTTAAGACAATCTCAAGTTCCAGACCACCCTGCTCTACATAGTGAAACTGCCCTGAACATAAGCAAACAAATGATACTGGACGCTAAGCTGGAATATCGAAAGCAGATGGGGCTGGAGGGATGGCTCAGTAGTAAGAGCGCTGGCTGCTCTTGTAGAGGAGAGTCTCCAGCACCCACCTGTCAGATCACAGGTGCCTGTAACTCCCATTCCGGGGTGTCTGATGCCCCCTTCTGACCTCTGTGGGTACCAGGAACACATGCAGTACATAAACATGCAGGCAAAACACCATACACATAACATTTTTTAAAACTTTACACACACACACACACACACACACACACACACACACACGCAAAATCTAAGACAGGACATATTGTTTCTATTCAAGGAACAACTTATAAATTACAGAAATGCTTTGGATTTTTCTAAACATTACAAAGTAAGAATGGATCCACCTGCCGAGCGTAGTGGAACAACTTTAACCCCAGCACTAGGGAGGCTGAGGCGGACAGAGCATGTGAATTTACAGACTAGTCTATAGGATGAGTTCCCAAGTTAGTCAGGGCTATGAATAAGACCCTGTCAACAGGAGGGAAAAAAAGGCATCCAGCAAATGTTGAATTGATATTATAACCTGATATTTAGTTGTGAAAAAAATGTAGTCAAGAATCAGTCATGTAAAATATGTGGGTATTTGATATTAGGTAGTAATTGACTGACTTTTATTTTCCTATTTTTGTCAGGATATAAAATACACAGAGGTTGGGGCTTCTTTTTATGTCACTGGTTTTCAGTTACTTAAATAATTGATGTGTCCTCTATTAATATTTTACATTGACCAGGATTGGCAAGATGCGTCATTGTAAAGGTGCTTGTAGTGCATGCAACCTTGGAGACCCAAGTTCAGTCCCCAGAATCCACATAAAAAAGCAGACAGAGAGAACAGACGCCTGAAAGTTGTCCCCTGACCTCCAAACTCAGGCAGAGGCACAATGTCCACACACACCTCCTGCAATCAACACACACACACACACACACACACACACACACATACGCACACACTACATTGACCAGAATCACTTCAGTGAGAAGAACTGTCCTTTTTGGCCTAGTTTTTATCCCCTTATTACAAAAATAGCACATGTTTAAAGTGGAAAGAAGCAAACCATTGCAAGTTATAAAGGAACAATGCAAGCCTATCAGTTTGAATGTGCGGGTTCCTCCCACTTTGCATGTGTGTGTTCATGGAGTTGGGGTTAATGCTGTACAGTTTATACCTGTGGGGTTTTTTTCAATTTATATTTTATTACAAGCATTTCTGTGTATCATCAAACATCCGTTTGTATATGTGCTTGTATGCGTGTTTATGTAGTGTATGCATGTGTGCACATGTGTGAGGTGTGCTTGTTCATGTAGACACAACATAGAAATCAGAGGTTGATGATGACCAGAATCTTCTTCAATCTCTTTTCCATGCTTTTTTTTTTTTTTGAGATAAGGTCACTCAGTTAAGTTGGAACTCTCTGTTTTACTTAGACTGGCTGGTCACTGAGCCTCCCAGGACCTGCCTGTCTCCTTCCTGCCCATGCTTGGGTTACAGATGCCAATCATCACATCTGGATCTTTACTGTGTCCTAAGGCTCCAAACTCAAGTTCTCATGCTTGCACAAAAAGTGCTTTACCTGCTGAGCCATTGCCCTAGCACCTCGTCAAAGAGCTTTTGAAAATATTTATTATGGGGGAATGTACTACTGTTGTCTTGCTAAAATGGATGACTTGTCAAGTTTGCCTTTTGAATATTTATGTCTCTACCCATAGGTTAGCACTGCCTCAATCTGGGCCAAGGAAGCTTCTCTGCAGTGGTCAGCCATTAATGCTGAAATAAGTGGCTGTTGAGTGCTCAGGCCTAAATAGGATGGCTATACCAGCAGCCTCGAACACACCCATACAAGACTACTCGGGGAACATTGGTGTGGAGGGGGCAGAAAGAACACAAGAGCTGGAGGAGTGGGCGGATGCTGGGAAAAGCTGTTTTCTGCACACGGCATGGCCAACCCGTCTGTGGTTACCCCAACAAGACCAATCAATGTTCCAGCAGGTAGCACTAACTGAACTCGGTAAGATTTTCTTTGTTTGTTTGTTTTGCTTTGTTTTTAAGGAGAGGGTGCAGAGCATGGTGGCGCTCCCCTTTAATTCTAGCACTACTCAGGAGGCAGAAGCAGGTGGATCGCTGTGAGTTTGAGGCCAGCCTGGCCTACAAAGCGTGTCTAGGACAGCCAAGGCTACACAGAGAAACCCTGTCTCGAAAAACAAAAAACAAACAAACAAACAAACAAAAAGAGAGGGATGACGTGGGGAAGGGGATATGTTTGCGATGCCTTGGTGAGCTTGACAGAGGCATTGTAGGTGGATATGATCATGATAGGTTGTTAGCACAAAGAATATATGCAAGATCTTGTATTTAAAATGTTATGTGGAAATGATGTTTTGAAGGGTGAACACATTATCATGTACCTGTTATTTATTTGTCCTAGGAATATTGCTTTCATTTTATTCCACTGTTAAATCTGTGAAAAGCATCTACCCTCAATTGTGTCTCCAGAACGGGGGGGGGGGGGGGCGAGAAGATCAGAGGGCTAGAAGAGGGAGAAGTCTGGGCACCCCTCAGCACATTCCTCCCGCTCTGAGGCAGTGGCTGCACAACCCTGGCACCCTGGTCCAGGTTCCTCTCTTGGTTCCAGCTCTGCCTGGGTTTCATACAATTCTTTCCTTTGTCCCCTAGCTTCAGCTGTGGCCAGGGCTTCCCACTGTCCTCGGGGTGCTTTATAGTCACTCCCTTCCCTAGACAGCCTACCCACCCAAAAACAGCTCTTTTCAATTCAACCAACCCTCCGTCCCTCCCTTCCTCCCTCCTCCCCCTCTCCCTCCCATGTCCCAGGCAAGTGCTCCACCACTGAGCTACAACCTTAGCATATAACATTTCTTTTACTCAGGTTTCTTCACTTGAAACTTCCCAGCAGAACGCCTACCTTTCCAATCATTAAGAAAATAACAAGAGATGGTGTGGTAGTGCACGCCTATAATCCCAGCACTCTGGGAGGCAGAAGCAGGCACATCTCTGTGAGTTCGAGGACAGCCTGGTCTACAAAGCCAGTCCAGGACAGCCAAGGCAAGCCAAGCTGACAGAGAAACTTTGTCTCAGAAAAACAAAAACAAAAACAGAAACAAAAAAAAAAAAAACCAAAAAAGAAAAGAACAACAGACTCAGCAGTTAAGAACACTGGCTACTCTTGCAAACAGAACAAAACAAAACAAAGCAAAACAAAACAAAACAAAAAAACAAACCCAGATTTGATTCCCAGCACCCACATTGTTGGTTCACAACCGACTGTAACTCCCGTTTCATGGAATCTGGATGTCTTCTGGCCTCCAAAATGGCACCAAGCACACATGTTGTGCACAGACATACAATGCAGACAAAATACCCACATCCATTAAAATTATTAAAAAAAAAACAAAACAAGGCAAAACTTAAAGCAAATCACAACAGCCAGGTGTGGTAGTGCACACCTTCAGTCTCAGCACTGGGGAGGCAGAGGCAGGTGGATCTCTGAGCGTTCTCAGGTTGCCTCGTCTCTCTAGTGAGTTCCGGGCCAACCAGGCCTACAGATTAGCCACTGCCTCAAAAGCAACAACAGAGATACCCCACCCCTCATAGAAGCACTTACTAGTTCTGGCGAATAAGCCTGGCTCATGCTAGCCACGTGTTCTGATACTGAGCTTCACTCCCAACTCAAGAGTCCTTGTCCGTCTACGTGCTTTTTCTGAGACAAGGTCTTGCAGCGTATCCTAGGCGAGCTTCAAACTAGGCATCCCTCTGTCTGCCTCTGAGTACTGGGGTTACACGTTTGTGCTACCATGCTCTACTCTTCTTCATACACTTTATAGTGTATAAGGTGCAT
Organism: Acomys percivali; assembly: GCA_907169655.1. Classification (NCBI taxonomy): domain Eukaryota; kingdom Metazoa; phylum Chordata; class Mammalia; order Rodentia; family Muridae; genus Acomys; species Acomys percivali. Next base: position 119,609,636 of record OU015749.1, on the reverse strand, counting down.
GTGCTGTGTACACTTTAAAGGTCCCCTTTCCAGTGCAGCCTTGATACGTGTTGTCAGATTAAATGGCAGAAAGATCTCATCAGTTACACTCTGATTGACGGAGCCTGAAAACCCAAGATAGGCTTGAAACAAGGTGATTGCGTTTACTTATTAGTGTGTGCCGCACGCCGTGTCGCAAGTGCAGAAGGCAGAGGATAACTTCCTGGAGCTGGTTCTCTCCTTCTATGTGGGTCTTGGGGACTGAATGCAGGTCGTCAGACTTGGCGGCAATTACCTTTACCTACTGAGTCATCTTGGGGCAACTTTGTTACTGTTTTGTTTTGCTGGTAACAGGATGTCCTACAGCCCAGGCTGGCCTTGAACTATAGCCAAGAATGAGTTGAACTAGTCCTGGGATGACAGGTGTGCACCACCACACTCAGTTTTTTGTGGTGCTGGGGATGGAAGCCAGGGCTTCAAGCACGCTAGGCAACCACTCTACCAACTGCGCTACAAGCCCAGCTGGAGCAGGCGCTTAATGATGCAATCAAGTTTTGAAAAGACCATTTCCTGTCTGTCCTACTGCCTGCCTCTCTGATTTCCCCTATAGGCAAAGAGGACATCACAGACAAGTCATGTGTGAACTTGGTAACAGTTTCAGATAAGTACCATTTATAAACCCAAAGTTCACGATGAAAGAAAAGACTGGCTTAGGCTGAAAATGATCCCTCTGGTTGATGTCTGTGCACAGGAGAAGGTTCCATCCTGCCTAGGTTCAGAGAGACAGCGGGGCATGGCGTAGGGATGTCAGCTCATGTACAGACCACAGATGAACTCCAGCTCAGAACCCCAGGACGTACTGCTGTTCCCATCAACGTCTTAGCACGTGAGTTTTAGAAAACCTCTGATACCATCCACCTCCTCCTGTTTCTTAGGAGAGCAGTTTGTAGGTGTGTGGGATACGAAAAGGAGAAATGATCCCACAGACATCTTCTACATCTCAGATGGGAAGCCACCACCAGCAACCCTTGTTTTCTCCAATGTGGCTAAGAGGCCAGTATGTTCACAGCAGGCGGCTAGTGACATGGTGCTTTTCCATTTTCTTGTAAAGTGGTGAGACACCTAGTGGTCACAACATGGAAATGCATTTGTGGAAAAATAGAGATTCAGTTAGTATCCCAGCAAATGATATACAATAACCCATCCCAATGTTCAATTTGACAAAAGTAATTACATATTTCTTGGTGCGTCATGGTCATTTGTATCTCATGTTGGTCTCAAACTAGCTAAATATGGATTTAAGCTTCTGATCCTCTTGCCCTCTACTCCCTGAGTGCTAGGATTACAAAAACGTGCTACTATGCTCAGTTTATATGGTGCTAGGGATGGAACTCAGGGCTTTATGCTTGCTAGGCAAGCAGTCTGCCAACTGTGACACATCCCAAGAAGTACTCTTGTTAGAGAATTATCCAGAGCCAGGAATCAGACCAACCACTGAGTCATCTTACATAACTTAGACATTATTTATATATTTCACAGCACTCCATGGTTTGCAAAGGCCTCTTTTCTGCACAATGAATGCAACCGGGGAGCTGGAGATGGTGCTCAGCAGTGAAGAGCACTTGCTGTCTTGCGTCACACCAGAGCTCGGTTCCTAGCACTCACACCGGGTGGCTCACAACTGCTGTATTCAGCTCTGGAGATCTAATGCCCCCTTCTGAAGGCATCTGCCTGCACCCATGTGGCGTGGACACACATACACACCTGCACCTGCACACATACACACAGATACATACACATTTTTAAAAAGCCTTAAAAATAGACAAATAGAATAGTATTCCCCTCTTGGCTGAAGATTCCCGAAGGGAAGAGGCCACAGCAGTCTCCCCCAAAATTGGCTCTGTGTCCAACACTTAAAGACTAGGTGTTTGGTAAAAGTTTGGTGACAGGGGGCTGGAGAGATGGCTCATCAGTAAGAGCACTGGCTGCTCTTTCCGAGGACCTAGGTGCCATTTCCAGCACCCACACGTCAGTACAACCATCTGTAACTGCACCCAGGGTAACTGACACACTCTTGTGGCTTCTGCAGTACTCAGTGCACGTGGTGCAGGGAAACACCTCTCGACATAGAGGTAAATACATGTTTTTTAAAGTTTGATGAGTTGAACTGACTGAGCAGCTAACTACCCCCAAAAGTAGGATAGTTACTCACTTTTCTTGTATATGAGGAGACAAAAGATCACAGAATGGAGAGAATTGCCTTTCAGTCCAATAACCATCCACTTTGACTCTTACCCTGCAGGGCTTGACATTTGCCATGTCCAAACAGACCACATAGAAAAGTCATCTGCTCACATGGTTTTTCTCTATGTTGTTTTGCTTTTTAAGATTTTGTGTGTGTGTGTGTGTGTGTGTGTGTGTGTGTGTGTGTGTGTGCAGTGCCCTCAGGGGCCAGAGGAGGGCATGAGAAGCCTTGAAGCTGGAGCTACAGGAGGTTGTGAGCTGCCTCTTATGGGTATTAGGAACTCTGGTACTTTGAAAGAGCAGCAGGCACTCTTAACTGATGAGCCCTCTCTATAGACCTATAAAGCTAATGCTGCAGCATTTTGATACAGTTTCTCATGTTGTGGTGATCCCTAACCATAAAATTATTTTCATTACTGCTTTATAACTATAATTTTGCTACAGTTATGAATTGTAATATAACTACCTGTATTTTTAATGGTCTTTGTTGACCCCTGTGAAAGCGTTGTCTGACACCCCCACGCCCTGGGGGTTGAGAACCACTGCTCTAGACTCCTCCTCCTCCTCCTCCTCCTCCTCCTCCTCCTCCTCCTCCTCTTCTTTTAGTTTTTCGAGACAGGGTTTCTCTGACCTCTGGCTGTCCTGGAACTGGCTCTGTAGTCAGGCTGGCCTCAAACACAGAGATCCACCTGTCTCTGCCTCCCAAGTGTTGTGTTTGTTTACTTGTTTGTTTTTGTTTTTTGTTTTGTTTTTATTATTTTGAGACAGGGTTTCTCTGTGCTATCTTGGGTGTCCTGGACTCGCTTTATAGACCAGGCTGGCCTCGAACTCATAGCGATCCACCTGCCCTCTGCCTCCCAAGTGATGCTCGTCTTTTGTTTTAAGTTAGCAGCCACTGTTTTCACTCCATGATCAGGGACCCCTCAGAAGAGCATGTCTATGTCAGAGTGGTTAATACTTGACCTAAGCGAGGCCTGGAGGGAGACCTTCCTCGGAGGAGCTTCCATGTTAAATGACCTAGGCCCATCCTCCATGCTCATCTCATGATGAACACCTGTATTTTGCCTTACAGATCACATGCTCAAGTAGGAACCCAGCGTGTGGATGGAGCATTATGCTTATGTTCCCTAGGCTTGGCCCAGGGACTTATTATCCCCAGTTGGTTTTGGCTGGGTTTTGTCTTTGGGAAAGTCCTTCCCTCAGCACTCAGCATAGAAAAAAGTCAACAGACACCCCCACCCACAGGCAGTGTTTCTCAGACTGGGGATTCACAGACTCTTGAGTGTTCCACAGATGAGTTCTTGGATCTAAAAGTCATCTACAGGCATTTGTGCTTTCAGAGTTCCTCTATGGCCATCTACAACTAACATAATCATCTTCTGGATGGCCTGGCCAGCCCCCTCACAAGAGTGTGCATGTGTAGTACTGAGCACCGGAGCACAGGACCTTGTGTATGGTACTAAGCACATGTGCTACCGCTAAACTATACTATCAGCCCACTCATAAGTGGATCTTTTTTTTTTTTTTTTTTTTTAAGATTTATTTATTATTATGTATACAGTGTTGTCTGCTTATACACCTGCAGGCCAGAAGAGGGCATCAGGTTACATTATAGATGGTTGTGAGCCACCATGTGGGTGCTGGGAATTGAACTCAGGACCTTTGGAAGAGCAGGCGGTGCTCTTAACCACTGAGCCATCTCTCCAGCCCCCATAAGTGGATCTTGAAAATGGATTATACTGCTTCAAAGTAGTGAAGATGTAGAATAAATTAATTATTCTCTCTATATTAATTAAACAATGCAGTATTATGGCAGCAGTTTCCTTTAACCAGCTAGTTTCCCAATGACTGACAAAGAGAGACTATGATTTATTATTAAGCTATAAGCACTATGCTGGGCAGATTCCAAGCTACTCTAATCCTAGGATCTTTAAAACCCACATAAAAGCCAATCTCTTGCCAATCTGATGACTCCTGGGCAGCTTCTGTTCCATCAGTCTGTCCTTACAGACCTGTGCTCATCGGCATCTTGCCTTATGGAGAATCTTCTCTTCCTAGCTTTTTCTCCTCCTCCATTTTCTGTTTTCTCTCTCTCTGTCTCTCTCTGTCTCTCTCTGTCTCTCTCTGTCTCTCTCTGTCTCTCTCTGTCTCTCTCTGTCTCTCTCTCTCTCTCTCTCTCTCCTCTCATCTCTCAAACCCAAGCTCAGGAGCCTCAAACTCCACCTACCTCTCTAATTCCCAGTAATAGTTTTCAGCATCTTTATTTAGCCAATCAGAGATAATTGGGAAACATTGCTTATCAGCATATGGTTACAGGAGATAGTTCAACATTCATAACAATGCCCATGGCAGGGTAGTGACCAGACCTCAAGGCACTGAAGTCACATTTGAAAACACAGCTGGACCTTCTTTTTTTGTTTTTTTGTTTTGGTTTTTGTTTTTGGCTTTTTGAGACAGGGTTTCTCTGTGTAGCCTTGGCTGTCCTGGACTCACTTTGTAGGCCAGGCTGGCCTCGAACTCACAGAGATCCGCTTTTGCCTCCCAAGTGCTGGGATTAAAGGCGTGCGCCACCACACTCGGCTTAGGTTTTTTTGTTTGTTTGTATTGTTTTGTTTTTTTAGTTGGACCTTCTTCCAACACTAAGACACCCTAGGGGCTGGGAGTGGAGCTCAGTAGGTGGGGTGTTAGCCTAGCTAGCATGCACAAAGCCCTGCTTCCATTCCCAGTACTACCTAAACTGAGCATGGTGGTGCCGACCTATGATGCCCGTACTAGGGAGGGGAAGCAGGATTATCCATTCAAGGTCATCTCTGGCTACACATTGAGTTTGAAACCAGCCTGGGATGCATGAGAGTCTATCATACAAACAAAGACCTAGAAAACATGCCCAAGTGCTCAGAGATTGTTGTAGTAGAGGCCAGACCCCTGAGCAAAACCAGCTGCCGTCTTAGTCACATCAGCTGTGCCTGCTTGCAAGTAGCTATCACCTTCAGGCTAATTTCTTCATGTGAAGACGAGGTGGGGATGTGGCATTATATTCTTGCCACGCCTCCCAGCCATTTGTATGCTATGCTGTTCTAATTGCGGATGGTTAGAGTCTCTCAGAGGGTGTTTGAATATATGGGCTGGGGAATTTTTATGGAAAGGTGTTGTAGAAATTTTGGTTTCTTTTTTAAAAAAGACAACTCTGTTATGTTATGTAAACATGTTTTTGTTTTAATCCCAGGTGTGGGATATGGGGCTGATTCAGATTGACCACAGCTGATAACAGATTCGTGAACTTTGTCAACAGGAAACTGCCTCAAGTGGAGGCGTGGTCTTTGTCAATTGGGAAAAAAATATATAAGAGCCCCACAGAAAGAGAAAGGAGGGCTGCAAGAACTCTTGGAGGAGCCGGGTGTGGTGGCACTGTGAGTTCAAGACCAGCCTGGACTACAAAGTGAGTCCAGGACAGCCAGGGCTGTTACACAGAGAAACCCCTGTGTTGGAAAACCAAAGGGGGAGTGGGGAGGCTGCTGCTGTGTTTGCTGTGGATTGCTGTTGCTGGCTGAATATCCTAATGACAAGGATTGGCATATCCCCAAAGAACCTGGCGACCTTAAACAGCAGGAAGTAGCTAAGGAGAACTATGTCCCCTCTCCCCACTAACCTTCTTTCTCTCCTGCCTGATGTTGGGGTGTTGGAAGGGGTTGGGATGGAGAAGGGAGAAAGAGATACAAGAAACCAAAATAACTCAGGGTGTGTTGGCGCACACCTTTGATCCCAGCACTTGGGAGGCAGAGGCAGGCGAATATTTGGGGGGTAGAGGCCAGCCTGGTCTACAGACCAAGACCAGGACAGGCAAGGCTACACAGGGAAACCCTGTCTAGAAAATAAATTTGCCAGGTGGGGATGGCGCACGCCTTTAATCCTAGCACTTGGGAGGCAGAGGCAGGTGGATCTCTATGAATTCAAGGCCAGCTTGGTCTACAAAGTGAGTTCAGGACAGCCAGGGCTACACAGAGAGACCCTGAGCCGGGCGGTGGTGGCGCACACCTTTAGTCCCAGCACTCGGGAGGCAGAGGCAGGCGGACCGCTGTGAGTTCGAGGCCAGCCTGGTCTACAAAGTGATTCTAGGACAGCCAAGGCTACACAGAGAGACCCAGTCTCCAAAAAACCAAAAAACAAACAAACAAACAAACAAACAAAAAACAGAGAGACCCTGTTTAAAAAACAAAAACAAAAAAACACAAAAAAATTTTTTTTTAAACTAGTGTCAGCAGAAGGGCGTCTACCTGTCCATCTGTGAGGAAGTTCTCATGCATGCTGGGCAAAGCCCTTTCAATGCAGCTGCTTTGGGGTCACCCATGCTCCTGTTAGTTGCCTCTCACCCAGGCTTTGTAAATGAGCCCCCCAAACTCATTGGTATTCCAGGATGAAGTTTGGTAGAATCAAACGTTTATTTGCCATTGGCACTTTATGGGAAATGGAGTAGATGTGGTTTGTGTACCCCCCCCCCCACCCCTCAGAAGGAATTCTCAAAACAGAGGTCAACTAAAATTATAAGTGGTTACCCCCCACACACACACACACACTGAGCTGTTATAAAATTTACCCTTTGAAAGTTTACTATTTAGTGGTTTTGAGTATTGTCATGAATTTGTGTAGTTATTACCGCTAAATAATTCCAGAACATTTTCACCCCTACCCCAACCCCCCAAAACCTCCCCATACCCATTAGCAATCTTTGCCCCTTTTCCTCTCCGGCCCCCGGAAATTGCTAGTTTACTTTCCATCCCTTTGGGTTAGCCTGCTCTGAACATTCCACTCAAGTGGAGTCACCTGAGAGCCGACGGCTGGCTTTCTTCACTTCGAACAGTCTCGGGGTCCATCCACACTACAACATCAGCATTTCATTCTTAACATTTATTTTGGTTGTGTGTGTGTGTGTGTGTGTGTGTGTGTTTACCACATGTATGCAAGTGACTGAGGATACCAGAAGAGGGTGACAGATGCCCCAAAAGCTGGAGTTACAGGCAGGCAGTTGTGAGCTGCCTAATGTGGGTGCTGGGAAATGAACTTGGGTTTTCTGCAAAAATATTACACACTCTTGACTGCTGAGCCATCTTTCTAACACCCCTCCCGGGTTTTTTTTTTTTTTTTTTTTAATGGCTGAGTGATTTCCCTGTTGTATCTTATTACCAATCCATGCATCTGTTGGTGGCATCTGATTAGTTTCTTCTTCCTGGCCACTAGGAATAGCCCTGCTACAAGAAGGTTGTTGTTATTTTTTTTTTTTTGAGACAAGGTTTCTCTGTGTAGCCTTGGCTGCCCTGGAACTTGCTCTGTAGACCAGGCTGGCCTCAAACTCCCAGAGATCCTCCTGCCTCTGCCTCCTGAGTGCTGGGATTAAAGGCATGCGCCACCACTGCCCTGCTGAAGGTTTTAATTCTAACATGTAAAAATCAAGTTCTTCAAGTCTTCAAATATGTTCTTGGCTCCCTGACTTCTCAAGTTTGAAAAGTACTGATCCAGGCTCAGCCTTTGAGTTAATAAACGAGAAACTGCCAGTTCGCACTCACAGACTGATGGGAGTCCGTGACGAGACGGGTGGCACAAGCTTGCTGGTTTGGTTTCCGCAGTTCCAGGAGTCAAGGCTACACAGAGAAACCCTGTCTCGAACCACCCACCCTCCCCCTGCCAAAAAAGTGGACATTTTAATTTAGGGCTTTTCCAAGTCCTCTGGTTGTCTGTGAGATCCACCATATAGCAGCACAGTTAGGAACACACATTTGTTGATTTAACTATGGTGTTTAATTCTTACTCCTGGCCCAAATATCAATAATAATTTCTGAGACTAAAAGCCAGTAGAAAGACTCACCTGGCCAAACACCCCCATTCAGCCACTTCCCCTCTCCCCCACCCCCTCCCCCCAGTGGCTTCCCAGGGGAATCAGAGAGACCAACAAAGCTCTTAACCCAGTTTGAAGGCCTGGAAAATCATGTGAGTCACTGGGACAATAGAGCAATGTGTCAGGCCCCCGATGAGTTATAAGCATAGTTTTCCAGTGCCCTTTGTATCTGTACCTCTAGGGTGAGACTAGGAACCCCAGGGTGGTCTGTCATTTTTCACCCAGCTGTTCATCCACTGGGGGTTTCTGAGCTCCTTGCCCTGTGACTGGAGCCGCAGGAGCACGCTTCTGTTTTCTTTCCAGCAGACTGCACACACAGCGGTCTGCAGAGTGACAGCTCCAGTTATAGGAACCAAAACAAACCAGGAACCTCAGAGGATGATGTTGAGTGTAGTTTGGAGCAAGGCCACAGTCTCTCCCTGGGAAGGACAAGTTGAAGAAACGCCAAACAATTTAAGCCGAGGACGGGGAAGCCAAAGACAACATTTTAAAATCAAACTCGTATGAACAAAGTGAGGGCTTGCAAAAAAAGCATCCCCAAATTACTTAAAGAGTCTTTTGTGAGATTCTGAAGCGTGTTCCGCCTATATTATGTAAAGAGCTGGGGAAATATGGTCAGAACTGTTAAGCGAGGTCAGCGGTTTGCTGCCTAGATGTCAGAAATAATAGCTGAAGCCCCATAGATCCCCAGACAACACTTCCCATGTTTAAAAAAAAGAAAAAAAATAACACATCTGGGGAAGAATGGGTGTGTTAGGTCATCTCCCATTGCTATAACAGAACACCAGAGACTGTGCTGTTTAGAAAGCAAATGGGTTGATTTAGTTCATAGTTTTGGAGACAGGAAAGTTCAAGATTGGGTTGCTGCCTCTGGTGGGGGTCTTTCTCTGAGTCATAACCCAGTGACTCGGATGGCGGGAGCATCAGGAAGCAACAGTGTCCTGTGTGCCCCCCCCCCACTAAGCCCCTCCTACAAGATTGGGAATTCACTCCGAGAGAAAGGCTTTCATCCAGCACTGTCACAGTGGTGACAAGTCCTCAGCATTGACTAGAGCTGTTAGGGTCAGAGCCTGGTCTTCAGACCCTAATAAGCTATGCTGGGGCACGCGTCCACAGTTGTCCAATTCAAAAGGCAATTGGTGAAAATCAGAGAAAGGAGATTCATTTGAAGTGTCTGTGTTGGAGAAAGGAACAAATAAAGACTTGTATTGACCCCCGAGTCCAGCTCTGGGACTTAACATGAGTTTAGATAGAAGGCTATAACAATTGAGATGTAATATGAATAAATTAATAAAATTTATTTTAAAAAATAGAAGGCTAGAAGGATGCACAGCTGAGTAATCCTGTGCAAGACGTGGTCCTCACCATCCCTGACCCACCATTGTCTCAGAGCTAGTCTGTGTTGTAAGTTGTCAGAACTCTGAAATCTCTTCCTGGAGACAAGCCGCCATCTTTTTTGTCCTCTCCCAACCCTATCCCCTAACCATTTGGCTATACCGGACTTCAGCCTTTTTTTTCTCCCAGCATGAGACTCCTATGGGAACTCCAAATTCCTAGGATGCACTGTTCAATAGTTTGATGACCAAAGGAAGGGGCACACAAGGTGTCTCTTCAGAACATGTTCCCCAGGCTGCCAGGATTGGTTATCTGGTAAAGGAGCTTGTCACACCAACCTGGAGACCTGAGTTCAATCCTTGGAATCCATGTAGAGGCAGAAGGAAAGAATGAACTTCACAAAGCTCCTCTGACTTACATGAGTGCATGGCACACCTCCCCATCATCCAGGCACACCACACACACACACACACACATGCACGCAGACACGAACCGCATGCATGCACACACTGCACACACACAGTCTTGTCATACAGCCCACACTAGCCTTGAACTCAAGGTCCTCTCTCTCTACCTCCCGAGTGCTGCAATTGCAGGCATATGCTAGCACACCTAGCTTGCACTAGCATTGTCACCATCAGGGAGATGTAGTTTCTACATAGAACTCAGCCCATGGTCACATCGATTCATGTTCAATGGATGCTTTCAGTGATTAGACAGTTCAACAGCAAGTAAAGTGTCTGTCCTTCCTGGTTGTGGAGCATACATGTGTGCTTGGAGTAGCCGGAGTAAGAGAGCAGACTCAGCAGGTGTCGGGAGTCCTTAGCCCAGCTGCTCCCTTCCCCTCACTTCCCTTCTCACTTCCTCTCCCCTCCGTGCCTCTGGCAGATCCGGCAGACAGGCAGCAGCTTTGCAGGGATATGTGCAGCCCACCCTGGTGTTACTGCCCGTTGCTTTAGAGCTGCTGTTTTTCTGGGCTTGGGCACAGAGCCAGCATTTTGTCTTTGTCATCAAAAGCCTGGGGCTGCCCAGGATTCTGAGTGCTTTACAGAGTCAGCAGGCCAGCCCCAGGCATGCACTTAGATAGAAAGCAGAAGGCTCTGGAAAGAGTGTTCAGAATGAGATGGCAGAGATAAAGAAGGGCAGAGTGAGGAGACAGGAAAGAAGTCTTCTGTCTGACATCAGCATTCAGTACCGTGCCAACAGCACTGCCCACTGGAACCTTCTGCAATGACGGAAAAGGTCTTAGAGCAATGCCGCTGACACAGCAGCCACACCTGATACTGAGCACTTGAAATTTAGCTAGCAATGACATTTTTTCCCCCTGAGACAGGGTACCTCTGTATAGCCCTGGTTGTGACAAATTTTGTTTTTTTCAAGACAGGGTTTCTCTGTGTAGCCTTGGCTGTCCTGGACTCACTTTGTAGACCAGGCAGGCCTTGAACTCACAGCGATCCGCCTGCCTCTGCCTCCCAGAGACATCATTTTTGTTCTCTTGAATTTTAATTCATTCAAACTTAAATAGCTACGTGGGATTTGTGCTTACAGTAGAGAGCGCTGTGGGCGGGTAGCACAGTTCAAAGAGCATGAGAATCTGAATTCAGTCTCCAGAGCCCGTTTGGAAAAAGCTCTGCACAGTGCTGCATTGCAGGCGGTCTCAGCCCTGGAGAGGCAGAGAGGGCTGGGTCCCCCGGGCTCACTAGTGAGCCGACCTCGCCTAGTTCCTGAGCTCCAGGCCAGCGAGAGGCTGGCTGACATTGGTGTTGATGCTCTAGGTTCAAATCCCAGATCTCCTGTGGTGTTTCCTGGCAACATGGAGGTGCTTAACTTGTGCACAGATCCAAGGATCTACCTCATGGTAGTGATACGTTGAGCCCTGTAAACTGGAACCTTGAGTCAGGGAGTCATTTACTAGTGTGACTGTTAAATTAGCCCCAGAGCTCTGGGAGAGGTAGTGTGGCCTGGCCTGTGCACCTTTCCACACAGCAGAGAACCCTAGGTGAACATCTCCTTTGTTAAGTTGTTGCATTTGCCTTAAAATTCTACCACTTGCAAATTCCTTTACTTTAAATGATTTGTTATTATTAAATGCTTCCATTATGTATATTCCTTATAACGTGGTATTGTTACACAAGGACATCTTAAAAATTAGATTTATTTCTTTTTATTTACCTGTCTGTGTATGCACATATGTATATGGGTGCTCTTGGAGGCCAGAAGTGGACATCAAATCCCCGTAAATTAGAGTCACAGATGACTGTGAGTCACCAAACATGGGTGTGGGGAGCCGAACTCAGGTCCTCAGCAAGAGTAGCAAGGGCTCTGAACTGCTGAGTCACCTCTCTAGCCTCACAGTGACACTGACCACACCCGGGTATGTCCTCCTCCCCTCTCCCAACTCCTGTCAATCCACTTGTCACCCTAGAAAGTTTGACTTCTACTTCGATATCAAATGCCTATGCATGATTTTAGGCATATTAAATCTATATAATTCTTCTGAATATAACCTTCTCTATCTAATCTAGGAACCACAAATGAAAGAATCCTGTTACCTTTCCGGTTTTTACTTCAATATTTTGCTTGTATTTTGAAAAGCTAGCAAGGCAGACTTATGGATTTAATTTTGCAAGCAAGAAAACAGACCCAAAGGAGAGAGAGAGAAAAAAAAAAAAAATCAAACAAATGAAAACCCAATTGCTCCAGATTGTCCCAGTGAGCTAACAGGGGACAATTTCCCCTCTGTGGATCAAAGCCAAGGCCCACTCTGTCGCAGCCCGGAGGACTGACTTCGGACTTCAATCCTGCTCCCTTGGGCTCTGGAGCAGTCTAAAGAACAGCGTTTGCCCTTGCATCCTGCGAGACAGCCCCATCCTCTGGGCGGTGAACACTGCTCTGTCCTGCTGCCTCCTTTCTGGGGTGTTTGTTTGCTTGCAATGCCTGGAGTCATTTCTGCAGCCCTGGTGTTAATCTAGAACTTGGCATGCACATTCGCCTCCAATTTCATGCCTATAATTATTTAATTGAGTTCTTTAATTCCTGTAGGCAAGAAGTCTGTCATCTGAGAGCAGCTTAGGGACTACAGTGCAGGCCTGCAAGGAAAACCCAGGTAGGAAAATCACATTACTAGCAAGTATGGTGCACAACAGCTCCCCCTTTTGACCAAGGCATTCCAGTTTTAAAGGACCTCAAAGTCAACACAGTTTATTGAAATGGAATCCTTGAAATGTAGTTTGCGTGTGTGTACGCGTGCACACATGCACTTAAGAGTGCACAGAGGCCTAAAGGAGGTCTTGTCTGCTCTATAGCTCTCTGCTCTGTTTCTATCAGGTGGAGTCTGTCAGTGATCTTGGAGCTAGGCTGACTGCTAGGCCAGCAAGCATCCTGAATCCTCCCTCTTCTGCCCCAATCTAGCACTATCATTACCAGAGCATGCAGCCTTACTTAGCTTTTTACATGAGTGCTAGAGATTTGAACTCAGGTCCTCAGGTTTGCATAGAAGTGCTTTTACCCACTGAGCTATCTCCCAAGCCGCCAATGCTCATCAAACCATCAGTTAAGATGTTACAAATTTCTTTCACCAGGAGCTTTTCTGTTTCAGGATTTGACTAATACACATTTCTCAAAACCAGGATGAAAGCCAAGATTTCTATCAAAAGTAATGGCGAATTGAGTTGACACTAGCTCAGTTGGCAGCGTGCTTGCTTAGCATGCATAAAGTCCAGGTTTCATCCCTGCCACTGGATGACACACACCTATAATCCATACACCAGGGAAATGGAGATAGGAGGATTAGAGGTTCAAAGTCAACCTTGGCTACATAGCAAGTTTGAGGGAACTGTCTCAAGCAAGTGAAAAATTTTAAATAAATAAAAGTAGCTTAGTTTTTTGTTTTTTGTTTTTTTTTTTAATAAAAGCAATGCCCTTTTGGAAGAAAATAAATCTCTTCTTTAAAAAGGGAGACGGTGCCAGGAGTGGTGGTGCACGCCTTTAATCCCAGCGCTCGGGAGGCAGAGGCAGGTGGATCGTTGTGAGTTCAAGGCTAGCCTGGACTACAGACTGAGTTTCAGGACAGCCAAGGTTGCACAGAAAAACTCTGTCTCAGTTAGCAACAACAACAACAAAACCCAAAACATATGGGCCAACCTGGACTACAGAGTGAGTTCCAGGACAGCCAGGACCACATAGAAAAACTCTGTCTCGATAAGCAACAACAAAAAAAACCCCGAAACACACATGGCTAGGGAGTAGTTAAGAGTGTTCTTATGAGGGCTGGAGAGATGGCTCAGAGGTTAAGAGCACTGGCTTCTCTTCCAGAGGTCCTGAGTTCAATTCCCAGCAACCACATGGTGGCTCACAACCATCTATAATGAGATCTGATGCCCTCTTCTAGAGTGCAGGCACATAAGCGGGCAGAATATTATATATATATATAATAAATAAAAACATCTTTTTAAAAAAGCGTGCTCTTATGGGGAACCCAGACTCTGTTCTCAGCAGTCATAGAGAGCAGTCACAACTATTGGTAACCCCAGTTCTAGAGGATCAGACACACCCTCTCCTACTCTCCTCGGACACCAGGCCTGCACATGGTGTATATACATACAGGTGGCCAAACGTTCATATACAGAAAAATAAATAAAATTTAAAACGATTAACTAACCACAACAAAAACCCTAAAAACATAGGTAGCCAGGCATGCTGTAATTCCTAGTCTTAGGAGGCCAAGGCAGGAAGGCTGGGTGTTCAAGGCCAGCCTAGGATACTTAGTGAGGAGTCTCAGGACAGTCTAAGCTATAGGGTGAGACCCTGTCTCCAAAACAAAAACAAACAAGCAAAAAATGTGAGTTCATACACAACAGAGACAGGTCTGTTCAGCCCTGCCCCAGACACCACGTGGCAGGGTGAGAGGGGGGTAATGGGGGCGGTTCGCCGTAGTAGTCCCTGCAGGGACCTTCAGGCAGGGAGCCTGTGTGGGTACTGGTTTCCTGATAGCTCCCTCTCTGGAGCTTGTCGCTGTGGATATGGCAGGGATGACGCCCATGGGCATCTGGGACCTTGTGCCCTGACATGGCAGTTGTGGGCCTTAGGGTCTTATGATCTCTCAAGACTAATGTTTTTTTCCCAAGATAAAGTATAGGAAGAAAATACAAATTCCCTTGAAGTCCCATCACCCAGAACAAGCGCTATATAACGCCAGTGAGGGTTTAGTCAGCACCTCTATGCAGAGTAGACACCAGTATGCTACTTCTCCCATGCTTAGGACTACAATTTACAAGTGTTTCCGTATTTGGAGGGTTTTGTTGTTGTTGTTGTTTTTAAAGACAGGTTCCCACTGTGGCCTTGAACTCACAGAGACTTTCCTGCTTCTGCCTTTCCAGTGCTATTATCTTTTAAGTGTGTGTGTGTGTGTGTGTGTGTGTGTGTAGGGAATGGAGCACGTACATGTGAGTGCAGGTACCTTAGGAGGCCAGAAGAGGGCCTCAAATCCTCTGGAGCAGGAGTTACGGACAGTTGTGAGCTGCCTGCTGTGTGTGCTGGAAACTGAACTTGGAGCTTTTGCAAAAAACAGTACAGGCTTCCAATCACTGAGTCATTTCTTTGGCCTTGTAGTTGCTGTTTTCACTCAGGATATGTGATGGGTGGATTTCTGATTCATTAACTATAGATTAAGGTCGTAGAGCTGTGGAACTAAGATTGTTTTCTCCTCCTCTTCCTGTTCATCCAGCCGTACCAAGGACTGAACTGAGGACCTTGCATATTCTGGGCAAGCACTCTACCACTGAACGCCATCTCGCAGGCTAACACCAGGCCTGTTGAAGGATCACAACTATTTGTGTTATTTTTTGTTTTTTGTTTTTTGTTTTTGTTTGTTTTTTTAGTTTTTTTCTTGAGACAGGGTTTCTCTGTGTAGCCTTGCCTGTCCTGGACTAACTTTGTAGACCAGGCTGGCCTCACATTAGTGTTATTTTTTTAAAACATTTGTTTATTTATTTATTACTATGTATATGTGTACACCTGAATTCCAGAAGAGGTCATCATATTACATTATAGATGGTTGTGAGCCACCATGTGGTTGCTGGGAATTGAACTCAGGACTTCTGGAAGAGCACACAGTGCTCTTAACCTCTGAGCCATCTCTCCGGCCCCTATTTGTGTTATTTATGAACCTCGATTTATTCAACCCATCTCCTATTATTTTAAAAACACTCTTATTACATTTATTTATTTTGAGTAGGAGGGGAACATGTGCGGGGAGGTCAGAGGACAACTTGCAGGCCTTGTCTCCTTCCCCATGGGGGCCCTGGGCACTGACTCAGATCATCAGGCTTGCCGGGAAGGGCCTTCACCCGCTGAGACCTTTTGGAAGCCTGCCCCTATTCTTGTACTTTTTTTTTTTTTTCTTTTTTCTTTTCTTTTTTGAGTCAGGGTTTCTCTGTTTCAGCCGTGGCTGTCCTAGATACACTTTGTAGATCCACCTGTTTCTGCCTCCTGAGTGCTGGGATTAAAGCCATGTGCTACCATGCTCGGCACCTTTTTTATTTTATTTTTTTATTTTATGAATTTAAAAGCCTGGCAGTGGTGGCGCACGCCTTTAATCCCAGCACTTGGGAGACAGAGGCAGGCAGATTGCTGTGAGTTCAAGGCCGGCCTGGTCTAAAAAGCAAGTCTAGGACAGTCAATGCTACACAGAGAAACCCTGTCTCAGAAAACCAAAAATAAATAAATAAATAAATAAATAAATAAATAAATAAGGTGTCGGAGCCCCTGGGACTCGGGTGACAGGTGGTTGTGTGCCATTTTGTGGGTTCTGGGAGTTCAACCTGAGTCCTTTGAAAGAGCAACTAGTTCTCTTACCTGCTGAGCCCTGTCCAGCCCCTGCATTTTCTAAAATACCATTAGAACACAGCGGCAGACATCCTGTGTTCAGCCTTTTGCTTTTGTGCAGTTTTCTCCTCAGGGTGATTTTTCAAAGGGAGCTAGTTTAACAGTGGTGTGTACATCCTCCGCTTTGATACAATCCCCGGACTGTCTTCTGGGAATGTGTCCGCCAGTGTGTGCTGCTCTGAGCACTGGCAGAGGATGTCTTTGTCTCACAGTCACAAGCAGAGCTTTTTAAAAATCAGTTGCTGCCTTTAGTCGCTGCTCCTGCCGTCTAATTGAGCTTTGTGAGCCATCAGAGTGCTCCTCGGCAGACAGAGCTGATTTCTTCTGGGTTTATCAGCTTGTCCCATGGGACTTGGTTCTGTTACCATGCTCTTCTCATGTTTTCTTGGCCTATGATGAGTCTTCTGTCTTTCAATAAATTCTGTGTCTTCTTTGGCTTTATTTATTTTTCATTCTGGTAATTTTGAGAGTATTTACCTGCTTTGTTTATTTGTTTGTTTTTCGAGACAAGGTATCTCTGTGTTAACCTTGGCTGTCCTGGACTCTAAAGTTGAAGGAGAACTGACCTGTGCCATCACACATGTGCCAACACTGACTCCACTTTCTTTTTCTTTTTCTTTTTCTTTTTTTAAAAAAAGATTTATTTAGATATGTAATATTCTGCCTGCATGTACACCTGTGTGCCAGAAGAGGGCACCAGATCTCATTATACATGGTCGTGAGCCACCATATGGTTACTGGGAATTGAACTCAGAACCTTTGGAAAAGCAGCCAGTGCTCTTAACCTCTGAGCCATCTCTCCAGCCCTTACCTGCTTTTAGGTCTGTAAGTGAGGTTTTGTGCCTTTATCGCTGTATGTTTAGATTTGTGCCAGGGAGATGGCCCAGGAGTAAGGTGTTTGCTGCCAAGCCTGATGACCTGAGTTCCATCCCTGGACCCACATGGAGAGAATCAGGAGAGAATCAGCAATCAAAAGTTGTCCTCTGGCCGGGTGTGGTGGCGCATGCTTTGATCCTACTACCCGGGGAGGCAGAGGCAGGCAGATCTCTGTGAGTTCAAGGCTAGCCTGGTCTACAAAGGGAGTCCAAGCCACTCAGAGGAACCCTGTCTCAAAAAACAAAAGTGTTGTCGAGTAATAATGGAAAACACTGAATTACTCATAGAAATTTCTGGAAGTGAACCGGTGAGGTGGCCTAGGAAGTAAAGGTACTTGCCCAACAGCCCTGATGACTTGGATTTACTCCCCAGAACCACGTGAAAAAAGTAGTAAACCTAGTCCACAGGTTGTCTGCTGACCCTCCCATGCACTCACATCTGCTCCCACCTTATAACACATACACACAGTAGTAAAGTTAAAAAAAAAAAATAGCTGGAAGAGGGCCTATGCTGTAACACAGTTGGTAAAGGCTTGTCTGGCATGCACAAAGCCCTGGGCTCAATCCCTAGCACCTCATACAGCCAGGCATAGTCACCCGTGCCTGTCCGTCCAGCAGCTGGGAGCAGAGCCAGGAGGGCCAGGAGTTGAAGATCATTCTCTGTTGTGTAGGAGTTCAACATGGGCTGCACGAGCTCCTGAGTGTGCGCTGAGTTGTCTTTGGTAGACACATACATCATGAAGCCACAAGAAGACGTATATGGCAGTTCAACTTACTGTTACTGTTAGGTTTCTGATCTACTATGGGATCTCATTTTAGAAACCACTTAAAAATATTTTCCAGCCCGATGGAAAATTAATTTAATGCCAGCTCTTGGGAGGTTGAAGCAGGAGGATCTCTGTGAGTTCGAGACCAGCCTGGTCTACAGAGCCAGTTCCAAGACAGCCAGGGCTACACAGAGAAACCGTCTCAGCAAACAAACAATGAAAACAAATGTTTTTCATACCCACTCCCAACCAATTATGGAAGAAACCACATTTAGATTTGCTAACTATAGAAAGCATTCTATTTGCTTGCTTTCAAAATTGAAAACAAGAGCTGGAGAGATGGCTCAGCGGTTATGAGCACTCTCTGCTCTTCCAGTCCTGAGTTCAATTCCCACCAACCACATGGTGGCTCATGACCATCTGTAATGTGATCTGATGCTCTCTTCTGGCCTATGAGTGTACGTACAGATAGAGCACTCATATGTGAAATAAATAAATAAATCTTTTTTTTTTTTTTTAATTGAAAACACAACCCATAAAATCCTATTTGGGGCTGGGGCTCAGTTGGTAGAGTGCTTGCCTAACAAACATAAAGCCTTGGACTCTTTCCCCAGCGCTACACAAGACTGGCATGGTAGTATGTGCTTGTAATCCCAGCACTTGGGAAGCTGAGGCAGGAGGATCACTGCGTGGTAGGGTGGGCTTATTATAGGCCAGCCTAGGCTATAAAGGGAGACCCTGTCTTAAACGTTCATCCCACAAAAGGCTTTTTAACAGATACTGATGATTTCTTTTCTTTCTTCCTTCCTTCCTTCCTTCCTTCCTTCCTTCCTTCCTTCCTTCCTTCCTTCCTTCCTTCCTTTTTTTACTTTTTGTACCTTGAGCTGAACCACAAACACTTACCATAAACCCTACCATATCATAAACCCTTGCTAAATTCTTTTTATTCTTTTATAGGCAACAGTCCTTTGAGATGGAGGAAGAGACAGGGTGATTTGACCAAAGATATGTTTATAAAAATCTGCTAGAAAATAATTTTGTGATAATGAAGAGTTACTGGAAATCATAATTTTCTCATTAAATAAGTGTAACGATAGCACCACGGGGCAATCTTACAGCTGCCTGTTGAAGCCCCCCCACCCCCGCCCCACACAACCCTTTTCACTTTAGTTCCTAACACTCTACCTCTGAGCCTTCCCTCAGCTCGTTGTGACTCACCAGTGTTTCCTGGTTTCTTTGCTTTTAACCCCACTCTTTGTAGGTTCATTTGTTTTTTGTTTTTTGTTTTTTCTTCCTGATAGTATCCTTTAGCAGCTCTTTTAGCGAGAGCTTATACAAGTGGACAAACCCGCCCTTTGTGTGTTGGGGAATGTCAAGGGGAGGGCACAGAGCACAGTGTTTGGTTACTCTCTCCCTCTGGATTGGGCAGCCCCAGTTGCCCCTCCCACCTCACACAGTGGTCCTGTCCCTGTTTGGGGCTAAGCTTTGTCATCTTGTGATTTTTTTCTTTAGATTTTTTCTTTTTGACTTTGATGTCCTACTTTATTTATTTCAGTGTATCTAAGTGAGGGTATATTTCTTTGTCTGTTTGGGTGGGTAGACTTTTTTCTGACTAGGGAAACCAGGCATTATAGAATTTAATGGGGTGGTGGCAGTGGCAACCATCCATACATATACACACAAATAAATGTACGTTTTTTAAAAAAAAAAATCACTCATAATTTCTCCAAATACTGCCTCATCCCAGGTTTCTTTGTTTGTTTTTGTTCTTTGGGTTTTTGTTTTTGTATTTTGTTTGTTTGTTTGTTTTGTTTGTTTGTTTGTTTTTGAGACACACTTTTCTCTGTGTAACAGCTCTGGCTGTCCTGGACTCACTTTGTAGACCAGGCTGGCCTCGAACTCACAGAATTCCGCCTGCCTCTGCCTCCCGAGTACTGGGATCAAAGGTGTGCGCCACCACGACCGGCTCTGTATGTTTTTTGTTTTTGTTTTTTAGTTTTTCAAGACTTCCCAGGTTTCTTTGTTTACTCTGTTTTGATATATTTTGCTTTGCTTTGCTTTGCTTGAGACAAGGGTCCCACTGTGTTGCACAGGCTGTTTTAACCTGCTGCCCCTGGGTATCTAGGACTGTCTGTGCGTACCATGCTGAAAGCTGGCCTGGCTTTCTGGCTTGTTTTGTTTTGTTGTTTTTCACTCTGGTTAAAAATCACACAAAAACTGGACAGTGGGGGTGCATGCCTTTAATCCCACCCAGTCTGGCCTACAGAGGGAGTCCCAGGACAGCTAAGGCTACACAGAGAAACCCTGTCTCAAAAAAAAAAAAAAAAAAACCCAAACAAAAACTTTTCCATCTCCTTATCTGGCTGGGCTTCCCTGAGATAGGGTCTCAAGACTAAGCTGGCTCCAACTGATTTGTAGCCAAGGATGACCTTGAACTAATTTCCTTATCCTCCTGTTTCAACTCAGTGTGTCACACAGTTGCCCCTAGGTGACTATCTCTTGAACATTCTTAAGAAACTTATTTAAAAATCTTTGCTTTGTTCTGTTATCTTGTGTTTGGGGAACAGTTTTTCTGTCGTTTCTGCCTCTTTATTTTATAATCCGTTACTTATTTCCTTGTGTGCTTTCTAATTTTTTACTTTAAACTTATCTGAAGCAGGATTGTTTTGTAAAAAAAGCTATGGGTTTTGAAGGTACATGTTTTTTTGGGGGGCGGTTTCGAGACAAGTTTCTCTGTGTAGCCTTGACTGTCCTGGACTCGATTTGTAGACTGGGCTGGCCATGAACTCACAGCAATCCACCTGCCTCTGCCTCTGTGCTGGGATTAAAGGCATGTGCCACCAAGCCCTGCCCTTGAAGGTACATTTTAAGAGACCAACTTCACAGGATTACAGCGTTTTCTAATTATAGAAGAAGATTTCAGTTTGTGACGAAGCCTGGTTGGCCTGAAACTCAAAATGCTCTGGCCACAGATTCCAGGATGTTGGCAATGTGTGTGCGACCCACCATTACAGGGTAGGAAGAGGGGTTTTGCACTTTGTTTTAATTAAAGTTAACGTTTGTCTGTTTTGTGTAGATGTATGTGGGCACATGCGCCCCCCGAGAAGAATGCGTGGAAGATGGGGGACAACTTTCAGGGTTTTCATTTCATCATGTGGGTCCCTGGGATCGAATACAAGTTGTTAGACAATGGATGTTTTTACCCACCAAGTTATCACACTGGCCCATGAAGAGCTTTTATTATGAATTTTTAGTACAAGATTTTTGCATATGATACAAGTGTGTGTGTGTGTGTGTGTGTGTGTGTGTGTGTGTGTGTGTACATGTGGTATGTCTGATTAAGAACATATGAATAAATTACTCCTTTATTGAAAAATTAAACATATTATTTTGGTTTATTTTTTGTTTGTTTGTTTTTCGAGACAGGGTATTTCTGTGTAGCCTTGGCTGGCCTAGACTCACTCTGTAGACCAGGCTGGCCTCGAACTCACAGCAATCTGCCTGCCTCTGCCTCCCGAGTGCTGGAATTAAAGGCGTGTGCCACCATGCCCGGCTAAACGTATTGTTATTGTGTGTGCACAACGTTTATTGTGGGCATACATGCCTCGGTGTGGCTGGGGAGGTCAGAGGACAACCTTATGGAGTTAACTATCTCCTACTTTTACATGGGTTCTGGGGACGAAAGTCAGGTCATCAGGCTTGGCAGCAAGCACTGTTCCCTCTGAGCCCTCCCACAGGCCTTTGCTCCTGAGTTTTAAGTGGCATCACGTACAGACAGATTAGTAGATCGGAGTCGTGACTTTAAAATCTGCCTCATCTTTCTCAGAGCTCCAGTCCCACGGTTCCGTTTCATTTCAAAGCAGTGAATGTTCGGCTCCAGTTTCCATTTCTTTGTGTTGTAAAAAGGCGTTTGTTGTTCTCACGGAAATCAGCTGTGTGATACTTGGGTTCTGTTTTCACTCCTCTGTTAGCCGTTGCTTTCTCCTCCTCGGGGACGGAAGGCGATGACGCTTGAAGAATAGACTTCTTGTCTAGCTGTGCAGGCCTTATTGGAATGCACTGCGAGTAATCCTCAAAAAGCCAACGGATTCACTCACTGTTAGAGGAGAGCTGCTGCTCTTAAAATATTATTAATATACACCAATTTTGTATAAGAGCAGGTTTCATTATGGCATTTTTGTGCATGGATATAGTGTATTTTGACCACATCCCCGCCTTTATTTTCTTTTATTCCTTCTCCTAGTCAAGTGGAGTCTCTTCTTCTTCCCAGCTATGCTCCCCTTTATGTCTTTTTTTTTTTTAATGACCCAGTGAATTTCTTGAGGGTTGCTTACATTATGTGTAAGAGGCTTGGTTGTTGCCAGCTGAAAAGCTCCGTGAACAGACTCTGGGAGGAGATATATAAATGAGCCCAAAACTGGAGGCGGGGCTTTTGGAGACTTGGGATAGTTTTGGTTGTTCATCGCTCCACTTAGAGACATTCCTACAGAGAACTGTGCGAGAGAAGGCTTCGGCGGGGCTCCGGGCTCCTGCTGAGGTTCCGGGTTCTGCCAGGAGAATCAATCCTCAGAACTGATGTCCTTACGGTTTTGTTATTATGTTCTCTAATCCTCTTTTCCTATTGTTTTGGTTAATCTGGTTATAAGTGACATATGCTGGGTTAATAAGTTTGTAATACAATATATTTGTTAAGAAAATTGAGCTTACGGCAGACTAAGGCGGGCACGGTGACACACGCCTTTAAGCCCACGATTGCCCACATGGAGGCTTGCAGCCATGTGTGACTCCAGTTCCAGGGGATCTGATGCCCTCTTCTGGCCTTCATGGGTAACAGGCATGCACATAGTGCATATACATAAAGTAGGAAAACACTCATACATATAAAATAAAATAAAAATTGGAACAAATTTTAAATATAAAATGAAAGATTTAGTAATAAAACTGTCAACACCACAGCTCTTAGATATTTCTTGTTTGTCCCTCCAGTCAGCCTTCACTGCCAGCTCCAGGGCACTTAAGATTTTGAGTTCAATTATGTATGTCTTTGTCTTCCTTAGACTATAAGTGAAAAAAATGAATAAAAAAGTTAATGGTTGCTGCTGAAATATTCATAAGCAGAAAGAGATTATGTCTGGGATTCGTTTCAAAAAGCAGTGAGCAGAGTAAGTGTCTGAGCGTGCAAGTGCCACGGGCCTGGCCACATGTTTATGTTTTGGAGGGCTGCCTGTTATATGGCTTACCAGTTTATTCTCTACACCATGCTATATTTAAGTTTGCCCCATGCTGGTTGAACTGGTGCACACTTTTAATCCTAGCACTAGGGAGGCAGAGGCAGGCAGATCTCTCTGAATTTGAGGCCAACTTGGTTTACGTAGTAAGTTCCAGGTCAGCTAAGGCGACATAGTGAGACCCTATCTCAAAAAAACAACAAGCTAACTAAATTATTAATTAAGTTTGCCGCAATAAAGTGGTGTTGTTTTTCTTAAAACTGGCTGATTGCAAGTATTTATGAGATATGTGTGTGACACAGCCATGATGAAGCACTAGTGAGTCCTAGTCCTTGGGAAGCGGGAAGGTCAGGAGGTTTAGGTCACCCTTGGTTATGTGGCATGGTCAAGGCTACGAAAGAACAAGAACAAGTGTGTGTGTGTGTGTGTGTGTGTGTGTGTGTGTGTGTGTGTGTGTACTTCAGTAAATCAATACCTTTATAAATGAGTGTGTGTTGCCCACAGAGCCCAAAAGAGGGCACTGAACCCCTGGAACTGGTGTAACAGATGATTGGGGTGCTAGGAAGTGATTCAGGTCCTCTGGAAGAGCAACAAGTGATTTAACCACTGAGCCATTTCTTAAGCTTCATTCTCTCTTTAAAATAATAATAACAACTCAATAATGTAATATTGTTTATTAATAATAACATATTTAATAACTGAATGGAAGTTATTTTATGTGTGTGTCTTAGCTCATACGCACTGCCCCCAAAGATATTTTTACGTAATATTCACTAGGCCTGGATAGCTGGGTTTAGCAGTTAAGAGAACACAATGCTACTATAGAGAACTTGAGTTTGGTTCTGAGTGCTTACATCACGTGGCTAGTGTGTTTTGTGTGTGTATGTGTGTGTCTGCCTGGCTAGAATATCATATATTTTAAAGATACTATATACTAAAGAGTCTGAAATACTCTATGTCAAATTGTTAATATGGTTTGAGGAAGGAAAAGGAGATATCACAAAGTAGGAGAATATAAAATATAAAAAAGCTAAATAAGAAGTCAGATATTGCTGGGCAGTGGTGGCGCACACCTTTAATCCCAGCACTCGGGAGGCAGAGGCAGGTAGATCGCTGTGAGTTCGAGGCCAGCCTGGTCTACAAAGTGTGTACAGGACAGCCAGGGATACACAGAGAAACCCTGTCTCAAAAAAACAAAAACAACAATTAAAAACCCAAAGAGATTTTTTTAAAAGTCAGATCTAGCTATTAGTCATGTAACCAAGTGTTCATATGTAGCGTGAGTTTTGTTGAGGGACTAACAAAGGAGTAAATTAGTGTCCTTCAGTTGCCAGCTTTCTCTTTGTTGTGCCCTGTGTCCTCAAAAGTAAAAGCATTGGGCCATGTGGTGGTGGCGCACACCTTCAATTCCAGCACTTGGAAGGTAGAGGCAGGTGGATCTCCATGAGTTCAAGGCCAGCCTGGACTACAGAGGGAGTTCCAAGACAGCCAGAGCTGTTATACAGAGAAACCCTGTCTTGAAAAACAAACAAACAAACAACCCAACCAAAGAAAAAATGTGGCACCTGCATCTGGAGTTAAGGTGTATACACAGGCAAAACACTGTATACATAATAATAAACATTAAAAAGAAATAAAGAAACTGAGTGTCATGTTGCACACCTGTAATCTCAGCACCAAGAAGGCTGAGGCAGGAGGAATCACAAATCCAAGGTCATCCTGAACTGTATAGGAAAGTGGAGGTCAACCTGGGATATGTGAGACCTTGTGTCTAAATAAACAAACCAATAAAATGGCTAAAGCACTACTGGGGACATGGCGGACAGAGTGCATGTTTAGCATACATGAACCCCTGGGTTCTATCTGAAAAAAAATGTTAAGGTGGACATTTTTTGTATATTTTACATTAATTTTTAAAATGTGAGTTGGTAAGATGTCTCAACAAATAAAGGCGCTTGCTGCTAAGCTTAATATGGTGGTTTGAATAGAAATGTCCCCATAGGCTCATGTATTTGAACAATTGGTCCCTGGTGGTGGCATTTGGGGAGGTTAGGGAGCCTTTGGGAGGTTGAGTCTTGCTGGAGGAAGTATGTCACTAGGGATGGCCTTTGAGAGTTTATAGACTCACTCCATTTCCAACTGTCTCTTTCTGTTTCCTGTGTGTGGCTGCAGATGTAACATGTCTTGGCTTATTTATTTGTTTGTTTGTTTGTTTTTGTCTTTTGTTATGTTTTTTGAGACAGGGTTTCTCTGTGTAGCCTTGACTGTCCTGGGCTAACTTTGTAGACCTCGAACTCACAGTGATCCGCCTGCCTCTGCCTCCCGAGTGCTGGGATTAAAGGGAAGCACCACCACGCCTGGCTATTTTTGGTTTTTCAAGACAGGGTTTCTCTTGTAGTCCTGGCTGTCCTGGACTCAATTGGTAGACCAGACTGGCCTCGAACTCACAGAGATCCGCCTGCCTCTGCACCACCACGTCAGGTGTTACATCTTAGCTTCTTGATCCAGCTGCCTGTTGCTATGGTTTCCCAGCTAGTATGAACTGTTCTGGTGAGGAGGCCTGATTAAGTAAGTCTTGCCAACTTGATAGGCTTCAGTTTCCTGTTATCTTGGAGTAGGCCTGAGCCTCCATTCCTTAGAAATGAGCTAGAGGTTACTGGGAATACCACAGAAAACTGCCTAGGCAGCCAATCAGGGATGGCCTAACCACCTGGCCAGAGGAAGATTAGTTTACTGCAGGTCTAGAAATCTCTTCTCTTATGACTAACTCATGACCAATGACTAAGGTTGCCTGCCAGGCGAGGTGGTGCATGCCTTTAAGCCCAGCAGTTGGGAGGCACAGGTAGGTGAATCTTCTCTGTGAGTCCAGGACAGCCATGGCTGTTAAACAGAAAAACCCTGTCTCAAAAAACAAAAAAAAACAAAAAACCAAAAAAAACCAAAAAGGTTGACAACCCTTCCCTTGGAATTGCCCTGAATGCCTTTAAAAGAGCTTGCAAGGTTACTTCCAGGTGGCCATTTTGTCTAAATGGTGATCCCTAAATGCCGGGCTTCTGCAGAAATAAAGGCTCCTTGCTTTTGCATACAGCTTCGGACTCCTGGTGGTCTTTGGGGATCTAGCAATCTGGGGATAACACTAGGACTATAAACTGTAGAGGAATGTTAATTCCAAACATGGCTGTTCTGGCAAGAGATCACATCCAAAGATCTTCTAGGTCTGTGTGATCTGGCTGGAATACAAACATGCCTTTAATCCAGGAGACAGAGGCAAATGGACCTGAATTCAAGGCCAGCCTGGTATTGAGCAAGTATCAAGTAAAGAAAAGCTTAGGGCCGGGCAGTGGTGGGGCACGCCTTTAATCCCAGCACTTGGGAGGCACAGGCAGGTGGATCACTGTGAGTTCGAGGCCAGCCTGGTCTACAAAGCGAGTCCAGGACAGCCAAGGCTACACAGAGAAACCCTGTCTTGGAAAAAAAAACAACAACAACAACAAAAAAAAAAAAAAAAAAAAAAAAACAAAGAAAAGTTTAGGTTCAGGCATGGTAGTACATGCCTTTGATCAGAAAGGAAGCTAAAGTTAGTTTGTAGAAGGAAGCACCATGTTTGAAAGTGATGTCTAATTGAGTGGCAGAAAAGGTGAGAAGTCAGAGAAGATTTGACAGAATAGGATACTGTCTACGCCTAACTCTCATGATAAGAGAGAGAAAGGGAAGCCATTTAAGAGGTAGTTTTACAAAGAGGCAGTTTTTACCAGGACAATAATAGAGAGATGTGTCCCAGAGAGAGAACAGGCTAGAAAATGAGAAGAAGCCAGAAGATTAGAGCAGATCACTGAGTTAGTTTGAGGCTAAGCAGAGCAATTCCAGGCCAAGAGGGAAGCCAGATCAAATTAGTCAGCTGGGAGAAGAGTTTGAGCCAGAACAGCTGAGTTGAACCAGCCAGCCCAGAGCTCAGAGCAAACAAGGAAGGGTGAGCTCATTAAGCAGTAAGTCTCAGAGTCTAAAACATACTAGGCCTAGATTAGATTGTATGGAGGCTAGAACCTTCCAGCAGAAGGAGACAGTTAGCCTCCCAGACGACAAGTGAAACGAGAATAAATTACTTTTACAATAAGCCAAAATGAACTCTTTCTTCCATAAGTTGCTTTTAGTAACAAAAAGTCACTAATACACAAGACAACCCGATGGCCCTCGAGGCTGACTGTGCTTAGTGGGAGCCTGTTCCAGCTGTGGCCATAGCTCCCGGCTTCTTAATGTGCTGTGTTCCCCTCACTTATCACTCAGAGGTCCCGGGCTTCTCTCTGATTAGACATAACAGTATGGCCAAGCTTGTTCTGTTGACACCGTATTCTAGGGACTTTTTTGGATACTTGGGGTATTACTAGATTCCCGATAATATAAGGGACAGCCAAGAACATTGCAGAAATTTTCTTTGGGTCCTATATCTTTTAGTGTATATTAATATAGACTTTCACTTTATTTAAATATTTTTAGAGGTGTGTGTGTGTTCAGGTGCCTATGGAGGTTGGAGTTACAGGTGGTTGTGAGCTATCAAACATGGGTGCTGGGAATTGAATTCTGGTCCTCTGGAAGAGCAGTGCATACCCTTAACCACAAGGCCCTCTCTCTATCCCTGTATTAGTGCAGATTTTAAAATATGTGTAATAATGTTGAACCTTGACACTAATTCCATCTTACATAAGTGTGAACTGATTTCTGTGGCTTAATCTAAAGTAAACTTCTAGATATGGAAGTGTGGGTAAGCTGAAAGTGGCACTTGGTTACCCCTGAACTGTTTTCAAGAGTTGAACACTCAGCCAGGCGGTGGTGGCACACGCCTTTAACCCCAGCACTCGGGAGGCAGAGGCAGGCGGATCGCTGTGAGTTCGAAGCCAGCCTGGTCTACAAAGGGAGTCCAGGACAGCCAAGGCTACACAGAGAAACCCTGTCTCAAAAAAAAAAAAAAAAAAAGAGTTGAACACTCTTCCAGAAAACCGAATCTTCAGCCACAGACACTTGTGTTTGCGTCATAGATCTGGCCTTGTGTTGAAGTCCAGCTTCGACATCAACTGGGGAAAACTGAAGTGGGACGTGAATCCTGAGGCTGGCTGGGGACTCTGCAGACTTTCTCTGAGGGCAACCTTCCAGGCGGGAACTGATTGTTACCAGCAATAGTTTCACTGATGGTGGCAAGCTGGTGAAAAAGAAAAAGAAAGAGAGAAAAGAAACACACACACACACACACACACACACACACACACACACACACACACACACACATTTACACTTGATGATGAAGTAAGAGGCTCCAGCAAGTAGGTTTCAACAACTTTTTTCTTTCAAATTTCTCTTACTTTACAATTGATACACACACACACACACACACACACACACACACACACACACACACACACACACACACACACATCTTGGTGGATGGAACAAGATTTCAACCCAACCTTATACACGTACACACATCTTTCTGGATGGAAAAAGATTCCAACAACTTCCTCATTTCTCCCACAGTTTAGATATCTCAGCAAGATCTTTCAAGCAGTACAAAAATCACAATGTGTTTACATTCTATTTCTCTATAAATAAATGATTACAATGGATATACATTAATTACAATGGAGATACATAAGAAAATCATGTTCCCTGATACATTCACATGATCAAATGTTTTATGTATTATGGGTGAGAAACAAACATGAATAACAAGTTATTTCCAAGAACCCACATACATTTGTACCTAAGCAACTTGTTACATACTAACAGAGAATAAGCAAGCAAGGTAATTTCTCAGCCAGCTTTTCCTTACTGGCAGGCTGCAATTTGCGGTTACAAAGAAGGAATCAATTATCTTAAGAAGTAATTGTATAAAGATCTTAAAAGAATCACAGATCTAAACTATATAAAAATAACCAGCCATTTCTACCTTAAGTCCTAAAGGTGCTCACTAATATGTTTTATTATATCATATCAGGAAGCCGAGGGGAAAAAAAAAATAGAATAAGAAAATCAATTGTCATCTCAGTCACCAGCCCAGCTTGAAAGAGTCACATCAGCCAATGCTGCTATGGGGCTTGTTTTTGCTTTGCCAACCTCAAAAAGTCCCTAGCTTTACTAATAAGAGTGTACGTTTTCTTAACTTCAATTGTACCCTAAGATTTCCTGCATCAGGGCCAATAGCAAAAACATCTTTTTTTTTTTTTTTCCAAACAAAGTTTCTCTGTATAACCTTGGCTGTCCTGGAACTCACTTTGTAGACCAGGCTGGCCTGGAAACTCACAGTGATGTACCTGCCTCTGCCTTCCAAGTGCTGGGATTAAAGGTACGCGCCACCACGCCCGGCTCTTTACCTCACTTTGCTAAACAATCTAAAGACTTTTTATGTCAAAGCCACTAGCAAAAACATCTTTACCTAACCTTGTTGAACAATCTATTATTCCAAATTTTTTCTAAGGGTAATGGTCACTGCTAGCAATCCACATCTGCAGGTTCTTTTCAAGGGTAGTTGAAGCATTAACCTGTCCCAGCAGCAATGCCTGAAAGAGATCAAGCATTGTTCTTGCATATGCCAATGATATTACCCAGTGAGGGGCTGGAAGCTCCCTTTATAGTGCTCACACAGCTCACATATTAAGGGAATTATAAGGTAACAAGCAGAGCTATGCTCCATAACAGAACCAAGTCCTCAGGACCTGCAGCTCTGGGGGTTATGCCTTGCCGAAACACACCCATCGTGGGTATGCTAACCAGTGGGCCGTATCCCATGAGTTCTTAGAGCTATTTGCTGTTCTTCTTGCACAGATGCCAGCAGCCTTGCATTTTTCTTGTTGTTGTTGTTGTTGTTGTTTTTGTCTTTCAAGACAGGGTTTCTCTGTATAACCTTGGCTGTCCTGGATTCCGCTTTATAGACCAGGCTGGCCTCGAACTCACAGAGATCCACCTGCCTCTGCCTCCCGAGAGCTGGGATTAAAGACGTGCGCCAGCGTGCCCGGCTATAGTGTTGCATTTTTCAGTTCACACTTGTATATTTTAATGTCTCTGAAATCAGGATGCATGCTTCAATTAGTGATATCTTAGAGTCTATGAAATACAGAACTGGTGTGCTTTGAAGCTGTCTCCTTAACTCCTCACCTGCTCCCTCCCACCCTCCCTTTCTTCCTTTTTCTTTCTTTTGAGACACATTGTCGTTATTTTTTAGACCAGGCAGGCCTCAGATTCAGAGCTGTGCCTGTTTCTGCCTTCTGAGTGCTGGGATTACAGGCTGTGCCACCGCTCAAGATATCCTCATCTGGATTCTTTTTGTTTGTTTGGTTTGGTTTGGTTATTGCTTTTCAAGACAGGGCTTCTCTGTGTAGCCCTGGCTGTCCTGGAATTCTCTTTGTAGATCAGGCTGGCCTCAAACTCACAGCGATCTGCCTGTCCCTGCTTCTCAAGTGCTGGGATTAAACGTGTGCCACCATGCCCAGCTTTTTGTTGTTGTTTGTTTGTTTTTTGAGACACGGTTTTGTTAGACTTTGATCGCCAAAGTCTATTCCTGGAAGCCCGATTGAGAGCCAGAGTCCAGAGTCGATGCAAAAGCAAAGGAATTTATTAAGCTGATGTGTCAGGGTCCCCCATACTCCGGGGAGATGGAAAGACCCCGTTCTGTAATGGCAGAGGGTTTAAATACCCTTACAGATGCAGAACTTAGTACAAACATGATTGGTTAGTTAACCTTTAAAATGATTGATTACTAGTTATTTTATCCCTAAGGGGGCAAGAGCTCAGCTTGGGACATCACATGCTGTCAGGTGCTTGGGACAGGTATGAGGATGTGGTTTTTCTCAGATAGAATACAACAGCCCTGAGGCCATCTTGGAAAGGACTGAGTGGCCAGGGTTGAAAAATCACTTTTCTATCTCTTCAGTTTCACCGTGTAGCCTTGGCTGTCTTGGACTCGCTTTGTAGACCAGGCTGGCCTCGAACTCACATCGATCTGCCTGCCTCTGCCTCCTGAGTGCCTGGCTTGGTCAGGCTTCTGTAACTAGGGCCTTTACCCACTGAGCCATCTCATTGGTCTTTGCGCTGGCCATTGCCTGCACCTGGATGCTTTTGCCCTGGCTAATCTACACAATCAGTTCCCTCTCCTCCTTCAGTCTGCGCAAGTACACTTTCTAGTGAGCCCTGCTCTGACCACTCTTCCGAGTACATATGTGTGGTCAGTTATATGTGTGGTCAGGTGTATGTGTGGTCAGGTGTATGTGTGTGACAGGGTGTATGTGTGTGACAGGGTGTATGTATGTGACAGTGTGTATGTGTGTGACAGGTCTATGTGTGGTCAGGTGTATGTGTGGTCAGATGTATGTGTGTGACAGGGTGTATGTGTGTGACAGGTCTATGTGTGGTCAGGTCTATGTGTGGTCAGGTGTTATGTGTGGTCA
>OU015749.1:119550413-119571390 GCA_907169655.1 Acomys percivali | reverse complement strand
ACACACACACACACACACACACACACACACACACACACACACACCGCCTTTGAGACAACAGGACCATAGCCTGACTGGCCTACAATTTGTAATCCTTCTATCCGGTGAGTGCTGGGATCACAGGTGTGTGCTGCCACACACACACACCCGCACCCCCCCAACCCCCAGGTGTATGGATTGCTTTTGTTTTGCTTCGATTTTTCCTGTTGGCCTGGAAATCACTAATGGAGACTAGGCTGGCTTTGAACTCACAGAGACATTTGCCTCTGCCTCCCAAGTACGGCCTTTAAACCATTGTATTTATAGAGAAAAAATGTTAAAATAGCAAGGGTCTATCCTTGTCTAAGCGCTTGTGATCTTCAAGTATGGCCTTACTCTTCTCCCGGATCTCCTGGACAAGACTACTCGCTTTGTTTACAGTAAAAACATCTTAAGTTGCCCTACAACCCTCCTTGTGACCTTGAATTTTACCCCGTCACTTATGTTCCTTTTCACCAAATAGGAGGCCTCCTGTGATCTCAGACTCCTCAGCAATCCTTTGAAGATGACAGATTTGAAGCCCTTGGTCTACATGGTGCCTATACAGACAAGGCAGGGCTCTGGGAAGCTCGCACCCGTGCTCTTGGCCTTGTCTTTCTTTCTGAGACCCTCGCTTCCTCTTAAGCATAAAGCTTAGAATCTGTCTTAAAATCTCTTTTTAATAAATTCTGATTCTGTTCCATATTGGCTCATCCTGAAATGTTTTTCTGCAGCAGAGTCAAGAATCATATTTTCCCGGAATCCAGGTCCCTAATAGATAAGTGAACTCAGAGAGTTGGTAGCAGTGTGGAGGAGCACCTCATCCCTGATGAAAACCCGGTTTCCACTTTGGAATGACCGTAAGGACAACTCTGAGCCTACTCAGATAATCAAAGATAATAGCCCTGCTTAAGGTCAGTTGATTTGCAACTTGACTTCCATCTGTAGGCTGAATTCTTTTTGAATGACCGAACATGTTTCCTAGAAATTATTAGGTGATTTCAAAGCCATTCTTTTGTTTTGTTTTGTTTTGTTTTGTTTTGTTTTGTTTTGTTTTTTTGAGACAAGGTTTCTCTGTGTAGCCTTGGCTGTCCTGGACTCACTTTGTAGACCAGGCTGGCCTTGAACTCAAAGCCATTCTGTGTTACAGAGGGGAGAGACTCAGAAACGCCTCCAACAACAATAAAAACAAAACAACATTGGGCATGGTGGGGCATGCCTTTAATCCCAGCACTCTGGAGGCAGAGGCAAAAACCAAAACAACTATGAAGAGACGCTACAGTAAATGTCTTGAGCCTTAACACTGACATTTGCTAAAATGGAAGCTGCCAGCCTTCTTGTGTTAAATTTGTTTAACCTGGTTTAGTTGGAGGCCAGAAAATAGGATTCAAGATCTTGATGAATCTTTATGAGGAGGGTGGGTGAAGTTCTTGTAATGACATGTAGAGATAGTGTCAGATTTCAGGAGAGATTAACTAGGTAAGGGAGTGCCTGTCCTTAACTGAAGCTGAGGGTAGAAATTTCCAGCAAAAGGAATCAAGCAACAAGCTTTCTCCGAGGCTAAAAAGGAACTAAGAGTTTAATTACTAGATCTCCAAGTAGCAGATACTATTGAACTGAATAGATATGTGTAGTCTTCACAGGTAGTATGTGGCCCGGTCCAACAGTAGATACAACGAGGTTATTTTATTATTTAATATTAATTAAAAATATTATTTAACATGAATCTTTTAAAAGCTTATGGGAGCAGGTTCCACCGAGATTTGAACTCGGATCGCTGGATTCAGAGTCCAGAGTGCTAACCATTACACCATGGAACCAGCACAGCAAAACTATTGCCTTTGGGGTTCTAATACTAACAAAACTCCGCCCTCACCGGAAGTCAAACATTAAGAGACATGGACCTCGTTTCTTTGAATGGTTAAGGGAAGAACAAGCCATCTTTGGCCATCTGGGCATTTTAAGACTGTTTCTCTGTAAGGCTTCCCAAGCCGGGTGAGAGTGCGGAGGCCACTCCTGTGCGTTCCACTCTGCTTAGCTAAGGGGCGGGAAGCCATTTCTCCGGAAGTACTTCCTGTGAGGGGCTGGGGCCTGCCGGAAGTGACGCAGAACCAGGGCGGGGCTCTTCACCGGGTCCGGCAGCTGAAAGCTCGGAGCTCGGATTACCCCTGCAGCGACGCCCCCTGGTCCCGCCACTGTTGCTACCGCCGCTCCCGCCCCTCAGCTACTCGGCCGCGCCATGGGCACCCGCGACGACGAATACGACTACCTCTTTAAAGGTGAGGCCGTGGTCCACCGAATGTCCATTCGGGGCCCGAGACACTCCCCGGGGACCGGCGCGAGGCCAGCCCTGCCCTGGCCGGAGTCCGCCCCGGCGCTTCCTCCCTGCCTCCCCGACAGGGTCCCGGCGCTCGTCACGGTTCCTGGGTAGGCCTGCCGGGCCGCTGTGCCCCTCTCTCGCGTGTCCTTCTCGAAGGCTGTGCAGTTCCTTCCCTGGGCGTCTCGGCCCCTCCTCTTGGATGCATGCTGCCGGCCTCATCCCCGTCTGACAGGCCCCTACCTCGGCTGAGCACCCGTATTGGGACACCGACTCTCTCTGTGGGTTTTTTTTTTTTTTCTTTTCTATTCGTTTCCCTCCCCCCTCCCCCCCGTGCGAGCGAGCTTTTCCTGGGCCTTGGCCAAATTCGCCCGTCCCAGGGCCCCCGCCCCCATCCCCGCAGACCTCGAGGTCAGTACCCGCGGACTGGCCCCCTCCCTCCCCACAGACGGGCCACTCTGCGTCTTCCGTCTGCAGGAAACATTTAGCACTCCGGTGCGACCTGGGCTGCTGGGAGGGAGAGAGAAGGGGAGGGCAAGAGGGGCTGTCCATCCCCCCCCCCCCCCCCCCCGGCGGGGGGGGCCCCGTCGCCGGGGCCCGGGCGGGGGGAGGGCTCCCCCCCCCCGCGTTTCCCCCCCCCCCCCCCCCTTTCCTTCTGTCTCTGCCCAGCTACTACCAGACCGGGACAACTCCTTTACTTGGCTTTGGCTTTCGAGAAGGGGCTGCGGATGGGTGGTGGCTGTTATCCCCTGCCAGACCTGAAGGCCTAGTTCCTGAACAGGAAAGGTTGTTCGTTGCACAAATACTAGCTAGCTTATCGCTATGGACTGGTTGCTTCCTGCTGCCACCCTGGGAGGATCCCACAGGAAGGGAAGAACCCTGGTTGGTCACATACCTTTCCCAAATGGTGGGAGAGGGGCATAATAGTAGCTTGCTCTTTTAGTCAAATCAAGAATTTATTACAAGATGGGGGGGGGGGGATGTGGAGCCGGTAACAGAACATGGGAGGATGGGGAGGAGAGAACCGCTTATTGGTTGAGTCCCGGAAAGAAGCCAAAGTGAAAGGATGCAGTTCTCAGCGAAAGGAGAGTACAGTGAACGCTTTTTTTTGTTGTTGTTCCTGAATGCGCTCTCACTTTCATAGTCTTGCTCTGCTCCTGAATTAGCAGGGCACCCATCAGTAGTGTGCTGAGCAAAGATCCTACCAGAGAGGAAGAAGCCATTGCTATTAAAGCTTTACCGTGAAGGGCGGAGTGTCAGGAGTGTTAAGCATTGGTGAGGGTTTCTGGCTTTGCCATTGGGCTCCAAGAATGATGGACTAAGTGAAGAAGCAGGAAATATTTTGCGTTACCAAATACTTTACGAGTCTTGGCATATTAGCTGCTGGGACACCCTTTCATTATTTACTTCTCCGAATACTCTGTTTATCTGAAGTACCTCAGCGTCTACCCTTACTGCCATATCGGAAAGTATTTACAGATAAGAGGTACCAACCTTTAGCTGGGCATGGAGGTACGCACTTTTAATGGGAGGAAGAAGCAGGCAGATCTCTGTGAATTCCAGGCCAGCCTGGTCTACATAGTGAGTTCCAGGCCAGCCTGGTCTACATAGTGAGTTCCAGGCCAGCCTGGTCTACATAGTGAGTTCCAGGCCAGCCTGGTCTACATAGTGAGTTCCAGGCCAGCCAGGGCTACATAGTGAGTTCCAGGCCAGCCAGGGCTACAAAGTGAGTTCCAGGTCAGCCAGGGCTACATAGTGAGGCCCTATCTCAAAAAATCAAAACCAAAACAAATAGGAGGCCTTGAATGTTTGTTGAAGGCATGTGAGATGATGTGAAATTACTTAAATCCCAGGAGACTTGGAGTTTAGTCAGTCAAGGGAGGTTTAAGAACTTCCTAGTGGCAGTACCTGGTCTCTTTTGAAGTTATTTCTCCGATTAGGTTTGGAATGTGAAGGTTGGTTATAGAAAGCTATTTATCTTATTTTTCCTAAGTATGTTAATTTATCCTAGGTTGGCCGAAGAAATTTACATTTAATTTTGAGATTAGACCATCCTTTAAACAATGAGAAAACACTGGAGTTTTATATTTGTTTTCCTTGTGGCCTTGGAAAGTTAACTTTTTAAAAGTAGTTTTTCATTTTTTTGAGATTATAATATCATTTCCCCCTGCTCAACTTTTGAGAGCCTCAGTTTCCTCAGTAAAGGAAATACTGTGATACTCTTTGAGGAGTAAGTGAGATTATAAAATTTATCTTTTGTGAGGACTCAATACATACTTATAAATGAAGTAGTTCTTGTCAGATTTCTGAGCCATAAATCCCTTTTAAAAATTCAAATTTACATTTATTGGTCTGTATGTTCTAATATGTACTGCAGCACATGTGGCAGTGATAGAACAACTTTGGGAGTCAGTTCTTTCCTTCCTCCATGTGAGTCTCAGGATCGAACTCAGGTCGTCAGGCTTGGAAGCGCCTTGACCCACTGAGCCAGCTCACCAAACAACAAGTCTTTTAAGTTAAAGACCATGCAGGTTTTAATGAAGAAGCACAGAACTAAGAAACTATTTTGTATCTATGTGGGTTCTGGTTTTATTTTTTTTCTACACTTTGCTTATAAGACTGGGTGTTTAAAAAATTCTGCTGAAAAGAGTTTCCACTTTTTAGAAGCTGCCACAGGATATGAGTCACTTTATTTTTTTATTTCAACACTGATTACTTAGCCAATTTTTTTACTTATACAATTATTTTTAAATGATTTAATTCTACAGAGATTTATTCCCTGAGTTGAACCGTAGCGTTTCTACACTGGAGAAGGCTAGCCTGGCCCACTTCTAGTTAAGGAAGCTGGGGTTTGTAACATTGAGCATGAAGGGCTATGCTGACCAGCACGGAGTGGAGCAGTCTAAATGGGAGTGGAATGTGGGCAGAGGAGGACAGTGCCAGTTTATGTATTTACTCTTGAACATTAATTTTTACTTATGCTTTGCAGTGAGACTTGGGAGTTTGTTTTATTTAATAAAAGCACAGCTGCTACGACTGTTGATCTTGTACATACTCCAGTGTGGTTAAGGTGCTGTGGGCGCACAAGGGACGTAGCTGGGAATTAGGAGAGTCAGGCACTTTCTTGAAGCAGCTGGGTTCTTAGTGGAGCTCTCCTGCCTTTTTCTTTTGAGCCTCATTGAAGCCCAGGTGTCCTGAGTCATCAGCTGATTGTCAGTAGGACTATCTTGAATCTTGGTAGCTTTGCTTTCACAACTTGTGGTTGAGCAACTCAGATTCCCATGAATCTAGAAAAACTTGTCTAGACTTTAGCCTTATTGATACATTCTATCTATCGCTTTATTTTATTTATTTGTTTGTTTCTAGACAGAGTTTCTCTGTGTAGCCCTGACTGTCCTGGAACTAGCTCTGTAGACCAGGCTGGCCTCAAACTCACAGAGATCCACCTGGCTCTATCTCCCTGAGTGCCGCATTACAGGAGTGTGCCACCATGACCATTGGTGCATTTTACTTTAAAGACTTGGTGAGGTTGGACTGTGAATGTGGTTGAGAGTAGAAATATTTCCAAACTTTTGAAAACCAGTATGAAAATAGTAATTTCAGTTGGTAAATTTGAAAGCTAATATTCTGTATGTGAGGTGAGAAGTTAAGTTTTAGTCCAGTAAATGAGCTTAGTAGAGAAATAGAAAACTAAATGTGGGCTGAACATGGTGGCTTGTGCCCAGATTCCCGAACTAGGGAGGCTGAGACAAGTGGATAGCTACGAGTTTGAGGTCAGCCTGGGATACAGAATGAGATCATGTTTCAGAAAAGAACAAACAACAAGAAAAATAGCAAAAATACCTAAATGTGGTTAGAGATAGAAGCTTTAAATTATATATATATGTATATATGTGTGTATATATATATTGCTTTTACGGTATTTAGCACTCAGATATTTGTGGTGTGTATAATATATGAAGCATAGATGTAAACAAATTAATACTATGTATTAGATTGAGCTTCAGCAGATGAGGCTATCAAAGTTGTGTGGGGCATTTATTATCTCAGGAATTATATTGACATTAAGTTTATAGATAATATTATTTACTTATAGTCATATTGTTTAGTATGTATGTACTCTATTAAGTGACTTAAATTGTAGAATATTTAAATATATGGCCATTCAACCTAAGATACTAGTGATGGATGTGTAAAAATTGACTAAAAGTTCCTTTACATTTTTTATTGCATTTATTTCCCTACTCATCTGTGATGTCTGTATGTGGGGTGTGCATGGTAAGTGTGGGGCGTCAGAAGCCTGTTCTCTTTCCACTGTCAGGCTTGGCAGCAAGTGCCTGCCTTTAGCTGCTGAGCCGTCTTGTTGGTCCAGAAACGGATTGCTTTAATTTTTGGATATGAACATATAATTTCCCACATTTTAAAAAATAACAAGGTCTGGTGGTAGGTAATAGCTCAGTGATAAATCATATGCTTAGCATTAGCTCTAGGTTGTTAGAGTCCCAGCACCACTGGGGTTGGGGAAACAATTAAATATTGTCATCTTAATGAGAGAAAGTATTTTGACTCTAAATTGTTTAATTTTGAATCCACAAAGAAAGGCCCATTAAGTTTTGTCGTTTTTTTTTAAATGATAACTAATGAATATCTCTCTCCTTTTTCTTTCTCTCTTTTTAGATAATTCCATCCATCCTCCTACTGAGCCTAAATAGATTACTCCTTCTTTTGATTAGGGAATAAAAACAGCTCTTTTCTTTTTTTGGTGTGTGTGTGTGTGACAAGGTTTCTCTGTGTAGCCTTGGTTGGTCTAGACTCCAACTCACAGAGATCCACCTACCTCTGCCTCCCCAGTGCTGGGATTAAAGGCATGCGCCACCACGCCGGGCCTAGAACAGCCCTTCTTATCATGCCACGTTTCATCCTTACAAAACTGGAATCTGCTGCTATTTAAGACTTTTTTTCCTTTGACAAATTGCTAGTCTTGACTTTGGAGACCTTGTCAGTAGCTAGTTAGCATAACTATCTTATACTGTTAGAGCATTTGAGATTTTTGAGTTATTTACAAACTATTACTACTTTTTGAATAATAAAATTAATTGGTTACAAAGATTTGACATTGCTGAGATGGTAAATTTAGTTATTAGTTAAAAGTAGAGGTCAAAACATGAGCCAGGGGCTTCGGAGATGGCTGAGCAATCAAGAGCACTTGCTATTCTTGCAGAGTACCTGGGTTCAATTCCCAATACCCACAATCATTCATAACTTTCCAGTTGCAGGAGACATGACTGGTTTGCATGTGGTGTACATTCATGCATGCAGACAATATTCATTAATATAAAGTAAAATGAAACAAAGCCAAAAGCTAGATGGTGGTGGTGTACACCTTTAATCCTAGCACTTGAGAGGCTGAGGCAGGGGATCGCTGTGAGTTCAAGGCCAGTCTGGTTCACAAAGCCAGTCCAGGACAGCTAGGGCTACACAAAGAAACCCCGTCCTTAAAAACAAAAAACAAAAAACAAAAACTGTAAGAATGGCTAATATTTTAAAATAAAACAAAACATGAACTAGTGCTGGAGCTTCTGTGGGAGGTGTACGGTGTTCTTTGAAGGTGTTCCCACCAAAAGGTGTTGTTATCCAGATGCCATGCTTGTAAGTGCTCTTTGAGTTTAAATTGTGGCTGGTTTCTGAATTACTGGTTGACATGGGAGTGTCTGTGAATTAATTAAATGTGTTCTAATCTTTGGTTTTTCCTTCTTCACTCTTCATCCTCATGTTAGTGTTGATGTTAGTGTAGGACGAGAGATGACTCAAAGGATATTTCCCTAGCAGATTTTCCAGCTTCCTTCCAAAAAATTACATTTATTTGTTTGTTTGTTTAAGTTGGGGCAGGGCTCATGCCATGGTGTGTATGTATAGAAGTCTAAGACAATTGACGGAGTTGATTCTCTCCTTTCTACTCTGTGAGACCATGGGATTGAACTCAGGTCCTTAGGCTTGGCAGCAATTGCCTTTACTGCTGAACCATCATCTCCTAGGCCTAAGTTTCTGTGTTCTTGGAGTGACTGAAGGATTGCTATTCAGGAAAGGTATAGGAATTTCGGCTGAATCCCAGACTAGGTTCTTGTCTGGGATCCTCTCCCTGACACCCAGAAGTTGTGATCTGACCATTTAGCCTCTTATACTAAGAAACAACAGTGAATGTATCTTCTTAATAGGGAGGCTCCATTAATGTAGCTGGGATTCAATTTCACATCTATACTGATGGAGTTTGGAAACCAGCCTGCTAACTAACCATTCTGTACGACTGAAAATACGTTGTTTATGTTTTCATGACCTTGACATCATTTTCCCTGGTATCCAGGGTCTGTTTGCTAGGGTACCCTCTAATTGACTACAAAGATAGAAATAACTTCTCTGCTGCATGGGGTCACTGCTGCTGGGGTTTCTTGCTGAATAGAGGAAGCCCAAAAGATAGCCATTTGGTAATGTGTGGTTGTTCTAGGGCCAGCTTGTGTCTGCATCTGTGGCAAAAAAGGTGTGCATAACAGACTCCTTTTCCTTTGCTGGGGAGTGCACCATCACATCCCAGTCTTTTAAGTTGAGCATGGTTTATTATTCTCTGGCCTCAACCTTGAGTGTTGATTTTCTAGTTTGTTGTCTAAAACCAATCAGCTAGTTAAGAAGCATTACTAGTCAACAGTAGAAATGAATACAATGCTCACTAAAATATCATTTTTTTAACATAGGAAAAATGTTGTCTAGCTCGGATTCTGTAAATCTCCAAACCCACTTTGATATTTAAATTCATGTTTTAACACAATTTGTCTGAAGTTGGACATGATGGCACATACCTATAATCTCAGCATTTGGGAAACTGAGACACAAGAGTTTTCTGAGTTCTAGACCAACCTTGGTTCCAGAATGAGACCCTCTCTTTCTTTTCTTCTTCTCTTCCTCCTCTTCCTCTTCCTCCTCCTCCTCATTCTTTTTTTGTTTTTCGAGACAGGGTTTCTCTGCGTAGCCTTGGCTGTCCTAGACTCACTTTGTAGGCCAGGCTGGTCTTGAACTCACGACTATCTGCCTGACTTTGCCTCCGAGAGCTGGGATTATAGGCAAGCACCACCATGCCTGGTTTTCTTTCTTTCTTTCTTTCTTTCTTTCTTTCTTTCTTTCTTTCTTTCTTTCTTTCTTTCTTTCTTTCTTTCTTTCTTTTCTCTGTGTAGCCTTGGCTGTCCTGTACTTGCCTTGAAGACCAGGCTGACCTCAAACTCACAGAGATGTGCTTGGCTCTGCCTCCTGATTGCTGGCATTACAGGGCACTGTGTCTGACAAGACCCTCTTTTAAAACAAACAAAAAACTCAACTTGTTTCTCAATTTCCTGTTCATTCCCCACCTTCCTCTCTAGAGAGGGCTTCTCTGTTTAGCCCTAGCTGTCCTGGAACTTACTCTGTAGATCAGCCTGGCCTCAAACTCAGAGGTCCACCTCTGCCTCCAGAGTGCTGGGATTAAAGGTGTGGGCCACCATCACTGGCTGTTTCCTTTTCTGTTTGTTTTGATATAAGGTCTCACTATGCAGCCCTGGATGGCCTGGAACTCTGGGCAGACCAGACAGGCCTCAAATTCACAGAGATCTGCTTGCCTCTGCCTTCTAAATTCTGGGATTAAAGAAATGTACTATACCCAGCTCTGAAATTTTTTAATGTGTGAGTGATTTGGTCTGTGTGTATGTCTGCTAACTTCTTGTGTGCAGTATGGGCAGAGGCCAGAAAAGGACAGCGGATCCTGGAACTAGAATCACAAACTTGTCTGGAGTTAAAGGGTTGTAAGTGCTCTTAACCATTCAGCCATCTCAGTCAGGCGTGGTGGCACATGCCTGTAATGCACTCAGGAAGACAGAGGCAGATGGATCTCTGTGAGTTTGAGGCCAGTCTAGTCTACAAAGTGAGTCCAGGACAGCCAAAGCTACACAGAGAAACCCTGTTTTGAAAAACCAAAAACCAGCCATCTCTCTAGGCCTCTGAACCTCCTCCCTTCCCTAAATTAAATTTATTGGGACTGCCCAGGTGATGTAGTGATTAAAAACTGGCTACTTTTATAGAAGACTCAGTTCAGTTCCCAGCACCTTTATTTGGCTATTTACTGTTGTCTGTAACTCCATCTCTCTTTTCTACTGGCCTCTGGGCACTCCCACCCCCAACACACATACACACACCATATATACAGAGACTCATGTTTATACACATAGATTATATTCATTCACTCATGTGAGCCCTGTGCCCATGTGAAGTTCAGGGGACAACTTTTGGAGTAGGCTGTTTTCCACCAAATGGTCTTGGAAGTGAAACTCTGTAGTCTTCAGGCTTGACAGTAAGTGCTTTTACTTGCTAAGTCATCTCACCAGCCTTCTTTTTTTTTTTTTTATTTTATTGTTTTGTTTATTTATTTATCATTTATACAGTACTCTGCCTGCATGCCTTAAGAGGGCATTAGATCACATTATAGATGGTTGTGAGCCACCATGTGGGTGCTGGGAATTGAACTCAGACCTCTGGAAGAGCAGCCAGTGCTGAGCCATCTCTCCAGCCTCCTTGTTTTTGTTTTTTTAAAACAGGGTTTCTTTGTGTGGCCTTGGCTGTCCTGGACTCACTTTGTAGACCAGGCTGGCCTCGAACTCATAGAGATCGACTTGCCTGTACTGCCCTGAGTGCCGGGAGGTGCTGCAGCACCATGGCTGGCCTATTAGAAAAATTTAAAAGTATGGAATACTTTGGGTGAGAAGTTACTTCTAAATAAACTGCCTTCTATAAAATCACGGGAAGTATAATCAAAACTTGTTTTTAAGCTTTTTTTGTTTTTTGTTTTTTTGTTTTTTTGTTTTTCAAGACTGGGTTTCTCTGGGTAGCCTTAGCTGTCCTAGACTCACTTTGTAGTCCAGGCTGGCCTTGAACTCACAGCGATCCACCAGCCTCTGCCTCCCAAGTGCTAGGATTAAAGGCATGTGCCACCACCGCCCAGCCTAAGCTTTTTATGAAGTCCTAGGTCAAAGTGTTTGCTGTCCTTCGGCTTTGACTTAGTATGTCAGAATTGTTAGCTTCCTAGAGTTCCTGTTTGTCCATAGCGAGGTGGGGCGCCCCTGTGGCTTTCTGCCAGTCTGTGAAGTGTAACGATTAAAGATGATTATAGGTTCTATGAGCAGAGCAGCAAAGCTTGTAAGCCTCATGCCTCATGCTTAAATGGGTTTCAGCTCTCACATCATACCCAGTCTTTAATGAAACTAGTAGATTGTACGCATTCTTTTACTCTGTGCACTGACATCTGCTGTTTGATGTCTAACACATGTGAATAACACAAGTTGTTATTTACTTTTCAGAATACTTTTTAAGGTAGTGAGGTTGGTATAAATTACAGGTAATTCATGTTTCCATTGGTGGCTAGAGTACCCTATGATTTAAGTTGCAAAATCGCATTTTTAAGGGCTGGGGATATAGATTAGTGGTCAGGTGCTTCCCTACCTTACATGTGTAAGGCCCTGGGTTACAGCACCCAAATAGGAAAAAGAGAGACTGTTTTTTTAGATGGGGTGTTACATATGCTGTATGCGGAGTAGATAATGCATGGAGGTCATTATGTAGATAGAAATAGATTAAAAAGAGTAAGTGATTGGTTTTAATTGATTGGTCATGTACATAAGCTGTTTAGTACTAGGCTGCTGCCCTCTTATAAATCGTTGGTTGTGTTTACTTGAAGCCAAGTGCCCTATAAAGCATGTTGGTATTCTGAATGTGCTTACCTCCATCCAGCTTATGTTATTTCTTGTCTTTTCAGTTGTTCTTATTGGAGACTCTGGTGTTGGAAAGAGTAACCTCCTGTCTCGGTTTACTCGGAATGAGTTTAACCTGGAAAGCAAGAGTACCATCGGAGTAGAGTTTGCAACAAGAAGCATCCAGGTCGATGGGAAAACGATAAAGGCGCAGATATGGGACACGGCAGGGCAGGAGCGGTACAGGGCCATCACCTCTGCGTAAGTTCACGCTTTCCCAGTTCCGGAACAGGTTGGAACCAAGTGAATTGTTGACTTTAGGTATTAGGAAGGAGCAGTAGTCCTCCTTTAACCTTGGAAGATGTGTCCCAAGACCCTCCGTAGATGCCTGCAATCACAGATTGTACTAAACCGTGTATGTTTCTCTCTCACTCTTTAAAATTCATTTTATTTTTATTTGTGTCTTGCCTGAATATGTGTATGTGTACCATGTTCATGTTTGGTGCCCATGGAGTTTAGAAGATGGTATCAGATCCCCTGAATGTGGAGTTACAAGTGC
Organism: Acomys percivali; assembly: GCA_907169655.1. Lineage (NCBI taxonomy): Eukaryota > Metazoa > Chordata > Mammalia > Rodentia > Muridae > Acomys > Acomys percivali. Next base: position 119,558,735 of record OU015749.1, on the reverse strand, counting down.
TCTTGGAAAATAAGCCTGGGTCCTGTGTAATAGCAGCAAGTGCTTTTAACTGCTGAACTATCTCTCCGGCACCCTGTATCTTTTCTCTTCATAGTTTTTCTTTGGCATACAGTAGTTGCTTTTGGGGGGACCATTACTAAATAAACTAAGGGTTACTTGAACATCAGAAAAGACCATACACAATGGGAGGGCTACAAAGTGACTTTAACAGGCAGGTAGTATGGGTACATTGAACAAAAGGGTTAGTCATGGGCTGGCCTGCATGAAGGGGAATACTAAGGAGTTTCATCATAATACTTAAAATGGTGCAATTTAAAGCTTATGAATTATTTATTTTAGGAATTTTCCATTTAATATTTTGGGACCATGGATGACTAGATATAGAATCTCATAAGGGATGACTACATATCTATAGTGTGTGTGTGTGTGTGTGTGTGTGTGTGTGTGTGTGTGTGTGTTTTGAAACCTGGTCTCACCAGGCGGTGGTGGTGCATGCCTTTAATCCCAGCACTCTGGAGGCAGAAGCAGGTGGATCTCTGTGAGTTTGAGACCAGCCTGGTCTACAAAGTGAGTCCAGGACAGTTAAGGATACAAAGAGAAACTCTGTCTCAAAAAACCAAAACCACCACCACAACAAAAAGAAACCTGGTCTCACCTGGTGTGGTGGAGCACGCCTTTAATCCCAGCACTCAGGAGGCAGAGGCAGGTAGACCAATGTGAGTTCGAGGCCATCCTGGTCTACAAAGCGAGTCCAGGACAGCCAAGGCTAACATGGAGAGACCCTGTCTCGCAAAAACAAAAACAAACTGGAAAAAAAAGAAAAGAAAGAAACCTGGTCTCACATTGTAGCATGCTACTAATTATGTAGCCCAGGCCGACCTCAGACTTACAGTTGTCCTGAGTGCTGGAGTTACAGGTATGTCATCACTCCTGAGATGATATTAGGAATTTTTAGAAATTTATTTATAAGCTTATATTATTTTAAACACCTGTGTATGTGTGTGTGTGTCCATACATGTGTATGTAAGAGAATGTATAGTGTGTGTATGTTTGTGTGTGTGTGTGTGTGTATTTTTTTTAACATTTATTTACTTTTATTTTCTGTACACTGGTGTTTTGCCTGCATGCGTGTCTGTGTGAGGGTGTCAGATTACGGAGTTACAGACAGATGTGAGCTGCCATGTGGGTGCTGGGATTTGAACCCGCTCCGCTAGAAGAGTAGTCAGTGCTCTTACCCACTAAGCCATCTCTCCAGCCGTGTGTGTGTGTGTGTGTGTGTGTGTGTGTGTGTGTGTGTGTGTGTTATTGCTATGTGTATAAAAGTCAGAGGGACTGTTGGTTCTCACCTCTGTCTTGTTTGCACCAGGCACTATTGGTTGTTTACCGCTGCTTATGCCAGGCTTCTGGGCCTGTGACTTGTGGGTATTCCCCGGTTTCAGCCCCCTTAGCTCACGGTGGAAGGACCGGGATTACTGAGTGCTACCATGGTAGCTTTTACGTGGGTTCTGGAGATTTTAACTCAGACCCTCATGCTTTTGACTCCAGCCCTCTGGAGGCACGTGCTTTACCTGTTGAGCAGTCTCCTCAGCCCTGTCCCATCCCTTAGTTCTCTCTGGTGCTCCCTTCCGTTTAGTGACTGTCTTTTGATAGTGACGTGTGTTTCTGTTTGCAGATACTATCGTGGAGCAGTAGGTGCCTTATTGGTTTATGACATTGCTAAGCATCTCACATATGAAAATGTAGAGCGATGGCTGAAAGAACTGAGAGATCATGCTGATAGTAACATTGTTATCATGCTTGTGGGCAATAAGAGTGACTTACGTCATCTCAGGGCAGTTCCTACAGATGAAGCAAGAGCTTTTGCAGGTTAGTAATGCAAACTCCACAATATTACAGTGCTTTTTCATGTCTCTGTTTGAACATTACACTTCTATTCTTTTAAAAAGTATTTATTTATGTGTTCTATTTGTATGTGTGCCTGCTTTACGGGAGAGGTCATCAGATCCCATTATAGACAGTTGTGTGCCACCATGTGGGTGCTGGGAATTGAACTCAGGACCTCTGGAAGAGCAGACAGTGCTCTCAACCACTGAGCCATCTGCAGCCCCTACACCTCTATTCCTTAACAAGGCTGTTCTCTGAGAGTCTAAAAAGTAGTACGTCTCAAGGACTGACAAGGGTGTGCCTACTTAGAAGCTGAGCCCTTTGGGCTTCATGAGAACTTCTTATTTCTTGCTGCATGCACTTTTGTTAGGGGAAACTCCCAGAAGAAAGTAGCGCTACATTGGCTAGGGCATCATGATGTTATATTAGTGAAAATATTGTGAATCCTTTCCTCTAACTTTTAACAATTTCAGTTAGAACAGAATTCTTTTATTATTATTTTTTTTTATTTTTTTTATTTTTTTTATTTTTTGGTTTTTCGAGACAGGGTTTCTTTGTGTAGCCTTGGCTGTCCTGGACTCCCTTAGTAGTCCAGGCTGACCTTGAACTCACAGAGATCCAGCTGCCTCTGCCTCCCGAGTGCTAGGATTAAAGGTGTGTGCTACCATGCCTGGCTAAAACAGTGTTCTTACTACCTCAGAAGTTGGTATAGTCTAACGATTTTTGTTGTTTGGTGTTTTGAGACACTTTCTTATGTTGCCTGTGATGGTCCTCTTTCCACCTCTCAAGTCACCATATCCAGCTAGGCCTTAGTCTTTTATCTTCCCTTTTGTCGTCGTCGTCGTTCCTCCCACCCCATCGCCCCACTGCCCCCCCTCACCCTGCCCAGGGTTTCTCTGTGTAGCCCTGGCTGTCCTGGACTCACTCTATAGACGAGGCTGACCTGGAACTCACAGAGATCCACCTGCTTCTGCCTCCCTGAGTGCTGGGATTACAAGTATGCACCACCATGCCTGGCTTTTATTTTCCCTTTTGTGGTCTCAAGCTGTCTTCTCTTCTGTGATCACAGCTTATTGCACTTGCAATGGTGGTGCAAGCCTTTGGACCCAGCACTCTAGAGGCAGAGGCAGAGGCAGACAGATCGCTGTGCGTTTGAGGCCAGCCCTGGCTACAAAGGAGTTCCAGGACAGTCAAGGCTACATAGAGAAACTCTGTCTTGAAAAAACAACAACAAAAGCAAAAACACCTTGTGAAAGGTTGGGGAGATAGATCAGTGGTAGAAGTTTTGCCTAGCATTGCTGAGGCTCTGGATAGGATCACTGGACTATTAAACAGCAATCAAATTTCACAAGACTGAAATTTTTGTTTCTCTTCACAGAGAAGAACGGTTTGTCATTCATTGAGACATCTGCTCTAGATTCTACAAATGTTGAAGCTGCTTTTCAGACAATTCTAACAGGTAAGACTTGTGTTTTCAGGTTACACCAGTGGGAACTGGAGTTTCAGGAAGTGATTTAAAGCTGGGCAGTGGTGTCGCACACTTTCAATCCCAGCACTAGGGAGGCAGAGGCAGGCACATCACTGTGAGTTTAAGGCCAGCCTGGTCTACAAAGTGAGTCCAGGACAGTCAAGGATACACAGAGAAACCATGTCTCCAAAAACCAAAGAAGAAGAAGAAGAAGAAGAGGAGGAGGAGGAGGAGGAAGAGGAGGAGGAAGAGGAGGAGGAGGAAAGAAGAAGAAGAAGAAGAAAGAAAAGAAATGATTGAAACAAATTAATTAGGAAACTCATGGCTTCTGAAAACGACTGTCACTAGAGAGCAGCTGTGGCAAGAGTTCCTTGATGTGCAAAGTTTTAATTTTTGCACGTTGTACTTTAGTCATTTGGGAAAAAAATTCTTTGAAAGTAATTTGTTCATTTCCTTGTGCTCAGGCCAAGGGACAAAGTTATATGTCCTGCACGGCCCCCTCTCCCCATGGGGGGCAGGGCACAGGGTTTGTCTGTGTGGCCTTGGCTGTTTTGGACCTGCATGCAGCACCACGCCCTGCTAAGTTATGTGTTCTTCTCTTTCGAAATGTACTTTCATAAGGTAAATACTGAGATCCTGACTATAGAACCATATAAACACCTTTTGAAAATAGATAAAAATCTGTTGCCGGGGGTGGTGGTGCATGCCTTTAATCCCAGCACTCGGGAGGCAGAGGTAGGCAGATCGCTGTGAGTTCGAGACCTGCCTGGTCTACAATCGAGTCCAGGACAGTGAAGGCTACACAGAGAAACCCTGTCTCCAAAACAAAAAAACAAAACAAAAACAAAAAACCCAACAAAATAACAAAAAACCCAAAATCTACTAGGAGAGATGGCTCAGCATTTAAGGGTACTTGCTGCTCTTGCAGAATACCTGAGTTGTGTTCCTACATGTGGGGTGGCTCTTAGCTGCCTATAACTATAGTTTCAGGGTATCTGATGCTGGTACCTGCATACATGTGACAGACATATATCACACACAGAAAAAAAAAATCTTCAAAATAAATTAGAAAAACCTAGAAAAACTACATCCAAAATGTAAATAAAAGAAAGAAAGCACTAATACTTCTTGCGTGCTGTAGAAGGAAGAGTGCAGTTCTTGTAAGTAAACTCAGCCGTGGTTTAAATGAGTAATGGGACAGGGACAAAGTTCATGGCTGTTTTAGAATGTGGATAACCCAGCTCAGCTTCTAGGAAAAGAAGACATTTTATTTGTGCTGACTTAATTTCCTTGGCTATATTAAAATAAGCAAATGATCAGAAGACTTAATCTATCAGGAAGTGCTTTCATAGGTTGTTACTTTTAAGAATTTATGAATTAGAATCTAGAATCTAATCCACACATAGTAGAGTCTTATGTGGTGTTCTGATAAATTGGTCTATAGAATTGTTTAGTTTCCTATTATAATGTAACAAGTTTTAATGCTCTAATACCACTTGTATTAGAGGTGAGTGGAATTTTAACTTCTAAAGTATTTGCTTATTGTTAAAAAGGGGGGTGGGTAGGCCGGGCGTGGTGGCACACGCCTTTAATCCCAGCACTCTGGAGGCAGAGGCAGGCCGATCGCTGTGAGTTCAAGGCCAGCCTGGTCTACAAAGTGAGTCCAGGATGGCCAAGGCTACACAGAGAAACCCTGTCTCTAAAAACCAAAAAAAAAAAAAAAAGGGGGGGGGTGGCTATCTAATAAGGCTAGGAATTTAGATCATGGACTGGGAAGCCTGATTTCTCCATTTATTTATGGAGCTATAATCTTCTTTTGATTTTGTTTTGTTTTGTCTTTTGAGCCGGGTTTCTCTGTGTAATAGCCTTGGCTGTCCTGGAACTCACTTTGTAGACCAGGCTGGCCTTGAACTCACAGAGATCCACTTGCTTCCTGATTGCTGAGTTCTGGGATTACAGGAGAGTGCCACTATGCCCAGCTATAATCTTAACCAAGTTACTTACCTCTTCAAAGGCTTTAATTTCTTCAACTGTAAAGTCTGGATATGTTGGGCTGTTAGGAGTTGTTTTGTTTTTGGGAACCACAGCAGAGAAGTATCAGTGACAGTTCTTTCTTTTCTGTGGGATAAAAATAAAACAAACAGCTCGGCTGGAGTTAGGAGTATGTACTGTTTTTCTGGAGAACCAGAGTTAAAAACACCTGTTACTCCAGCTCCAGGGGGATCTGACGCCCTCTTCTCGTGTCTGCACATACATGAGCACAACCAGACATAGACGTACACATAGACACATAAGTTAAAATAAACATAAAAAAGTTTTCAAAACCATTTTGTTTGTTTATTATTTTCTTCATGAGAGAGGTTGTGCTTTTAGATTTCTGGATTATGATTTGATATGTGTGATTTAACTTGTTATTGCTATTTACAGGGTTTGTTATTTTTAATTTAATTTTGTTTTTTTGAGACAGGAGTTCTCTATGTAGCTTTGACTGTCCTAGACTTTTTTTTTTTTTTTCTGAGACAGGGTTTCTCTGTGTAGCCTTGGTTATCTGGACTCACTTTGTAGACCAGGCTGGCCTCGAACTCATAGAGATCTGCCTGCCTTTGCCTCCAGAGTGCTGGGATTAAAGGTGTAGGCCACCATGCCGAGCTGTTTTTTTTATTTTATCCCACAGAAAAGAAAGAACTGTCACTGATACTTCTCTGCTGTGGTTCCCAAAAACAAAACAAAACAAAAACAACAACAACAACAACAACAACAACAAAAAACAAAAAATGAGTTAATGCCTGTCAAGAGCTTAGTTGTTCCTGGTACATAGCAAACATTTGATAAATTAGTACCTAAGTAGCAGTTAAAGCATGGGGGAAAAAACTGGTTAAAATAACACAAATACTAGTAATTTGCACCTATTTTATTATGTGTTTTGGTTGTTTTTTTGTTTGGTTGGTTTATTTTGCGTTTTAGGGTTTCTATTGTTGTGACAAAACACTGTGATCAAAAAGCAAGTTGGAAAGGAAAGGGTTAATTTAGCTTATACTTCCAGATCATGGTTCATCATTGGAGGACGTCAGGACAGGAACTCAGCAAGAGCTAATGTAGAGGCCGTGGAAGGGAGCTGCTTACTGGCTGGCTTCATCAAGCTTACTCAGCCTGCTTGCCTTTTTCTTTTTCTTTCTTTCTTTTTTTTTTTTTTTTTCTGAGACAGGGTTTCTCTGTGTATCCTTCTGGACTCATTTTGTAGACCAAACTGACCTTGAACTCACATCAAACCGCCTGCCTCTGCCTCCCAAGTGTTGGGATTAAAGGGGTGCACAACCACACCTGGCATCAGCCTGCTTTCTACAGAACCCAGGGGCACCATCCCAGGGATGACACCCCCAAAATAGGGTGGGCCTTCCCTCATTAATGAGTAATTGAGAGACTGCCTTACAGCTAGATCTCATGAAGGTATTTCCTCAACTGAGGCCTTTTCCTCTGATTCTAGCTTATATCAAGCCAGTACAGTTTTAGCCAGTGCAGTTTGTTTTGTTTGAGACAGGGTCTCTCTGTGTAGCCCTGGCTGTCCTGCAACTTGTTCTGTACATCAGAGAGATGCCTGTCTCTGTCGCTGGAATGCTGGGATTAAAGGCATGCACTACCACTGCTAGCATAAATTGTTTTTTTGTTATCTGAGAATAGTCACTACAGAGTTGGAGGGGAATAGACAGTTTTTTGGCACATGGCATGGTAGCTTAAAAAAAAAATTTGGATTTTTTCTTTTTTTTTTGGTTTGTTTTCGTTTTTGAGACAGGATTTTTCTGTGTAGCCTTGGCTGTCCTGAACTCCCTTTGTAGACCAGGCTGGCCTCTAACTCACCATGCCCCATTGTGCCTGGGCTTTTTAAATCTGTTTTGAGTGATCTCACTGCAGATCGTTTTAAGTTTGCAATATTGTGTTGGATATACAGTACATCTACAAGTTCTACTTTGTTTTGTTTTCCACTGTGTAGGCCAGGCTGGCCCTGAAGTTTTAGAGATCCACCTGCCTCTGCTTTGAAAGTGCTGAGAATAAAGCATGTGCTTCTACACCTGGCTTAAATTTTGTTTTTTATTTTCGAGACAGGGTTTCTCTGTGTAGCCTTGGCTGTCCTGGGCTCGCTTTGTAGACCAGGCTGGCTTTGAACTCACAGTGATGTACCTGCCTCTGTGCACAGCACCCCAGTGCTGGGATTAAAGGCATGCGCTACCATGTCCAGTTTAATTTTTAATTTTTAAAAAAATCACATTTTATTTATTTATTTATAAAAGGCATGGGGCCATTGTGTTCATAGTGTGGTCATAAATGTGGTAGTCAGAGGATAGCTCTTTTTAGCATGTGGGGTCATGGGGCTCAAACTCAGGTCATCAGGCTTAGTGGTAGATACCTTTATCCACTGAACCAAAATGTAAAATTACATAGTCTTGGAAATATTTTTGCAATAGACCTACACTTTCTTTACATCCTTTAATCCTCAGGGATTCCAGGAGATAAGTTTTCTGGTGGTGCTTTTAGAAGTAGTTCACTAGTGCCAAGGTGGGCTGGTTGATTGCTTCACCCCTGCCTTTCATTGCAGCTTTGTTCTTTGCAGGTCAGGTTCGCTAGGAGATTGGATGGGGGAGGGGCATGCTGTTAGGGATCCAACTCTCTGTTTTGAGCATGTCAGGCAAGCTCTGTACCAGCTGAGCTTCATCCCTTAGAGATGTTTTTTTTTTCTCCCTTAGAGATGTTTTTAAGCACTGTTTTCCATACCCTTATTGCATTTTAACTTTCTATTTTGAACAACTTCAGAGTTGATTAAATCTTACAGGAACAGTATAAAGAATTTGTGAGTCCCTTTACCCCATATCCTTAAGTGTTAAGTGTCTTTTTCCTTCTCATTTCCTCTCTCTTCCTCCCCTAATAAGGACACACACACACACACACACACACACACACACACACACACACACACA
>OU015749.1:119502320-119550403 GCA_907169655.1 Acomys percivali | reverse complement strand
CACACACACACACACACACACACACACACACACACACACACACACACGTGGGGGGCTCCTAAGGGAGAGGCATGTACAAAGCACCCTGTGAAAGTAGGTGCTGTGCATGTTACCCTTTATCTCTAAGTCTGTTTTTTTGTTTTGTGTGTGTGTGTGTGCTTTTAATTTACTAGAAACAAGTATTTAATCTTTTATAACCATAACACAATGATCTAAGTCAATAGATAAATAATATCACATTAGTCTTTAGCTACAAACTTTACTCAGATTTTGCCAGTTGTTTCAATAAGACTTTATTAGTTAAAAAAAAAAAGTTTGAGCCAGGTGGCACATGCCTTTAATCCCAGCACTTGGTAGGCAGAGGCAGGGGGATTGCTATGAATTCGAGGCCAGCCTGGTCTACAAAGAGAGTCCAGGACAGCCAAGGCTACACAGAGAGACCCTGTCTTGAAAAAACAAAACAAAAACAACTGGGATCAGATCACATATGCTGTTCAGCTGTCGTGGCACTGCTTGACAATAAATAGTTCCTTTAGTTTTGCATTGTTTGTTTGTTTTTGATTTATGAGACAGTTTCTCTGTGTAACCTTGGATGTCCTAGACTCACTTTGTAGACCAGGCTGGCCTCAAACTCACAGCAATCCCCCTGCCTCTGCCTACCGAGTGCTGGGATATAAGATGTGCGCCACCACGCCTGGCTTCCTTCAGTTTTGCTTTATTTACCACCCTTAGCATTTTGGAGAGGGACAGGCCGTTGTCATTTTCTCGATTTGAGTTTATTCAGTGTTTCTTTATGATTAAGCTGAGGTGCAGAGCCTACAGCTTGTGACAGGAATACCACATTGGTGGTTTCATTCATATCCAGGAAGCTTCCGATAATAGGTTTGTCTCAATCACTGGGAGTTCTAACTTTGAGCTTCAGTTCAGGTGCTCTTAGTCTGGTTTCTCTGTGTGATTAGTAAGTTCAAGGTAAATTTCTAATTTGAAGACTAAACTCTTCTTCCCCTCACTTCCTGACCTGGAACTCACTCTGTAGACCAGGTGGGACTCGAACTCAGAGATCCACCTGCCTCTGCCTCCTAGTGCTGGGATTAAAGGCGTGTGCCACCACACCTGGCTTTCTTTTTCTTAAATGACTTAATTGTAGAGTGCTATAGAAATGTTTAGACCTGAAAGAAAATATTTTTCTAATTTCTTTTGTTTTTGTTTATTTCCTCGGTTTTTTTCACACGTGGGTATGTTTTTGGTGGCAGGAATAAATGCAGCAGCAGTACCATTTCTAGAAGAGTGCAGCACTTGCAGACTGATGCACAACACAGCTCACGTTTCTTGCTTTGCAGTGAGATCTCTTTAATTATTTACCTTGTGTCCTCTGAGAAGTCTCCCTTTGTCTCTCCCAGTGTTGATGCATTTGTAGATTATGGAGGAGTTTCTGGTGTTTCAGTCTTGTTCCTCTAACTTAATCTTCAGAACAGCTTGTAAAGAAGTTAAAATTTAGCAGGGATTACATATTTAATGATTTTCTCTTAAAAAAGATGACCTATCCAGTTAGATATTAGTGGACAACATAAAGAATGGATGGTATAGTTTAACCACTAGTTGATGATTATCATTGCTCCTTAGTCACTACCCTGACTGACGGAAGGGAACTCTGCCCAGGACACATTCCTGCTCCATTCTTTTCTATTTTCTTTTCTCTCCCTCCTTTTCCCTTTCTCCCTCTTCCTTTTTCTCTTCCCAGCCCTCTATCTTCTCTTTTTGAGATAGTGTATCACTGTGTAGCTCTAGGTGCCTAAAACTCACTATGTAGACCGGGCTGGTCTCAAACTCAGAGATCCACTTGCCTCTGCCTCTCAAGTGCTAAGATTAAAGGCATGTGCCACCACGTCTGGCTTTTTTCTTTTAACACAAATTTTTAAATATTTATTTTGTGTAGTGTGAGGCTCATTGAATGCCATAGTGTGAGAGTGAAGGCCAGAAGATAATGTGCAGGAGTTAGGCTCTCTCCTTTTACCATGTAGCTCCTGGGGTTTGTGCTCACGTTGTCAGGACTGGGGACAGGTGCCTTCATCCACTGAGGATCTGGACAGCCCTATCCCTGGAATTTTTTTCTTTTCTTTTTCTTTTTTTTCTTCTCCTGCCCCCCCCCCCCAGACTGTGTTTCTCTGTGTACCCTTGGCTGTTCTGGAGTTGCTTTGTAGACCAGGCTGGCCTTGAACTCACAGTGATGCGCCTGCCTCTGCCTCCCAAGTGCTGGGACTAAAGGCGTGCTCCACGCCCAGCCCCATCCCCAGATTTCAGTGAAGATCTAGCACCACATCCTTTGTGTTTTTGCTGTTAAACTTTAATCAGTAGCTTCTCTTTATTGTATTCTTTCTCTGCTGATACTTTTTTAACCTTTGAACCACTGCAAATCGTCTCAGACAAATTTTAGCTGCTTCCCTAAAAAACTATATAAACTATATAAAAAGGTACATTTTGTGTGTGTGTGTGTGTGTGTGTGTGTGTGTTAGACGAGATTAGAAGAAGGAGTTAGATGCTTCAGGAGCTGGACTCAGGACAAGTTGTGAGCCGCGTGACATGGGTGCTGGTAGTTGAACTCAAGTCCTCTGGAAGATGAGCCATGTCTCCATTTATTAAGTTGTGATTGTTCAACTTTAGGGAAACATTTTTTTCAAAGATTTATTTGTTTTTAATTTATGTGTATGAATGCTTTCTTTTGTGAATCTATATGCATCACATGTGTGCTTAGTGCTCATGGAGACCAGAAGAGAGCGTTGAGTCCTGTGGAACTGAAGTTACAGATGGTTGAGAGCCACCATGTGGGGACTGAGAACCAAACCCAAGTCCTGCACGAACAGAAAGTACACTTAAGTGCTGTGCCATCCTCTCAGTACCAAGAAACTGCTTCATCCCTTGTGGGGCTTCCAGCTTTCCTAAAACAGAATAGCTCATATTAGCCTATTTTAGTAACCATCAATATCAGTTACTGACCTGTGACCTTTAACAATTAATAATTTATATTAATAAATAAGTGATATTTATTAATACAATAATAAGTCCCAAAAAATAAGTCATTTCACTTGCAAATATTTCAGATATATCTAAAAAAAATGGGACTTAAATTCACAATACACAACCACTAAAAAATTCATAATAATTTTTTATTATCTGTTACCTAAACAATATTAAATGCTTACAAGTTTTTGAAAATTAACAATTTAAATTAGGATCCAGATAATGTTTTTACGTTATAGTTGGTTTTGGAACATTTTGTGGGGGGGGGCGGTGATGGGATAGGGATGAGACATAGCCCTGGCTGTCCTGGAGCTCATTATGTTGACTAGGTTGGCACTGAACTCACAGAGATCCGCTGCCTGCCTGCTTCTGCATTCTCCCACCCCTTGGCTGAGTGCTGGGATTAAAGGCATGTACCACCATGTCCCTTTTTTTGTTTTTTTGTTGTTTTTTGGGGGGGAACATTTTGAACATGTATCTCTCTTTTCTGTTTTTTACTGTATAACTTTATACCTTTAAGATTAAAAAATTTTATCTCATACAGACAAGATATATTCCTACATAGTTAACATATTGTAGGTCTAAAAATTTCAGTATGTCTATAGTATTTCTAGTGTGCAGTTCTTTGTTTTTGTCTTTTTGAGACAGGGTTTCTCTGTGTGTAGCCTGTCCTGGACTCACTTTGTAGACCAGGCTGGCCTCAAATTCACATCTGTTCTTCTGCCTCTGCCTCCTGAGTGCTGGGATTATTGGTTTTTTTAAGACAGAGTTTCTCTAAGTAGCCTTGGATATCCTGAACTTGCTTTAAAGACCAGGCTGGCCTCCAATGCACAGTGATCACCTGCCTCTGCCTCCCGAGTGCTGGGGTTAAAGGTGTACACCACCACGCCTGGCGGATTTCAATTTTTATTTAAATAGTTAACTACTGTATTGGGTAGCAGAGATAGAAAATATATACTTATCTGAATCTGCATTTGTCCTATTTCTGTGTGAGCAAATTCACCAAGAGCTGTTTGTCAGGGACTCTGCATAGGATACATTGTGTCTTCTCTAAGTGTCCTCTTGGAAGGCTGATGACAGTTATGGTTCGTTTCTAGAGTTTCCCTGTCTTCTGATGGTTTAGAAGGAACCCTGAGAAGGCAAGGTGGAGGCCTGTGCTCTCTGTTCTTGAGAAGTGTGCTTTGATTAGGTGGTTCAGTGCAAGGCCATGTTCAGTAAATTCAGTACAGATACTGGGAGACATTCATTGATCTTTACTTGAGCAAGTAATTCCTCAAGCATCAGTTCTATGGGACTAAAGCAAATAGTTTTAGTCTTTTAAAGATTAATGTTCAGTGGAGGACTACAAGGTAAATCTTGATACATGTCCTGAAAGCAAAGAAGTACATGTACATGTTAAGACTATCTCTTTTGAATAATTAAGTATAATTTAACGTTAACCTCAAAAGGGAGGACACAGAAGGCTCTTTCTCTTCTGAAGCTCTTGGGATTTTAGTATGTTTGGGAAAAAACAGGTAGGTGGATAGTGCAGTTGTTTGTTTATTTACACATTGTCAGTTTGTGTGGACTTTTGTGGAGGACTAAGTATATATTTTTTAAGATTTAGTTCATAAACATGGCACTGGTTAACGCAGTCTAATTAATGGGTGAGCTTCTCCTTCTGAAATGGAGAAGCCTTGCTACTCTCCTTACTGTAACAAAAATTGTTAAAAAATAATGCTTTGGCTCTAGTTAGTAGCTATTTGAAAGTAAAACCTTACTTTTTGAGATAAGGTCTCCAGTAGCCCAGGCTGCCCTTTGAACTTGCTGTGGAGCTGAGGTTGGTCCTGAACTCCTGCCTCCACCTTCCAAGTGTTGGGATCACAGATGTGCACTACCATGCCTAGCCTGAAAATAGAATGTAAACATGTGTATTCTGTTCTGTGTATCTTCTGTCTCTTTCACACAAACTCTTATGGGTCTACATATACTGAGTGTTTCTGTTTCTTTTATTCAGAGATATACCGCATTGTTTCTCAGAAGCAAATGTCAGACAGACGTGAAAATGACATGTCTCCAAGCAACAATGTGGTTCCTATTCATGTTCCGCCCACCACTGAAAACAAGCCAAAGGTGCAGTGCTGTCAGAACATCTAAGGCGTCTCTCTTCCCCTAGAAGGCTGTGTATAGTCCATTTCCCAGGTCTGAGATTTAAATATATTTGTAATTCTTGTGGTCACTTTCTGTGTTTTATTACTTCCTCACACTTAAGAATCTTCCCATGTCTTAAGTCTTCTGATTTTGGCTTTATAAAATCATCAACTTTGTCTTGAATGACTGCAGTTCTTTTTCATGCAATGGCTTCTCTAGCCTTAGTTTAATAAACTGAATGTTTGAATTCCTCAGTTATTGTTTACTCTTCATCATGGAAGCCTGTCACTGTAGGACACACACTAGAACTTGTCACTTGAAGTTCAGACCTATTGGTCCTGATGGAATCTAACTAAGACAACCTTAGAAATAGGCTATTATTTTGCCACAGAGCAGCTTGTAAGACATTCTCCTCAATGCAGTTCATGTTTTGACTGATCTAAGGATTGCCCTGTAAACGTAACAGCATTTTGAGAGCTTGAAGATTTTCCATTGTGGAAGTCAATGTCTAAAATGCCTTAATAGGTCTATGTTGTAAATTTTTTCTTTAATTTTTTTAAGCATCAAAGATGATGGGGACTCTCTTTTTTTCTGGAAAATAATTATCTTAATAAACACAAAGAACTGTTATGGCTTGCATAGGGCATGGTTACGGGGTCAAAATTTCCCGGCTGCCTGGCAGGCTCCTGGACTTCTGTCTGAGATGTCTCTGTTGCAGCAATCAGCAGCCAGAGCGGCTTGACCAGTCTCATTTCCCAGCAGTAGATTGTGTGACAATTTTATTGCTCATGCGATAACTAGCTTAATGCTGGTAATATCACATTGGGAAGTGTTAATTTTGTTTTTAAACCCTTCTAGTAGGTGAAATGCAGCCTAATTTTATCACCATATCCACCAAAAGGCATGGGTAATTATTTTAACAATGCTTATATTTGAGTTCTGCAGTGTATAATGGAATATAGTTCAGTTAATCCTTTGGTCTTAGTATGTCTAAAGAATACAGTGAGAGGTAAATTTATGCTCAAGTGGAACCACTTAAAGGCATGTGTTGTTTTAGTATGTAAAATGAGATCGTACTTTGAGTTTAAGTAGAATGCACTTAGGCATTGTAGGGTCCTGAAATAGATTTTCCACTACATAATTAAAATCAATGGAGCAACTAGTTTCTCATTCAGAAATGTGCACACTAATACTTAGTTTTACTTCCTTGTGAATAATATTAAGCACTTACTCTTAAGTTTTCTGAAAGTTACCTGCAAAGATATTATCCAGGATGGTGGGATACCTGCAAAATAATATGTGGGCTTGCCTAGATGACGATGCTTCCTGGTTAATCTTGTGTCTCCTGCAGTGCTCATGATGTGTAGGGAGCACGGAAGGCATTGCTCGAGTCAGTCATTTTGTTTTTCTTTTATAGTTATTTGTTATTTTAGTGTACTGGTTATAAAGCTACTGTCTATTTATAAATTGCTACTTTGTATTTTATGCATGCTCTGTAATTTTGACTTTTTCTTTTTTTAGTTATTGATTTGGAGTATATTCTCATCCTAATAAACAGTTATAGGGGGACTATTCCCAGTGTTGTCAGATTATATTTTTCCTGTGAATGCTTTGGATACAGCCATGGAATACTTGCTTCTGATAAGTGAGAACATAGGTCCTTGCGTTGCTCAGTAAACTTGGAATGGGGGCAAAAGTGTCAATTCAAGTAGATTGTAGATCTGCAGTTCACTTGTATTCTTGGGAAAAGTATTTCTAAAAACAGGTGTACTTACCTGTCTAACAGTGTCACTAGACACAGGAAAAGGTTCCACCATCTCTATTAAAATTTTAGAGTAGATTTATAAAATGAAACTAAAAAAAGAAAGAAATTATGTAGTGAATTGGAAATAAGAGTAGCTTTTAACTTTTTTTTTCTTCTCCTTAACCAAGAATAGATTTAAATGCTACTTGGACATGGTTGGATTTTGGGAGAGTATCAGGCAATACTAGGTATTAGAAAATGACTTTGTTTGCATGTCAGCAAGAGTCTTCACCTTGATTTGGATCTCAGGAGACAAACTGTCCCAAGTAAGAAGCATGAGAGTTTTATTTACTAGGACAATTCAAGGCAGTTCAGAAGTACTTTGGTGCTTGACTTGCTTTTCATTAGGTTTGTTTGTTTTGAGCTTTGGTTGTCCTCGATTTACTTTGTAGACCAGGCTGGCTTCAAACTCATAGAGATCCACCTGCCTCTGCCTCCCTGAATGCTGGGATTACAGGCGTGCTTTTCATTAGTTGTAACTTCAGATGTTTTTCTTAAGCCTGTTGCATTCTCCTGGAAAGCCAGTTAGCCATCACACCTTGTCTTTGTTATTCAGAAATGCTGTGCCTTTTCTCCTAGTTGTCACTATGTCAGGGTAAGTTACTGTTCGCCAGTCCACTGAGTATGCTGAATTGAACTTGTAAGTAGAGTTTGCAACCAGTGTGTTCTTTGCCATAAATCTTTTAAATTCTGAAGAGTTCTGCAGAAAAGTTAACCCTTAATGGTTTGAATCATGCACTGAGCTAGTTTTATTTCCTTGGTTGTTAGAAAAATTAGTATTTTAATTTTTGTCACTTCTGAATTGTGTTTATAAAATCCAAATGCTCTCAATGATTTGAGCTGTTGTGATACTTAATCTCCTTAATCTATTATAAAGGAAAAATGTATGCCATTTGGACTTTTTTAGACAACATGAGAGGCAGAAAAGGTTGGGTAATTAAAATTTTATTTCTGTTTATTTTCAGTTTATAGAGTTTTGTAAAGTGTTATTAACTAAGGAGGAAAATTGATCATAATCCTGAAGAAAATTCAAAACTGCTAGTCATGTCTTTTATGGCAGCATGCAGGAGACAAAAGTAGGAGGCCACTGTAAGTTCAAGGTCCACCTGGTCTATACACCGAGCTGCAGACATCTGGAGTCACACAAGGAAACACGATTTTAAACCAAAACAAAATGTGGCTTTTGTTGTGCTACCAAAAAAATAAAAATAAAATAAAAGAGACAAAGGCTATGAAAGAAGCCACTACCACATCCTTTAATGGGCCAGTAAAACATAGGAAAGGCTGCCCTGACACTATGCCAAAGAGAAAGCATACTGAGCTTTCTCCTGATTGGAGCAGTGCTGGTACCATACATAGTCCTTTCCAGGATTGGGTACATCGCCAATAAAACAGTTGCCTGTCTAGTATTTTAAAGAATAGTTTTGTTCTTCTTCCATATTGTAGAAGGCTGATAAAATGACACAGCATACTAATCTCATTGAGAGAACCCTACCTGAGAGATCACTTTAATTATCATATCCATTTTCCTGAAAATTGGAGGATAGAATGTTTAAAAGAATGTTGTATCCCAGGCAGGTATTAGACAGTGTGCATGCCTGTTATCCCAGCACTGAGGAGGCAGAGGCAGGTGGAACTCTTGAGTTCGAGGACAGCCAGGGCTACACAGAGAAAAACAACAAAACAAAACAAAAACAAACAAACAAAAAGATGAAGGAAGAGCTAAATTATACATGAATTAGACATTTAAAATGATGGGTGTAACACAGCAGTCAGCTGCTTGGGAAAGACAGGCTACAGCTCTTGTCCATTTTATCTTTTAGTTTATATTTTTTTAAGTAATGAAGTGACTAAACTATATCATTTCTGGGTCATGTATAGGTATTAAAATCAAATAAAAACTAACTCGAATCTTAAACAGGTAAGTAAAATATCAGGTAAATACTTTAAAAAATGGTTTTGGTCTTTATAATAACTTGATTAAAATCATCTCTCTCCATGTTAATTCTCATTAAATAAGGTGCAGTTTTTCAGGACATTTGAAAAATGTCAATTTTAACAATGTGTGGTTAACAATTTTAACAAGTTTTAGGGAAGAGAAAAACATTTGATCAGCTGTTGAGTCAATTATGAATTGAAAGCTCTTTGTTTTATTATTTATATATTTTTTGTTTCAAGGCATGGTTTCTCTGTGTAGCCCAGGCTGTCCTGCAACTCACATGGATCCACCTGCCTCTGCTTCCCGAATGCTGGGATTAAAGGCATGTGCCACCAACTCTCAGCTCTGGGAGATAACTTTTAAAAACATCTTGTATACTTTTAAAGAAGCATACTGTTTTATGGTTTTATTTTTTAAAACCTACAGTCCTTTTGTTTTGTTTTATAAGATAAGATCTCATGTAGCTGAGGTTGGCCTTGAACTCTTGATATTCTCATCTCTACCTCTGGGATTTTGGGATTTACAGGCATGTGCTATTGCACCTGGCTTGCATTGGGTGTGTGTGTGTAATTTTTTTGTTTTGTTTTGTGTTTTGGTTTTTCAAGACAGCGTTTTTCTGTGTAGCCTTGGCTGTCCTGGACATGCTTTGCAGAGCAGGCCCAAACTCAGAGATCCACCTGCCTCTGCTTCCCAAGTGCTGGGATTAAAGGTGTGTACCGCCGCCATCACCACCCATTTCTGGGAGATAACTTTTAAAAACATCTTGCATACTTTTTAAAAACACATCTCTTCCATAGGGCTCTACAGAGCTGTAGTACTAGTGACTAAGTTAGACACGATGCCACACAGCATTTGGGAGGTAGGAGCAGGAAGATCAGGAGTTCAAGACTCTGTGTGTGCCCCACCCTTCAAAACAAACAAAAAACCCTCCAATATATGGGTTAATGTTAATGTATGTGTGTGTGCACGCGCGCGCAAATGATTAAAAGACATTCCAGGGTGATTAATGTGATCTCATTATTAAATTTATTTGAATTCATTTTCTTACCATTAGGCATCGGATTGGTGGTTAACACATGTGAACATATTTAATGTGTTTATTGGCTGTTAACTATTCTTCACCAGTATTAGCTAGTACTAATAGCCAGCAACATTCCTTTTGTATTTTTTGAGTTAGCAGAACTTACCCTTTCCTCAAACCATAAACTCTGAGATCCTCTTACCCTCATCCCACTGAGGAAATATCCTGCTTTTAAGCATCCATTCCTTTACTGACAACCTCCAGTCTCTCAGAGATTTTCATAGATCTCCGAGGTTCTTTATACCTTTAAGGGATTGTTGTCCATTGTACTGGCCTCTGGGCCAAAGCCTTTCATCATTCATTGGGAAAATGTTATAGAAATATACGCACACATTCTCACTCAGTGGTACCTGCTTGACATGGGACAATTTAAGATGCAACACTATTTCATTTTTTATAAAATGATAACATTTATTGAGGGTGGGATGGGGACATGCCACTGTACGTGGTTGGAGGTCAGAGAACAACATAAGGGAGGTGGTTCATTCTCTCCATCATGTGGGGCCCAGGGATCAGGTTGTCAGCCATGCAGCAAGGTTTTTCTTTACCCCTGAGTCATCATGCTAGCCTTAGGAACTGTTACTTATTTAGTTTTTTGTTTTTGTTTGTTTCTTTTTTTAAGAGACAGAGTTTCTCTGTGTAGCCTTGGCTATCCTGGACTCACTTTGTAGACTAGGCTGAACTCACAGAGATCCGCCTGCCTCTGCCTCCCTGAGTGCTGGTATTAAAGGCATGCGCCACCACACTCTATAAAACAAACTGTTTTATAGGCTGTCTTTTATGTGAAACAAGCTCTGGAGGAAGTAGGTAGGATCCTTAGTTAACGAGTTTTATTTCTTTTTTAAATGTTAAAATGGATACATAAATAACAGTACTGTGTAAGATCTCTGGTTTCCATACTTCCTCTTACCCAAGACTCTCGGGTAGACAGTTTGATAGGTAGACAGTTTGATAGATAGACAGTTTGATAGGTAGACAGTTTGATAGGTAGAATGATGCTAGAATGAGGAGGGACCCTGACAACTGATGTCAAGAGCAGAGCTTCCGCCTGTGTGGGGTTGGTTTGGACCACTGTTGAGTGCTGGGTAAGTCAAGGAGGAAACTGTGTCACTGGTCATCACCCTAGGGCCTCCCTTTACCTTTGGCCATTTGTAATCACATTGTAAGATCTACAAGGCAAAGAATATTTTGTTCATGCTTATATTCTGAAAATTAACTATTGTTTTAAAATTATTAAAATAGCACAGAATTATAGCTATATTTCTATAAATATAGACTTATAAATTTAAAAAGTACAAAGCACAAATAATGTAATGAGCTCCTATGTAGTCATCCATGAATCCACCCTAACTTAGAGAACTTTTCCATCTCCCATTGCTTCACTGATCAAATGAATTCTTGTGTCTTTCTTCTCAGTAGGTGAATGACTGATATAATGTATGGGTGCTAAAGGTACAACCTGCAGCCACTGGCCCCTGACTATCCTTTGTGGTACTAGTTAATTCAGAGACTCACAGAGTGTCACTTCACTCTGTCAGTCTCCGTCCTGAAGAGTTACTTGTTATTTGTCTCTCCTGAATGGCACTTATTTCTGAGTAGCAAAAATATATTATTCTTGGTTAAACATTATACTAAATTGAAATAACTTTGTGGGGGGGCAGTGGGTGGTATTGGTGACTAAACATGGGGTCTCATACATTAAAATGTATTAAAAGCAAGTGTTCTTCTGCAGAGTTTCACTAACTTGTCCAGACTGGTTTTGAATTCCAGACCCTTCTATTTCAGCCCCTTGAAGAGCTAGGACCATGGGAATGTGTTACCATACCTAGCCAAAAATAACTTTTAAGTATCACATAAGCCTTGTAAACTGACAAGTGGGAATATTTTGAGTTGATTTAATATGAGGATAACATATATACCTTTGACTGTCTTAAGAACAGTGGGATACAGTTGCACCTGTAATCCCAGCACTCTGGGAGGCAGAGGCAGGCGGATCTCTGTGAGTTCGAGGCTAGCATGGTCTATAAAGCAAGTCCAGGGCAACCAGGGATACACAGAGAAACCCTGTCTTGAAAAAACAAAAACACCAAAACCAAACCAAACCAAAACAAAAAAGTCTGAAAAACAAATTAAACTTAATGAGCTAATTTTAGAAGTTATTTTTAAAATTTATATTAATTTGTTTGGAGTGTGTATGTGTGTTTCTGTGTGTATATGCACACATACATACATGTGGAGGTCAGAGGACAACTTGTACCTTGTACTTATGGCTCCTAGGCATTGATCATCTTGCCAGCCCAGTAAGCATCTGTATTTTCTAAATTTTTGTAGTACTGGAAACTGAACCCAGGCCTTTGTATGTGCTAAGCAAATGCTCTATCACCAAGCTCTGTGCTCCGCTGAGTAACATGTGTTTGTTTGTTTGTTTTAATAATCTTGCTGCCTTATCTTTACGGTTTTTGAAATAAAGTCTCCTAGCCTAGGCTCCTCTTGAGCTCACTATGTAGCCCAAGCTGCTTCAACTTGAAACTCTCCTGCCTTAGCCTCCTCAATGCTGGGATTACTAGAGTCATGATTCATCAGGACCATCTTACAATTGTGGGTTGGTTTTTTTTTTTTTTTTTTTTTTTTCCCCTCTTAATATTTTAAACCCAGCTATGTCTGAAGATTTTGTTTAAAATGTCCTAAAGCAGATGTATATACTAAATTCTATTAGTCAAAAGCTATTCATTGGATTTACATAAATTGGGCAGTCCTTACACTTGTCCTTTCTGCCACTGGAGTGTAACATAAGCTGTTAATGGTTGCCTTTGAGTACATGTCCTTGAGAAAACAGAAACTTAATACTGGCGTGAATGTGATTTTAAAATACTTAACATGCGTTAAGGAGATCCCGCTTGTTACTTTATTTATTTATTCCCCATTTGTTACTTTAAAAATAACCTCTTGCTTCATTTTTCAAAGTCTGTTGTGGTAATTTTCATTCTTCCAACTGTTTTAAGTAACCGTATCAAATGTAGATTAGTTCTGTCTTAAACATAAAATGTAGGTTATAGATTTTCAGTGTGAACACAACAGTAGGCATTCTTGTAACATTAGTTTGAGAATCCATTTTATTTTGTATAAGGTACAGTCCCCTGCACAGTGAACAAATATATTACAAATCTGTGGTTTAAAAAAGTATTGCATTTCATAGTCTCTCATACTATTGTACAATATCTGTGTTTTCTTTGTCTGACTTGTATACATATTAATTTACTGGACTGAAATTTTCATTTTGAAAAATAACTGAGCAGATCTTTCCAAATCATCTATTGACTGCACAGTGCACGTGTTTAGGCTGACTGCAACCCTGTTTGCCACTGTTAGAAGCTGCTAACAGTTGCTCTGCATGACTGGAGTGTCCTAGTGCTAGCTCCTAGCTATGTGAAGGCTGCCGCTGTCACCACAGTTAATCACACCTGTGCCCTTTCCCTTCTCTTCTGTATTGCCTGACTGAATTATGTTACTTGAAATGTTGTAGAGTGCTACAGTTGGAGAGTTGTTAGAGCCCTGCTCCCACTCTGTGTCTCTCCTCTTTAATGTGTGGGAAATAAAGGAGCCCAAAGAGGGCAAGTGACTTAACAAGAGTGGTGCCAACATCTCTTGACTTGGTGCTCTAGCCATCCCACCTCTTGCTCAGTACTTTTGTGCAGAGTGTAGTTGGCAAGAGAGAAGTGAGACTGGGAATTTGCACGATTGCAGTCTGCCAGGTGGCAGTTATTGTACATGCAGGATAAGGGAAGAAGAGAAAGCCTGGGGTTGAGACACCATTTCTCCTTGCTGATTGGATTTTGCCATGCTTCTTCATCCTTGCTTCACAAAGATAATTGAGCACTTATGGCCCTGAAATACTGAGGTGAGTCTCTTAACTATATTTTATATATATATGTATGAGAAATATTAATTTAGGTCTACAAATAATTTCTAATGTTTCTATTTTAATAAGGCTTTTTGGAAAGTTTACTATTGCTGATCACTCACTTCCATGCACACATGCAGCATTCATGTATATGTTCCTCTAATGCTAAAGTGGCTTATGCCTTGAGTGAAATGAGGAGACAGATTTGCTCATATATTTATTTTCTTTCTTGTGTTGCTTATTACTTAAACTAAGAGTATGACTCCTACTTCCTGTAGCAGTATCTAGCTTTGCAGTCCTCTAATCGCTCTTCTGTAAATCCTTTTTAGGGGATTTTCACTAGCTCTAGACCCTTATTCCTCTTAAGAGCATGGGATGGCACAGGGGTGGCCATTAACTTCCAGTTTGCCCTTTTTGCTCTTAATTCTTGTGAAGAGGTCCTATACTGGATTTGAGAATTGGCTGCTCAGAATTTTCCAAGCCTTAGTTGAAACCTATGCAGAGCAGGACATTTAAAGCACCATCTAACGGAATACATAATTTGCTCATCTCATAGGTGGTTGGTGGGCTTTCTTTTTTTTTTTTTTTTTAACATTTCTTTGTTTAGTTCCATCAAAAACTTAAAATGGAACATAAGCTTGTCATGCCCACATTTGTGTAATTTCTTCTACACTGAGGTTCCACACCATGTCAAGCACCATCCAAAGAATTGCTTGAAAACAGTCAAGGGACTTGACGTGAATGGGCCAATTAGATGTTTTCAGGGAAACTTAATTCTTACCAGCCCATGCCTTTTTTATGATGCTGGTGATCAAGCTCAGGGCCTTGCTCAGTAGGCAAACACTCTCACTGAGCTACATTCCCAGTCCTGTGGCTGCTTTCTTAAAGCAGCATCTCAGTTCTCTGGTGCACACAAAGTGACTCAGGTGTTGGGTGAACTGATGCGGTGCAGTCAGGCCAGAGCTGACATTCATTATTCCTGAACTTTGACTTGACAAAACTTGCCAAGACTGGCATAGAAATGATTCTAGACTGGCTGAAACTGCTATACTTTTGAAACTATTACTTCCCCCTGCCCCTTCCTGTTTTGCCTATTATCACTAATAGGGCAGAATAAAATGAATCCATCTTTATTAAATTCTTGTTTTTGAAAATGTAAGTTGGAAAAAAAAAAAAGAAAGAAAATATAAGTTGGGGGCTGGAGAGATGGTTCAGTGGTTAAGAGCGCTGTTTGCTCTTCCAGAGGTCCTAAGTTCAATTCCCAGCAGCCGCATGGTGGCTCACAACCATCAAAATGTGATCTGATGCCCTCTTCTGGCCTGCGCGTGTACATATGCAGGCAGAATACTGTATACATAATAATAAATAAAAAAATCTTAAAAAAAAAAAAGAAAAGAAAGGAAGGAAGGAAGAAAAGAAAATGTAAGTTGTCAGAATTAGGCTGTATTTTAAAGTCTGACTGTGGCTGTTATATTTTGATGGACCATACCTGTATGACACAGACTTTGCAATTAATATTAAAACAGTTCATGTCCATGCACCAACTCCCCTAGATAATGAAACAAATGTTGATAGTAACAGCAATCAACAGCACATATACATTTCAGGTGCTTTAAAGCACCCCCTCTCCCCTACTGTCCCCTTTTCTTCCTAGGAAAGTTTTCAGATCCAAGCTACATGCTTCTTAAGCGTAGTTTTGGGATATTAAATACATATCTTTTAGCTGATGTTGATGAGTAGCGGTATCTTAAATGTTTTGAAAATCATATCATTTAGGGCTGAAGGTGATAGGATTTGCCTCTGTGGACAGACTTTCTGGAACAGTTACCCAATCTCATTTGGAAGCGGTTCTTTCAGTCCAAGTGAAGGAACTAGTAACATAGCTCACCGCAGTCTGTATTGATATTTCAAGTCACGGATTGTCTTCTTTCAGAGTCAGAGAACAGTCGGCAGAGCACACTAAGAGAGAAATTTATTCCTCTTACTGCTTGTCCTGGGAGGGCCCATGGGCAGGACTCTGTCTTACTGGGAGGAGGTCATAATGACCAGGAATATGGCTGTTCCTAGGTAGGTCGTATGCATTCTGGATATAGCTGGAGTTATGACCTCGGCCTTCGTGGACCACACTGACTGTGGGCTCTAAGGAATATAGTGAAAAATGAGTTCAGAGAACAGATTAGCTTTGTTGCCTGGTGGGAGGGAAGAAAGTTGTACTTAAACTTGTTGGGGAGAGGGACTGTGGGTATATATAAATCTGACAAATACATGAGGATTAGGGCGGAGGCTTGCCCAAGAGATGGAAAAAGTGTACTGTCAGAATTCCAGCTTCTGCTTAACAACAAGAGATTCAAGGTATCCTAGACATGCGGGTCTTATGAGGCAGCTAGGATCCTAGTTAAAGCTGGGGAAGTGACTTAGAAATTGCTGTTCCCATTTTTTTTTCAGACTTGCATTTGTATCAACACTCAGCTGAAATGTTACACACTGGTCCCCTACCCTCGCTGCTTCTACTGCTTATCATTTGTGATTTGTAAGCAGAGTGGCACAAGATTTTGGATTCCTGCATTAGAGGGGAGGGCAGTCCTGGGACGGAGTTTCTCCTTGGGTTCCTCCAAAGCAACCAAACAGAAGGGTGTGTTATGGAAATAGAGTGGGTGGAGGAGGGCTTGTTTTCACTTGATGCTGCATTGTTCCCATGGCTTTGCTTAGTTATGTGAGACACCTACCAACTTCATATATATTTTTATTAGCGGTCGACAAGGATGGCACATCTGTGTATGGAGACCCCGTGTGCACAGGTGACTTCATTTCTACATAGCTGCTTTCTGGAATCTTGCAGGTGAGGATGGGTGGGTCCTTAATTGTGGCGTAAGGGTTTTCACTGCTGTTCAAGGAGCAAGTACTAGAACTGCACACAGATTCTTTCATGTAATCTGCAAGGCAAAAGAGATTTCTTAGCACAAGTAAGGGCATAAGGATTCATTTAGATACCAGAGACAGACTTCAGTCAAGTTTGTGTACCTTTAGGGTCCTGGGACTGGAAAAAATAGGATAGTAGAAGATGAAATCTTATTAAATGTCTTACAGTATGCTTTCGCAGGCGTTCTTTTTTTTACAAAAACATGTTTTTGGAGGACAAAAAAAGGTTGGCTTTAGTCATTAGATATTAGCTCAAGATATTCACAGTGTTTTTACATGTATCACTTAGTTTATGCAGATGCAATCTGGCATGTTGCAGAGAGATTCAGTAACGTGGCTAGGGTCCTAAGCTAGTGAACAGCACTGCAGAGCCAAGACTTAAACCTGTGTTCAGGGACTTCTTTGTCCCATATTTTCTGTGATACTGTTCTTTGGAGTTTAGTGACTAGAAGCTTTGGTTCAGAAGCAGCAGCAGCAGCAGCAGCAGCATATCTGTGGTTTAGTGTTCATGTCAACCGTTGAGCAGCCTTCTACAAATAAAAGCATCCCGTATTTCAGAAGCTCATGCTTAGAGTGGGCTAACTGAAGTGTAACAGGGATAAAAAGCCCCCAGTCTCAAGCTGGCCTTTGAGAAGCAGTTGTGTTTTAGCAAGGTCACAGTGCAGTCAGGCTGGTCTTCCCCAGTCGCTGGGCGTGTTGACTGGAGCCTGTTTGAGTCATGTTCTTCTCTACTACTGGGACTCAGTTGCACAAGGGTGCAGGATGATGTCCTAACGAGATGAAGTGATAGAAGCTCTCCTGGAGGAAGTAGGCCCCCTAATGACTTGGAGAAGAAGGGACTCCTCCTTCCGCTGTTACACTCCTTCCTTATGGGGTGATGGTCTGTCTGCGCATTGTAGGACAGGAAGCCAGTCTGACAGTTGTGACCCTTAGCTGTGAGGCACTGGCAGGCAAGGTGTCTGGAAATAACCCTGTGGGCTGGAACTTGACAGTCAAGCCTGAGTTAAGAGGCTTCTCCCCAGAAATGTCTGTGAAAGTCAGTTGGTGAAATTCTTAGGGAATCTTCTTAGAGAAAATTCTTAGAGAACCACCACAGTTTCCGCTCTGGGCTGCTGTTATCTAAGTGCCCTGCCCCCTGCTTGTGATTTTACAGAAAATGTTAAAGAGTGAAAGCCATGTGACTCAAGGGGAGCTTGATGTGCAAGTGGCTGAAGTGACTGAGATGTGCAGCACCACGAGTAGTCTGTTCTACAGCAGGTCCAGGGAGGAGGGATTTGCTCACAATGAATGCAGGAAGCTCTTCTAGCAGGTAGCAGGCCCGTGGTTTTGTGTACACGTGAACTCAGTACTATTTCCTTCCGATGTAGAGCAGAAACTATCCCCTTCCTCCCACCTCAATGCTTAGGAAGAGAGTGGGGACAGTAATCTCCCTGGGGTCACACTGTCTCTCAATAGCAAAGCCAGCTCCAGAAGCAAATTCAAAGCCCTTTTCAATTCAGTTTAGCTCACAAGTTGGGAGAAAAATTGCTTTCAGTGTGGTTGGTCTAAGACTGACCTTTGTAACTCCTGACTCAGGAAAAAACGTTCTTGCTAGATAATGAGCAGTGTCAGCCTGTTGTAGCTGGGAGCGAAGGGCAGGGAGATAGACACTTGGGCTGCTGGAAGCCTGGGTCCTGGATTGTGACTTGCCTCGTGCCATCTATCTTAGTGTGCCCTGCGATACTTCCTTAGTACGGGAGAGTGCTGTAAGCCTGAGAACTTCCCAGTCAGTTCCAGTAATTGTTGATGTAAACTCATCAGGCAGTGGAGAGGCTCAGGGCTTCCTGTCTGAAAGCCATTCATTAGCTGTCACCGCTGTCTTGGTTGCGTATTTTGTGGAATTGAGGGATAGCTTATATTATATTGTATGGCACTTAAGGAGTGACCGTCATTCTAGTTAGGCTATTTGGAACTTAGGCGACGGGTGTCTTTGGGTGCACCTGTAACCCAGAATTTGGGAGGCAAAGGCTAGCAAATATCTGAGTTTAAGGCCAGCCTGGATCACATATCAAGTTGAGGCTAGGCATGCCTTTATTTATAGTGAGACCTGGTCTCGAACCAAACAGAAAGAAACTTAGTACCTTTCAGGGGGGTTGGGCAAGAAGAGACTGCTCATACTGTTTAGAAATGAGGAAACCAAAGCTCCAAGTTTGTTAGTCTAATGCTTAGAGCTTAGACCGCAACCGCTGTCTTATCTGACATCGAGATGTTTTCCCCAGGATATCTAGTTACCCAATGTAAGCTCTCTACAGCCGCTTGGGTTTATCCTTCTTAGCAATACCAAGGCCTGCTGAGAGGAAACACTAAGCGGCAAGCTTAGTGACTCAGAGTAGTGGGGAAGTCTTAGAGCCTCATCCAGCTGTATTTTCACCAGAAAATGAAACGGTGGTCTACTCTCAGTATTTGAAGAAGAAAATATTAGCTTTTATCCATTTCTGTGTATAAGTTGGAGCTGGGGAGGAGGGCATTAGGCTCAGGGCCAAGAGTCTTCTGTAAAAGGTTTGCAAACCAAGACAGGAAGGAGAAGTCCATAGAGAATATGGTGACAGCAAAGGGTGCTGGGTTATCCCATCTTTGTAGAGAACTGGTGAGACAAGCTGGAAAACTCAACCTCAATTGAGTCATCCACCTGCCTGCTGTGAGGGCTGGGTGTGGGGAAGATAACCAGCTGGGCTAGAACACTTCCTCATCCTTTCACTGCCACTCCCCCCACAGGGCCTGCCTGTCAGGGCCCTGCAAAGAAAGGGGAAGTGTGCAGTCCGCCAAGCGCCCTGGTGCTTACTCTCCTTGCTCCTTCCTCTGGGCCATTTGTACTCAGGGTTATTACTACATTCAGATTGGGTTTCTGGAAGGAACATCATTTTTTGAGGAAGCACAGGTCTAGAGAGGAAGCTGCTTCCCAAAGTTGTTCTATGAATATTCTGCACCTATTAGCTTTTTAAGACCCAAGTTACTCAAATGTGTGTGGAACCCCAGGCACTATGTATTGCTCTCCTCTGAGCAACTGCTGTCAATAGGAGGCCTGCTGCTTCTGTTCCTGGGATTAAGTTGGCATCCTTCACTTCAGTGAGAGATAGGATATGGGGAGGGATGGACGGGGAGACCTGAGGCCCAGAGAACACTGGCCAGTCACAAAAGGAGTTTTCAAGCATCTAAATATCTGAGAACTCAGAGTTACTTGGGGAGAGATAAAGATTGGGTAGTAGGGGAGAACAGGTTGGGGGATTGACAGTACAGGTTCAAGGATTCCCAGACAGAAGGTGGAGAGAAGTGGTTTTTTTCCCCCCTGTCACACTTTGAAAGCATGACAAACAAGGAATTGGACACAAGACAGTTTATTGTACAGTCATTCTGCTGAAGGGGAAAAGGGAAGACAAGTGCTTAGCTGTGTGAGCAGTCTCCTTGTCTCCTTCACACTTCCAGGGGACAGTGAGTAGAGTTCCCAGTTACAGAGAAAAAAGTGGATGTTACCTGAATTAGGACTTTCAGAATGTCAGTGCTGTAAGGGGTCTTAGAGATGGTGCTATTACAAACTGTGCTTTTTAAAGAGGAAGAAGCTAAGACCCACAGGTACTGCTGTGTCTTGTGAACACCATACAGCTGAACTGGAATCCTTTCATTCTCTGACAAGCCACCCCCCCCATGCCACACACACCCCATACCCCCATGCCGCACACACACCAAGTTTAGGGAATATCCAGACTCTTAATTAGTCCTGTTGAGTTTGGCTTTGCCCTTGTTGCTTTAGGAAATAGTTTAAATTAGTGACATGAAGTAGCTGATTGGATGCTTGGAAAATTGGCCATCAGGAAGGATTTGTAGGAAGGATTTGTTCCATGTGTTTTTATAAGCTTTTTTGTAAAGTACTACACGAATATTTCACTTGCCTCTCTTTGAACTCTGTTGTGTCACGTTGGCCCCCAACACTTAATGGTACATTTGCCTACACAGTTCTCTCTAATTTAAAGGCTGATTAGAGCCAGTGGTGAAACAGAATCTGGCCGCTTGCCTGTTAGAGCCGCCCATGCACTCAGATGATACTATATGACAGGAATGCAATGATGCCAAGGCAGAAACTGGTTTTCATTGGCTTTGTTTTACGTTTATGGTTTTGAGTTTAAAAGTAGTTACTCTAAACACCGTCACAGGATGAAAGGTGCAAAGGGAAGGTGTGCTTATATACTAATCTCAGGGCCTGTCTGAGCTATTATTCTCTGTTGAGTCATTCGTCTTCTCAAAGTCTCAAAGGCCGTGGGAGAGCTCTCTAGTCCCCATTTCACACTAAGAAAGAAACTGAAGCTTCTGTAGGCAACCTCACATACCAAAATGGTGTTTGCCTCCATTTGGACGGTTTAAGCCAGAACTATCAGAAACTTGGTATAATCAAGCTCCTGGAGTGGGGGTGGGGGGATACTGCCTGTGT
Source organism: Acomys percivali (assembly GCA_907169655.1). Classification (NCBI taxonomy): domain Eukaryota; kingdom Metazoa; phylum Chordata; class Mammalia; order Rodentia; family Muridae; genus Acomys; species Acomys percivali. The sequence continues at coordinate 119,529,149 of OU015749.1, read as the reverse complement.
GGGCTGGCTTGGAGCTGGGGAATGGCCTCCTTCCTCAGACATGTCTCCTGGGTTTTGTATATCCTAAACCATGCTGACGCTCACTCAGCCCTGCTGTTCTCTTGCTTGTAGAACACAACACTACCTGGGTCTGCTCATCCCACTTTCAATAGCCTTCTCCCCAAGAGTTGTGCACAAGTTGCTCTCCTTGGTTAGGAGATGGCCATGCTATGTCTGAAAGGTCAGAACAGAAACCTGGGCAAGTTTAGACAACTGTAGTTGGGTAATAAATCCCATAGGGCTGTCCTTGCAATTGCAGGGTGCAGGGCTCCCTTCTCCGTCTACTGCAGCAGCGTCTGCTGTGGGTGTAAAGATCTGCAGTTTGAACACACTTACTTGCTGGGTGAATCTGGTGCAGAGCTAGAGTTAGCCTATCAGCTGGGATCTTTGCTGACTTTTATTATTGCTCTTTCAGTTTGAAACATTTGAGACATTTCCCAGAGACATCACATTGGTACCACTTTTATAATATACAGAGTACTTCCCATCTGACTTTATTGGACAGCCAAGATAACCTTGTTAGATAACAAGACAGGCATGAGTCAACAGGACAGGCATAATTATCCCAACCTTGTAGCTGAAGAAACAACCCTAGGAAGCACATAGTTAATAAGTGACAGAGTTCCAAAACTTGCTGCCTAGCTCACATGTGCCAGCATTTAAACCGAGGAGCTAATCCAGGGGCTGGCTGGACTTGATTTTTTTTTCTTTTCTGTAGACTTCCTAGAGGGATGGTCCACCTTGTATGTAGTTCCGGTGGTGTAGGGAATCTGTCTTGGCTTTCCTGCTTTCTCTTGGGCACAGAGATCTCTCGAGGGTGGGGCCCATACAATACTAACACTGGGTGCCATCTGCATTCCTTGTGCCCCAGAAAGGCAGCAGGTGCAGGGGGGGTGGTCTTGCCAGGACAACAGAAGGCCTCTGGGGCAGGTAGATTGATTTTATTTCAGATTTATAATCAATTTAACTCGTACTAATTGGTTGGATAATGACAGTCTACATTTCCGAAGACATTTAGTTGGCGTCTATAACAAACCCACAAGTGTTTGCTAAGCAGGTGCAACTGCAATGGAAAGATGAATTCATCATTGTTAGGATTGTTCCTTCTGGGCAGAGCCACCCAGTGGCTCTAAGTCCTGTGGTCTTTTTGGCTTTTTTGTTTGTTACTGTTTTTGTTTTAAGGGGCACAGTGTTTGCAGTTTCTCTGGGCAGAATTCCTTGCCATCTCAGATGTGTGCTCTTTTGCTAAGCCCTGTGTAACAGGACATCAGGATTAGATACTCTACCTTTGAAGCCTTTGTCCATAATGTATGTGTTCTGACGTCTATCCATTCCACAAGTGCCTGCATAAGAACAGAAGGAAAGAAAATACAGGGTGAGGTTTTCCTAGACAGCTGGTGGGTGGCTTCTTCCTCTCCTTCCTCTCTTCTTTTACCCAGACAATAGTTGTTTACTTCTAGCAAATTAATCTGGATTTAATGTATTCTAAATAGTTCTGAACATACTCGGATTCTTAAAAGGCTCATCACATTAAAATGGGCTCCTGTGCCCTCTTTCTTGGCTTTCCTCTAACCTGCTCCTGTCTTGCAGGATGCTGTCTTGGTCTCTGTGAAGTGCCAGGCTCTGGAGGCACAAGGTAAGAAATGAAACCAGACCAGTCCTCAGCTGGAGGGAAAGATGTGGAGAATTCTGGTTTTCCTTTCCCTTGGCTTTGGAGTGGAGTTGGAGACAGAATTCCTTCCCTCTGAGCTCCGGTCCTGCCTTTCCTGGGTCTAGGGGGTGCCAGAGAGAAGTAGACAAGTAGCTGGGGTACTTGATTAGTGTCTTTCCAGGAAGAACAGTCATTCCAGGCCACAGCCAGCTGGCTCCGTTAACTCATTTTGAAGGGAGTGAGGACGGAGAGTTTTGTTCCTGAAAATGCTGCCAGTGGTTTTCAGCCCTAAGGACTTATTTCTTCATTTTGCTGTTAGGCTCTCAGAATGCACTGTCTTGAGCCCTAGCCAGAAGCAGGACATATACTAAGTGATCCCAGGGGTGGGAGCAAGTCTGGCCTTTCCATGTTGGCACAGTAATGATTAACTCATAGTTAACTCTCATCACTATTGTCTTGGTTTGTCGAGACAGAGTTTCTCTGTGTAGCCTTGACTGTCCTGGACTCACTTTGGAGATCAGGCTGTCCTGATCCACCGAGATCCACCTACCTCTGTCCCTGAGTGCTGGGATTAAAGGTGTGTGCCACCGCAGCCAACTTTTTAATTTAATTTTTCCCTATGTACACGTGAGTACAGGTGCCCGTGGATGTCAGAGGTATTAGATCCCTTGGAGCTAGAGTTTTATGTCAACTATCTGATATGGGTGCTAGGACCAAGAGCATTATAAGTTCTTAACCAGATACACCCTGGCCTTTAATTGAAAACAGTACCAGGGAAGGCATTTGATAAATGTGTACCAAAATATAGTTGGACTCCATATAGCTTGCTAACATTTCTGACATCAACAACAAACCCACTGATACTTGGATCCTTTGAGTTCCCAAGTTAAATTTGCAGGAGCTCACACCTCTCTGTTCTGTACACCTTCCCGAGTGATACGGCAGAACTGAGCCACTCTAAAAGGCCTGTAGGAACCCACACCTTTCAAACACTTGCAGCAGACCATGCTGACCTTGAGTTAACAGTTAATATAGTCAAGGGATTCCTTTGTTCTCATTGAAGAAAGGAGGGTACCTATAATGTTACCCCCGCCCCCTATATAAAACAGGAAAAAGTTGAGTTGTGGTAGAGCCCAGATCACCTCAGTTGGTCTCTTAGTGACCACAACCTAGCTTTCCATGAGCTAACAAATGATAGTGTGTGGTACCCTGGCTACAGTGCTTGAAGGTCAGTGGAACAGGGAGGAACTGGTGCTGAGCCCAGATGATGCCCTATGTTCCCATTTGGACCACAGAGACCTCGAGGTGGAGTGAAGGTAGGGACAAAAGTCCAAATGGTATTAAATGCTTAGCCATAGTTGAGGAACCTACAGCCATCAGGGTCCTTGCAGCCATGCCTACTCAACAAGATAAATTCTGAACCTTCATGCTTCCTGGACCAGAGACCTGCAGAAGTTGACTTAGTTTTACTGGAGCATCAAGAGTCCACTAGAGCCCAAACTCAAGCCCAGAGCTGTCTAGCATTCTGAGCCTCTTCCCCAGGGTGCTTGACCTAGAAGAGCTATTTTGTAGGGAAGCCACATTCTCTGTCCATCCTTTGTAGTCCTTTGACACTCATTTCTGTAACTGATACACATGTTCTCCCTTTCAAGACTCAGTTGTCAAGTGTCTTTTTGATATCTCTCTCAGGGCTACTAGGTTTGAGCTCAGTATTTGAGTCCAGAGGATACTGCCTACCTTCTCCTGGTCTCTGCTTGACAATCCTACCTCATTTTCTAAGTAGATAGAGTTTGGGCTACTGTTAGGTCTGCGGCCTTCCTGGGAATCACTGAGCTTTTCTGTCTAAAGAGCCGGCCTTCTGTTACCTATACCATGATTGGGTTGCATCTTGCAGATTGGAGGAAGTACAGCTAGGCTGTGTCACCTTCACAAACAACACCACTTGGTCCACATCAGCTGGTATGGTGAGAGTGAAAATGGTAGTGGGAAAGACTGGGACAGACTGCCACTTTAGGTAGGGCTTAGGGGCTGTAGACTAGTCATGGAAGGCTCCATGGGATGGGTTATAGAGCAGTCTGCTCTTGGGGTGGAAAGAAGGGCTGAGGGGTCTGACCTGGTGAGTGTGGCTCAGCGTGGCGGCTGAGGTGTCTAAGTTCAATGTAGAAGTCCTCGGGCGGGTACCTGGCCTCCAGGGCACTGATCTGGAAATGGGAGTCTAGTGAGAGGAATGACAGGGAGGAGCCATTATTCCCAGGGCCTGGATGGCAGGAGAAGGGGGTGGGACGCACAGGATGGGGCGAAGGGCAGGCCAGAAGCAATCAGGGGCTTCATATAGCATTCCAAAGGGGCTGGGGGCATCTGTCTTTTTCTCCTCCCTTCCCATTCCATTCCACCCTCCACTAGGGCAGAGGAAAGAAGCCCCTGAAAAGTGCTAGGCAGAGGATCTTTTTCTGCACTGCCAAATCTGCTACCACCTGGAAGGAGATCTCTACATCCCATCCCTAGTAGTCAGTCACTGGGCCATAACCACACACTCCCTGTACTTAACCACAGGGGAAGTCATGGTCAGGACTCAACTCTGTAGATTTGAGATAGGGCACTTCCCCTCAGTACAGAGGTCAGAGGTCAGGGTGGGACTGACAGGAAAGATGACTCAGATCACTACTGACCTAACACGTTCACATAGCTGTACGGGGTCCAGCCTGCTGTGTCTCTGTCAAGGGACTTGTTACTGAGCTGTTTGGAGAGGAGAGCCAGTTAATACCTCATGTCTCAGCTGCCCTTCCCCAAGGTGACGCTTGGCCCAGCCTCAGTGAACCCATCCCTGAGATGCTCCTAAATTCCCAGGCCTTGGATGACTGGGTAACGAAGGACCAGATGTTATGTCATGTGACAAGCTACCATGCTGTAGTTGAGGCCAGTGAGAACAGAATAAGCCCAAACTGAGCTCTCAGGCCCCTGCAGCATACACAAGTTTCAGAAGGCATGTGGGCCAATGCTGCAGGGGAGGAGATTCTGTCAATTTCCCATGTGTAACCCAAGGCATTCCCAGTACAGAGGTGGGTGCTGCCCATGGTGCTTGTCCCCCTGGGCCATATGTGAGAGTCTCTTTAATGTGACCGAGAGAGTTGCAGTCATGAGACTGACGATGCAGTCCTCTCCCTGCGCTGCTGCCCCTTACGTTATTTCAGGCACAGAGGAGCCACAGGCAAAGCTGGCTCTAGAACTCGGCTCTCCACTGCCTGCCCCCTCCACAGCATCATGCTTACCTTTGCTGCAAGTGTTCTATCTGCCAGGAGGGGTTGTTGTCTACACTGGGCCAGACTCAGGCCCCGTGAGAGGAGCCAAACCAGAGGTTCACCAATTGGACTCCTCTGCAGTCAGTCCTTTACTGAAGGAATGGCTAGCTCTTCAACAAATAGTAACATGGCCTGGAACCTTTGTCTCATCCCTGGCTGGTGCCTCTAGCCTGTTGCAGCTTTGATAACATGACTGTAGTTAATCAAGAGCTGCCTGTTGGGCAACTAAATTCTCTACTCTTGGCTGCTCACTCTTAAAGCTGAACTGAGCCTGGAAACAAGTCTTGGGTGGAAAATGGCAGGCAGAGCAGTCAAAGCCATTGGGCCTCTGGGTACCCTGTTTGATAGAAAAGCAGCCCCAGGTCCGTGGGCTGATGCCATTCTTCAGGGGACAGATGGAGAGTAAGGGATCCTCGGAGCTCCAGGGAAGAGGCCTAAAATATGAAAGCTGTGTCCTGGGTCCAGGATAGATGGTACAGGAAGCCCGATATCCTGGGATTGTCACTCCCTAATTGGTCCTGCCATTCTGAGTATGTGTGTGAGGCACACACTTAGGTGGATGTTAGGAAGTATATGTAGCAAGAACCCCTCACAAACCTTACACTTGGCTGTTGATGTCTGTCTCTCACTGGCCCATCAAGGGATGTACTACACTACATGCTACCTACACACATATGCTGAGGCATTGCTCTCTAAGATCTGTAATATTTGTGACTACAGACATCTAGTCTATGACCCATTGCTGTGCTTGGAGCTGTCAGGGCACATAACTGGTTGATCCCCTTTTAGCAAGAACACTAGCCACAGTGTTTGGGTTCTCATCAGATGCGTGTATTGATGACATTATGCCCAAGCTTAAGAGGCATCAAGTAGTTAATTGAATGAGTTACTTTATAATATATTGCTTTATTACACTGCAGTAATCTATGATAAGTACATATGTTTTGAGTATACATACTAGCACATGACCAAAGTGGCTACATTGTATACACAGGTGTGGGATAAGATGGCTGCATGTGATGTTACTGTGTTCTGGTAGGTACTAGTTAATCTAAACACAAAGTGCAGGTATGTTCCTGTGAGGGGGCAGTGTGGTATAGTTGCATGGGATAGAGCTTGCTGTCTCCTTACAACAAATCTTCCCCGTTACATGATTCAGAGTGCTCTCATGTCCCCTGAGTCCTATGACTGCTCTTAATGTAGAATTTCCACAAAACTTCCATGTGAAGGTACAATTCCTTCCTGAGCAGAGGGGAGCGCTGAATGGAGAGAGGATAGTGGGTGAGGGCTGGGGAGCCAAGGGGCCAGTACCTTGGTGGGGCTGTTCCTGTCCAGAGTGCTGGCCTGGCTGGTGGCAGGCCCCCCGCACGCCAGTGTGTGGTAGCTGGCATTGGAAAAGCACTGGGCATGGCTGCTACTTTGAGACAAATCTGGGAAGAGAACAAGGAGCCATATTCCATCATACACCTGCCCTTCGTTGAGACACTTCAAAACTAATGCTGGGGCTAGCATTTTTTTAGTGTCCCCTGCAAAGAGGCAGCTAATCCCTCATATCCTCCAAACTGTGGGGCATCTGCTAGCCCTAAAGCAAGCAGTTAGAGCACACCAGCTTTATTGTTACTAATGCCTGCCCTCTGTGCAGCTCACATACCAAGCTTGCTAGTATAGGGGAGGCATGGCCAGCTGGAAGTTGTTGAATGCTGCCTCTGATGGCTTTATGTCTTTGAGTGCTATTTTGAGTAGATTGACTTTCCCTTGCTTCCCCTTAGAGTTAGACCCTAGTAATAAGCATATAGAGAATTCCATTCTTGTTGACCCTAGCTCTTCTGAAGATTCTACATGACTGGGGAAACCCCAGTAATTCCTGCTTGTTGTCATTATAGAAGAAGTTGGGCAAAGCTCTCTGAGCCTTGGCCTTCATCAGAGGGTGCTGGCTTTGGTTGGGAGGTCTCAGAAGGCAGTGTCTATACTGAGGCCAGCTCTGAGCTGGCACACAACAGGCACCACCTAGCAGGAATGGCATGTGTGGTTTGGGTACTCTTAAGCACAAGGTGCAAGAGGCTACAGGTCAGGTATGAGCCATTGGAGAGTCACCACCCTCTTCTCAACAGGGCAGACCTTGCCAAACTGAGGGCAGTTTGGGAGCCTCTACTGGTTAGCTAAATATGAAGCCCAAGACCTTCTCTTCAAGGTTCCAGGTTCGGGGAGAGAAAGGATCTGGTGCAGTTCCATACATGCCTCACCCAGACTACTACAGAATGCCCATTGGCATTTCTACTGTATCTAGGCACCCAGCGCTCTGGCACATTTGCCAGAGGGACACTTGCCAAACTTCGAGACATCTCCTAAGTGAGCCACCACCTTTGTCACTATGCTCCTTGGGCACTCCTCAGGGATGGCCTTAGGCCCTCACAGGGAAAGCAAAATGGATAGGGCACAGTTGGCCAAGGTGTCCAGGCTCCACATTGGAGAAACCATTCTCTGGGTTGCTTAAAAAAGTTACTACTTACTCTGCATGCTTCTGAAGGCCCATCCATGTGAGGAGAGTGGGAAGATACGGAGTGGTACCCAGCCCTAGTTGCTCGGAGCTTAGGTTCCAGGAAGCACCACTCACTTGGAAAGCCACAGACTTCTCCCACCCCCATTGTCTCTATGGGGTGACCATCCCCGGCCCAGCCCTCCATTTGAACCAAAAATGTGGATATTCCCGAGAAGACCACATGCTTCCTACCAGGTTGTGTGGGTGAAGAAGAGATGATAGGGCATAGCCTGACCTGAGAGAGAATAGTCTGTGCTGGTCATCCTCATGGCTGGGGTGTAGGAGACACGGGGAGCTAGGTCTCGGCCTTTCTCTTTCTGCCGCCTCCGTCGCCAGGCAAACAGGCCCAGCAACACCACAACCAGGAACAGCAGGAGGATGATGCCTGTGACAGCGCCCACTGAGTGCCGCTCTGCTCCCATAGCTGGGCTGATCTTGGTGTAGGGATTCAGCTCGTCCATCATGAGGGCAGCTGTGGGCAAAGCGAGGCCTGAGCCAGAGGTGGACCGCCCCTTCCTCCCTGCTTAATCCCAACCCTCACAGTGCCTCCCGTTTCTTCAAATGCCATTAAGGGGATCAAGTCCCACGGTCACAAAAGAAAATGTGACTTAGGTGTGAAGCAAAATAAAGGCTTATGGAATATTTACTCAGATCTGCATGAGTTAAAGTTATTTGCTTTATTGCAGCAGGCCTACAGAAAGGGAACTAATTACTTACCCTTCCCACAGGGTAGAAAAAATAATTAAACTGAGTCACCAAGGTTAGGTAACTTGTCTTACTTTACCCAACCAGTAATTCAGTCAGGAAAAACTGTCTTGAGCTACTCCCCCTGCTTTACCAGCTATGTGATTTAGAATGTCCATCCAGACAGTAACTCCAGTGTCCCTGGGGAGTCATAAGCACCAAATGATAGACTGGCCTCGACAGCTGGGAACTCTCTGACTGCCTATCACTGCCCCAAAACACCTCTTGATTATACATATGTGGTTAGGTCCCTCTGTGTCTGCCGTGGCGAGGGTCTGTTCTCCAGCTGTGCAGCATCTGGACCTCTCCCTGGCTCTCTGCTGCTGCCTGAAGAGAGTGGCTATTACAGGCCTCAACTGCATAGCTTCATGTGGCAAAGTAAGTTTGAGTTGGGTAATTGAGAGCTGAGTTTCTGCTCCCATCTTCTAAGACTAACAGTAGCCTCCCAAATCTGCAAGGAATTTCATCATCTACAGAGTACTCACACATGCCAGGCACTGTGCCGAGGACTCCCTTGAATTGCCTTAGTTTGATGCCCTCAGCTGTACCATGGGATCTCTTACGTGATATACAGCTAGAATCAAATTGAGCCCTTTGGATTAACATCTACTCAGTTGAATGTAGGGTAAAAGGCCCAGCAAAGGAAATGACCTGCCCAGAGACACCTTAGCAGGGAGTGGCAGAAGGCAAACTTGGCAAGTGTTCCAACTTAGCCTAGCTGGTGCCGCCTTTCCCAGCAATAGCTTGTGGTTCACCCTTGACTAGGTCATGGGGAAATTCCCAGAGGATATGCACAGAGGAGCTGTGGAGTGAGGCTCCCAACTATGAATAAAAGGTAGCGTCATAAAAAACTCAACTGGTCTCATGAGAACTCTCTGAAGCCACCAACGATTGGGCCCATTCCACCCCCACCTGGACACTGCCCCCTATATGTTACCTTGGTCACACCTGATTCCTTTGAATCCAGGACTGCAGTAACAGGTACCAGTGACATGGTCACAAGTGGCATTGTTCATGCACTCACATAGCTGCTGACACCCATATCCAAAGGTTCCAGGGGCACATCCTGTATGGCATGCAGAGTGCAAATAGATAGTGAGACACAGCCACACTCCACCCACTCCTACTCCAAGTGGGGAAGGTCATGGCAACAGGACAATTCTGTCCCACCCACAGTGAAGTCTATTGAACTGGCCTGTTGTGTATTGATAGCTGGGAGTGGGTAGAATGTACCACCCAGAGTCAGGGCACACGGGCACAGGAGAAGGCAGGCCTCACTTCCTCTCCCTCCTGAACTCATTTAAAGAGCCAGAAAATCCTGTCTTCCTCTGGTCTCTCCTTGCCCTGTGCACCACACCCCTGCTCTGTCTTAAAGTGGAGAGATACCCCAAGCATGAATGTGTAGGTTACACCAGTCTTCCCCCAGAAGTTGTCCTCAAAGGCTGGAGTACAGGAGCCACAATGCCCTGGGTTGGGGTTAGGGATGGGGGATGGGGGCCGAAGGCGGCGGCAGCTTCCCCTGTAATGAGCAGAGGCCAGAGCAGGGTTGGGGCAGCTTACTCTGTTCACAGTGGCGTCCGGTGAAGCCTGTTCGACAGGTGCATTTCCCAGTGATGTGGTCACAGCTGGCTCCATTCTGGCACTGGCATATGTGCCCACAGTCCTTCCCAAAAAACGCTGCAGGGCAACCTACAACAAGACCCCAGGTCACAGTTGCTGTGGGCTCAGGGGAACTGCGGAGATGTTGCTGGGACCCGGCTTGTCTGCTGCTTGCTGTGCGGGCTCTCAGAGCCCGCAGAGCCATCTGTACCCACTGCACCTCGGGCTAAAGGGATGGGGCGGGTAGAGGTAAGGTGAACCATACAACTAGGGCCTCCAAAGCAGAGGACAAGCTCTGGTCTCTGCTGTACAGACCCCCACGGTTGGAAGGTCTGAGCTTGTTGATTGCTGGGATACCCTATAGCCCTGACCTTTCAGGAGTCTGGGGCCAGCCTCTTCCCTCCCTCTGCAAGCCAGGATTATTCGCAAAGTGGCCAGTAGGCAGCAGCATATGACTGGGAGTGGCTAGGAGGCTGGGAGGCAGGGCTTACGCTGCGTGCAGAAGAGTCCAGTCCAGCCAGGGGTGCAGTGGCAGGCCCCATCCTCGGCGCTGCAGCTCGCCCCGTTGTGGCAGCTGCATGTGTGGAAGCAGGCAGAGCCCCAGAACCCAGGTGGGCAGGCTGTCGGGAGTTGGAGTGGGGGGGTGCAGAGGGGGAAGGCAGGGCAGAGAGGAGCAGGAGGGGAGGGAGGGGAGGTGGGTACACATCAGAGCCAGAACACCTGGGTGGACCCAGAGAGGCATCTCTTGGCCTTCGGGGACTTAATACACTAGCCTCAGAATCACTCAGCTCACCTCAACCTCATCTCCTGGGATGGCTATGAGGCCCATGTTCTCTGCCTGCTCTTAATTTTGGGTGACTGAAGACAGCCCTGCTTGAAGGTCTCCTGCACCTCCACTCTCAGACTATTACAGAGATGGGGGTGGAGTGACATTGGGGGCACTGACTTCTCCACAAGTGGCAGAGACTGTCTCCTCTTTGGGTTCTTGTGCTGTTTGAGGATCGGGCCTGTAGCTCCTACCAGAATGCGATTCCCGCAGGTCCAGCCATATAACTGGGGTCTCCTTACAGGTACTAGATATTTCTCGCCCATCAGACAAGGAAGCTCCACAGGCCAAAGGCTGGTGCCACTTTGGAAGAGGCTGATGCCTTTGTAACAGACTGTAGCACTGTGCTCAGGCTTAGAATGCTTACGACACCATTCGTAGGGGCATCACACAGGGAGTGCCTGCTGTTCTCACTACCTATATTCAGAATGCTGATTCTGCACGCAGATGCTAACAGAGTATGGATTTCTCAGGACTCACAGCATTAATGGCACTGGCAGTATCGATGCCTTTACTACCTGCTGTAACAGTATCCCTGGCCAGCTCCAGTGACGTGGCGCAAGGGCGAAAAGGACTTGCTGCCCAAGCCTGTGATGAACCTGAGTTCCACCCCTGGAACCTACATAAAAGTGGAAGAGAACTGACGCTACAGAGTTGGCCTCTCAGCTCCACATGCATGCTGTGGTGCTCGAAGTAACACAAATAAACAAACGGGGCTTGGGTGGATGTTTCTGAGTGCAGGAGAGTTCAGTCCTGTGGGTGGAGGCACCAAGGCATGGCGAAGGGCTTACCCTGAGAGCAATCCTTGCCGATCCACCCAGGGAAGCAGTGACAGGAGCCATCGATGGGGCTGCAGGTCCCGTTGTTGGCACAGGAACAGAGCTGGGCACAGTCCTGCCCGAAGTGCCCTCCAGCACACACTGTGGGCACAGGGAAGCCTAGCACTGGCCTTCTTCCCAGACTCTAAGAGCCATACCCAGATAGCTGCACCCCCGAGACTTTCCTAGGCCACAGCCATGACCAACCTGGGCATGATCCGGATGGGAACCAACACCTACAGTGATAGGTCGCCTTTCTCCATCATAGAGAGCATCCCTCCTCCCACAGCAGCATCCTCAAGAGGCCCTCTTCTGACTTTTTTGACAGGGACAGGCTGAGGCCCTTAGAGGGGACAGATGTCAGTTGTCTTGGGTCTCACAGGGAGAAGTGGTCAGATGGGGAGGATGGTATCGCTAGACTCAGCTGAGCACTCCGAGGCTGCCTCCCAGCCTTCTGCTTTCCCTCGGGCTATCCTCGGCTATCCTGACTCGTGGATCACGCACTGCCTTCTGAGGATACTCCAGGCCTTTCTTCTGTGCCTTCTAAATTCCCCTGACCCTCACGCCCAGCTATGGATATCCTATCTGTAAGACTCATCTGAAGTGTCACTTCCCTTGGAACAGTAACAGGAAGCAAGTCTTAGGACACTGACATCCTTATCAGCTACCCTAGTGTTCCCCAGCAGCCTGCTTTGGGATCTTTTTCATTTTCTTGGTATGTAAATGAAACTGTGTATATCATTTTCAAGCACTTTTTTTTTTTTTTAATGCTTTATCTGAACTTAGTCATAGCTGGTCGACCCATCTTCTGTCCTCTGTGTGGCTACATCCCTATTTGAGGCTTCAAGTAGCTTCTTCCCTGAGTTCTATTACTGTGATTTGACAGCTCAGGCCAGGCCTGGGTCCTGCCCCTTCTGGTGTCCCCTGCAATGCCTGGAGAGACAAGGCACTCAAGCCACCAGGGACAGACATCACCTTTCTCCCCTCCCTCACCCAGGTCCTCTGGCCTAAGCTTTGCAAGGGCAAGAAATACCTCATTTTCTACTGTCTCTGACTGTCCAGTGACCACTGAGGAAGTGGGCCTTGGGTAGTTGCAACCTTCTAGAAGGCTCTACTCCTGCAATCATCAGAAGATCAGGAATAGGGTTTTATATATATATATATATATATTTTTTTTTTTTTTTTTTTTTTAGGGTTCTTTTTTGAGGGGTGGGGGAGAGTTGTTTAATATTTACTTAATGTGTCTGTGTGCAAATGTGTACACACATGAACAGGCGCCTGTGGAGGCCAGAAGAGGACATCGGATCCCTTGGAAGTAAAGTTAGAGGCAGTTGTAAGCCGCCTGACATGAGTGCTGGAAAGTGAACGCAGCAAGCCTTCTTACCCACCGAGCTGTCTCTCCAGCCCTTATGGCATAGGTATTGATTTCTTGGAGGAAAATGGCTTCCCTTGTCTCAGTTCTGAAACCAGGGATGCCGTCAACTCCCTTCCCCCACCCTGCCTCCCACTGCCAGCCCTTCCCTAGCCTGACTGTGGGCACTGGGTAGCTACCAGGACAGCCAAGGCTACACAGAGAAGCCCTGTCTCGTAAAACAAAACAAAACAAAAAAAGAGGTGGGTAGACTTAACTCTGCCTTTGGGTTTGAGTCCTAGTTTTGTTATGCATTCAGCAAATACACATGGTATTTACATGCATCAGAAACTGGTCAAAATGTCTCACAGATACTAATACTAAGTTCACATACTCTTGATACTGCTCACGTCACTGAATCCCCTTGACACATAGGGAGAGCTTAAGGCTTCGCTCCACAGTTACCCAGCAAAGAAATGTACTGTCTCCTAGCTGAGGACATCTTAACAAAGCCCTTCGCTTCCCACCCCAACCCCAAATATGTTCATCATCAAGATGGGGACACAAGCCAGCACTCAATGGCCTTAGGTCTTGGTCAGTAGCTACAGGTAGGCTGGCTGAACTGGGCTCTGGGCTTCCTTCCCAGGCCAAGTCTCTGGCCTCTTGTTTGCTGCACAAGCTCAGCCTCCTAAACTGCACATTGCCCCGCTTCTCCCTGCCTCTGGCAGATGCTTTATTCTGAGGGTCCAGTTGAGCCCTATCATCCTTAAAGGAGCTTCCTTGCACCCCTTCTGTTGGCTGAGCCAAAGGACTATCCAGCTTGGTAGGGGGAGCAGAATGCTGGAGCTGTTCCACCAGCCTTCACCCCACAACTCTGAACTGCTCTAACAAGGCTGTCTTGTCTTTGATGTCTTCCCTCTACAGGAGGCAGACAAATTCACCCACAGAGCTGCTAATGTGATTGGTCTAATGCATTAATTGCGAGACTTTTTAGCTGAATCAAGAGCCGGGCATGGGAAGGGGAGGAGGGGGCTGGTGAAAAGAAAACATTGGGTTATATTTAATCTATGTTTAATGGTTCTGGAGAAGCACTGTCTGTAATTTGTAACTCACTGGAAAGCCAGTCATTAGAAAGTGTCAGTTCAATTTTTTACAAGGTTTGAGACTTAACCAGGGCAGTTGCCATTAATAGCAAACTCCATTAGATCTATATGTGGAAAATACTCATTAGGCCAGCAGGCAATAAATCAGACGACATGGGCTGTGAGGGTTCCTCCTCGGGCCTCATAGCTCCTAATTTAGACTGGGCTTGGTTCTATTGACGGCTGGGTCTCCTATGTTTAATAAATAAACCTCAGCCTGTCAGGTGGTGATTAAACCATCCTAAGAGGGCTGCAAGCAAATGAAACTGACACATACATTTCCCAGGGGCCCAAACTTCTCATGACCTCAACTCATCATAGAGTCTCATGTCTACTCATGCATATTAAAAACAGCCCAGCTCAGCCATGATGATATATCAAAAGAAGGTGCTGCACTGGAGGTAGTGAGCTCTCCGTCAAGAGAGGTATTTAAGCCCAGGCCGGGGAGAGTCTTGCCTTGGTAACTTTGAAGTTGCCTTTAGCTCTAAATTCACCGTATTCTCAAATCCCTTCACTCTCCAGGACGATGGCGTAAATCCTCCAAGTTTGAATACTTCCAAACAAGGACAGGTTCTAAGCCTTTCTAGGGAAGTCTGCCTTCCAGCTGTCTCCTCATCCTTAGTTGCTGCACCCTCTATCCAGTCCATGCTGCTGTGTGTTAGTGTGCCCAGCTTCTGTTCTCCACCCTGCAGACTGAAGTCCAGCCAAAGTCCTGCAGAATCTCTGGACCTTCCCTGACTGTCACACTGACCTGGGCCAAGGAGCTGCCCATAGAGCAGAGGATGGCATGTGCTGGGCCAGCCCTCATCTTCCCATGGTACCTAATGTGGAAGGATTTTTGCCAAAGGTATTGATGCCATAGCAGAGATGTTTATGTCATAGAACCATGCGAGTACCTCAAAGCAGGTGTTTACCCCCAAAAACCAGCTAGTTGGGGAGCACCCTACAGGAAGCTTTGTCACACCTTCAGTGCTACATTTATGGTGTGCTGGAGGCCTGAAGTTGACATTGGGGAGGATTCTGGTGTTGAGCTGAGACGTGTATTGCCAGAGATTTAGTGCTATTGACCTGAGGGGGTGTGAGAGCCAGTGACAGACTGGGCCGTGGCTATCTCTGTGCCCTGACAGAGCCTCTGCCTTTACCACTTGGCATTCCACACAGCCCTAGCTCAGGGTCACTCCATATGTACTTACACTTATTTCATGTTCCCACCATTTATTTGTTTGGTTGTTATATATTTTGAAACAAGGTCTTGTGTAGCCCAGGTTAGCCCCCCACTCTTTGTAGCTTAGGAAGACCTCGAACTTCTCCATGCTCCTTCCGGTGCACTCTAGGCAAGCACTCTACCTCTTCAGGCCTGGTTTTGGATTTTTGAGACAGAATCATGTTAAGTAGCCCAGGCTGGCCTTGAATATATAATCCTCCTGTCGCAGCCTCCCAAGTTGTAGGATTATATGGGTATGTACTACCATGCCTGGCTCTTTTTTTTTTTTTTTTTTTTCCAGGCAGAATATTGGAGTCTGAATTCATTTCTGCCACTTGCTGGCTGTGAGACCACAGACACGACACTTAAGCTCTTTGAGCTTGTCCCTTCAGCAACATAGTGATTTTTCCCCCTCTCATTCCACATACATGCTGCTCAGTCCCCAACAGCATAGGAAGGAAAACCCCTAGACCCTTCCTTCTTTCTTCCCCTTTGTTCCCTGCCCTGGCCGCCCTACCAGTTGCAGGTACCTTGGTTGCACAAGGCTCCAGAGAATCCTGGCAGACACTCACAGATGCCACTGATGTGGTGGCAGGGCCCGCTGCTGTGCACGCAGAGGGGACAAGGCTGGGCGCAGCCATGGCCGTAGAACCCTGGAGGGCAGACTGAGGGTGTCGGAGGGGAGATGGTGCTCAGAAGCTTGTAGGCGCTGCTGGCCTAGCCACTTCTCTGGTTCCCCCCATCCCAGTGAAGAGAGGCTCCTTTAAAAACAGGGAAGCCTGGGGTCCCCACGCCTGGAGCCCCATCCCTTTTGAAGAGAGGAGGTATGGGTTGATCCTGATACTACTGAGATGCTGGGCCTTGAATTTGGGGACAGAACAGCCAGGACAGGGAAGGAGGGCACAAAATGGAGTGAGAAGAGTGGCCCGGCTCCCCTGCGCCAGCCTTCCACAGGCCAGCACTGCTTCTGACTGGAAGGGTCTGGGTGGATGGCAAGTCAGAAGTCCTTGGGGCGGGGCCTAGCCTTACTTCGCTGACATAAGGGTCCTCGGAAGCCAGGGGCACACTCGCAGCTCCCATCCTCAGGGGAACAGGAGCCTCCATTCTCACAGCTGCAGGCCACTGAACAGTTGGGGCCCCAGCGCCCCGGAGGACATGTGCTGTCACAGCGGATGCCTGTGGACCAGACACAGAGAAGGCAGGTCAGCGGGAAGGGGTGAGGGCAGGAGGAAGATGGAGGGAAATCCAGTGGGGGTGGGGGTGGGGGCTGGTGTGGAGGTCTTCTGGCAGGAGATGAGATGATTCCCTTCCAGAGGCCTCAAAGACAACAGGAACTGACCAGGCAGAGGCAAGCGACTGGAGAAGGCGCTGTAGCTTGGAACTGAACACAGCACAATGGCAGCCCCATGGCAGGCTCAAGGAGCCCAGCAAGAGAGGAGATGACAGCACCAGACGAGGAAGGATGCCTCCACCTTCCCAGCTGAGCTAGCATAAAGAGCATGTTGGGCCAGGAAAGTGGCTCATCTCAGCCAGTGGTACTTGGTAAAAAGCCTGGTGACCCGAGTTCTACGCTTGAATTCCACATAAAAGCAGGAGAGAACTGACTCCACAGAGTTGTCCTCTGTCCGCCGCTGTGGCACACGACGTAATCCCAGTCTATCGTACACATTCACTCATCACCTCTATATAGCAAAGTTATTTTTAATTTAAAAAGAAATACAAGGTCATCCTCAGCTATGTAGAAAATTCAAGGCCAGCCAGGGCTACATGAGACCCTGTCTCAAAAGAAAATGTGTGTGCATGTATATACACATATATAGTACATATTCTAAATCACATATACATACATGTATAAAAGAAACCAAAAATGTTAGCTGTACCCCCCAAACTTGCTAATAAATGACCCTCAGTTTGACAAACAACGGCCTGTGGGGAAATGGATGGAATATGTCAATAAGAGAGGGAGCGAGAGCTACAGTCCCCCTGAGCTCAAAGAATATTTGAGCTGAGCCAATTTCAGCTTGGAGGCTAAGAAGGAATTTTAAAAAGCCAGGGTGGGGGTTCGCTCCAGGCTGAGCAGCTTCTAGTTTCACATGCGTGGGCTAGGTGATTGGACCAGGCCCAGGAGACCAGCCAGTCTTTGGAAGGTGAGCTTCAGAGGCTCTGGGCTGCACAGGATTAGTTAAAAAGTTGTGCCTGCCTTGTTATAAGGACAGGTACTGTGAGGAAGAGAAGCGCGCAGAGGGAAAAAGGCCCAGCAAACGTGTGAAGGAGAGCAGAGGGACCAATTTGGAGGAGGTGAGACTGCAGGCCCACCTTGCAGGACAGGAGGTGGGGGAGGGGAGGCAGCTAGGGTGGAGAGCCTGCTGGCCGCCTCACCCGCTGCCAGTTAGAGATGCCTTCCTTTCTTGTGCCCTACCTTGTGTCTCAACCTTGCTGGAGGGTGAGGGGAGGAGGACTTCAGGTGTTACTCCCTGGGAAACAGGAAGTGGCTTCTCCCCAGGGACAGCTCACCCACTGAGAATGTGGCAAGTGAGTCATCTCCCCCACTCCGTTGCTGATACAGTCTCCCACAGAGTGTCAGGGGGTTGAGAGGCAAATCAGGGAATAGGGAGTGAGTATAGATTGACCAAAGCTTGGGAAAGGGGACCAGGACACTGTTTAAAGATTTGGGTACCATTTCCAGTTTCCGCTTCGTAGGTGTGGTTGACCCTCTGTATTCATGAAAGAAACCCAAGAAAGAATACCCAAGTATGGTCATATAATCCATACAGCCTCCTGTATACTTTTACGTAGTTCAGGAGGACCTTGGACTCACCACGGGGCCAAGGATGACCCTGAAGTTCTGGTACTCCTGTCGCCACCTCCCCAGTGCTGGGATTGCTGGCACGCGCACCACCGTGCCTGGTTTTGTGCAGTGCTGGGAATGAAACCCAGAGCTCTGTGTATGCCAAGTCAGCAGTCTACCAACCAAGTCACGGCCTTTCCCACATCCTTTCGAGCACGTGGCGACCACTTACCATGTACAATACAGTACGGGGCTGTCTTTCCAGACCACCCAGCTGTGACTCCCAACACCCCCCACGGCTCACAACCATCTAACTGGTTCCAGCTTCAGAAAGCGGAGACTGGATTCCCCAGAGCAAACTGGCTAGTGACACTAGTCACACCGGTGAGCTCTCATTTGATTGAGAGACCTTGTGAAGAGAAATTGAGGATGATTCCCGACAGCAACCCCTGGCTTCTGTGTGCATATTGCATACATGTAGTTCCCCCCCACCCCACCCCCCGCCACACACACACACACACATATGCATGCGTGTATATTTCAAAGTCCTCTCTCCCTTCCTACCTGAAGGATGAGCTCTCCAGCTTTAGTTTTTGGGAGACCCTCCCCCATGTGCAATGGGTAGAGTGAAGAACCTATATTCAGAGCCAGTAATCACACAGCAGCAAGCCCCTCTCTCAGAAGCCTTCCCGCTTGTCTGCCCGGGGGAGGCGGGGCCCTACCTCCCCTGCCAGGGATGCGAAGAAGGGCGCAAAGGCTTCCCAAAATTCATCCCTGCTTCGTGATGCTCAAGATTTGGGAGTTCAAAGTCATCCTTACCTACATAAGAAGTTTGTGCTAACTTGGGCTACAGGAGATCCTGTCCCCAAAGCACACAAACACATGACTTACCCACTAAGTGAATGTCATCCCCCAAAATATGACCTGGGCCTCCCCTCTAGTTGACACTAATCTCCTGGCACCTCCTTAGCTCACTATAAGAGCCAGAACAGATGATCTCAGCTTTCCATGTGTGGTCACACAGGCTGTTTTCCCAGTAGACTTCAAGAAGCATTTTGTGAGCACCTATTATGTTTAGAGCAAGGTAAATAAGACGTGATGGGAACTGTCGTGAGAGGCCAAAGGATAAGTCCAAGCCAGATGGGGAAGTGAGAGGGGATTTCTGGGGAGGAGGGAGAGGGGTTCCCACTGTATGGGAAGCCCAGGTTCCCCCTCATCCTCCCTGCCTTTCCTGGCTTCTCCTGCACGACAAACCTCAGGACATCAGCCCCCTCTTTGACAAGCCTTCAGGTCCGCCTTTAGAGAAATGTGCTTTGGAACCAGCAGAGAGGTCTTGCTGAAGTGCCCATCAAAGCCAGAATTTTTTAAGCATTGTCATTAAAGTGGATTTCATTAAAATCAGATCAGCTCTATCAAAATTAAGGCAATGGAAATGTCAGGGCTGTAGCTGACAGTGTAGGGGGACAATGAAAAGGCTGGAGCCTTGGTCCACACTGAGGGATAGCTGGCAGGGCAGGGGAACCTCGGGCCCAACACACTATAGAGCAGTGGTTCTCAATCTGTGGGTCACCACCCCTTTGGGGGGGGCGTCAGACGGCCTTTTCATAGAGATCAACACAAAGACCATTGGAAAACACAGGCATTTATGATTCATAACAGTAGCAAAATTACAATTAGGAAGTAGCAACAAAAATAATTTTATGGTTGGAGGTCACCACAACACGAGGAACTGTATTAAAGGGTCGTGGCAGCTGGGGGTGGTGGCGCACACCTTTAATCCCAACACTCAGGGAGGTAAAGGCAGGCGGATCACTGTGAGTTCGAGGCCAGCCTGATCTACCAATCGAATCCAGGACAGCCAAGGCTACACAGAGAAACCCTGTCTCGAAAAAGGAAGAAGAAAGAAAGAGGATCACAGTGTTAGGAAGGTTGAAAACCCGCTGCTATAGAGGAGAGTCCCTAGCCTTTGGCTATCAGAATAAAGGTAGGTAGAATCCCATGGAATGAATATTGAGAATTGCCACAGCTGGAAATCAGTGGGATCAGCCAGTGGTCACTGACATGTGCACTGCTACTGAAAGCTCCCTGCATCCCTGGTTTATGTCACTGACCACTGTGTGCCAGGTGCTGAGAGCACTTAACAGTGGCCCTTTTCTCTGAAACTTTTGAGTGGTCCCAAGGCCCTTGGGAGGATTCCAGTCATCTGTGCTTTATGGATGGAGGTCTCAGGCCATGTGAAGTAGAGGACTTGCAGCTCACAATCCCAGGCTGTCTGGCTAGAGTTCAGTTCTTAGCCACCTCACCTCGTTTCCTTTTTTTCAGCATGTGGCGGCAGGTACAGGGGTGAGCGAGTTAAGTTAGATTTCTTCCCAGGACTTGTTGAAGGTTGGTCTGATGTATTGTGATGCTAATTACTGCTTGCTGTCACGGCACTCCCAGGTTGCTATGTAACCTTGCCTAAGGAACTTCCTGTTTGACCAGTAAAGGGACATCGTTCCTGGGCGGAGCAATAGTACAGGCGTGGCTAAGGTCCCCGGGCTTGGGGGTGGGGGTGGGGGGAGGAGAGAAAATCTGAGGAAAGAGAGGAGTGGAGAAGAGGAGGAGTCCAAGCCATGGGTTAGAGAAAGGAAGAAGCACATGGCTGGTGTGGATGGAGGATTCGGCCCAGATAAAGAGCATTAGCAAGTATTTGGGATTATAAATGGCAAGTGGCTTGACAGAAATTATTAGAAGCAGATGGTATTGAATTAGGGCAAGGTATGGGATACCTGCCCCTATAATGGGGTGTAGTTTAGGGGATTACTATCTGCCCTGCCCCAGGTTAACTAAGGCTATTTTAAAGTATAACAGGTGTCTGTGTCTTGATTGATTGCTAGTGAGTTTTTTATTATTTTATTTTATTTTATTTTATTGCTAGTGAGTTTTTTTTTTTTTAAATACTACCACAATAATAATTATAGGCCTGATAAACATTATTAGGTCATACTGATAAATTAACCACAATATATTGGTGCCCAACTTGGGGGGGCACTACCTGTAGGTGTTAAACTTTTTCAAACCTACTTTATTTGGGGTTCTTTAACGCTTATACCTCCCTTTTAATCCACCTACCCCAGATAGGAGAGAAAAGAGGTTAATGGAACAGGACAAGGGGGCCTTTTTAGATTTGGTTCCTTGGAGCGAGTCCACTGGCATAGTTGACAGGATTCCAGCAGACCCGTTAAACAAAAACCCAACAACTCAACAAAGGTGACTGTAACCACAACAGCCAGAACCTGGAGCAACAGCCAGAACCCAGCAACAGCCAAAAAACCTTAAAGCATTCGCTAGAACAGTTCTCTCTAGGAGCATCTCGAAGTGGAGCAATGAACAGACAAGACCAAAAAGCCTAAAAAAGCCCAGCCTCTTGTTTTGGGCTCAAATATATATCTCCTCTCAGAGTCCATACTAGGATGTTTATCAGTTGACAAAGAACATCACCTGTTCTCTTACAAGTCTGTTTCCAGCCCAGGCTACCCCTAAACTTGCTGTGTAGCTAAGGATGACCTTGAACTTCTGGTCCTCCTTTCTCTCTGTCCTGAGTACTGGCATTACATGTGTGCACCACCACATCCTGCCAGGATCAGTTCCATCAAGCCATAGAAGCGGAAGCCTGGTTTGGAGGTTCCCACTGGTCACTCTGTGCAGAGTGGATTCACCTGGGCAAGGTAAAGGGCACGAGACCAACCAGGAGTTGGAGGCAGGGCGGATGAGAGATGGCCCGTAGCATCAATGGGCTGGAGAGAAGTAGGTTTACGGAGTAGACGTAAGGACTAAGGTTCTGAAGTACCGTGTTCTCTGTACACAGGCTAAGTACCTGTTAGCACTGAGATACGTTGTCCCGAGAACAGAGGCCCAACTAGCATGTCTTTATCAATATCTTGTTTCTGGGCTGAAAGGGAGCAGATGATGAGGGGGGTGGGGTGGGGTAGGGGGTGGGAGGGGGCAAATAAAAGGACAGTGAACCGAAGTCATGAAGAGGGAGGGAAAACCAAAAGCCTGACTCCACAGGGCCCGGGAAGTGAGTGGCAGGGCCGAGGTTACCTGTCCATCCTGCCAGGCAGCAGCAGTGGCCTGTGACAGGGTCACAGCCATCAGCATGACTGCAGTCACAGTGTTCACTGCAATTCAGCCCAAACATGCCATCCTGTGGGGAAGAGGGAGGGAGATATGATCATGTCTGGGCCACACACTTCTGTCAGCTCTTGAGGGACTGAGGCACAGCCATGGTGCTCTGGAGCCGGGTACCACAGGGCTGTGAAGTCGCCCAACCATCTGGCTGCATCAATAGGAACAGGAGAGAGGGATGTGATGAGGGCCTGCCCCATCTTTCCATGCAGCCTCCAGGTGGTCGAGACTGTAGATTAAAATGCTTGTTGTCATTGGCAGGCATGGTGGGGGGGAAATTGCCTGTAATCCCAGCAATTGGGAGGTGCAGGCAGAAGAATTGCTACGAGCTCAAGACCAGCCTGGGTTACAGTGTGAGATCCTATCTCACAAAACAAAACAAAACATGGCATACTTTGTTAATTATGACACACCTGTCCCACATGAGGACTGAGGATAGCCTACTCTTGTCACTGGGGAAGGAAATGGGAACTTCATTTCTCACATAATCACAGGGTCTCAAGTGCCCACTCTGCCCTAGTCTCTCAGTTCTCACACCAATGTTCTGGAATGGCCCCACCCATCCCCACGGCTGGAGAAACATACTCAAGGAGCCAGGTTGTAGCGAAGTCAGGATCTGAACCCAGAGCCCACACTGAGTCTCACATCAGCTGACCTAGCAGCCTAAGGCTCAGTGCTTGAAGAGTTGGGGCTCCTCAGCAGTGACAGTGACACAACTGCAACCCAAATACTACCCAGAAATGGCCGTTCTGCTGTGTTGGATTCAGCAGCATCCAGTCAGTGTGCGCAGCAATGGGAAAGCACTTCTGCCTGAGTGTCCGTTTTATAGACACAGGAAGATTGAGGCCCAGGGTTAGAAAGAAGCCACAAAGAGGTTAATAGTTCCTAACTCAGAGCTCTTCTTTGGAGTACATGCCCCGCCCCCAAGGGAGGAGAAGGTACAAGGGACCAAAGTGGGTACTCACTGGGCAGGGCAGTTCACAGGAGTCCCCCAGCCAGCCTGGGGTACAGGCACAGGAGCCGTCAGAGGGGCTGCAGGCTGCCCCGTTGGCACAGACACAACTCTCATTGCAGTTCAGGCCCCAGGTCCCACTGGGACAAGGCAGGGAGCAGTCCACGCCCTGCCACCCTGTGGAGAAGGCAAACAGAGTCATCGGCCACGCCCAGCATAACTTTCTGCTCACTTCCCCAGCACCACAGGCTGTGTCCCTGTCACCACGGTTGCCTAGAGCTCCCTGGAACAGGGGGTTACACCATTTCTGCTGCTGGCAGATGGGCCCTCTGGGACAGGGGAACCAGCTTTTGGGGTGTTGTCCCCTAGGCCAGGGGTTGGGGTTTCAGCAGCATATCTCTATTCTGAAGCCTGTCACTGTACCTGCCTCGGGGACTGAACCCCTCCCTCCTCTGTTCCTTCAGACAGGAGGCTACCCCTGAGGCCTGCTGGACTTCCTGGCTGCGGCCTCCAGGCAGGCTTCCTGAGCGACCAGAATGGGAAAGGAGCCGGCTGTACCCTCTTCTCTCCCTACCTTGGGCTAGACCTTCCTTAGCTTTTTTATTCAGAGAATGCTTCTTTATATAGCCCAGGATAGCCCAGAACTACAATCTCTCCTACTTCTGTGCTGGGATTACAGGTGTCCGCCAACATAACCTGGCATATGCCAGGCCTTTGCCAGTGGCTGTGTCTCTTTGGACCACTAGTGCCTCCACAAAGCCCTTTTAGCTCCCACTAGGTGAGTCTCTCATCCAGGTTCAGGGAACTCTGTCTCCCCGTTCTGTCCCTGCAGCCCATGTGGTTCACCTTCCATCTGTGTCTCAGTGATTCCAAACCCGGAAGGAACCCTCCTACATGCCTGTTCTGGCTCTGGCTCTCCATTGATCCTGAATGGTGTGCGCGCACGTTTGAGCAGCCTCGCCCGGGACCCTCAGCTGTTGGCACGCCTGAGCCTGAGAACAGAGCTGGAGGGAAACTTACCCTCTCGGCAGGTGCAGGAGCCGTCCACAGGGGAACAGGTGCCGCCATTGTCACAGCTACATACAGATGAGCAGTTGGGACCGTAAGTCCCCGCAGCACAGGGAACCGCACACACCTCTCCCTGCACAGAGAGGACCTAGTTGTGAGATGAGAGGAGTCCCCTGCTCTGGGTGGCTGTGTAGGTGGTGGTGTGCCCCTCCCAACGTCCATGCTTTCACCCCCAGCATCTGTCTTTTCTTTGAGACAGGGTCTCATTTTGTAGCCCAGACTTTGCTCAAACTCACAGAGATCTGCCCACCTCTGCCGGAGAGGAGGAAGGAGGGAGGCCTTAAAGGCATGTGCCACCACCCCTGACCCCTTCTGTTATATGGCAAAAGGGAACCTTGCAGGTGTGACAGAGGACTTTGAGACAGGGACACTAAGGTATGTGGGTCATGGAAGTGGGCCTGATGTCTCATGAGCCTTTAAAACCAAGAGATTAGGGCTGGAGAGATGGCTCAGAGGTTAAGAGCACTGACTGCTCCTCCAGAGGTCATGAGTTCAATTCCCAGCAACCACATGGTGGCTCACAACCATCTACAATGTGATCTAATGCCCTTTTCTGTCATGCAGGCAAGCACTGTATACATAATAAATAAATCTTGAAAAAATATTAAAAAAAAAAAATACAAAACAAGAGATTTACAGAGGATAACTCAGAGACACATCCTAAATAAATCCTCCGCTTGGCTGATGACTTTGAAGATGGTGGAAGGGAACCAACAAACAATGAAGATGGTGGCCTCTAGGCTGAGCCTTCTATAGCCCGCAAGGTAATGGAGACCTTGACCCTCCAGTCAGGAACCAGATTCTGCCAACTGGAAGTGAGCAAGTAGGAACTGACCCTTCCCTAGAACCCCCAGGTGGCACCGCTGACTCTGTGAGCTAGAGGTAGGTGCTGATTTAGGAGGAGGGGACCTGCCTTCACACCAGGAAATAAGACCCTAATAATCTGCGTTAGGTCACAGTGAACCTGGTACCTCCATCAATTGACTTGTGGGAGAGGGGGGAGGTTGGAAGTAGAAAGTATGGGGGCAGGAGTGTGACAGGGTGTCTTGTATTACAGGCTGAGGATGACCTTGAATTTTTTTTTTTTTTTTTTGAGACAGGGTTCCTCTGCGTAGCCTTGGCTGTCCAGGACTCTCTTTGTAGACTAGGCTGGCTCAAACTCACAGCAATCGCCTGCCTGCCTCTGCCTCCTGGAGTGCGCCTGGCTGACCTTGAACTTTTGAGCCTTCTGCCTCCACTTCCAGCTTGCTGAGATTCTGTTTTCATTCCAGCCAGCACAATGCTGGGCCTCGGGGAAGTGGACGACGATGGCAGTGGCTTTTGAGTATTCTCTTGGGCTCACACACCGGTGTGCTTCGTCTCCTTTAACTCTCCCTACATCTCAGAGACATAAACTGTTGCTTCCTTTTCTTCCCATGACACAGCAAAAGCGGCTACACGAGAAAGCCACTTACCGGCCCAGGTGGCAGAATTCAGAGTGGAGGGGCTCTCTTCGGCCCCGGGCTGGCTACAGGTCATGCCACTGGGTGCTGTGACCCAGACTCTCTAGGGGCTACTCTGGAACGAACATGCGGCTACTAATCTAAGACAACCCTAAGGTGGGGGGGGTCAGGAAAGATGACTAGGCGGGCAGAAGGTGACCAGAGCTGATATACGGATGGCCTCTAGGGGTGAGGAAGCGCAGGAGCTGAAAGCACCCAGAGAATTACCTGGGAGGGGGCACTGCATCTTTGTCGGTCGTGAGCTATCTGCTGTCCAAGGATGGCATGACTCCCAGAGAGCTGTTTGTCCTTAAGGCCAAGCTCTAAAAAGGGCTCTGCAGAGGACGACTGATTTCTATCCCCAAGAATAGATACGAGTGGTATAACACAGGGTACTAGCAGTGATGGCAGCTCCTGGGCAGGGCTGAGGAATGGGGGGGAGGGGGGAGGGGGGAGGGTTAGTTAAAAGGGTCAAGGTACAGGGCACAGGCTGGGAGTAGGGACTTCTGAGTCTTTCTACGGAGAGAGGGTGAAAGCTGCCCAGGATGGAGTTTGATGAGGGAAAGACAGCCCAGGTTGGGGGATGTTCCAGGAGAGAACAAGTTTAAAGAGGCCTGGGAGACTGTCGGTTGCATGGCTCATTTGATAGAGTGTTTACCTTGCATGCATTAGGCCCTAGGTTCGTTCCCTAGCACTATGGAAAGTGGGCTTGATGGTGCACACCTGCAATCCCAGGATTTAGGAGATAGAGCCAGGAGGATTAGAAGTTCAGGGTCATCCTCAACTGCATAGTGAGTTCAAGGCTAGCATGGGACCCTGCTTCTGTATCTGTAACAGGGCCCAGACCTTAGTAGGCCCCCAGCCCTTAGCACAACTGACTCCATGACGGAAGTACCATTCGGGCTGTAAAACTCAGCATGCAGATGGCACCACCCGCCAAAAGTGAAACAAAGGCCTCATCCACCAAATCCATAGTTCTGGGAAAGATGTACTAACTTTGCTCTTGGATTCTATAGTTTTACTTCTGGCTAACTAACTGTTTTGTTAACTGAAGTATGTCAATTCAGAATAGTGTGTGTGTGTGTGTATTTGTGTGTGTGTGTGTGTGTGTGTGGTGTGTGTGTGTGTGTGTGTGTGTGTGTGTGTGTGTGTGTGTGTGTG
>OU015749.1:119466177-119500134 GCA_907169655.1 Acomys percivali | reverse complement strand
TGTGTGTGTGTGTGTGTGTGTGTGTGTGTGTGTGTGTGTGTGTGTGTATGTGAGAGAGAGACAGCTTGTCTAGCTGCACAGGGCCTTGAGTTCAAGCCTCAGTACTGGGAGAAAGGAAAAAAACAAAACAAAAAATAAAAAAACAGTATTGGAGCCCATGATAGCAAAGCGTGTAACTCTGTTTGGGGAGTGTAGGCCGCACACTGGCTTTAGCACAGCTCTCCATCTACCACTGCCACTAAGTTTACTCCCCTAATTCTTACAGTTCAGTTTCCCTCCAGTTGGGTTCTGGTTCTCTAAACTCCAGCCTATGAGCGGAGGGTGGCTCTGCAATTGACTGGCAGACTCTGGTGACAGACCTTTGCAATAAGCCGGTAGCCTCTTAGGTGAGGCTAGTTAGGGTAGCCGCTGGCCCAGGAGGCCTCCTCAGTTACCAAGGACCACTCACAAGCTAACTAGGGTGGTGTCTGGAGCTAGCTGGTTGGTCCTGTGTCTCCATGAGTCTGTGTAGCAAAGCTTATTTCCGTTAGTCTCTCGTGGATCTGTTTATTACTTTGAAGAATCAGTTTGATTATATTCAAGGCTAGACCCTCAGTGTTGGGAACTTTGCCAAGACATGACCCTGGATAAATGTTGTGTCCGGTGGATTGTGTGTACACACTGGCTTCTACTGTGGACACAACTAGACAACCTGAGCTCCTTCCCCATGCCTCCAGCTCACCCAGCACTTCCACAATGTCCTCTATGGGGCCAGCGTAGCGCCAGATTCTAGGCTCCAGGACCACAGGGTGATCTGTGACCCAGCCTCTGCCTGTTTTTATATTATTGGCTTGTAATCATGTTCAGTGCTCCCCGGGGGAAAATCTCTAGTCTCATTCACTGGAGAACAATTGTAGATTTGGTCTATATAGCAAGCTCTTAAAAGCATAGGGTGGCGGGCCTGGAGGGATGACTCAGGTTAAGGGCACTGACTATTCTTCCAGAGTTCCTGAGTCTAATTCGCAGCAACCACATGGTGGCTCACAACCATCTATAATGTGATCTGATGCCCTTTTTCTGGCCTGAAGGTGTACATGCAGACACAGCACTGAATATACAATAAATAAATAAATAAATTTTTAAAAAATGCATGGGGTGGGATCAATTAAAAAGGAAGGAAGGAAGGAAGGAGCAAGAACCAAGAGTTCACATGAAGAAGCATGGGACGCCCCATCCTAATCTGTTTGAATTTTCTAAGTAGCTGAGAGCCAGGAATTCCATCACAAGTAACAAAATTGGCTGTGATGATTGCTTACATACAGTGCTCCTTCTACATGGACATTGTACAGTCTTCCCTGTACGTGGGCACTGCACGGTCTCCCGTATATGGGCTTGTATCATCTTCCTTCTACATGGATGTTGCAAGTACAAATGCTCCAGTAAGGCACACTCGAGGGTTGCAGCGGGATCTTTGGGTTTAGTGTTCCTCCCTCAGCAGAAAATCTGCAGGGTCACCGTGGCAGATGCAGTGTGGTTGTTCCACGGCCTGACTGCCAAGCCAGCCTCACACTCCTGCTGTAAGCCTTCCCCACTCTGAGGGACGGCATTCCATCAGGAACGAATTAATTACCTTTTGAATGAGTAGGAGAAAGAAAGCCCAAAAGAATGACACCTCTACTTCCTTTTTGACTATGCAAAATCTGTGGGTTTTTTTTTTTTTTAATATATGGTGAGTTAGAAATAATAACGCAATTCTACAAAGCAAACTAAGAGACCCTGCAACTTTCTAAAAGTGTCACAAACAAAACCACCTCATTTATGGTAAAAGCATCTGCCTTAGCATCCTTGTGATCTACTATAGCCTCCATCCCATTGTGTCCACTCTTTGGCCTGTATTTTGAATTATCAGCCTGCAACCCTGTCTAGCATTCTTCAGGAGAACTGAACAACAAAACCCAACTAACCAGTACCACCACCATCACCACCACCACCAACAACACTGCCACCACCACTACCACCAACAAAAATCTCAAGTTTCTTAGAGCCCTTTGAACAATGTAACTTTAGAAGCAACCGAAATTGTACATAAAAGTACAAAGATGCTTGAGGGGACTTTCTCTTAAGAAATCCATACCCGGGGCCTGTCCCAACAGGTAAAGGCATTTGCTATGCCCATCTGCGTTTGATCCTGGAACCCATGTAGAAGGACAGAAGTGACCCCACAGAGTGGTCCTCTGGCCTTAACTCGTGTGCCGTGGCTCTTGTGCAACTGTACTCATACACACACAACTACAACAATGAATAAAAGTGAATTACAAAACACTTTCCAAGAACCGTAACTCCACATGTGGGTGTGCACTTTGACCATCAGATGACTGATGGGAATTTGTTAACGGGAAATTGGAATTTCCCCAGGAATCTCATGCTGAGAGAAGAGGCCCAGTGCTGGCCAGGCCGGGAGCTTGTCTCCAGGAGGAAATCTCACACAGCTCTGAGAACTTAAATGCTTTATGTGAGAGGCTGCAGTCCAGACGAAGATGATGATGATGATGATGATGATGATGGTGGTGGTGGTGGTGGTGGTGGTGGTGGGCCCCCACCCCTTCACCATGACTGCTTAGTTATGTATACCTCTGGCCTTCTAACCTGAACCTCCTGTCAAGACCCCAGGATACACAAGGTGGTGAGAGCAGGGTGTCACAGGGTGTCTTGTGGCCATACGGCCATATTGCATACATCTCTATTTTGTGTTCCGTTATCACCTATCTGCTTACTTGGCCCACTGAGGACAGGAGACAGACGAGCTGTCCCGAACTACCAGGGCCCAAACTCTGGCCCTGACAACTCCAGTTAATACAGTCCCTGTCTCACTTCCCTTTCACGCTCATCCTTAACCGTATATTGAATCCTTTTAAAAAAATAAGCCACATCCCTGCTTATCATGGACTTGCCCTGAGATTCTCTGCTATGCTCAAGAGTCCCAGGTGTCTCTGGAGAACTCCTCACATTGCTGTCCCTGCCAGCTGACTCTCCCTGCCTGCTGACACGGTGCATTCACTGCCTCAGAACAGTAGGACATCAAAGGATGTGCTCATGTCTGGACCAAGATGCATCGGTGCCGATGTGTTCGATGTGTGTTCGGCTATCCTATCTAACACGAGAGCACTTCCCGGAAGAAGCCGCCTCCACCTACAGGATCTCGGCCCGGCTCCCACAGCAGGCTGTGTACCAGTACTCCAGTACTTCATTCTGCTCCCGGAGGAGGCTGTGGACTTCCTCCTCTCCTGAGGCCTGTTGATTATAGATGCCGAGTGGGCTGTTAACATCCTGAACCCGATCTGAGAGGGCTGCTGGTGGCGCGGAACCCTCGTCGCTGCAGCGGATAGACCAACCGAAGCCTCTCCTTCTGCCTGCCTCGCTGTATGAGTCAGCTGGGTTGCTCCAGCCCTGGTGCCTAATGACTTATGGGCTCTATGAAATTTGTTTCAAATGCTGTTTGTTGGCTTTTTCTCCTTTGCAATATGCTGCTTTGTAGTTTGGCTCTGTTTGGGAAAATTAATCAACAGCTGGGCCTCTTAGGCCGATTATCCCTTCTCCTCGGAATGGGCAAGAGGTTAATGAGGGTTTTTGGGCATGGAAGGAGAGAGAGGACGGAAGGGGTGCTGCCCCTCCCTTTTACAAATGAGGGAATTGTGAAAGTTCATCTCTGGGTCCCTTTAAATGCGCTCGGTGGGTGGGCATAAATGGGGTAGAACTGGGTTCTTTACATGCAGGCTAAGGGGCTTGCCTGTCAGCGCTCAGCAGAGGGGCCCCAGGAAACAGTGACCAGAGAAACTGCCCTGGCCCACATGTACTTTTTTTTTTCCTTTTTCTAGTTTTCATGTATGTTTGTGATGTGCATATATGTATGCATGTCTTTTGCATGCATGTATGTGCACATGCATGTGGAAGCCAGAGGTGTTAAGAATCATCTCTTATCTTCCACCCTATGCCCTGAGGCAGATTCTCTCTCTCTCTCTCTCTCTCTCTCTCTCTCTCTCTCTCTCTCTCTTTCTCTCTTCTCTCTCCCCTCCTCCCCCCAACAAACCCAGATTTTATAGACATGCCTAGTCCTTTTTGGTTTTGTTTTGTTTTGTTTTGTTTTGTTGGTTTTTCAAGACAGGGTTTCTCTATGTAGCCTTGGCTGTCCTGGACTCACGATGTAGACCAGGCTGGCTTCCAACTCATAAAGATCCACCTGCCTCTGCCTCCCAAGTGCTGGGATTAAAGGCGTCGCCACCACGCCCAGCTAACCTAGTCTTTTTTGCTAGACAGTTTACTCAGGATGGACTCACTGGAGGGCTGTCATGCCCACTTGGCATTTATCCACATGTATTTTGCTGCAGGGGGAGGTGGGCTGAGTCAGGAAGAGAAGGCCCTGGACTTTTAGTCAGGGTTTATGGGTTACAGTGAGGTCTAAGCACTTGGCCTCATCCACTGTCCATCAGCCTGCCACAGCTGCTGAGTGCCCTGGGTCCTGCTCACCATCAGAACAGATAGAATGTGACCCTACAGTCCCTTTCAGCTCTCATGTTCTTTAGTCTGCTGCCCCCGCCCACCTTGGCAGAGCAAGTACCCCACTTACCACAGTGGTAATGGAATTATCACTTAGAACTCCCCTGATCTCTCACTAGCTAGTAGGAACATGAGGGTGAGGTGCTCTGCCCTGCTGGCTTCACTCCAGCCCAGTGCCCCAGATGCCGTCTGTGGTCAGTACATAGGCATTGGTTTAATGAGGCATTCAGGGCATTGGGGGTGGGACAGGCTGTCTTCCAACTCTCTTTGTAGTTCAGGCTGGCCTTGAACCTCTGATCCTCCTGCCTCCACCTCCACATCTAGTTTATGTGGTGCTGGGGATGGGATTTGAGGGCTTTATGCATGTTAGGCAAGCATTTTGCCAACTGAGCTGTAGCCCTAACCAGGGAATGTTCTTTAACCACTGATAGGTGTCTAGCCTCTACACCGCGCTGATGGCGCTGCTGACTCTGGGTGCTTTCGGTTAGCCATATAGTGAGTTCAAGGCCAGCCTGGATTACTTGAGACCCTCTCTCACAAAAATAAATAAATAAATAAATAAATAAATAAATAAATAAATAAAAGAGCCCTTTGGCATTTTTATCTCTAAATGTCTGTGAAAGGCCCTACTATATACTAGGAGGTCTTTTCCAGGTACTGAGTATGTATGTGTGTGTGTGTGTGTGTGTGTGTGTGTGTGTGTGTGTGTGCAAGCATTTATATACCAATACCTGTCTCAGGACTAATACATACACCATGCCTCAGATAAACATATCTATCATCTGAGACGGAGTTAGCTATGGATAAAATCTAGGCTTACTGCTTCAGGGTCCTGGTTCACATGATTCGAGTGGGAACAACCTACTAGTTGGGACCCATGGACTGTATACTCTGGAGGTTTTGGGACTATAGGGTAAGCTGCCAAATGCATGTCAGGTATCTGGGCTTGACCTGCTGTAGGAACCTGGGGATGGCTTCAGGCCATGGGCACAGAGGGGTGCAAGTCTGTGAGGAAGCTGGAGTGTAGGTCTGGGCACCAAGCCCAAGGAAGCTGGGGTGGAAGTAAATACTTCAGAGCCTGGTGAGACCTATCCAAGCTGCTTCTCCATCTGCAAAATGGCAGCAACGAATAGCTGGGCATGGTGGCACATGCCTTTAATCCCAGCACTCGTGAGGCAGCGGCAGGTGGGTTGCTATGAGTTCGAAGCCAGCTTGGTCTACAAAGTGAGTCTAGGACAACCAAGGCTACACAGAGAAACCCTGTCTCGAAAGAAAATGGCAGTGGTGACAGCTAACCACAGAGGGTGACAGGGGCTGAGAGCATCAGTATGGAAGGCCTTTCAGGAAGATATGCACCCTGGAGATAGCTGTGTCTCAGTCCCCAGCCCCAGTGGTTCCTCATTTGCCTGCTGTCTGGTGTCTGCTCCCAAACTCATCCCTCTTGGAGCCCTCTGATACCTGGCCTTAGAAGTGCTTCCACTAAGCCCTGTGGGTACAAGGAAAGGACAATAGTTTCACTATTTGGCCTCAAGTTTGCAGAGTATGTGTCTCACTACCGACCACCCATGGCATGAGCAAAGGGGCCTCCGTCACCCTGCAGAGAAGACACTTATTTAGCGCCAATTGTATGCTGGAGCTACACTCTTGCCACCCCTTACATGTAGGAGTGAATGAGGTCAAGGCCAGCTCCATGCTGCTACACTGCTACTCTAGGCTGCAGCGGCCCCTTTTTATCTGCTGCATTAAGTTGGGGTCCCCAGGCACTGGAGCCTCCACTGTCTTTCACTGTTTTCCCACACCCTGCTCATCTGGGCCATCTGGGCCTGATGCTCTGGGAGCCCCCTCCCTGGGCTCAGTTCAGGAAAGTACACCCCCCTCTTTAGAACTTTGTGTTATGGCCAGGCTGTGGTGGTGCATGGCCTTTAATCCCAGCACTTGAGAGGCAGAGGCAGGCAGATCACTGTGAGTTCGAGGCCAGCCTGGTCTACAAAGCGAGTCCAGGACAGTCAAGGCTACACAGAGAAACCCTGACTTTAAAAAACAAACAAACAAACACCTTAAAAAAAAAAGAACTTTGTGTTGTTTTATAGAACAAAGTCTCACATTCTATTCCAGGGTGGCCCTGAACTGTCCTGCAAATCCTCCTGCTTCGTCCTCTTGAGTGCTGGGATTACAGCGTACCTCCCCGCAGACATCAGGTGGTTCAACCCTCCATTTTCTTGTTTATTCACCACCCCTTTCTGCAGCAGCTCTCATTTTTTTAGGCATGACAAAATCTTTGTCGGGAATCCCTTCCCCTCCTGGGGTGTGTACTTCCTCTTATGAATGAGATTACTAGTGATCGCAACTAAGGAGAGAGGGCTGGAGATGGGGTTCACAGTCACAGCACACCACGGGCCTGGTGGGGTTCAGGTCGGTAGCCTGTGTCCCTCCAGCTCACTTCCTGGTGCTTCGCCTATCCTTTTGGATGGCTGTCCCCTCTGAGCTTCACGCCAGCCTTAGGGGATCAGGGTCTAATAGTGGGTAGGGGCAGCACCCCTGCTGGAGCCCGGACTGTACTCCTGCTGGTCCAGCCCTAGGCAGTGACTGGAGGCGAGCCTGGTTGTAGAGCCTTGAGCCCAGGGTCCTTGCCCCACACGCTCCTTATACTCATGGCTACGAGGTCATGGACAGGTGCATTCTGCAAATCTGTTTTCCCATCTGGGAGACTCAGTGACACTTGAGTTAATTCCCAAGGAAGATGGAAGGCCACCTGGCTCCAACTGAGACACCAAGCTGCCACTTGTCCCTCTGCCTGTTAATGGCTTGGGAAGGTCTCCAGCTGACTAGAACTCTCCATCACAACCCTCTCCTCCCAGGCAGTGCTGACTCAAGGCTAACGCAGGTTCTGGGTTCAGTGTCAACTCAGCTCACGTACTGAGGAAGGTCACTTTACCTCCCTGAACATCAGTCTCTCCTGCAAGGTGAGAGTCCTCAGCAACCGTCAGATGGTTGCTATATAGAGTGAGAGGAACGCAGTACTGGGCTGGCTGTGCTCAGCACTCATGATGCTTGCCCCCATAGCCATGCATCAGACTGGACAGCCTCGAGAATCCGTGGCCCAGACCCAGGTCCTGGATCCTGGCCAGCTAAGATCCTGATGGTCCTATCTATGCAAGGGACTTGGACCCAAAAAAAAAATCTGGGTGTGTTGGAAGCTTGAGTGCCTGGGACCTCCCCTGACGCCTCCAGCTGCCCGCAGAGCCGGCAAGGCTACCGCCCCAGTGACGAGGGCACTGAGAAGGGCAGAGGGAGCCTAACAGGAGAAGGATGGTGTAAGGTAGGAAGAGAAGACTCAGCAGTTTTACCTAATGAGGCCGCAAACCACAGAGTCCCAGAGGGGAAGCTAGCCTGAGCTTCAGTGACACAAAGCCAATTCCCTCTACTTTGCTCTGTGGATTAATTGCCAACATGATTTAACTTCCTGGTACACCCCAACACACTTCTCCCTCCTCCCCCCGCCCCCCCAGCCCCGCCTCGTGGTGTCTTCACCACTATCCCTCCTGCCCAGGGGAAAACAAGCTCATGACAGGCAGGTGAAAGAGGCCAGAGCATTAGCTGGAGTTCTCACCTCTGTTTGACCCCAGCTCTGCCATGTTTTGCAGTGTGACAGGTCGCAAGTCACTCTCCCTGCCCCACCTCAGTTTCTTCCCCCACAGGATGGGGTGAGGGGTTGGGAGACTCTGGAAGTGCAATGTGTCCTTCTAGCTCTGCTCTTGAGAATTCCCAGCTCCCTGTGTGACAAGCTCTGGGCAGCGGCTCACTCTTGTGTCCTTGTGCCTGCATGGCTGTCATTCTTAACTCATTGTACAGAGAGGAATCTGGGACTCTCAAAGGCTGAGCACAGGGCTGTGGGCCATGTAGAACCCTACTCAGTCCCACGACATATCTTAACAAGCAGCTTTGAATGTCTACTCCATTCCAGGTTTTATTCGAAACACTGAATACACTTGATACTCTTCACTCCTAAGAATCACAGTAGAACGAAATATCAATATGTCCCCTGAGCTACAGATGAATTGTTACTGTTTGTAGCCCAGCCTAGCTTAGAACTTCCTATGGAGCTGAGGATGACTGTGAACTTCTAATCCTCCTGCCTCCACCTTCCAAGTGTTGGGATTACAGGCATTGTGCCACCATGACAGGTTTATGCGGTGCTAAGAATCAAGCCCAGGGCTTTGTGAGTGGTTGGTGAGCACTCTACTGACTGAGCTACATGCTCAGCCCCATCTCATAGATGAAAAACTGAAGTTTTAAAAAGCCAGCAAATATGGCACAAATGTGCTAGCCATGTGAGCCTGTGACGTGGCACCCACAGTGGATGGAGAGAAATAACTCCTGAACGTTATCCTCTGGCACCACATACACACACACACACACACACACACACACACACTGTGGCATGCACACATACACACACACACCACATACACAGAGACATACCACACACACACACCACACACACACACATACACACACACACTGTGGCATGCACACATATACACACACCACATACACAGAGACATACCACACACACACACGCACACACACGCATGCACGCACTGTGGCATGCACATACCTGCCACCCTCCAGAATAATGATAAATAAAAAAGAAAAATTCGGGCCTTGAGATAGAATTACCTAAGTAACCCTTATCAAGCCATGTAGCAGGAGGCGGCAGTGCTAGAACTTGTGTGTGTGTGTTCATAATTTTTGTAATTTAAAAAGTTTTGTATAGTCTTGCTCACACAGCTACAGCAGCTAGAAAGTAAATTTGTCATGCCTAGTACTGCATCTGGAAAAACTTTTATGACAATAATTGTGATGGCAGTCTGTGATGGTAGCCCGTCTGTGATGGGGCGGGGCAGGGAACGGGAAGTTGCTATTCTGCTCTTAGAACCAGAGTTGATGGATCTGGGTCTGATGAGCAATGAAACAATTAAAGCAGGATGTGCACAGGGGTGCCTTGTGTGTCACCCAACTGTCATTTCCATCCTGCACTCTCTCCTGGCCACACCTGCCCTCACTCCAGAATTTACAGCTCAGGAGCCCCCACAGGAGGCTATACGCACTAAGCTCGCGGAGGGAAGGTGGAGGAGGGACGTCTTTAAAGAATGCCAGAAACCTTGTGTGGAGAAAATTCAATCGCTGCCCCACTGATCTGGCATTCGTAACTCTTCGCCCCCCTCCTGCCTTCCCTAGCCCAAGCAGCTGAGCTTTGCATATGACCTATGGACAGAGTGGAGAAAGCAGAGAAAAATGTGGAAAGGAGTTGGTTCATTTGTGTGATGGAGTGCCCGCTCCCTTCG
Source organism: Acomys percivali (assembly GCA_907169655.1). NCBI lineage: Eukaryota > Metazoa > Chordata > Mammalia > Rodentia > Muridae > Acomys > Acomys percivali. The sequence goes on along the minus strand of OU015749.1, from coordinate 119,490,253 downwards.
CCAGCATGCAGGCCTCAATAACAGCAGACAGGGCTTCAAAAAAATTGCTGCATGAATAGATGAGCCCTTTAAGGTAATAGAAGTGCTGTCATCCTAGGGAGAAATATGGGCCCTGAGTCCTGCAGGAGGGGACACTGGGCCCTTCTGCCCTGCCTGCTGAGCTCTCTGTCCCCATTACAACCAGAACTAAAAGAAGACGTCAGGCTGAGGAATGGTCAGAAAAAATCTTATCTTCTGCCTCCTCCCTCCTCCCGCCCTCGCCCCCCAGTCTCCATGCAAAGAGGAGGCTGCAGGACAGGACTGGGAAATCAAGTCATTTCAGTCTGGCTGTGACCTTCCAGCATGCTCCCTGCTGCAGGCACTGTCGGGACAGCAGTTAGTTCTAGGCTGGAGTGGGCAGGGGGCTCCATCAGGCAGTGTCTTAAAGACAGACAGGTGTGTTGTGCAGCACAGGGGCTCCTGGGGCTGTGGAAGGAGACTTGTTTCCCTCTGTGCGGAGAAAGCCAGTTGCCCTTTCTGGGGACATAGCTGCCCTGCGGCTCCCACCCTGGAGGAAGCTGCAGCTAAGGGTTTCCTTCCTCCCATTCCATCTGCATCTGCATCCCAGACAGCCTCTCAGGCCTCAAGTGGGCATCAGCAGCATCAATGGGCATCGGTGGCATGAACCTTTTAAACGTGGCCATCATGGCTGACACTTGTTGAAAGATGACTAATCCGATCTTTGCATGCACTAATTAGCTTGGTCACCATACTAAGCCTAGGGATTTATGATCATTTCCTTTTCACACATCATAAAACAGGCACAGAGAGATGGTAGACGGTACCCTGTCTGAGGTCACACAGCTATAAAAAGCAGTGAAGCTGGTACCTGAAGGTGGGGCGTCTGGTTCTACGTCTCTGTAACCTTTGCACTGTGTAAGTGAGATGCCTAAGGTAATTAATACGTTTGCTCTAGGAACTCAGGTAGTGCTGAAGGACAGTTACTCAGCTACCTCGTTAAACCCAAGAGATGAGTCTGGTCTGGCTGGTTGGTCCAGCAGTAAGGCTAGAAGGGTGGTTGCCCCCAAATCTGATGACCTGAACTCAATATCTCGAACCCACATGGTAGAAGGAGAGAACTGACTCCTGCAAGTTACTTCTGCATGCATCGCTCTAAATAAATAAATGTAACAAAAAAATTAACAAACCTCAGAGAGGCTCATGGGGGTGGGAGAAAGTTTCAAGCTCCAACCTCACTGGCCAGTGGCCCAAATCCCCTTTCCTACAGATGCCAGTCTGGAAACTTCTACATTAGTGGACCTGCTATATCCAAGGATTTAATTGATCAAAAAGACTTCACCAAGCAAGCTCTTCATGTGGCGGGCATGTGGATGGTGGTGGCTAGGAGTTAGGGGGCTGGGGGAGCTGGATCCTTCTTCTCAGGGAGGCAGGCTGAGCATGGGCTTTGACTGTAGAAGAGGTGCGCGTGTAAATCCTACAGAGAGGAGTGTCTACAGAGGCTCTGAGAAACACTCATCTGAGAAGCTGGACAGGATGTTCACAGACGCAGCAAAGATGGGGGTGCAGCAACGAAGAGGGACGAGACAGGTTTGGGGCAAAGTGAGTCATGTGTGGTCACATAGCACATGAAATGAGGCTGAGGAGTGGCAAAAGGCGACAAGTCACAAAGAAGGGTAAAATGCACCTAGCTTGCAGGAGGATGAGTGGTTCCTCATGGCCCGTCCCTTTATCCACAGTCCAGCTATTTCTCTAGCCAGAGGGCTAGGGAAGAGAGGTCTTCTCTTTCTTGCAGGGACGCTGCCAGGACAGGTTACAGGTACCCAGGACTTTAATGTGACAAGCTATCTACTGCCCTGCCCCTCCTCCAGGCTGTCTCTGACCGGCAGAGTAGTCAGCTGAGAGCTGTGGTACTGTCCGAGGTGCTGAAACTGTGTTCCACTCACTCAGAAGCACTCCTGGTGCCCACACAGTTTCCTCTGGGCAGAGGATTTCATTCCTGGCTTTTTTTTTTTTTTTAAACAAAGTAGAACTAGAATCTAAAATATGAACAGAATCCAATCTGTGAACTTTGCTCTTGCCTCCTAGCCCAGCACGTTTCTTGAATTGCGAAGGCCTCGTGCCCTTCACCAACGGATGTCCTGGATGATCCTTTTCCTGAGGCTAAGCTAACACAGAAAATGAACGTGTCTTCTACCCACATCTTCACTTCTGCCTTGCCACATGATGGCAGTCACATTTCACAGGACCTCCTGAGGGACCAGGGTCCACAGGTGCTGGAGTAGGCCTGCCTAGACCAGCAGGAATATGTGCCCAGGAGTCTGCCTCAGCTGGAATGCCTGGGTGCAGCTCACCCTGGTACATTCTGGGGGTCACACGTGTGCTGGACTTGATGGAAAAAAAGCATCTATTCTCTGCCCTTGTAGCTTAGCATCTTAGCAGGTACCTACTGTGGTTCAGGCACCAATCTGTAACTTCTTGAAGAAGCTCCCTGCTTTCACCACAAAGTCCCTTGTCGCAGGTGAGGACATTCAGGCTTAAGCAGGACACAGGGCTTTGCCATAGGCAGTGGAGAGTTGGGATTTGAACTCTGGTCTGTGTTGTTCTGGAGTGTCTAGTCTATCAAAGCTCATTACCATGGGAGCATAAAGCGGCTCCTGCCACTTCTGCCTTTCTAATCCTGGCCAAACTCCTTCCCCTGCTTAAACTTAGGCTCATTTGCAAGCTGAGGAAAGTAGAAGTGTGCGTCTGTAGGGCTCTCAGGAGACATAAACCAGATGACGCGTGCGGCAAGAACACAATGAACGCTCCCCACCAGGCTCAGTGTGATTATGATCCGACAAGGTCTTTGATGGCTGGCTGGGTGTCTGATGAGCCTTGCCACACCCCAAGTCCTTGGCATCGTAAGTGCCGGGGCTTAGGAATGAAGGGACAATCGTTGAGAGTCGTCGTCATCAGCAGCAGCAGCAGCCTACCGAGCAAAGCCTGTTCCTGCCCTGCATCCCCATGGGCTCGCAGGGTAGACACTACCTGGCTGTCAGACCCCTGAGCTCCCAAGGGCAGTTCTATACTACCTCATCAGCACCACCCGGCTCAAGACCCTCTCATCCCTCTTAGGGCCAGCTTTCAAAAAGTTGCCGCCACATCTTTCTAAAGGGCCCTTGGAAGGGGGTTGGCAGAGTGCTTGTCTAGCATGAATCCATTACCTCTCTGGCTACGGCAAAACCCCAACAGCAGGCAGGGCGGATAGTCTCCTCCCATCTTACATGGAGAGGGAAACTGAGGCCCAGTAAGGTGAAGTGGCATGTCCAAGGTTCTGAGTTTAGGATGAAGCTCCAACACCCAGGAATGGGCTTTTAAAATTAGCTCTTTATTAAACTCCCCGAGTCGTGAAATCTTTCAGCAAATGGGGCAGGTATGTAGTCACAAATCAACGAACACACAGAGGCACTGCTAATTATTACTGACTGTGGGATGCATTGGGGGAGCCTGGGCTGAGTCTGCTTGGCTGATTGATGGCCCCATCCCCCACATTACCAAGCTGGCTAATTGCAGGAAGTCACACCATTCAGAAGCCAGGGCAAGGCAGGAATAATGGCATCCCCGCTGGAGCCTGGTGCTCCAGGGAAGGAGTCATGCCACTGAGAGCAACTGATGCTTTGTAATCACCTCCAGCAGCTCCTGTCCAGCACCAACAGGCCCCGGGAAAGCCTCTCCCCATATATAATGGAGCTGAGCAGGAGTGGAAAGTCATGGAGGTCTCACCAGGACAGCCTGCTCACAATCTGTTTTAGCTTACAGTGTCAGGTAAGCAGGACTCAATGATGAAAGGATTCTGACGATCTGATCACCAAGCTCCCCAACCCACCCACCCCACCCCAAAGTTCAAGGACAGGAAGTCATTTATATTCTAGCCTAGCCTCCAGACTAGTGAATCCCTGGCTGGGGGTAGTGGGTACCTGGACAGACCAATGCTTCCCTCCCCATCCTTCCTGGAACCCCAATTTTCTTTTCTGAGTAGCAGTGATTAGTCAGACAGTTGGGGGCGGGGACAACAAGAGGGGACAGAGGAGTGACAGTATAAACAGATCTATGACAATGTGTCACAAGCCCCCACATAGGTGCACCCATGTTGTCCATGAAGTCTGCATAGTAAACCATCTCAGAAGGCAGTGAGTTCAGGCATGGGGACGTAGCTCAGTTGGTGGAGTGCTTGCCTAGCATGCATGAAACCCTGAATTTAACCACTAGCACTGCATAAAATGATGATGTATGCCTGTAATCCCAGCCCTAAGTGGGTGGAGGTAGGAAGGTCAGGAGTTCAAGGTCATCATCTTCAGGTACAGAATGGGTTTAAGTCCAGCCTAGGCTACATGAGGTTCTATCTAAACACAGGATTAATAAAACAAAACCAGTGCATTCATCTCCTTCTGCCTGTTCACATTTGTACAGGAAGGACCTGAGACCTGAAAGTTATAGGCCTTCCTTAGTAGCCAAGCTAGGGCAAGGACTTGTCCCACCAGCAGCCTGCTGCCAATTGCTTCTCTCCCCTGACCCCTTGGCGATTGGATATCTTTAACCCCAAATAACTAGTTGTCAGACTCTAAACCTAGAGTGCCTCCGTTATTATTATTATTTTAAATATCTATAGGTGCTGTGCCTGCACGCATATCTATGTGCCACATGTACGGCTGGTACCCTCAGAGACATACCAGGAAATCAAATCCCCTGCAAGGGGGGCTACAGATGGTTATGAACAGCCATGGGGGTGCCGGGAATTGAACCCAGGTCTTCTGGAAGAGCAGGAAGTCCTCTTAACCACTGAGCCGCATCTCCAGCCCCTAGCGCTTCAATTGTGATTAGTTATTCACTATCACTATTCAATATTCAATAGTGAACCAAAATTCATGCCCACACCCAGCTTTAGCTGCTTCGGGGGAAGAACGTGAGGGGGCTTGGTAACATTTTGCCTGTGTGAGACCCCAGCTCTCTCTGTCCCCAGCAGGCTCTCTCTCCCTTTCTGTCCGTCTCTGCAGACCTCCCCTTCTCTGCCCTCATGTCTGTGTCTGCCTGTCTACACATTCACTGGTCTGCCTCTACCCTTTACTGACTCCTCCCTCCTCTCCCTCTCCCCTACAAACCTCCTTTATGCCAGGTCTGTTGCATGGTGTAATTTCTCAGGGGTGCACCTTGGCATGTGTGGGTCTGCTACGGGACCCCCGTGCCACATCATATTTCATAGCAGTCTGAGCTTTGCAGACCAGGAGCACTTGCTCTCAAAAGACCCACTGCCATGGTGGTGACAAGAGTTTGGGAGTCAGTGGACTTCTGCCGTGGCAGCCAGCCAGCCAGCCAGCCAGCCAGCCAGCCCACAACCAGGCCAGGTTCACTAGCACTCCATGGCCAACGACCTTGCAGTCAAGGCTGGAAAGCGTGTTCTTGGGGAAGGTAGCCCAGACAGCAGAGTGCTTGACTGTTAACCAACTGAATGAGGACTTAAGGTTGAGCTAAAGCATTGCATAAACCAGGTTTTTTTTTGGGCTATGCCTGTCATCCTAGCACAGGGGAGGTAGAGGCAAGTACATCACAAGTGCAAGGTTATCCCTGCTACATAGCGAGCCAAAACAAAACAAAACAAACCTATAATATATAAGACTATCTTTTAAAAATATTTCTATTTATTTATTACATATACACGCTAGAAGAGGGCACCAGATCTTATCATAGATGGCTATGAGCCACCATGTGGTTGCGGGGAACCAAACTCAGGACCTCTAGAAGAACATAATTCTCTTAACCTCTGAGCCATCTCTCCAGCCCAAGACTATTTTAAAGACAAATAACTTAAGGATGGATGGAAGGAAGGAAGGAAGGAAGAAGACGACTCTGTTGTGTATCTGCTTCCTGACCACTGAGAACCACTGACTAGCAACACCCACATCCCGTGAGAACTCTTCAGATACAGAAAGCCTTGCCACACCATAGACACGCTGGCTCTGAATGTCTAATTTCCCCATGCCCCTGTCTACAGTGGCTCCTGGAATCTCTTCTCCTTACGTGTACGGTGAGTGCTCACTTCACAGAGAAAGAAACTGGGGAGTGGGTCCAAGGTCACAGAGTTTATGTGTAGGGAAGCCAGGATGGGTGTGACCTGGCCCCAGGTTTCAGCTCTGCAAGCACTTCTCAAAGCGCAATGGGACATTGTCCCTGGGGACGCCTAAATATGGGGGTCTTCAGACCGGCTGAGCACATTCCATCCCCCCCCCCCCGTGTCAACTTCCCCCGCCCCAAATCAAACCTTGTAAAGACCAGCATGGTTGATGAGGAAATACAAACAGTAAACGAACATGAAAGGGAAATGTACACTCTACCTAGTAATCAGACATGCAAATGAGGGCAACATTTAGGAGCCATTCTCTACCTATATAATTAGCAAGACTGGGGGGAAAAAAAAAGCAAGCAAGAACTGTTCTGAACAAGGCACACGCATATACGACCCGAGACAGCATAGATTTATATAACCCTTTGGGAAAGTGATGTGGCAACATCCATCAAGAGCCATGAATATATTGTGCCTGCTGACCTGAGAATTCACCCGGAGGAAATAATTCAATGGGACGGCGGGGTGGGGAGCTGCGTGTAAGAAGATGCTCACTGCCACACTGGCTGTGAACATGGGCAAAATCTTAATATTCTGCCGGAAGGGGAAGGCTGGGGAAACAGAGCACCTGTCAGTTCCTGCTCTGCTAGGTGGGCATCTGAAATGAGAATTAAGAGGTCCAAGCAGTAACATAGAAACGTGAGTTTAAAAAAAAAAAAAAAAAAGAGTGGGCTGAAGCTCAGAGGGAATGTGTGTGCCCCAGTGTGGAAGGTTGCAGATTGAGTCCTCAGGACGACACCCCACATACACAAACGCTGCCCCTTCCACTCTACACACACAGAATTAACTTTGCCCAGCCTGACTTTAATCCCTGCACTCAGAAAGCAGAGGTAGGTGGGTCTCTGTGACTTTGAGGTCAGCCCAGTCTACATAGTGAGTTCTAGGCTGGTTAGGAATGTATTAGTGAGGCCATTTTGAACAAACAAACAGAAAGGAGAATGCAAAACTGCTTATGTGATCCGGGGTTATAATGCTGTGAAAAATATTATATACACAGGAGGACAGAGCAGGGCTTGACAGAGAGGAAGATGGTTTCAGAATCAGGGACTGTGACAGACTGAGGCCTTTTCCAGCTACCCTTACAGTTATAAGCCTCAGAGAGCAGCTTCAAGGGCTCTCGCTCGGTCATAGACTACTTCTGAAGGTGACACAGAGGGTCCTATCCCTCATTTCTGGGCAGAGGGTCACACTCTTGATTGCTAAAAGTATGGAGAGCTGGCCCACTGGGGACCAGGGAGGCTGTGAGAGGCCCCTCCTGACTTACCATGAAGCCTGGGGCACAAGTACATCCTCCTGTGATGCTGTGGCAGTCAGCGCCATTCTGGCAGGTGCAGGGTAGCTGGCAACCATTGCCATAGTAGCCGGCAGGGCAGGACTCATTGCAGTAGTGGCCAGACCAGCCTGGTTGGCAGGTACAAGCTCCCGTGACCGGATGGCAGCTGAATGAAGGACAGAAGGGAGAAGAGGACATTCTGGTCAGGGTGGCAACCGTGTCCCTTCCTCTGCCCTCCCCAAGTCGAGTCTGCCCATGGAAGTGACAGCAAAGGACCCCTGTGGCTAACTTAGTACCACCACCTTGTTTGTTTATGAGAAAACCCATGGCCATGCAGTCTAATTAGTTCCCAGAAATGAAGACTCATAGTTAAATAGCTTGCCTAATGTCATTCAGCAAGGCGGTAACAAGACTAGAATTAGTACCCAGGCTTCTGATCCCCAAACATGCACTTTTTTTTCTTTCTTTTGAGGTAGGGACTCATGGAGCCCAGGTTAGCTTTGAACTTCCTATGCGTCCAAGGGTGACGCTAAATTTCTGGTACTCCTTCCTCCCTCTCCCAGGGGCTAAGATGACAAATATGTGTCACCATGCCCTGTGTACACAACACTGGGGAGTGAACCCAGGCCTCCTGCAGGCTAGGAAAGGACTTTACCAACTGAGCTACCCACCCACACAGAGCCTAAAGTCCAAGGCAGTGTCTTTCTCCCTTGCCACATAAAGACTCTGAGGTCTAGAGCTCTTCTTGTCACTCCCCTCTTGCCCACGAGAGTTACCTAGGTGGGGACACGTGAGAGGGTGGCCATGATACCAGTCCTCTCCATACAGTACACTCTGGTACAGTTAAAACAAGATCTCAGGACAGGGTGACCTCTCTGACAGTGTGTGTACCTAAGGCAACTGCCACTAGAGCTTCCTTATGCTCTGTAACAGAACGGGCCCTTCTCCTTTTACCTACAGAAAGCCATTGGCTGGCAGCAGGGGCATGACCCTGGAGTAGGGTAACTTTGGCTGACAGTGGTCTGGCTCAGTAGCCAATATCTATCCCTGATCAGGAGATATCCAGTGTGATAACAGCGTGCCTTATGGAGTGCCTGAGCGCTGTGGGGGGTGTAACTGACTCATGGCATCACCTGCTGAGTCTACATGCTGGTTCCCTGGGATGATCTCAGCAGACACCAAGACGGGCCACTTCAGGAACGCCTGGAATCTCTGATAGGCTCCTGTGCCCTCAAGACTCCTCGGCATGCCACACTTGCTCAGAACTGTGCTGTGAATCGATTCTTTCACCTCCCTTTGTTTCTTTTGAGCTCTGACATGGGTCAGGCCTGACAGCCCTTCCCAGCCCTCCAGCCCATGTCAATCCCCCCCCCCCCCCCCCCCCCCCCCCCCCCCACATGTCTCCTTTTGTGTGGTTCTAGAGATCTGCCCAGGGCTTCCTGCAGGCTAGGCAAACACTTTCCTCACTCATGCCCACCGGAATCTCTCATGTGTGGCATTTGCTTCATGGCCAGTCCTGACTAACACAGCAGAGGTGCTGGGGACAAGCTGCTCCCATCTCGGTCACCTCCTTCCTGCCCTGTGATCTGCCTCGGGTCTGATGTGGCTGGCCAGAGCCGGCCTTTGTTCCTTTAAGCTCCACAAGGTCAGGGCTTGTTCCTCTCAGATCCCGACCCATAGTCACCGTCCAGTTCACACACACAAGGATGCACATCGCTATTTACCACACTTAACGATTTTCTTTTTGAGACAGGGCCTTATGTAGCCCAGGCTGGCCTTAAACTCGCTACATAGCTGAGGAATGATCCTGAACTTGATTTTCTGCATTAAAAAAAAAAAATTTACTTATTTTATGTGTAAGTGTATGGGAGCACGGATGCCACATCACATGTGTAAAGGTAAGAGAACCACTTGGTGACCGCTCTCTCCGTCTACCATGTGGGTGCCGGGGATAAGACTCAGGCCACCAAGCTCGGTGGCCAGCAACTTCAGATGCTAAGCTCTCTCTCCAGCTGCCAACCCTGAGCTTCTGATCCTCCCGCCTCTGCCTCCCCGGTGCTGGGGTAACAGCTGTGCACCATTGTCACACCTGCTTTTATGCCCTGCTTGAATTCGAACCCAGGGCTTCATGTAGGCTGGACAAGCACTCTGCCAGCTGAGCTATGCCCCAGCGCTCTGTGTTTACCTACTTTCTGTGTCTGTTGACTCGTTTGTTTTCTGTCTATCCATGAGGTTTCAGCTCCCTGGGGGAGAGAGACCCCTTGTCTGTCTTGTCCCCTCTCAGGGCCCAGTGGGGGTTCCTGGCACAGGAGAAGTGCTGACCTCATGGCATGCTTTAATGAAGGAATTAATGAACAGACTAATTGTGAGCATCCAGTCAGCCTCTCTTCTGGGGGGGGGGAGCGCCCCGCGGTGTTCTTGTAGAAAATGAGGGGGCGGACCAGAGCATATGACTCTGGAATAATAAGTACCAGTAGCTAATAATCACTTCAGAAAATGTTTAGTCTCATTAATCATCCAGTCAAAACAACAATCGGATATCACCTTCTCTCTATCAAAACACGGACGAGCGTTTCAAACGCTGGTAAAGGCTTCAAAACAATCTGAGGTTATATATCAGGAGGCCAAAAATTATGCAGATGCCTTGGCCTTGTAATTCCATTTCTAAGAATCTTTCCTAAGGAAATGATCGCGGTTGTGGAGGGAGATTTATGCACCGAGATGTTCCCTGAAGCATTATTTATAACAGTAGAAAATGGAAGCAATTTGAATAATAATAAATAATATGTGACCAGGCTATTAAAGCACGGGGCACCTCACGCACATATATTTCTTATCTCCCACAAACCTGTGAAGTGGGAATGTGAGGCTCCTTTTTACAGGTGGCACCCAGTGGTTCTGGGACCAGCGCAAGGTCACACAGATAGTGGATGAGTGATGGAGCTGGGATTTGAACCGAGATCTGGCCATGTTTATCCTGTGTTTGTCACCCCTGACAAGGAGGTGCTACTTAAATTCCTTAAGAGGGAATTTTAGATTGGGTGGTGGCGGCGCACACCTTTAATCCCAGCACTCTGGGAGGCAGAGGCAGGCAGATCTCTGTGAGCTTGATGGCAGCCTGGTCTAAAGAGTGAGTTCCAGGACAGGCAAGGCCACACAGAGAAACCCTGTCTTAAAAAAACAAAACAAACAAACAAAAAATGCTTTCTGTTATAAGTTGCCTTTGTCATGGTGTCTCTTTACAGTAATAGAACAGTTACCAAGACTCCAGGAAACAGGCTGAAGTATATCCCAGCCCAAAATTCTATTTCTAGAAATAGGACAGCTAACTTCTTAATTTGAATTTCCCTTTGGAAAGATGCTGGGGAGTGATGGCAGACAATGATTTGGTTTTTTTTTATTTTTGGTGTTTTGAGACCAGCTGGCTTTGAACTCACGGCAGTTTTTCTGCCTGCATGTCCGTCTGCCAAGGCCTCCCTTCCCCTGGGTCACCTGGCTATTCAGGCAGTGGGGTGGGGGACTGGGGGAGCGGGGAGTGGGGGCGCGTTGGGGAGTTGGGGGGGAGGCACAGGCTGCCACGTCCGTATCAGGTTTCCCTGCTTTCTTCCTTTTCCCCAGACGCAGATTAATCACCAGCTAACAGGAGCCGAAAGCTACACAATTCCGGCAGCGGCTTTGCCGGCTGAGTTTTTCTGCCTTTCTTTTGCCCTGATGAGATTTCTATCTCTGTAGCATCTGCTGGATAAATCAAATCTTTCAGAGGTAATCTGCCATCATGGCTCCTGGAATTCATCTATGGCAATCTAATTTCAGGAGGGAACATTTAAGAGGCCTGACACCCAGACATAGTCCCCAAGGTGAATGCTCCATGCAGGAGGATGGCCTCTTTTGTGGTTTCACAGAGGAAACTAAAGCTTCTTCCCAGAGCAACCCATATCCTCTCTGCAGTGCCTAGTCACAGCAGAAGGAGCAGGGAGAGGCTGTGGGTGGGCTGGGGGAGCAGGGCTTTCTTTGGCTGGGGTTAGAGTCCTGTGTCTCCTCAGAAGGGTTCTGGAGACTCGAGGCCACCATTTGTCCCAAGTTCTGCACAAGTTCAGGGACAAATGAGGCGAGGCTGCCAATGACTGCCCCTCTACCCTACTTCCAAAGACCACAAGAGAAGCTGTCCCCGTGCATATCAAGTGACAGACAGACTGGGGGACGGGTACAGAGAGGAGAGGGGCACATACCAGGGTATTTTCTCAGATAGGTAGTGAGGAACCAGCCTGCCTCTGTCTTAGACTTAAAAGCCATCTTATAGTAAAGACAAACTAGGTTCATTCATTCATTAAGCAGAGGTTTAATCATAAACCTCTCAATGATTGGGCTCTGCCCCACTTGTAACCTTAACTACAAATGTTTCTGGGCTGCCTGTTCCAGGAATGACCATCGTATCTTCATTTTTAAAAAAAGCTGTTTATAACCATCTTGCAGCCTTACTTACATTTTTAAAGGTTACGTGGCCACCTGTGACTACCCTGTTGTGCCCTCTGTTTCAGGAGATCTTTAGGACTCATTGTCAGGCTTGTCTTCTGCTCTTGTAGTCCTGCTTGTTTTGCCCTACAAACCCCCTGTTTGGGAACCCCTACCCCCAGCTATAAAAGCCTTGCCTCCCTCGAGTCCGTCCAAAGCTGACCTCTCAGACCCCTGACTTAGGAGGAAGCAGCCTGTGTACATGAATAAAAACCCTTGCTTTAGTTAATAGCTTACATTAATTATTTTGGCCATGATGATTTGGGTTGGTGGTCTTCCTCCTCCCATCTTTGGGATCAACAGTAGAGCTGAGGCCAGGACCAGGGGACCCACACTCCACCCCCCACACTCAGTACCTGCAACTTAGCTGCCTTAAGACTGGAGTCATAGGTCTCCCCTCTGTCTCTTTCTCCCTCCCTCCCTCCCTGCCACCCTCCCTCCCTCCTTCTCTCTTCTCTCTCCCCCTCCCTCCTTTTCCTGCTTTCTTTCCTTCCCTCCTTCTTCCTTCCTTCCTCTCTTTTTTTTTTTTTTGAGTCTAGGGCTCATGGCGCCCATTCTGGCCTCCGAGTAGCCCCGAACTTCTGATCGTCCTGTCTTTGCCTCCTACGTGCTGGGGTTGCGGGTGTGTGTCGGGGTTGCGGGTGTGTGTCCAGTCTATGCTGCATTGGGGATGGAACCCTGGGCCTCACGCATGCCAAGCAAGTGCTCTACCAACTGAGGCACCGCCCCCCCCCCCCAGCTCTGCATGTCTTTGCTTTCTTTATATCCCAAGAAAAGGCTCTAAGCTTCCTGGGGGGGGGGGGGCAGAGAGAAAGGCTGGGCTATGTCCACACACAGGAAGAGAGCTGTTTTCTTGGGGGATGGTATGATGTATTTTGATGTTAATTAATAAAAAGCCATCCCACCTGGGCCAGGCAGAGGTGATAGAGGTGTGGCAAAGGTGTGTGTGAGGAAGAAGGAGAAGAAAGATCACCATGAGGGAAGGAGAAAGACCCGAGAGGAGAAAGAAGAAGGCCGCCATGGGTTAGAAAAAGGAAGAAGTGCATGGCCGGCATGGATGGAGAATCTGGCCCAGATGAAGAACATTAGCAAGTATTTGGGATTATGGGTGGGAGCTAGCTTGATAGAAGTTATTAGAAGCAGATGGCGTGAGACTGAGGCAGCGATCCCATGCCTGCCCCACTATGGGAAGTAGTTTAGAGGATTAATATCTGCCCTGTCCCAGGTTAACTAAGGCTATTTTAAAATGTAACAAGTGTCTGTGTCTTGATTGACGGCTAGCTGGCCCTACTGATAATACAGATAATACAGGTAATTTAAAAACAATAGTTTCCATAAGAACAAAACCAAGAGCAGCAGGAAGTCCATTAAGCCAGAGCATCTCCCTGGACATTTGGCACAGACTGGAATCATATTTGTGTCAGAAGTTGGGAGTGAACCTGGCTTCTGATGGGTGGAAGCCAGGGACCCTGCTGAACACTCTACAGAGCACAGACTGCTCCAAGTGACTGGTGGTGAGGTGGGGTGCCTGACACAGACTGAGCAGCACTGTGTCAAGGGCTCAGTCACGAGGTTGGCATGCCAGGAGGAGGGGAGATAGCTCAAAAGCGAGTGAGATGAAGCTATCTAGAGGGATGCACTGTTTAAGATGAATCCGGTGATGTCTTATCACTGAAGGCTGAGTCAGTGGTCATAGGGATGGGCAAGGCAGGCTGCTGGTGCTGAGGCAGTGGTCATGGGGATGGGCAAGGCAGGCTGCTGGTGCTGAGGCAGTGGTCATAGGGATGGGCAAGGCAGGCTGCTGGTGCCTTTAGCAGTCCAGGCTTGGGGCAAGGCTCTCCCCAAGGAGGTAGTGCTTTGGAGTCTAAGCAGCCAGCCCGGAGTTGGCCTGGCAGGCACCGTCCAAGGACCCAAGCCTAAGGAGGGCTCTTGCCTCCCAGTTCCTTGAAACATGACACACGTTCACGACAGTAAAGCAAATAATCATTAATATTGGATGGGTTGAGATTAGCGACAGAGAAGAGGGAGTCCTTTCAGATTAATAATGCATGGAGCACTCCTTCAGAAGGAAGGTAAATTATGCAGGGCACGGCTGCCGGGGAAGGGAGGAAAACAATAGCTTTTTAATTTGGGGCTTGAGTGGATCTCTGTGGTGGGGACTCTTCCTGAGTGGGGAACCTCAGCAGCCTCCTTGCTTCCTGTCCTTGGCCTCCCAGCAGGGACGGATATCCCTATGCTGTCTTCTACCTGTGGAGTAGGTAAACTGATTCTCAGTCACATGCTTGGGACCCTGAGATCTCTCACCTTGCCCTTCAGTCCAGGGAAAAGGCCACCTCCTCCAGGAAGCCTTCCTTGTCCAGCATGGTGGTTTCTTGTGATTTTTTTTTTTCCCCGAGACAGGATTTCTCTGTGTAGCCTTGGCTGTCCTGGACTCACGTTGTAGACAGGCTGGTCTTGAACTCACAGAGATCCACCTGCCTCTGCCTCCCAAATGCTGGAATTAAAGGCATGTGCCACCATGCTCTGCCCTTTTGTGATCTTTTATGCACACATCCCAGCTCATAATACCTTGGTCACGCCATGTTGGGACCTGGCAGAGCCAGGTACATATATTTCTACCCTACTATTTCCCAAAATCTGGTGTTGGGTGTGTTGCAAACTTAATGGTAGGTTGTGGTCTGGCTGGTGGAATTTTTTGCTCATTAGGACATAAGGTAGGGCTGTGAGTCACTACTGAAGGTGCCTTGTATTGGGAAAATGTCCCAGAAAGTGATTGCTGTCACTGAATACTCAGAACCTAAGGTCCTAAGGGCACCTAGGCTTCCTTCTTGTAACCTAGCCCTACCCTGTGTGGGCCCTCAAGCCATGCACAGACCAGCTGCCTTGGCACCAGGCCCTGTCTGTATCGTCCTCCTCTGAGATGCCACCCAGGAACCGTATTCACCTAAGCCGACGTATGCTGAGATGCCCCACTTGCCGTGACTAGAGGCTCAAGGGTGAGTTGTGAGGACCCAAACGCTGCAGGTGAAGAGGGGCCTCAGAACAAAGGCCTCTTCTGCCTGGCATCTGCTCAGTATCCACTGCCTGGGCCAGCTTGTCTTCCAGGGCCATTCATAGCTGAGGAGAAAGGGTGCCCCACCCCTCCCTACCCCGATAACAGCTAACAGGCAGCGAGGCATCTCTGGGGTGGACAGCCCCACTTGCTGACAGAAGGCAGGACAGCTGGAGTGGCAGGCAGGAAAGGAAGGCAGTGGACAAGGAGGATGCCGAGACCACTTATCCTCTGCTTTTCTGGCTCAGTCCTTCCTGGAAGTAGGAGTGAAACCAGCTACCGTCTCTGTCCTTCCTGCTCTCCCGCCTGGCCAGGGCCTCTCTAGGTCCTAGGATGAGCTTTCTATGGCTCCAGGCTCTGGTTAGATGTCAGCGTGAAGAGGACTCTCTAAGCTTGATCACCAGCCGCCACGCCACGCTGTAAGCCCGGTCCCCAGAACTATCCAGTCCTAGCCACCCCCTACCCTGTGTCTGTGGGTCGCTAGGCTGCTTTCTTACTCCTGTGTGAGGCTTGAGACTGACCCATTGTGAAGCCCAGGCCACTGAACCTGGGCAACAGGCGGCAGGTGACCTAAGGTCTGGCCCTGACTTCAGCTGGGTGGCAGGCATTGTTTTTTCACTTTTTTTTTTTTTTATCAGAGAGATGGAAGCCTTGAAGGCCCAGCTTTTCCTCCCAGCTAGCTGGCTTCTTCCTGTCCCCCTCCTCCCCCCCACCCTTCGCCCCAAGTCCCGACCCCCAGAGGTGAGGCCACAGCCTGGGAAGCCTATCTTCATCAGGGCCTCACTCAGCCCCTGTCCACAGGTCATACCTGATAGTGTTCTCGGTGTCACAGGGGCAGGGCACGGTGCAGCCTGGGCCATGGAGGCCCTCTGGGCATAGACGCTCCTGGCAGCTAGGACCCTTATAGCCTGGCTCACACTCACAGGCACCTGTGGTCGGGGAACATTGACCTCCATTGTGGCAGTCACAGCGCTGAGAGCACAGGAAACCGAAAGTTCCAAGGGGACACTCCTCTTGGCACCTGTGGGAGAGCAGAGCAAGATGGAGCAGAGCCCTTGCTGGGCGTCCTGCTGCATCTGCACACACACCCTTCACGCCCTCCCCCACGTCCACGGGAACCTCACTCCAGGTCTCCTCAGCAGCCAGGGTGAGCTCCTGTTAGTGTCACAATGTAAAACTGTTTTCTTTTTCATTGTAAGAAGCTGTGTTGGCCGGCAGCGGTGGTGCCCGCCTTTAATCCCAGCATTCGGGAGGCAGAGGCAGGTGGATTACCGTGAGTTCGAGGCCAGCCTGGTCTTCAAAGCGAGTCCAGGACAGCCAGGACTGTTAAAACAGAGAAACCTTGTCTCGGAAAACAAACGAACAAACAAACGAAACAAACAAAAAAACAAAAAAAAGCTGTGATAAGGCTGCGTGTGGTGGCGCATGCCTCTAATCCTAGCAACAAGAGAGGCTGAAACAGGATGGTGCCTTAAGTTTAGGGCCAGCCTGGTGGGCTCTAGGGTGCTCTGTGTAACTAAAGTCTTCTTTTACATAAAAAAAAAAGTGATAAAATGTGTGTGCTGCAGTTTGAATGTTTGCTTCCTTCAAAATTCACGACGAAAGCTTTTGTTATAATTAATCAATTTATTTATATTTGAAGAGTCTCTGGTAGACCAGGCTAGCTTCAAACTCACCGCATAGCCCAGGGTGGCCTTGAACTTCCTTCCCATCCTACCTTTTCCACCTCCCGAGAGGCAAGCAGGCTGATAAAGGAGAAAGACACTCCTACTTAAGGGAGACTCCACCCCTGGGGGAGGAGCCGTGAGGCTCCACGTGACAGGGGGAGAGGCTTCTGCCTGGGACTCCGAAGCTTGAGGCAGGAGGACCTCACCCCCTCCTCTCGTCTCCTGGGGGGGGGGGCTGCCCTCACATGCCCACAGCCATCATTATACACGTAATTGATTTAAAATGAATGTGAACAACGAGCCAGGAGACCAGTATTTGCTGTCACTCTTAAGTGAACTTCTTAACTATTGACCTATCTCCCCAGTTCTTATTAAAAGTTTCAGTTCTTGGGCTGGAGAGATGGCTCAGAGGTTAAGAGCACTGGGTGCTCTTCTAGAGGTCCTGAGTTCAATTCCTAGCACCCACACGGTGGCTCACATCTGTCTATAATGAGATCTGGTGCCTTCTTCCGGCCTGCAGGCAGAGCACTGTGTACATAATAAATAAATAAATAAATAAATAAATAAATAAATAAATCTTTTTTAAAAAAATGTTTCAGTTCTTAGAACACAGCAGGTGTGACCCTCTTGCCTTAGATTCAGGCATGAAAAGGCTCCAAGAGAAGAATTCTAACATGCAGCTTGAACTTGAGGAATTAGAGGTATTCACGTATCACTTGTGTGGAGGTCAGGTGACAGCTTTTACAAGTGATCCGGGGATGGCACCTCAGGTCATGGGGCTTTGAGTAGCTGAGCCACCTCAGCAGCCCCTCCCCCTAAGATTTACGCTTTGTACTCAAGTGCGGACCTTAAACTCCTGCTCCCCTTACCTCTACCTCCTGAGTGCTGGGATTACAGGCAGGAGCCATTAACTGTTTACTCAGTCCTGGGGGTGGAACTCAGGTCTTTATGCGTGTCAGGCAAGCACTCCACTGAGCTACATCCTCATTGGTTTATCCTCTAAATGTACCTTGTGCCGGCTAGTTTTATGTCAACATGACACAAGCTAGAGTCACCTGAGAGGAGGGAGAAGCAACTGAGAAAATGACTCCATAAAGTTGGGCTGTAGGGCCAGCCTGCAAGGCATTTGCTTAGTTAGTAATTGATGCAGGAGGGCCCAGGCCATTGCAAGTGGTGTCATCCCTGGGCTGGTGGTCCTGGCTTCTATAAGAAAGTAGGCTGAACTGGGCGTGGTGGCTCACACCTTTGATCCCAGCACTCTCGAGGCAAAGGCAGGTGGATCTCTGTGAGCTCGGAGGCCAGCTTGGTCTACAAAATGAGTCCAGGACAGCCAAGGCTACACCGAGAGAGACCCTGTCTCAAAACAAACAAACAAACAAATAAAAAGAAATAAACCCTTTCCTCCCACCGTGCTTTTTGTCATGGTATTTCTTCACAGCAATAGTAACCCTAAGATATGCCCATAACTTCTTGGAGGCTTATTCCTCCTCACAGACAGGGCAGGGAGAGCCTGGTCCTGGTGAGAGGTCAGTTGGCTGAATGAGGACAAGTGGCCACACCCTAGTGGACCTGGGGGGGGGCAGTATTGTGTATAGGGAAATTGAGAGCAGCCAGAGTATTGGGGGGCTAGCCTTGGCAACTAGAGAGATCAGGTGTCCTTGTTTCTGTCTTTGCTGTTCTGTACGCAGAGTGACAGACAGGCGAGCAGGACTGAGGTACAGCTTCTGAGCTTCCCTCAATGGGGATGCCCCTTGCTGCCCCCTCTGAGAGCCACAGAGCGAGGGAGGAAATCTGGCTGAAAGGAGGCAGGGAGGAAGATCTGGGCTGCCCCAACCTGCTTGGGCAAGAACAAAGGGAGGAGTGCCTGGGAGAGGAAGGGCAGGTGGCAGGAGAGAGAGAAAGGAACAGCTCGGAGGGGACAAGGGAGGGGATGGAGGGAGAAAGGCAAGTACCAAGAACAGCTAAGGACCATGGTTAAACTGCCAGTCCTGCTCAGCCTCCAGATTTCCCCACAGGTCACTGAGCTCTGCAGGCCTCAGATCTCTGACGTCAGGAGAGAAACTCACACCAGGAAGACACCACTCCCTTGTTCCCTTGCATTGGAGTATTCCTGTCCAGCAGGACAGATGGACAGCTTCTCTGAAGACAGTGACCCACCTGGCTGTATTCCAGGGGAAGGGGCACTGAATCTACAAGCCCAGAAAGATAAAAATCTAAAAATGAAATGTTGACAACCTAATCCATTTCCATAATCAGTCTCTTTTTACTTTTTTTTTTTTCCTAGCCACAGTTTAAACAACTTATTTATTTAGAGATCAAGCAAAGACTGCTAATGAATTTTACACAAAGCACACTAATAACCAGCCTGTGGAACAGGAGGGTAATCACAGCAGGGATTAACTTTCTACTTAAACACCCTTCCTTCCCCACATATCAATCTAATGTGTCCAATATCACCATTAACAACCAGATACATTGCTCAATTAAATTACAAGTTACATTTCGTGTTTAATTTGAGCTGGATCCTGCCTATCTGGGGAGACCCGCATTATTATACCCGCTTGGCTTTAATATGCTCATGATAATTTGGGGTGGGCTAATGCAGCTGTCGCCTACAAAATTAATGGAGGCAATTTTACAAAATATTAAACACCAGGCAGCCCGTTGAGGCGGGAAAGCCAAATGCACGCCGCGACGCTCCACACGGACTCTCCTGAGGTGGGCTGGTGAAGCAAGCTGGAAAGCCCTTGGTTTCGGAGATTCTCTTTCCTCTGGGACCAGGCGGGAGACTCCAGGAAGAGACACTTGGGCTTATGTCTGCCCCTGGTGACCCCTGAGAGCCAATGAGGCGGCTCTACAGGTGCCTGGTAGTTTGCTAACACTAGGTTCGGACACATGAAGGAGAGCTGGAACGCATGGGGCCTCTTCTGGCTCCTAATATTTCCTTGCCTTGGGACTTGAAGGTATGATGGAAAGGTGGATCTAGCATTGATCTCAGGTCCCCAGAGACCACACCCTGTGCTCCGTGCTCCCGGGAACCCAGTGCTAGCAGACAAGCTTTTTCTGGATCTCACTGAAGACTGGGACAGTTCCAGGGAGAGCAGGGCATCCTGATTTTGTTAGTCAGATCCGAAAAGTGTCTGGAGCTGTAAGTCGGCTGGTCGAGTCTATCTCGTATCCAGGGATCTGTGGGTTTGACCCCCAGCACCACACTAACTGAGCATGGTGACATACATCTGCGTCTCAGCACTCAGGAGACAAGGCGGGAGGTTTAGAAGAGATACTGTCTCAAAACAAACAAACAAACAAACAAACAATCATACAGACAAATGAAAAAGGACCCATTGGGTGACTCATCCTTGAACCTTGACGATGACCAGGAAACAAATCTTATCTTGTCAGGGAGATTACCTCTAAGCCCATCCTTCACCCTGCAGGCCCTAAGAAGATGCCATCTTTGCAGGTCCTGGGTCATCGCCTTCCAGAGGCTGGCCTCATGGCTTGCTTTTCTTAGGGGAAAATATCTCTGCGTGACAATTCTCAGTACAGAGCTTCAGGGCTGGCTACATCATTTGCAAAGGAACACAGCACCTGCGGCCTTTTCAACAAGAGTCAATTCTATTTGCTGATAAACAGAGCTCAGGACTAGGGCCTAGAGAAAGGGTCTGTGTGATAAATATAAGGATAGACTCTATCGGTGGGGGATGCAGAGCACATGGGGATGTGTTCCATTCACTGAGAGACAAAGCTCAGGATACTGGGGGATTCAGGTGGAGGCTCCTAATAGAACAGCAAAGGATCACCGGGCTGTTTGACCAGGTCACTCTAAGCCTCACCAGGTGATCAGGCACACTTCCATTGAAGAAAACAGGCCTGTGTGATTGACAATCCTGGTTTCCACGCTGCTTATTCTTAGCCGTGCTTCCTAAGTAGCCTCCTCTCACTCTGTCTAGAACAGTAACAACGTTCAGGGACCAGAGGCAAAACTTGGATCTACCTGCACAGAGCCAGAGGAAAGCCAGGGACTCCTCTGGCTGGCTGGTGGAGGAAGGGACCTTGCCTAGGGTGTGTGGATGTAAGTGGTCCTCCGCCTCCAGTTTGCCAAGGCATCAGATACACAGGCCTTGCTTTTCCCTCTTCCGTGGGGCTGCCCTGACCCCACAGCTGACTTCCAACTGATGCAGTTGTGTCTACAAGGCCAGTTCCTCGTTCTGTTGTTCTGTGGCTTGTCCCCTCTGCCAGGTTGACTTCATTTGAAGATATCAGTGTCTCTCTGGAGCCCAGATCAGCCTATTCAGGCATTCATATCACACAAAGTGATGTCAGTGTCTTTCAGAGATAACTCGATTTTGGAATAAAAATCTACTTCTATAAGAACTTTAAAGTGTGGACACTGATTTTGCTCTCTCAGCTCTTTCAGGGTCTCTGTAACACTGTTTCCCTGTTAGTGCAGCCGTGGGAGGAGGAGGGGACTTGCGCATCTCCTTCCCCAGTGCAAGCTTAGGGCAGCCAGGCTGTGTGTGTGTGTGTGTGTGTGTGTGTGTGTGTGTGTAAGAGAGAGAGAGAGAGAGAGAGGAGGAGGAGGAGGAGGAGGAGGAGGAGGAGGAGGAGGAGGAGGAGAAGAAGAAGAAGAAGAAGAAGAAGAAGAAGAAGAAGAAGAAGAAGAAGAAGAAGAAGAAGAAGAATTGTTAGATTTCCCTGGTAGGATTCAGAATGCCTTTTGAGGAAAGAGCCAGAAGGCTGGCCAGGGGTGCTGTGGCTGGTACTCTCTGCAAAGCTGCTGAGGGTACTGAACATCAGAGGCAAGAGCGAGTGCCACCCTTACCTGTCCCCCATGTATCCAGCTGTGCAGTGGCACTGTCCGGTCACATGGTCACACTGGCCTCCATGATGGCAGGGACAATCCTGGCTACAGTTCTGGCCGAAGGTCCCTGGTGGGCAGGGCTCGGCACACACTGCCCCCTGAAATAGAATTGAGGACAGATTTGGTGGGGCTCCAAGGAAATCATGCTGAGGTTATATACTCCCAAGGAATATTGGGGCCCCAGGGACCACCCCAAGTTCCTCAGTTAGTCGGCTGAGGCCAGTTCTCTCACTCAACTATTCAGTCTATAGTTAATACCTGTAGTACATCAGGTGCCTGGGTTGGGTGCCTGGGTTGGATGCCTGGGGAACAGAGTTGATGCCTGACCTCCCAGAGTCCTGGGGGGGGGCCACTGAGGAAGTGGGGAAAAGGAGGGCCGAGTGGATACAGAAGAGCACCCCCATTAAGCATCCAGCTGTGGAGATCCACTCACATCTGCGCCTTTCCTAAACGCAGCTATGGACAGCAGAGGACTCAAAAGGAAGAAATGGTAGGGAGGGGGGAAGGGGGTATGAAGATGGGGGAAGGGACAGAAAGTGGGGGAGAGGACTAGAAGGGGGGAGAGTAAGTGGGGGGCATATGGCTCTCATCAGGGCATAATATTACCGATTTTTATAAAATTAAAAGATACAAAATAGGCACAGTGGCACACGCCTGTAATCCTAGCAATCAGGAGGCAGAGGCAGGCTGATTTCTGTGGGTGCGAGGCCAGCTTGGTTTATATATATATATATATAGAGTTCTAGGACAGCCAGGTCTGTACAGAGAAACCCTGTCTCAAAAAACCCAAAACAAAACCCAAAAGAAAAGCACAAAACAAACCTCCAAAACTATATTTTTACTTCTGTATTATGTACATGTATGGCATAGCATGAGGGTGCCCCAGGAGGTCAGAAGAGGGTTTCTGGATCCTGGGGACCTGGAGTTGCAGGCAGCTGTGAACTCTCTGACATGGATGTAGGGAGCTGCCCCGGGTCCTCTGGAAAAGCAGCAAGTGCTCTTCACGCCTGAGCCATCACTCCAGCCACTGAAGCTGTATATTGCTACTTTTTTCAGACAAAGTTTTATATTTCTAAAGGTAAACTTAATCAAGGTCCTTAGGAAGAGGAAAATACTCTCTACAAAAGCCAGGATTCAAGTTGCTAGCCCTCTTAGCTAGACATTAGACAGCAATGGAGCAATTCCTTAACATTTTGGAGAGAAAAAATAATTTTTCAGTCTAGAACTGGCTGCCAAGAAGCTTTAGGGACGTGGCTCAGAGATAAAGCCTGGCTCTTTAGCTCTTCAAGAGAACAGACCAGGCCAGCAAGCACTTGCACTGAGGGCTGTTTTCTCTGGCTCTGCCCTCCAGCATGAGCTTTGTGGTATATCCCTTTAAAGCAGTTCTTATAGATCTCAAGTCTTCATCAGACAGCTGGGCCTAGGCTTGTCTCTTGCCACTCTCCCAGCCTCATGCCAGAGATAATCATTTCTCTTATGGAGAATGAAGATGATCCTCCAATTAATTAATCAATTTGTTCAACACACAGTTATTAAGCACCAATAATCACCGGCCCCGAAGAAACTAGTTCAGTCAGGAAAAGCCTGCCAGACCAGAGCCATCTTTCCACATCATGTTATTGACTTGTAATGAATTAAGTGGGAGGCTTTCAGCTCACATTTCCCCTCTGCAGGCACTGAGGAGTAGAAAGGAGGGGAGAAGTGGGGTGGGTGGGTGGGCTGGGGACGGTAGGGGTCTTTCTCACCAAACCCCATGAGCTTTGGGATTCGTGAGTGACAAAGAGGGGTCTCTGGCTTCTGTGCAATTCTGTCCTTACTCTCTGGGTGTGTTTGAGGGGACTCTAACCCTGAAAAACACTTCAAGACAACTGAGGCAGGAGATTATGCTTATTTCTACCAGCCCCCTCACCCTTGAACAGGTAGGTAGAGGCCTCATGCACAAGCATGCACACACACACACACACACACACACACACACACACACACAGTGGAGGTGACCTCTGGTCTCTAGGAAGCTGTAAAGATAAGTGAGATTAGAGATGCAAAGGAGCCAGGATAGTGCCTTAATGAGTGAACCCTATGATTGTCAGCTGAACAAAGTTGACACTGATGACGTCAGGACCCTGTAAATGATCAACTTCCGCTGGCTGGCCGACTGACCTTCGGAGGAGGCAGGCGAGCACGAGGCTTTTTTTTCCAGCTGTGATTTTATCTCCTGGAGACTTACAGGCGGCAACCCTAACTCCCAGCGTGTCTGTGTATAGTTGTGTGGAGTCACCACGGGGCCTTTGTAGAGGTGACCTTTGAGACTCGTGTCTAACCTTTATTCACCCTCATGTCCTTACAAGAAGAGGCGGTTAAGACAGACACATAGGGGGTTGGTGGGTTAGCTCAGTCAGAATGTGCTTGTATACAAGCCTGAGGATTTAACTCTGATCCCAGAAGCCATGTAAAAAGGCAGACATGGTGGTGTGTGCTGGCTAGAAAGGGACTTGACTTTCCTTTTTCTTTCTTTCTTTCTTTCTTTCTTTCTTTCTTTCTTTCTTTCTTT
>OU015749.1:119431957-119447913 GCA_907169655.1 Acomys percivali | reverse complement strand
ACACACACACACACACACACACACACACACACACACACACACACAGAACTTGGGGACAGTCCCCAGTGCGAGCCCAAGCTGTAGATGTGGGATCCACAAGGCCAACCATGGGTAGAACATGGGATGCCATTA
The DNA here is from genome assembly GCA_907169655.1 of Acomys percivali. Taxonomy (NCBI): domain Eukaryota; kingdom Metazoa; phylum Chordata; class Mammalia; order Rodentia; family Muridae; genus Acomys; species Acomys percivali. The sequence continues at coordinate 119,447,781 of OU015749.1, read as the reverse complement.
TGACAGCCAAACATGTATCCTGTAAGGACTGACCCCTAGGACACTGCCACCATATCTACCATCTTCTTCTCACAGAGGACCCCTGAATGAAATCTCTGTGGCTCTTTCATGGGCTTTCGACCTTCCAGGCCTGCATCCCTCATAGCAAATAACAGGATCAACCCAAGTGAATGTATGCCATGCTAGGCCCACAGAGTCTAAAGGTGTTGTGGGCCTGAGTGGGCCAGTTATGGTGTAGTTCCCATGTGCCCAGTCCCATGGCCCCAGAACTGGGTGTTGTTAGCCCTCACACAGCGATAAAGAAAGAAGAGGGAATTGTGTGTGTGGTGAGCCAGTTTCTGCCTTTAAAGGTCTCTGCTTAATTTCCCAGAGTTCTTCTACAGGTCTTACTGAGGGATTTCCTGTTGTGGTGTGAGGAAGTTTTTTTTTTTTTACCCTGCTGTCTCTGAGAAGTCACCTGGGGGCCCAGCCCTGTAGTGGGTGCTCAGAGAGAGAGGCAACAGGCTAGGCACTGCACAGCCAAGCCAGTGGGAACACGGACTCTCAGAGCAGACACGTGTGTACTGAATGTCACTCACGGGTGCCACTAAACTGCATGCATTGATGAGATTTCCAAATGAACATAACCAATGGACACTTGCCTCGGTTCATACAGCCATTCTTCCAATTGCCTGCACAGCTGAAAAAAGCTTGGGTATAACACGGCTTATTTAGGAAGTACTTACATTTCAAAAAAGTGTGTGCGTGTGCTTGTGTGCATGTGCGTGTGCGTGTGCGTGTGCGTGTGCATGTGTGTGTGTGTGTGAATTGGGCATGTGGCATATGAAGATTCGAGAACCACTCTCTGAGTTCTCTCTCTCCTTCCATCATGGGATCCAAGCACCAGGCTCAGGTTGCCAAGTTCACCCTGCACGTGCTTTGATCAGCTGGGCCACTTCACTGGCCCATCCATTGGGAGCACTTCTGACTTTCTCCTGTGCTCATAGATCACCAAGCAGAGAAAGGTGTCCCCACTGCTCAGATGAGTAGACTGAGCTACAGGTCCAGCCAGAGAAGGTAGAGACCCAAGTCTTTGGATTCAGCCTTCCATCACGATCCAAGGACTACTTCTAGATGGGGTTGTCTGGCATTGGTCACCTGGCAGTGGAAAGCCACTCCCTTTTGATATTGGAGCTTCCTCAACTCTGTCTTGTCATTTGTGTCCTGGTCCATTTGTCCCCAAGTGAGAGAGGGACTTGGAGAGCAGCTCCCAGCTTGGCCTGCCAGTCAAGGATGCTTTATCTGTCACTGCCATAGGGGAGACCTGGGGATGAGTGACAAATGGCTGTCCGTCTGCTAAGAGCTCCTGTCACAAGCTGAAGACTGACTGCTTTTGAGACCTGCTGAGGTCAAGGCAAGGAAGACACCTCTACCGCAGCATTGAGAGGGCTGGTGAGATAAGTGTAAGCTCAGTCACCTGAGAAAACATTACCTAACAACTATGAAGTGTTGAGCATGAGGGACAGAGTCGGGTAGCACAGACAGCAGCTCACAACAGGCTTTGTCCAGGTCTCTGCTCACAGGCCACTTTCTTGGATAACCCTTCTTTTAAAAACCTTTTATTTACTGTGTGTGAGTGTGTGTCTATGGGGGACACACACATGCCATAGCATGTGTGCAGAGGTCAGAGGACAAGTGTCAGAAGTCTTGTCTCTCCATTGACCACTGGGTCCTGGGAGTCAACCTCAGGTCAATAGGCTTGGCACCAAGTGCCTTTCTCAGCTAAGCCTGGGGCACCTCCCCCACTCTATGATTTCGGTTGCTATTGCTTTGCTCTGTTTTTTTGAGATAAGGTTTCGTGTAGCCAGACTGGCCTCAAAGTCACTACGTAGATGAAGATGACGGGTCACTCCCAGGCCTCAGTATCCCCCCTAAAGACTCCACCCATCTCCTCAAAGTCCTGTATGCAAGGGCTTAGAGTAACCGCCTCCTCCTCAGAGAAGTCTAGAATCCTCCTGGTCCCAGGTGGCTTGAATCCATTATGCCTATTGCTGTTTGCTTTGACCACTAGGTATTACACAGCCCTCCCCCCTCTCCCCTCCCCCACCCTCCACCCCCAGTTCCCAGTCCCGCCTCTGGATGCGCCCCACCCCCCACCCCCATGGGATCTTCAGAGGCAGGCTAAGCGTGATTCTGGGATGCAGGGAGGTGAGGAGGGAGGAAGATGTGGGGTCATATCTGGAGCTGACCTCTGGAGTTAGGGTAGGTAAAGAACACAGCTCCTACAGGGGACAAGGAATTCAGGCTTCCGGCCTGTGCCCTCTGGGCCTGCCTTGCTCTGAAAGCTGTTGGGGACAGGCATTTCCCCTCCCCTATGCTCATGCTGGGACTCAGGCCTTGTGCCTGTGGGGAGTCTCAGGTGTGTGGACAAGCGAGTGAACCCAGACCACCTGCTGGAGGGAACTGCCCTGTTCTCCAGTGTACACACAGCTCCTGACATGTTGTCTGGCATGTATTAGGGGATCGATATTAATATGTGTTGACTCGATGAATAATTCATCTGAGAACTCTACATGAGGGATGGCTACAGGAGCCAGGGCTAAGAAAAAGTGAGGTGGCTCCTGCCCTTGGGTCCTGGTGACTCAGGCTGGGCATAGGATGGTGTAATAACATGACAGAGGACAAAGGCCAAATCACACTAGACATCAAGGGACAGAGAACCAGAGGAGGTAAAGGCCACAGAGCTCTGGGTGGGTAGGGGGCAATCCGAGGCATGGCTTTGGGTTTGGTAGGCAGGAAGGAGGGGGCCCCAGGAAAAGCAGCTTATACAAGGAGGGGTGCTGGAGACAACATAAATGGAGGGTGAGGGCAGGCATGTCATGGGGGGGGAAGTCTGGATGGAGCTTCTTTGGGTTTAGAGCAGGGCCGTGGGGATAGAAAATTATATTCAAATAGCTGGCACAAAGAGGAACCTAAAGGCTGGGGGCATGGTGGCCCCCTCTGCATCCCCCTCCCCTTCCTCTCCTTCTTCTCTGCTGTGCCTGGGTCCTTAGGGAGCACCAAGGAGGAGTTACCCCGCCTAAAGTGTGAGGCTGCCCCCAGAGTGGCATGCCAGGACATCTGAGAGGCCTGAAGCTCCTGGAGCTGGCTTTGGTGGGCCTCCGCAATATGTGGGGTTTTCTTTCAAAAGCCTTAAAGCATTTCACTTTCAAAGGGATCTAGGTCTCTGAAAAGGGAGCCAGGAGAACTCAGGCACATAGAGATGCCTTTAAACTTGAGCAGATTGCTCCCCAGTCCCCACTGTCCAGAGTCGGGGGGTAGGGAAGCCTGGGAGCCTAATTGGCAGCTAACTGAACACCAGGGTGGGTGGGAAGGAATGCGGCCTGAAAGAGTTGTCGGGGATGAAAAGTGGATAATCACGGCTTTTCTTGTCTGAATCGCCTTAGTGGGGGAGTTGAGTTTCTGCTGCTTAATGATCCTGTGGATCAAGCTGTGTCTAGCTGGAGCATTCCAGAGGACTTCAAGGCAGTTACCGCTACAGTTCTAGCTGGGCACCCATCATCACTCATCCCAGGGGGGAAAAAAAAGACTCGTATTAAAACAAACACAGCAGACGTGATCTGGTCAGTGAAGTAGACCATGACTCAGGCTTCTTGTGTGCATGGTGGGTCAGACAAGGGATGTCCCCAGCTACTATTCCCCTGGCATTTCCATATGTGACACAGGGTGACAATTATCTTGAACCGAATTGGAGTGCTTTGGATGCAGGCAAACAACTGAAAGACTTGTAAGATAAACCTGTCAATTTATTATGTCTCACTCTGTGTCTAAAAGTGGGAATACCAACTAGGGGTGTGGCTCAAGAGATGGGATGCTTGCCTAGCGTGCATGAAACTCTGGGTGGGAGAGGGAGGGGAGGAACAGAAGAAGGGCTATTTCTGTAAGTCAGGCGTGGCACTGCACACCTGTAATCCCAGCTAAGGAGGCCAAGGCAGATGGATTTCTTTCAGTTTGAGGCCAACCCGAGATACATATTTTTGTAATGTCTTTTCATAAACTACTCTGAAGCAAAGCAGTGACTGTTCCTATTCATTTGGTCTGGATGGTGGATGTGTTTTCATATTATTTTCTATACTTATGTCACAAATGTTTAGCAATTTCTTTTTGAGACAGAGTCTTGTGCATCCCAGGCTGGCCGCGAAATTACACTGTAGCCAAAGATGACCCTGAACTCTGGCTCCTCCTGTCTTTAGCTCCCTCCTGATGCTGGAATTACAGGGGTATGCCATGACTCTATGGGGGTACTGAGAACTGAACAGGGCTTTGTGCCAAGTACTCTATCAATGATTTACATCCCAAGCACAAATATTTAGTAATTTTAAAGTAAATTTGGTGAGCAGCCATCTTTCTGACTTCCCATTTGCAACAGAAGGGGCCGCGTCCAAGTACCAACTGTACATACCTCAATGGGGAAGGGTTGGAATTTGGATAGTAAGATCCCTGTTGGAGGTGTGCAAATAGAAGTTAGACAGGTCCTTCATTTAGTGGGAGCAGCAGTGGGAAACGGTTGGACTCTGATCTTAGAGAATGCACTCAGGTCGCAGGCCAGCCATGACACTGTCCTTGGTGCTGAATCCTACCACAGACACGCAGCAGTGAGTAGTCAAGTAGGTGTTGTGTAGTGAGTGTTCGTGTGTGTGTGTGTGTGTGTGTGTGTGTACAGCACACACATGTAAGCCCAAAGGACAACCTTAGCTGTTTTCCCACAGCCTGTGTCCTTTTTGTTTTTGAGATAGAATCTCATTGGCCTAGAACTCACCAAGTAGACTGGGCTGCCTGGCCATGGAGCCCCACCTCCCTGTCTCCACCTCCCTGGCGCTGGGATTACCAGTGTGCATCATCACACTTGGATATTGTTTTGTTTTCAGAGGCAGGGTTTCTCTCTGTAGCCTTGGTTGTTCTGGACTCACTTTGTAGACCAGGCTGGCCTTGAACTCACAGAGATCTCTGCCTGCCTCTGCCTCCTGAGTGCCAGGATTATGGGCATGCACCACCCCACCTGGCTACTTGGGCTGTTTTTTTTAAATATGTGTTCTGGGGACTGAGCTCAAGTCCCCATGCTTGTGTGGAATGAGCCATACTAACGGAGCTTCTCCCCAGCCCCACCAGCGAGCCTTTGAAAGGTCCTTCCACACCACAGAATGCAGCACACTACACCCACCCAGTCCTCAATATTATATCACAAAAGAATGCAGCGATTCCCAGGACATCTGGTAATCAGGATGACAAGAAGAAGCCCTAGTAAGACTTCCACCATTTGTTTCCTTGAAATGTCTCCTCTCTGCCTTCTGCTGGTCTTTGTTCCCTCCCACCCTTGTGCACAGAAACGGGAAGTGGAAACACTTGGGGCCAGTGCTCACTCTGACTCTGAGAGTCTGCAGACCCCTGAGCTGCCAGACAGGTCATTTCACCAGGTGAGTGACCGATTACAAATATGCCTGCAAAACTGCTTCAGTGCTGAGACTGGGGAGATAGGTCCCTACAAGGACCCGAGTTCTGATCCCAGCACATAAACAATCCAGAAAGACAGGTGCAAAGTCTGTGAGCTCAGCCCTGAGGAGACAGAGTCAGGAATACCCTGTCTCTGGCCAGCCATTCTAGACAAACTGGAGAGATCCAGGTTCAGTGAGAGACTCTGTGATTGAAAAAGACAACTAATGTCAGCCTCTACCCACACGCACGTACCTGTACATGCACACCCATACACCCATACACCCATACACACACACACACAAATAATTACCCATGGTTAATGCCACAGTGATTTCTGCTCCAGTAAGCATGGAGTAGACTGATCTGCTGGGGTGGGAGGCCAAGACAGCTCTAAGTGTGGCGGGTCAAATAGAGATGAAAAAACACCCTCGAAAATGCTTTCAGCAAATCCATCCAGCTGGCTTCCCTATGGGGGAGATGGAAACCAGGCAGGTGGTGCCTGGTGACATTTGCAGGCATCACAGGCTTTCTGAGCATGCTGGCATGAGGCGTCATCGCTCAGTGGGGAGGAGGTGGGGTGATGTTTTCCTGACTGAGAGGGGTGGTGTCACCAAACTGGGGAAAGGGTACCTGCATGGGACAGCCCAAAGGGTTGTTCTGGAAATTTGTTCCTGGCTTAGACACTTACTTGTTCATGGCTGGGCTCAAGTTCAATTTACCAACTGACTAGCCATGTGACCCTGAGAAAGTGATTCCACTCCTCAACCCTCTGTTTTCTCTGGTGGAAATGGACACACATTTATTTTGGGGTTCTAGCTGTAGCTCAGTTGGTAGGGTACCTGCCTAGCATGCACAAGGTTCTGGGCTTGGATCCCAGCAGCACATGCAGTGGGTGTGGCATACATACATGTAATCCCAGACTTCGGGAGGTAGAGGCAAGGGAATCAGAAATTTAAGGGCATTCCCAACTACAGAGAGAGTTTGGGGCCAACCTGGCCTACATAAGACCATGACTCAATCAACCAAACAAAAGCAAACAAAACTTGTCTAACAGGATGGCTTTGAAACTTGAGAGAGCTTGAATGGCAAAGAGCTGGCTAGCCTGTGGCTCCACACAGTGGCAGCCTTCAGCCCACCCGAGCCTTGGCATTCATTTCTGCCATAGGGAGGCCTGCTTGTAGCAAGACATTAGTGGGATAAGGATGTGAAGAGCCACAGTGTACCCACTTGTCACCACACTCTGCAAAGTAGAGATGAGCCACAGTGGGGCTGTGGAGACTGGCCCAGGAGGTAAGTAAGTGGGGCTTTAGGGCCTGCTCTGAATGTCCCAGGTAGACTCACTAATTTAACTACAAAATTTGACCTTGGCCTCTGCCTCTTAAGAATGGAGGGTGGAGGCAAGGCACGGTGGCACATGCCTTTAATCCCAGCACTTGGGAGGCAGAGGCAGGTGGATCTCTGTGAGTTCGAGGCCAGCCTGGTCTACAAAGTGAGTCCAGGACAGTCAAGACGACACAGAAAAACCCGGTTTTGAAAACCAAAACCAAACCAACCAACCAACCAACCAACCAACCAACCAACCAACCAACCAGAGTGAAGGGTTTGCTTCCTCCCAGCTCTGTGTTCTATATTCCAAAGCACAAGACTGTTGTTCCCTGATGAGTTCTTAGGGCCTTCCAAAGCTGGAGCCATGACAGTCTGGTGAGATGAGGAGGGACCCAACAAATACTTTCCATTTCCCTTCCTCTCTGATGGGAGGGGCCAGGCATGGGGAGGTAGGAGGGCAGCTAGGCTTCTTGCCCTCCTCTACCTATGGCTGAGCCCAGAAGTGGCCGTGATGCAGACGTCGTAGGCCACAGATTCTGTACAGAAACCAAGGGCTGTGCATGTGAGATCTGTGTACTCTCCTGAGCTGCATTGTTAAGCCTGGTGTTCCCTCTCTCTGTCTCTCTGTCTCTCTGTCTCTCTGTCTCTCTGTCTCTCTGTCTCTGTCTGTCTGTCTGTCTGTCTGTCTGCCTCTGTCTCTGTCTCTCTGTCTCTCTGTCTCTCTGTCTCTCTCCCTTTCTCTCCATCTCCTCCTCCTCCTTCGACTGCTGCTGCTGCTGCCTTCCTTGACAGGAAAATTAATTGCTGTTTTCATTCTGCTTCTTGTTCCAGTCTATATCCCTGGAATAAGATCTCTGAATGACACTAAGTAACCTGTACACAAAAGCCTGGAGCTCAGGGAGGAGGCTCCGGGCTGAGACTGAGCCAAGGACAGCTCCTACTGGCAGCCTGTGTGGTCTCTAAGAAAGGGAGCACACACACGTGGGCAGTGGGAGCGAGCGGTGCCTATGCGCTTGAGGCAGAGGCACCCGAGCTTGCTGTTCCAGCTTCCCAACACTCGAAGGTCCTCCCTGCCCCTCCCCGAGGGCATGCCTCACCACAGTCTCTGGACCAGCCAGCTTGCTTTAATCCTTCCCCTCTCTGGCTCAGTTGCAAGACTTATTCAACTTCTGAGCCAGTGGCTGCAGCCCACTGTCCTGCCTAGGGCTTGGGGGCGGGCGGGGCACAGCGCCAGTGTGGAGGGAATGGGCCAGCTTCAGACACTCATGGGTCAGCCAATGCTGAGCCCTCCTGCCAGCCCTGGCCACGTCCTCATGGTGATGGCATATTTAACATGTGTCACTACCAGTGTGAGGCTTGTGTACAGTTCAGCCCCTAATAATAGCCCCAACACTCTTAGGACAATCCTAGAAAATTAAAGCCACCCCCACACATACCACCAAGGACAGCCAAGGGCATTCCAAAGGCAAGTCAGGTGACTTCCTTCAGCCTAATATGCTGATTCCCTGGTGGGATCTTCCTTCCTTCCCTTTCTCATCCTCTCTCCCTCCCTCCCTCCCTTCCTCCTTTCCTCCCTCCCTCCCTCTCTCCCTTCCTCCCTCCTTCCCTCCCTCCCTCCGGAATGTTGATGATCAAATCCAGGGTCCTGTGCCTGCTAGGCAAGGGTCATACCCCTGTGCCACACACCCCAGCCCTTTGGTATAGGTCTTGGGGAAAAATCTGAATTGTTTCCAAAGTCCCACACTATGGGACCAAAAGGGAGCCTGGCTCCCGACTCACAACCTGCAGCTGCTTGCTGAGCATTTACTAAAGGCCTAGACCTTGCTTAGGAACTGTTGTGGAGGGGAAGGGGGGTACAGAGGGGGCTGTGAGGAGGGGGCGTTGGTACAAACCAGGATCTGGGGCCTAGACAGAGCTTGGCTAATGGTGTTTGCTTTCCCAGCAGCTATGTAAAAATTTCAACTGTGGCCTTGTGTGCTCATAATCCTAGCCCTGGGAGGCAGAGATAGTAGGCTCTGTGGAGCTCACTGGCTGGCCAGCCTAGTCTAATTGGTGAGCTCCAGGCCAATAAAAGACCATCTAAAAGTACCATGTTCCTAAGGATGTCACCAAGGCTGTCCTCCGGCTTAAATACACATGCACACACACATACAGGCATGCAGGCATGTGTGTGCATGTGTGTGCGTGTATGTGTGCACACATACACAGCCCTGGGATCTGATGTAGTCCCTAGTTACAGGGAGTTCTGGCATAGTCAAGGTTTTAATTTTGAGACAGCTTTTTGCTATAATAGCCATGGCTACCCTCCAACTCCCAGGTGCTAAGATTTCAAGCCTGTGCCACTATGCCTGGTGTTTCTGTCCCTTTTTGGCAGCACATCTTCCTGTCACTTTCCAGAAGCATGTGAGGGGAAAGTGAAGTATCTAGCCAGGAGTCCAGGGTTATACAGGACAGCAGCTCTGAAGCTACAGAGGTCACAAGAACCCACACATCACCACAGGTTCTAACTTTCTATTAACATTTCCTTTTAACTCAGGGGGACCCTTTACCATGTGAACCTGTTCTCAGGACCCTAAATTCATAGCTGACAAAAGTGGAGATGGTTCATCAGAAGCAGTGTGGAGAGGGCAGAAGAAAAGACCCCAGAGCCCATCCTGCTGATCTTCCTTCAGCCCTTCTTCTGGGCTGAGAAACAACAAACTCTGAATTCACAGAGCACTGTGGCTGGTGCTGGGCCCAAGCAATAAACACAAACCAACACACGCACATGCTTATATACCTTTGTGCATGCACACACATACACACATGACAATATGGTCCAGATTTCTTCTTCTTCCTCCTCCTCCTCCTCCTCCTTTTGAGACAGGGATTTTCTGTGTAGCCTTGGCTGTCCTGTACTCGCTTTGTAGACCAGGCTGGCCTCAAATTCACAGCGATCCACTTGCCTCTGCCTCCTGAGTGCTGGGATTAAAGGTGTGCACCACCAGCATCTGGCTATCCTTCTTTTATTTTTTAAAAAACATTTATCTATCTGTCTATCTATCTATCTATCTATCTATCTATCTATCTATCTATCTATCTGTGTGTGTGCATGTACGTCTGTGTATCTGTGTGTCTATGTGCACACCTGTATTGGGAGGTCAGAGGACAACCTGGCAGGACTACCAAGTGAGTCCTAGGGATCCAACTCAGGTTGTCATGTTTAGTGACATGTGCCTGTTCCTGCTGAGCCACTCCCTGCCCCCACTATCTTCTTTCATAGATGCAAATACTCTTGCCTGAGGGGGCAGTGACTTATTCAAGGTCAAAGGGTCTCAGGAGTTATTCACCAAGTCTTGGAACCCTCAGGCCAGTGCGCCTTCGTTGTATCACTGCATTCTGCCTCTAATGACACCCCTATTCTAAAACGAATAAAACATTACCCGCTCATTCGTGGCGCCAGAGTGACCTATCAGGTGAGCTGGGAATCAGGCAAAGCCTCATAACCTCCAGCACATGACACTTCCATTCTGAGTTCCAGGAGAGCATCCCTGGTTCTCTGGAGTCTGTGTGCCATGGTCTCAATGACTCAGTGTGCACGATCTTGCAATCTGTGCCTGGGGACTTGGAATTACAGATTAATATTCAACTAGCTGGAACAATCTTCAGGAGGAGGCTCATGATAATTAAGTTGGTTAGAGGATGCTTCAAACTTTTTTTTTTTTTTTAACAGCACACAAGCATTCTAAATTACCCGTGGAAGGAAGAGCCTGGTCCCTTAATGGTACTCCCTGACATCACAGGGTGGGAGTGGGGGAGACACAAGCTTCTGATTCTGAAGAGACAGAATCCTGGGGGACTCCGCCTCAGGCCTCTAACCTAAGGAGGTTTCTGTGGCAGGAGAAGGAGCTGCTGAGCAGAATCTAATATGTAAAAACATTGCTCATATTTCATTTTTTCTTTCCTTCTTTCCTTCTTTCCCTCCATCCTCCCACCCCTTCTTTTCTTTCTTTCTTTCCTTCATTCTTTCTTTCTGAGACAGGCTCTCTCTGTAGCCCTGGCTGTCCTGAAACTCACTACACAGACCGAGTTGCCTCTACCTCTCACGTGCTGGGATTAAAAGCATGTGCCACTACACCTGGCTCATATTTGATTTTCTAAACAAAAGAAGAGAAAGTGGATCATTGAAAGACTTTGTCCAAAGTTATAGATATTTTAGAAAATAATTTTTTAGTGCCAGTGCAGAATAATCTGTGTGTCCTTTGGACTAGGTCACCTTCCAAGGGTACCATGCAGATAGCCAGGGTGGCCTGCAATTCACTGTGTAGTTAAGCCAAGGATGACCTTGAACTTCTGATTCTCCTGCTTCCTCCATCTCCAGTATGCTGAGATACAGGTGTGTACCACCATGCCTGGCTTATGTGGTCCTGAGATGGAACCTGGCATGCTGAGCATGGTAGGGGAGCACTCTACCAGCTGAGCTGCACCCCCGCCCCCCACCAGCCATGGAGCAGTGGTTTGCTACTAACAGAGGACCAAGCTGGTGAATAATTAATTGCTCATATTGAACAGCAGAAGTGCTGAGGTTGTAAGTACACGTGTATTTCCCAGGTTCCGCTCACATGCCTGGATGTTTTTATAAATGGGAGACGGGTGGTTCCATGACCAGGAAACACCAGGACCAACCACAAACCAGTCAGCCAATGCAGCTGGGGCCCAGTCCTCATGTACAGCATGGGCTTTGGGGGACTGAAGAGGGAGAAAGCTACCTTTGCTTGGTGGGAAGCCATTAGGCGAGCGTAAACCAGTGGTTTCTTTCTTCTGGCAGTAGCAAGGTTTGAACCTAGGGACTCACACTTGCTTGGCAGGTGCTCTACCACTGAGCTATAGCATCAGCCCTATGGGGAGTCACAGGTCCAGCAGAGGATGAGGTGGCATTCCCCAGCTGGAGTGCTGGGGGCCCTGGGCATCATTTGCTCTCACTAGCATGGCACAGATGTGCGCACAGTGTGGGATCTGTCAGAAGCAAGCATAGGTGGTGAGTGCCCTACACCTAGTAGGGCAATATCCAGCAGGACAGGAGCAGCCCTGTCCCTCATCAGTTTCAGCTTGGCCAGCTTTGGGGGACAAATGTTCTCAGGGCTTGCCACCATAAGATGTCAGAAGATGCTGAGGAGGGGATGGGGACTAAGGAGGAAGGCAGCGGCAGAGTCCATTTCCCACATTTTCTTATGTGGGAAAATGACGTTTGTGGAAGAGAAAATAAAATGGGCGACTGAGTCACGGCAGTTGGCTTGTGAGACTACAGGGAAGCCGGAGAGTGGACACTGTGCTCGACGGAACCCCCAGGCTTCTCGTGAACTTCACTTTAGGCAGAACACGTGGGGAGGACACCTGAACCCTTTGGGCCTCAGTTCCCCCATGCTAACGGGATAATAAACATACTGACATCCTAAGATGTCTGTGAGGATGCTTTTCCCCTTTGGAGACTGGCGGCGTAGGCTGACCTTGGAATTTGCTATACGGATGAGGATGGTCTTGAACATCGGATCTGTCTTCTTCTGCTAAGTCCTGCAATTACAGTCCTGCACCTCATGCTTGCTATGAGGGTTTGACAAAATGTATATGTGGGCGGACACTACAAATAGGGAGAAGGGACCCCAGTAAATTTACTACTATTATTATTAATCAACTTAAATATCCACAAATTGGGAGCTGGCTGGGCAGGCTATGGTACATCCAGAGAGTAGTATGCGGCTGTTTAAAAAGATAATTGTGGGTCAAATTAAACAATGTCATATCATGCTGTCGAGAAATAGGACAGAATGTGACATAGCATGTGTACATATTATGATGCTAAAAGATGCATGATTGAATAAAGACTGAAAGATAATAAGCATCAATGAAGATGTTTTCCTCTTAAAATTCTGACTTTTGTTTTCAGTTGAAAAAAAAAGAAAAAGAAAGCTGGGAGTGGGGGCGTCAGCTGGCAGAGTGCTCGCCTAGCATGCACAAAGCCCTGGGTTCCATGCCAGGTATAATGGCACACACTTGTCACCCTAGCACTAGGGATATAGAGACTGTAGGGTCAGAAGTTCAAGGCCATTCACTCTACATAGTGAGTTTGAGGCTAGCCTGGACTACATGAGACCCTGTCAAGCCAGCCAACCAGCCAACCAGCCAACCAACAAACGGCTGCTCATGACATGCTTTGAGGGACCTCCAGTGCTTGGCTATCCCCTGTTAGCAGCAGGCCCTGGGGGCTGGGCTCTCAGTATGAGGGGGGCTCAGAGGTCACATGACTGCCAACCCTCCAAGCTGGAGCCAGACACAGGATGTCCTCAAGCATCTACCCCAGCAATGTCAAAGCAGCCCAGCTGGCTCCTCCTCTGCCTAATTTGTGTCAATTGATTTCCTATTTTTAATTAATAATTCTAATTATGATGCAGCAAATTTACCCAACGGCCATGGCTGAATTAATCAGGGTCTATTGATTGGGGCTGTAGAGTTATCCCACGGTTTCTGACACCATCGATTTCCTGCTGGGAACAAATAAGAAAACACATGGAGGGCAGATGCGGCTGTCATCTTGCTGCTGCTGGGAGTCCTAAACTGGGTCCATAAGTACCTGCCCTCTACCCCTCTGCCCCTCCACCCTGCTGTCCCTCCACCCCTCCACCCCTCCACCCCTCCACTCATCAGCCACAGCCACTAAGGCCAGCAGATGTAGTGCTGTCTGTTCCTAGGAGGCCTGAAGTGGCAACAGCTCCGCCCTGGTACAGGGTCTCTGCAGAAAGCACAAGGGGCTTTGTTTAGGATGTATTCAGAATTCTATCCCCAGGGAGTGATTCTCTCCCATCTTGATGTAAAAGCTTCAAGAGTCTTCCCTTCAGTTTTCATCATTCTTGATGAAACCAAGAGTTGGGGAGGAGCAAGGTCCTGCCTGAAATAACCCACAGATTACAGATTAGGTGAAACTCAATCTGACCTTACCCACCTACAGGGGGCTGACTGGAAGGAGACTGGAGGGTGGGATTAGGTCTCATCCTGTGCCTGTCCCTACCCTCACCAAGTAGGGTCACACTGCAGTGCTATGTATGGCCTTGGTGAGCTCTGCCTGATCCGGCCTCCCTTTCTCCCTGTGTTTGCCTCTCTGCTCTTCCCCAGAGGCCTTGAGACTTCAGCAATGCCTCTACTTCTGGCATCACACCTACTTGATAACAACATGGTGAATAGTAGACTCTTACAGGCTCAAGTCCTCGGGCCCCAGAGCCCGTCTGCCCACGAGCCTTCTCTGTGCTGTCACTTTGTATCACAATCCAACCCAACTTTCAGAGCTCACCCAAGGACAGGGGAAGGCAGAAGAGGCCTGGGCCGCCTACTCCAAAGCCAACCGGTTTCCTTGACAGAAGGGAAAGGAGAGAGAACTCGGGAGGAGCTGACAATTGTGGGGACTGTGTGGGATGCATAGAGTGCCAAGGTAATGCTGTGAAGAGGCACAGTCAATAAACAGAAGAGACCTTGCTCCCGACACGGTCAGAGTGTCCAGGGAACAAATGAGAGTGCATTTGGATGCGGGCTGGCTTTAGGGAGAATGAACTGACAAAGGGGCTCAAGGTTGGAATTGTTGGTTGGGCCCCTCACTGACCGACTGGGTATTCCCAGACCTGTGCTTCGTGGTGTGTGTGTGTGTGTGTGTGTGTGTGTGTGTGTGTGTGTGTGTGTGATTGAATTAGGCTTCATGCTAGTCCAGTTTGATCTCTTTTTAACCTAATTACATCTGCAAAGACAGCCTCCAAATTAGGCCACATAGGCTCCAGGTGGACATGCATTTTGGGGGATGCCGCTCAATCACGGGGGAAACTATACCATCTCTCTTCCTGGGGCTTATTCCCAGTCTCCTGTGGCACCTTTATGGGCTTCCTGTCAGCCTGATAGTGACTGAGCTAATCTGTATCAAGTGGCTTGGAGGAGGAATGAAGTCCCACACCCCTGTCACCAGCTGGGACTAGTTGTTGGGGGTCCACAGTATATGTTCAACAAGCAGCTTTCTTGGGGAAAAAAATAACCCTTGTCACACCGATGGGTTTCTATGGTGTAAATGTTGCTACCACAGACAATTTCAAGTTGTCAAGGTGAAGGAACAGAAGACAGAGGTAGGAAGAGACTGCATACTCAGACAGCTTTAGAACATCACACACGGGGCTGGAGAGATGGCTCAGAGGTTAAGAGCACTGAATGCTCTTCCAGAGGTCATGAGTTCAATTCCCAGCAGCCACATGGTGGCTCACAACCATCTACAATGTGATCTGATGCCCTTCTCTGGCCTGCAGGCATACATGCAGGCAGAGCACTGTATATATAATAATAAATAAATAAATCTTAGAACATCACACACATAGATGCCAAGGACCCAGGGTCATGTAGAGGAGTCTCCATTCACAGTCATCCTGTGCCCTCACTAGCCAAGGCCCTTTCAGATCCATCACCTCTGATGACTACAGTAGCCAATCAAAACTTTTGCCGACTGAGGAAAGTGGGCAGCCATAAAAGGGACACCATCAAGATTCGAATTCAGACTCTGCCACATACTGCTATATCGTCGGGGGACATCACAGGATTAATCCTTTCTTCAGTCTTTCATTCCAAGTAGCTGAATAGCTTCTGTGACAGAGACTGGATCAAGGAAGTCATATGACAATGAAGAAGAAGGGCACACAATGTTGGTAGAGTTCTTGCTTAGCATGCCCAAAGCCCTCGCTTTCATCCCCAGGACTGCATAAGCCTGGTGTGGTAGTGCATGCCAGCAATCTCAGCATCTCAGGAGACAGAGGCAGGAGGAACAGAAAATCGAGGCCATCCTTAACTACATAGCAAGCTCAAGGCTAGCCTAAGCTACATGAGACCCAGCTACCATCCAACCATTGTAATGGTATCAGTTCTTCAGCTACACAAAGTGGGGAAAGTGTCTCTCTTAGAAACGGAAAGAGAACACGCGCGCACACACACACACACACACACACACACACACACACACACACACACAC
>OU015749.1:119387325-119403076 GCA_907169655.1 Acomys percivali | reverse complement strand
GGGTGAAGGGGTGGGGTGAAGGGGTGGGGTGAAGGGGTGAGGTGAAGGGGTGGGGTGAAGGGGTGGGGTGAAGGGGTGGGGTGAAGGGGTGGGGTGAAGGGGTGGGGTGAAGGGATGGGGTGAAGGGGTGAGGTGAAGGGGTGAGGTGAAGGGGTGGGAAAGAGATGAGATAGGAGCAGCCAGAGGCTGACACTTGAAGCTGGGATTCAGTGTACAAGTTTGTGTTTGTACATATGTACAGCCATATGTCGCAGGAAGGTGCTTTGGCCAATGACAAATTGTGTGTGCGACAGTGGCTCTGTGAGATTATACTGCCGAGTGGCATCACAGCCATCTCAGTTGGTCTACTCTAGTCACCCGACAACATATTTCTTGGTCTGTATCTCCACCATTTAGTAAAGCATGGTGGTATTTGAAACATTCTTCAATGAATGGTTTGAGAAATAAACAAAGGACAGCAGTAGCAGGAGGTGCTGTGGGGACTGGGGCTTCCTGAGAAAGGAGAGGAACCCTTTACCCCTGGACGCTCATACCAAGCAACAGATGCCTCACAGCAAGATGGTGTGGGAAGGGGATGGGTTATTTCCTGGGTTGCTGGGCCCTGTGCTTAAACCTTAGCCCAGGATCTGAGTGAGCCACACCTGAGAGCACGCTGCTGGGCATTCAGGAAGATAACTGCTGAGAAGGGAAGACAGAACAGGTTCTGAGCCAGTGAGCATCCACCCATCCCTCCACTCTCTACCCTCCCCCACCTGTTCATCCACACAGCACTGGAGTCAGGAGGCTTTGCACCTCCGCCCCCGGGCTCCTAGGTCTGCCAAGGCAGGAGAGAGTTCTCCCATCCCTCCTCCTGCATGTGCCTATAGCAGATTCTAGATGATAACAGCAGGATGTGTGCCTATAGGTCTGGAGTAGCCAAGAGAGGGTATGGGGAGTTTCTGCCACACTTAAGGCATTTTCCAAGCAAAGATCTGGACCTGGGCGGTGGTGGTGGTGCACACCTTTAATCCAAGCACTTGGAAGGCAGAGGCAGGTGGATATCTGACTTAGAAGCTACCCTGGTCTATAGAGAAAGTTACAGGGCAGCCAAAGGTACACAAAGAAACCCTGTCTCGAAAACTAAAACCAGAACCAGGACCAAAACCCAAACCAGACAAATCTGTAACCTTTCTACTCTGCACCTGAAATATCCTGGCTCTGACTCAGGAATCTGTGCTGAGCCTTAGGTTGTTGTATGAACAGAGATGATGGCTACCCAATTGTCCATGTGTCCTTCTCTGCCCTTTGTCCTGGCCAGTGGGCTATACCCAGAAGCTATATATCACCTCCGATGAAACATGAAAAAGAGGGGCTGACCCTAGCAGCACTCTAATGTAGCCCAGGCTGACTTCGAACTCACTACATAGCTGAGGATGACCTTGACTGCTGGTCCTTTTATCTTAAGGCTCCTGCCTGAGATGACAGGTGTGTACCTCTGTGGTTAGTTTATGTGGTATTGGGGATGAAACCTAGGGCCTGTGCATGCCAGGCAAATGCTCTACCAAGTGACCTTCATTCCCAGCTCTGCCTTCCTTGTCCGCAACAGTGACAGTGTTTTGGGTAGATGGAGTGCTTTACGGGGTACAAAGCACTTATGCACGCACCAGGCACTTGGAAGCTGTTGGGCAGCTGGTTCTATATAGCAAGGTGGAGGGGAAAGGGCTTTTGTTCCCAAGAGCAAGAAGTGGGTCTGAATCTTAGCTCTGCCTCTTACCGGCCTGAGACCTTGAGCAGTTCAAAAGCATCTCTGAGCCTCAGTTTCCTCATCCAGAAGATGGGGCTGACTCTTTCCTCCTCCTGGGCTGGGTTTAAAGCTCTGAGCATACAAAGGTCAGAGCATCAACCCTGCCCACCTCTGTCTTATGACCCATTAACAGCCTACTCCTTCCATGGTGTCCAGAGTGGACTTCTCACTCAGTTCCTTTCACATCCTCTCCATTTGAAGCCTCTTTCCATGGCCCATAAGCTGTTTGGAAAGCTCAGAAGCAAAGGACTGATGGCAAGCGGGGAGCCTGGGGTAGCCTGAGAGCCAACAGAACAGCTCCCTCCACGCCAGCCAGGCAGCCCAAATGGCAGGGCATCCTGGGCCTGCAGCCTGAGACCCTCTGCTTGCGTTAAACACCCTCCAGTAGGCCAGCATTGAGGTTTGAAGTGGACGGGACCACCTGAGCCTGGGAGCGTGCTGCAGGGCACCAACTCATGTCCCACATGCTGTAGGAAGAGCAGTCCTCTTCCACCTGCCCACGTAGAGCCTCTAGGAGCCCAGAGCTATGGCTCCCAATCATACAGTTACTGTAGGATGTCCCCAAGGGAGACTGAAAGGTACCTCTCTCTGAGGGGTTCAAAGGCCTGCATGGAAGAGGCAACCCTCTCTACAGCAGCAATTGTCAACCTGTAGGTTGCAACCCTTTGGGGGAGGGCTAATGACCCTCCCCCAGGGGTAGCATATCAGATATCCTGCACATCAGATATTTACATTACAATTTATAACAGCAGCAAAATGACAGTTATAAAGTAGCAACAAGATAATTTTATGATTGGAGGTCACCACAACATGAGGAACTGTACTAAAGGGTCGCAGTGTTGGGAAGGTTGAGAACCACTGGTCCACGGCCTAAAGGTGCTGCTGGATCTGACAGTCTTTTGCATTCATGGGCCTGGCTCAGTCCACTTGGATGATCAAGGGAAATACAGCACATGCCAACACTGTGGTCTGCTGACACCCAGTGACTGGCTTGTGCTGGGCACCCAGTAGGTGATCAAGAGGGAGGAGAAGGCTTGCCCCCCCCAACTCCCGAGAGGAAGATCATGAGCTCTAGGCAGCACCAGGCTGGTAACGTGACTCAATTGGAAAAGCATTTGCCTTACAAATGAGTTCAATCCCCACAGCTCACACAGGGAAGAGAAAGTCAGGTACAGGGGCTGAGTAGGTCAGTGGCAGAGCATTTGCCTAGCGTGCACAAGGCCCTGGGTTCAAGTCCCGGCACCACAAATTTTAAGAGGCCAGGTGTGGTGGTGTATGCCTGTTATCCCAGGGATGGCAAGATAGCAAAAGGATCTCTGAAGCTTGCTGGCCAGCTAGTCTGGCCTGCTTGGTAAAAGTTCCAGGTCAATGAGAGACCATGTCTCAAGTAAAAGGTGGAAGGTGCCTGAGGAACGATGCCAGAAGTTGTCCTCTGGTCTTCATTCTCCCCCCACCCCAACCCTACCCCCACCCCCACCCCTGTCTCTGTCTCTGTCTTTCTCTCACTCTCTGTACCTAAACACACGAACACAACTCCCGGTTGAGCTGCAAAGCAGTGTTCTGTTCCGTCCACAGCGCTAAAATCTTTGCAGGTCTCAACACACTTTGTTGGGGTCACCGCCCAGCACATCCATGTTACAGCTGGGGCCAATGGGCTTAAATGCCCCATGGCCTGTGATCTTGGACCTGCCTCTTCTTTTCCTAGAAGACACTGCAGGGGGAGCTCAACACATTTTCCCTCAGACAAGAGGAAGCAGACACCCGGACGGTTGCCCCAACCCCATCCCACACACAACCTCAAAGTTGTGGGACCTGCCACCTTTGGGATTCACAGGCAACCATTTCCAGGCTGGCTACAGTTCCTGGCTGGTTGCGAGCTGCAGCAGCTTGGAGGAAAGTGGGAAATGATTGCCCAGTATCTTCTCACTGCAGAGAAGCCCCTGTTGCTGCATCCAGCTTGGGAGGGGGGTGGCTGGGTCAGGCAAAGGGTCAGGGGGAGGGGCAAGGTGGGGAAGGAGGGAGGCTGCTGCACTTAGAGCTCTAATTTACAGATGGCAATTAGCTTCCTGAAAGGGCCAACCTTTCTGCCTTCTGCCTCCATCACTGGGGGAACTATTGACATTTAGCATCTGTGAGCTGAGGTGCCCATGAGAGAGCTTTTTTTTTTTTTTTTAAATAGGGACCTGTGGATTCACTCTCCTATCCTGGATGGATTTCACTGTCCGGAAAGGGGAAGTTGGCTATACTGGAACCAGTCTGTGAACTTTCTAGAAAACCAGATGTCAGTCCGTGGGGATTCTCACCCGCGTGGTTTCCGGAGACAGCTGGATCACCCCTTCATATTGTTCCCCATCTCACCTCATCTCTACTGCAGGCAGGAAGAGTTTGCAGCTGGGCATGGGGGTGTACACTGCAATTACAGCACTCAGGAGGCTGAGGCAGGCAGACTAACCCAAGTCGTAGAAGATGCCCGAGTGGAAGGGTAACCAGCCTCATAGGACGCATTTGCTAAGGGAGCTTGCCAAGGGGATCACGGAGCCTCGGCTCAGGTTCTGGGATTCAGGACCCCAGGGAAAGACCCCACAGACAAAAATGCCAAGTTTCGTGTCACACAGCACTTTCACACCTGCACTCCTTGCTGGGAACATGGCAACTTGCTCAACTATTATTAGATTGCTCTTCCAGTTGCAAACGGCAACTGCCCGTGCAGAGAGTGAGTACAGGGAAGGCCGACCAGGGGCTGAGAAAGGCAAGAAGAAGGCTGGGTCCTTGGAGGACCCCGAGTCTTCCGGGCCAGAAGAGCTCCTTCTATCTGAAGAGAGTTAGGAGCTGGCAACATGGCTTGGCAGGCAAGGGACCCTAGGCCGAGCCTGATAACGTCAGATTAATTCCCAGGACACACGTGGTAAGAAGAGAGAACTAAGCTTGGGCGACTTGTTCTCTGACCTCTGTAAATGTGCCATGGCATGCATGCAGACACACATGCCACATAGACGCATGGAATAAATAAATAGGACTGGGCATGGTGACACACACTCTTATTCTCAGCTTACAGGAGACAGAGGCAAGTGAATTTGAGGCCAGCCTAGTTTACATAGGGAGACCCTGTATAGACAGACAGACAGACAGACAGGGACTGGAGTCGGAAGCAGGAAAGCAGCAAAGACTTATGGGAGTTGACTCTGAGATCTGCCATTCTAGACGCAAGCCTATGACTCCCCCTCTTACGCCAAAGGGTTTGGTCTCAGCACCACTGAGAAGCTGAGAGGAACATGGAGAGGGAGCCGGGCTGTGCAGGCGTGGAGGCATGGGTGTGCAGGGGTGGAGTTTGAGGCAGGATCCCCTGGCTCCTTGTGCCTTGTGCTCTCATAGCTACCCAGAACTTAAGACTTAGGGGAGGGAAGAGGTGACCAAAGGCCATCTCAGGGCATTTCAGGCCACCTGAGGCCGTCTCAGGTACCTGCCCACTCAACTACTCATTTGGACTCTAGGAGTGCAAGTTGGGCTGTCTAGTGAAACTTCCCACATTTATAATAGATTTATAAGGCCGTGTGGACATGTTTGCTTTTTTTTTTTCCCAGTTCCTCATAAGTGATGCCATTACGGCAGCCATAACTCTTATTTACTCCATCAGCAGGCTGCTGGCATCGGCACAGAAATAGATTTGGAGAATTTATCTCATACACGCATCGTGAGGAGGCGACAAAGACGCACAGGTGAGATTTATGAGGGCGGGGGCCAGCATCTATCACCCCCACTTTCGCATTAAGGGCCGCTCCTCCAAGAGAGACATTACCCTTCTTAATCAGAGCAAAGTAATTGTTTAAACTTCCTCCCTGTGACAGCTCATCACTCCTCATTGCTCTCCAGGTGGGGCTGTGCAGGAGGCCCTGGGAGAACCGTGACATCAATGGCAAATTATGACCATGAGGTGGTGAGGGCAACTCTTTGGTCCTTGTAACTGCACCCCATGTCACTCTATGGGGGCCAAAGCCGAGGGGCCCTGCAGAATGGATGCCTGAATGTTTGCAAACATGTCTGATTGCTTTGTACGCTGAAAGAGCACCAAGGCTTTCAGCCTCAGCCACATCAGTGCCGTTCCTGATCTCTGATCCCGGCTGTTCTGTTTTTTTCCTCTGCTCAGAACGCCTTTTCTCTGTGCCAGGCCTAGCCCATTATCTAACGCCTGCTTAAATCCTGCCTCGTTCTGACCCTGCAATAGCAGGAAGGAGTTGGTGGATGAAGAGGACGAGGCACCACGGCCCTGACTCTGTCACTCCTGCTGGGGGTTTCCAGAGCTTCCCGCTTGGAAGGTCACTCAGCCTCGCAGCTCTCGGGGGCATCCCTTCTGCAAACCATATGCTACTTTTAAATCTCCCCAACTCTGGCTACGTAGGAGACTCCTCCAGGAAGCTTTTGGAAAAAAAAAAAAATTACCTACGCTTCGCTCCACTCCTGACCCAACCAAGTAGCATCTCCGGGATGGGGCCTGGTGTCAGCAATGTTTAATGTCCAGGGTTTGGGAGATCACCTTAGGGCCCCCCCCATGACCTGATTTATAACTAGTGATAAATGTGCTCAACAGATGGGTGGCTACATGAATATAGAAATGGTCAGGCAGAGAGGTGCATGGATGAAAAGATGGAAGGACGGGTATGTGGGTGGTTGGGTAGGCTGGTGAATGTGTGTGTGGAGGAATGTATTAGTTACTTTTCTGTTGCTGTGATAAAACACCATGACCCAGGCAATTTATAGGACAGTGATTTTCAGCCTTCCTAATGCTACAACTCTTTAACATAGTTTCCCATGTTGTGATGACCCCTAACCACAAAATTATTTTTGTTGCTACGTCATAACTGTAATTTTGCTACTGTTTTGAATCATAATGTAAATATCTGATATGCAGTATATCTGATATGTGACCCCCGGCCGGGGGGGGGTGTTGGGTGGGGTGGGGTGAGAACCGCTGTTATAGAAGGAAGGGTTTATTAGGTTGTACGGTTCCGGAGGGTTAGAGTCTATGACAATGGAGTGAAGGGAGCAGGCAGCAGGCATGGTGGCTGGACCTGAAACAGAGGACTCTTGCCACAGCTGCAAGCACCAAGCTAAGAGAGTAAACAAGAAACGACTTGGGTCTTCAAACTCTCAAAGCCTACCTCCAGTGACAAACCTCCAAGGAGGCCACACCTCCTAGGCCTCCTCAAAGAGCTCCACCAACTGGGGACCAGGCATTCTAGTTCCCAAGACTGTGGTGAGCATCTCATTCAGACACCATAGGGGTGAGTGGAGGTAACTGGATGCTTCCCTGTAACCACTGGGGTAACCTGGTCTTAACTGGATGCTTCCCTGTAACCGCTGGGGTAACCTTGTCTTCTTATCTAGACCAGGAGATGCCTTAGGGCAAGGATTTCACATGTCTTAGGCTTCTCCCCAGTGCTTAGCATGGAGCCAAAGGTATTCGAGGGTAGACCAATATGCTTGCATGTTAAATCATGATACTGGGAGAAGGGGGCACTAAAACATGGCATCTTCAAGTCAACTTGCCTTAGATGTCCTACAGTGTTAGTAGTGGCAGCAACAGTGTGGCAGGGTCAAGTGGCTCAGGTAAATTTTAAAGTGCGGTAGACATGGAAGAATGGCTTACACCTGTTAGCTAATTTCTCCAGTCAACAGCAGTGTCCCCAACCTCCCTTGGGCTGCTACTAGTCATTGGCCATCTTAGCTTTGGGGACATCGTAGTGGCTACTCAGGGCCTGAGATTCCCCACTCTGGATATCCTTGAACCCTAGCATGGCCACCATCCCCTGGTCCTTTCTCAGTCATCCTTCCTAGGCCCTTGGGTCCTCCAGAGACCTTGACTTTCTCCTGCTGGTGTCCCAGCAGCTGTCCTGGCAAGTTTGGCTGTGCCCTGTCACCACTGGCTCTCTCAAGCACTGGCAGACACAGTAGCTCCTGCACCAACAGCAGCCCCAGCAGGCCAGCACTGGACTTTCACTGTGGCCTCTCAAAACCTCATGGCTGGTCAAAATCTTCTTGGTTTACAGTTCCCTGCATTTTCCATGAGTCTCTCTACAAGGCTGATCCTCATAGGTGCCCTTGGCCTTGGTACCCACACTTTCCTGCTCCAGACCAGCACTCCTCCCTACAGGTTTTCCGAGTTTTTCAACAGGGTGGGAGCCTTTCCCCGACTCCAGGCATCGGCACCTGCAGGAAAACGGCCCTTTCCCACTCCAGCCTCCTCCCAGTCAAGTTCAATGACTCACCCCATAAAAACATCCAGGCCCAACTAGAGGAGGGTCCCCCACTGTCTCAAGGGAGAGTAGGTGGCCTGGGAAATGGAGAAGGGAAACTAATACCCATTGTCCAAAGGAGCTATCACAGGTCTCAGCGTGAAGAAAGCACACAGAAGGTCATCTGGGCTGTCTTTATTCTCTGTGACGTGGAGTGGTGGGACCCTAAGGAGAAACCACCTCTGGAGATCTGAGGCATCCCACACACCTGGGGTGCAGCTAAGATTCCTAGGTGATGGATGGCAAGTGAAAGGAGGGAAGGAAGGGAGAGAATCTAGAGAGAAGATTACATGAAAGGAAAAAAAGGGAATAGGCTGCTATTTGAAATTTGTTTGTTGTTTTTAGATTGTTGAGATAGGGTATCCCGTAGCCCAGGCTGGCCTTGAATTTGCTAGGTGGCCGAGGGTGACCTTGAACTTCTGACTTTCATGCCTCCCTCACTTGAGTGCTGGGATCACAGATGCGCACCACCAGGCCCAGTTTTGTCCAGTGCTGGGATAGAACCCAGGGCTTTTTGTGCATGTTAGGCAAACACTTCACCCACGACGGAACTACATCCCTAGCCAGGGGATAAATAGCTCTTGATTTTATAAAAAGTGAGTATCTAGAAGCAGGCAAAGAAAGCAGGGGATATTTCCAGTGTAGACACAGTGTCTACAAAGATGGTAGGCATGGGACATAAGAGCTGGGGAGCTGGGTCACCATCATGCAGTATCTAACCACACAAAGAAGAGTAAATTTCACCAGTCTTGATAAAATATCCTCCGAATTCCAAAAGGAATTGCCCATTGCCCTCATGCACGGCTTATAGTCAGATGGTGCCAGTTTCTCCCCTGATAAGCCTGCGGACTCTGAGTCTTCAGAGTACCTACGAATACGATGTATAAACACCCAGGGCCACTGGCACTAAAGATTCAATAAAACGATGGAAACTCATAGGCCCGGGATAAAGCTCGTTTAAAGTTCATATTCTTTAGCTAATGCTGCTTTCAATTATGCTCACCCATTTTAAGCTGCAAAAGATGTAATGTTAATCAAACATTTAATTTGCAAGTGTTTTTCTTCGTAAATGTCATGTACAAGGAGACACTCAGACGTGAGCCACAACATAATGGCTCGAGGTGCCTCATTTGGAAGTGTGTGTTTACGCTGGGTTGTGAGAGTGTGTGGGAGACAGGCGGCCTCCTCTGGCCCTGATGCTCTGCGAGTACCTCTCTTGTTGCCAATCGGGGAACATTCAGAAAATGAACCGGGAGCCACTTAGAATGTTTGGTAACATTCGAGTCTCAATTCAATTTTCCCAGTCAAGATCCGGCCCCTGCAGCCTGTGCTGTGATTCAAGGACCGAGAAAGGGGAACCACCACCTTGTTGTTGAATGACTAGTTATTAAACGGCAATCGTGACACCTGGTGTGGCCTTTCTAGGAAACAGGCCAGCGTTGATGTGTTCTGGAATGTTCTGTGGGAAACTTCCATCTCTCTCCTGGAGGTGCTCACAGCATAAGAGCAGCTCGGCATGCCCTAGGTGGGGGAACGAATGAGTAGTGGTGGTTCCCAGGCTGTCTGACTGGAGCACTGGGGCAGAGCTTTGGGGACCAAAGGGTAACAGCTGTGACAGGATGATGTCCACCTAGTTCCCCCTTCCCCAGGTGGTTTGTGGTGTCTGGTACTATGAGACCATCCCTGTGCTCCAGTTAGTGCCCATCCCATACTCCTGGCCCGGGAAACCTCTAATTCCTCTCATCGCTTGCTGCTCTGCATTGGCGAGATGGGGGAGGGCGTGAGAAGACCAGGCAGGGTGAAGGGGAGGAGACAGGAAACAAGGTTGAACCTTTGGAGCCTCATTTTTCCTCATCTGTAAGATGGGACATCAAAAATGTACGCTGTGGCGGGGACTGAGAGTCTAGTTGGTGAAGTGTTTGCCTTGCACGAGGTTTATCCCCAGAACGTATGTAACAATGCCAGGCATGGTGGCATGCACTTGTGGTCTCAGAGGTGAGGAGATGGAGACAGGAGGATACCTGGGACTTGCTGGCCATCCAGTTGGACCTAACTGGTGAGCTTTAGGCAGTGAGAAACCCTACAGCAAAGGAGATGGACAGTATTCCTGAGGATGACACCGAAGTTATCTGCTGCCTTACACATACATACTTGCACACACCCATGCATGTGAGTACATGTGTATGTGTGTGTGTGCATGTACACACACATGCATATGTATATACACACACTTACATGTACACCCACACATAGGTGCATACTCATAAGCACACACAAATGCATATAAATACATGCTATACCTTTTATCTAAAGGTCATGCGATCACAAAGCCCTGCCCTACACCTTACACGTACCAAGTGCTCAGTATATGTCAGCCCCTGCCCGCAAGAACCAAACACACCCGTGAGCACACTCACGCAAGAGAAAACTGTGCCCAGCCCTGCATTTTAAGCCTTAAGCTTTCAACTCCTGGGTTAGGCAGAGAGCTCTCCATCTCCTAAGAAGAAAGGAGGCCCCTGCTCCAGGGCACATTGGGCTACAGGTGCCAGTAGCACAGACACATGGCAACACTGAAGAGCACAAGTCAGTGCAGTGCAGAAGGCTAGATAGAGCCTTACGTCCAGCTCAACTGGAAGCTGACCATGTGACTTCGGGCCTCAGTTTCCCTATTCGTAACACAGATGGAGTGACATCGACCCTCTCCATCTTCTCTCTTGGTCCTGTCATTTCTGACTCTGCTCTGGGATGCCAGGAACGACACTCCGGCAAGCCGCATGCAGACTTTCCTGGCTGGGAAATTAATTCAGTCTTTGGTGTTGCAGTCTATAAATTACCGGCCAATCTGTTTCAGGAATATTAAGGGAACGTTTTGTAAATCGCTGCTTGCATTCAATGGTGCAAAATAAAGGTTCTAGAGATCCAGATGTTCATCTTACTTAAAGACACCACAAGGATCCATCTTACCCCCCCCACCCCACCCCACCCGCCTTTCCATCACTTCAGGGGCTGACTCCCGGCTTTTCCTTGCCCCATCTCCTGTTCCCGAGAGTCCCTGTCCCCATATTCAAAGCAGAGACTTTGGCAAAGCTAAGGGAGGAGAGGGTGAGGGTGCTAGGTGGCTGGAGCCAGCAAGTCCCTTTGGCCAGCAGCTCTCCTGGGGCAGAGGGCAGCCTGGCTGTCTCTGAGACCCTGAGAAAAAGGCCGGGGAAGTTAAGCTGTCTTTTACGGTAATTGGTTCTGACAGCGTAACAGGTTGATTCGTCTCTGCTGTGCAGGTTATTTGGGAATTGCTCAGTAGGCGGAGTCCCAGAGGACAGATTCTAATCCCTTGTAAACTTGAATGAGGCCTTAGTGAAACCTCCAGGCAGGTGACTGCAAATGCACCCCCCACCCTTCTCCTTCAAGGACACGCAATGGCTAGAGTGGTAGAGATGAAGACCACGCCGCTGGCCACAAGGCAGAGGAACCCTGCTACTGGAAGACACCTTTGTGGCAGAGACAGAAAAGCCTCCCCTTGCCCTCAAATACACAGGCATTCTCTTAGGGATGACCGTCGGTGACCTTCAGGATCCTTGACACACACAGTCATGAAAACAACTATATAAAGTAGGATAAAGACACTCGTGCAGCAAGATGGGGTCCGTCAACCTCCCATCCTGAAGTATGGGGGCTCATGGGGCTCCCACTTATCCCTGAGGACCCCATATGCAGATGATGATGCCGGGAGAGGGAGAGACACTTTTGTCGGTGATGCAGCCACCGGTCAGGCACCCCTCACCATCCTCCTGCAGGCAACCCTGATTACCTCACTAGTTCACATGATAAAGGGGGGCCAGCTGGGAAGAGGAAGAGGATCTGCAGGAGTGTTGGGGGGGTGGGGCACAGGAGAAGATAATGAGGTCACCATGATCAAAACACGTTACATACATGCACATAAACTGTCAGGTCCAAAGGAAACTCCATTTCCCCAGATTCCAAAAGGCCAAAGGGACAAATGGCTATCTGTAGTCTATCAGCATACCAAAGCTCATGCTGGCCTCTAGGCTCCCTCAGTACCACAAATACCTGTGACACACTTCAGAGTCCATGCTAGCAAGCTAGCTCTTCTCACCCTAAACTCCCTCCAGCTCAGGGGCTTCCCTCCCCACAGTTACACATTCTCCTGATAGCCCTGCTATTATTTGTAATGTCCTCCCCCTTTGTCCTCCTGTCTGCCTTCCCACTCTCTTCCTCTCTGTCTCCATTTCTCTGTCTGTCTATCTGTCTCTCTACCTATCTGTCTGTCTGTCTCCTGCTCTTCCTCTCTCCATGTTCCCCCCTCTCTCTGTTCTGTTTCTGCTCAGTCTCTTTCCTTCTCTCTCTCTGTTCTTGACTCTTCCAGATGCCTCTGGTTATTCTGTCTCTCATATCTACAATAAAGAAAAACCTTCCCTTTAACCATGACATGTCGTCAGTTTATACAAAAACGTCATAATGAAATCCATTATGTATAATTAATATATGCTAATTTACAAGTTTTAAAATATACTTGCACAGGGCCAGGTTCTTGAGTAGAATTAATAACCAAATGTACCCTTCTAGTGGGGGTCTCCTCAGCACTATATTACAATAGCTTATCAGGAAGTTATTTTAATGCAGGGCCATAAACAGCGTATCAGGTGACAGCTTTATTTCCCAGGAGTTAAATATTAATTGCCACACAAAAGGAATATAAAAGCGACACCAGGAACAAATTTCCAGGCTTCCTGCAAAGTGGAAAGAATTCTTTAATATGTGTATCTTCACAATCTGGTGCACACAGAGGCTTAATTAAAAAGCACGATCGTTCAACCACATTTCTTCCTTCTTGATGGCTTCAGTGCTACAACCATCCAAATGGAAGCGAGGACCATTCCTGCAAGATAGACTGGCTCTCAATAAAGCATTACATCCCTCCGCCACAGTAGAGGCCCTGCCATAAATGGATGATATCAGAATCTGGGCTCTGCAGAAAGGCAAATGCAACTTTACCTAAGAGCCTTAAAATGTTTTAACTAGCACTTCAATCAAGGCTGCAGGTTTGAAATGTGGCACTAAACACACTTCTCCGAGAAGCTGCTTTCCCTCCACACCCCCGAACTAATAAATCTGAAAGGCCTACTTAGGCTAAGACAAGCTGGGAGCTGACGAAGCAGTTTCGGGAGCTAGGGGCTGTGGGGGAGTGTCCCTCTGAAGGGGACAGAGCTATGGGTCAGGCTCCGGAGTTTCCCAGGGCAGTGAGGCAAGGGGCCTCTGTGGGGCTATGGGTAACACACCTAAGCTGTGGCATGCCATGAGATAAGTCCTTCAGAGCCTCCTCCCTGGGTCAAGAGGCCTCCAGGAAGGTATGAAAGCACCCCTGGGTGCCCAACCATACCTCTCTTGAAAGAAGGAAGTGAGGGTGGGGTCACCCCGCCCTCACTACGGGTGGCCCTACTGCAGCACAAGCGTCACCCCTCTGGGAAAGCCTTCTCTGGCTACTGGAGTGCTGTGAGCTATTGTGAGAATGCCTGATCTGGATAGGATGGTCTGAGCCATGCTCTTGAGTCCTTTCCAGTCACTTCCCTATAGGACTGCCCTGCTATCTCAGTTCCTTCACCAGGACCTCCGTTCCAGGATTCTGAACTATATCTATCGATCACAGGCCCAACTCCTGCCTATACTGATGATTGATAAATATATGACCGCTCTGTCTCTGTTTCTGTCTGTCTCTGTCTTTCTGTAACACACACACACACACACACACACACACACACACACACACACACACACCGAC
Organism: Acomys percivali; assembly: GCA_907169655.1. NCBI lineage: Eukaryota > Metazoa > Chordata > Mammalia > Rodentia > Muridae > Acomys > Acomys percivali. The sequence goes on along the minus strand of OU015749.1, from coordinate 119,389,209 downwards.
CATGTTGGAGGAGCCTGCTTCATCCCTGACTCCATTGAGAGAGAGCATCTCAGGCCCCTTGCTTGGTATGGAAGGTGAACGGGAGGGTGTGTCATGGTAGCACAAGCACTGTGAACCCAGGCTTGTGCTGGTCCCTTCCCCTGCCACCTCCCCCACTCAGCTCTAGGTCAGGTCTTTGTGACCCTCAGGCTCTGCTCTCTTAGGCTCTGTATTGCCAACCTCATTAGAGTCCTGCTGTCCCTTCCCCGGGCCCAGCGTTCCTGTGGAGGAAAGTCTGCCCTGCTTAGCACTCCTTATTTTGTTAATTGGGCTTTAATGCTCCTAGGCCAAGGGGACAGGAGCTCATCGGCTGCCATGTTTGCTCCAAAGTCTTGCTGAGGACATCAGGAGAAGCGAGGAGCTTGGCTTAATGAACAACACCTGGCCTTCATTACCAGCCTGTGCTGACTCAGCCTCCCCCCTTGCCTCCCCCCCCCCCCCCCGGCCCCCCCCCCCCCAACCCCCTCTTTGGGGGGGGGGGGGGGGGGGGGGGGGGGGGGGGGAAGTGACACACCCATCCACCAGGCTCAGGAGTGAACCAGCAGGTCCCAGACCACACCCCCTGCCAAAGACTCCCCCAGCACTCTCTGCCCCTGCCTTGGAGCTCTTCCTTCTAGGCAAAGCTGAGTTCCCAGGCAAGGGGCTAAAATGCTGATTTATAGATCTAATTACAATAAAACAAACAAGCTGGAAAGGGGGCAAATCTGCTTTCACGTTCAAAAGGCAGCCCTGTCTCCCTGGCCAGGGTTCTCAGGGATGCTGGGAGACAGGGAAGGAAAGAGGCAGAGCTGGGGAGACCTGGGAAGAGACAAGTGAGGGGCAGTCGGGGATGTGTCCTAAAGGCAGGGGATGGAGAGGTGGGGAGAAGGGTCAGGGATAGATGGCCAAGACAAATGGAGAACAGAGATGAGAGACAAGGAAATAGGAACTGGGGACACTAAAATGGAGACAGGAAAACTGATGCCAGGGCCACTGAAATGGGACAAGGGACACAAAGAATGCCGAAGGGTCAGATGAACGGGGTCAAAGAGGGCACAGAGGTCAGGAAGGTGAAGGACAGAAAGACAGAGATATAGGATCAATGCTACCCAAGAAAGCGGCAGAAGAGACGAGGGCCACAGCACAGTGTCACCTCCTGGTGACTATCTAGATGTAAAACCTCACATGCGAGTTTATGTGGTTAGACACCTGGTCTCCAGCCGGTGGTGCTGGTATTGTATAAACTTTGGGAAGTGGGGCTCAGTTGGAGGAAGTCGGTCCCCTCGAGGTTTCATAGACCGAGCACCACCTCCTGGTCTCTCTCCGCTCCTGGTCTGCTGAGGCGTGGATGCGCAGCTGTCCTACAGCCTACTGAGGTGAAAGCACAGCTGCTCTGCACCAAGCCTCCCCCACTGTGATGGACTGTACCCCTTTAAACTGTGAGCCAAAATATCCAGCCCCCTAAGCTGCTTCTTGTCAGGTCATCGGTCACAATAGCAAAGGAACTCACATACAGCCGAACCCTCTTCAAGTCATGACAGGAGGCCCCAGGGACTCATGAGAGAACCAGGCAGCAGGAATCTTGGTCCTAATGGAACATTCCTCCCAGTAGCAGGAGACAGAGAATAAATGTAACACATTAATATGTTTTATGTTATGGTAAAAAGGGTTTTGTATGGGGACACAGGGACCAGAAACTTTGGGGCAACTTCCCAATGATCCCAGGCAGGTGTACCCATCCCTTCAACATGATGACACAATATTGTCTTCTAACACCTTCACACCTGAAAGCTGTGCAGTTCTGTTACAAAAATATAATCACACACACACACACACACACACACACACACACACACACACACACAC
>OU015749.1:119363678-119387315 GCA_907169655.1 Acomys percivali | reverse complement strand
CACACACACACACACACACACACACACACACACACACACACACACACACAGACCATCTCATCTCATTGTGCTTTAAGGAAGGTTACCATTTTGTGCTAGACTACAGACTACATTCATAGCTATCCATGGCCTGCACGTTAGGCAGGACTGACTCAGAGGTGGTGACAGCTCCCTGGGGAGTTGACAGCTGAGGAGTAGCCCATGCTCCCAACCTGCAGACTCCCTATGGCCTTGGGACATGCTTGCCACGAAGCAAGCATGGCACAGGTAGGGCATCCCTCCTGGGTCACATGATATATAAAAGCTTCCACATCTCCAGCCCGTCTTAATAAGACATTTCCTTTGTGGCCTCTAGGAAGAGGCTGAGGAGGTTTACAGGCAGGATCACAAACACCTGTAGTAGCCCCTAGAGACAGATAGCAGCCAGCCCTAGCTGACCAACTGCAGGGCAGACCAAAAGTATGGCCACCGAGACAGACCTACCAATGACTGGGGTCCTGATTGCAAGTGGGTTTTCCTCCGTTAGGTCCACAGCCACCTTGGTTACAACCTTGTAGGAGCTTGAGAAGAGGGGCCCAGGCAAGCAGCACCCAAACTCCTCACCCTCAGACACTAGGACACAATAAACTGGTATGGGTTTATAGCATCACATTTCACTAATTTCTAATCCAGGAATAGAAAATTAAAGCAAAAGGACGGGCTATGTGAGGTGTTTTGAGGGAAGAATGAGAGGCAGAAAGCACAGCTAATGCAAAGGTCCTGAGGTGGAAAAGGAGCCTCAGGACATCAGAATAGGTTGGGCCAGAGGGACCAGAAAACCACCATAGGAGATGAGGTTGAGGAATGGTTTTTGTTTGTTTGTTTGTTTGTTTGTTTCTGAAAGTGACAGACATTTTATAAAACTATCTGTGATGGCTAGTGTTGACTGTCAGCTAACAGGATCTCACCGGGAGACAGATCGTTGGGTGAGTCTGTGAAATGGTTTCTAGACTGGGTAATTGAGTTGGGAAGACCCACCAAGTGCAGAGGTACCATTCTGAGGGCTGGGGTCCTGGCCTCCATTAAAAAAAAAAAAAAAAAGGAGAAAGAGCTGAGCTCCAGCAACTCTCTTCTCTGCTTCCTGATTGCGGACACTCCCGCCTCTGAGCCTTCCTGGCCATGATCCCTCAGAGACTTCAAGGGATCAACCCTCACTCCCTCCCAAACTATTTCTTCACAGGACTCTTATCACAGCAACAAGAAAAGCACTAAAATACATTAGCCTCTTCTGATTATGGAAACAAGTGTTTTCAGATAGGAACTCACAAACTACAAGAAGAGCGAGGCCAGATGAATGAATTCCAAACAGTACAGCTGTGTCCTGAGTCCCAGCTGATGTAGGAATGGGGCACGCATCCACTGCCACAGAATTCCATTTTTATACAAATGCAGGTTGCATAATCTCAAGCCCATTGCTTTTATTCCTAGACAAATTGATATTTTTATTTGGAAGCACTCCAGGACCTGCTTGAAGCTTTAAATGTCATTTCTAAGTGGCCTCTAGAGGCTTGACGCAGAAGAGGGACCTGCTACTGTGATCCACGTGTCAGAGTCCCCGCAGGCGCCTGGGTGGAAGGAGCTATGGGGGGAGGGGGGGGGCGTGACAAGAGCTGCTGGTGGAGAGCATCCTAGAGCCAGCTGTGTGACTCTCGGTGGGTCATGTGACACCTTGTTAACTTCCCATCAGCCATCCCTACCTCACAGTCTGGTCTTCAACCGCAAGCAGCAGAGACGCCAGGCCACAGGTTCTACCTTAAACCAGTATGTGAGCCCTTAACACTACTTAACTACACCTACTGACTACAGGCCAGGCCCCGGGGCCAGGATTCCTCTCTTTCAGCCATTTCTGCCTGGGTAGGGCTTGGTGGAGACACTAAGGTTTTGTGGGTATCTTCCGTCATTAGCCCCCAAGTGTAGGATTTCAGTTTGAGCTTTTAGCTTGTCCATAGCTGTTAATTGTTTCGTGAGGGGTGTGGCTTTTGCTAGCTGGTAAGGCCTTCCTCATGCAGCATGGAGAGGGGCGTGGTCTGGGGCTCTGAGGATATAAATAAGGGCCCAGAGAAAGCGTGGTGTGGCGTGCGGTGTCGGCATGTACCAAGTAGCAGTTTGAAGAGACCAGAGACGGGTGGTGTGGTAGTTTAGAGCAGACGGATGGAGAGAAATGCCTTGGGGCCCAGTGGCTTGGAGGAGACAGAGATTGGTGTAGCCTCAAAGACCCTAAACAGCCAATAGAAGTAAAGGGGCCCCCTCTCCCCGACTAACCTTCTCTCTCCTATATAGGGTTGGGAGGTTGGAAGGGAAGTTGAGGCCCAAACACCTCAAATAAAGTAGAGTTAAAATAGAGTTATGGATGGCAGTGGCGCATGCCTTTAACCCAGCACTTGGGAGGCAGAGGCAGATGGGTCTCTGTGAGTTCAAAACCAGCCTGGTCTACAGAATGAGTTCCAGGACAGTCAGGGCTACACAGACGCTGTCTCAAAAACAAACAAACAAAAAAAACAAAGGTGGGGAGGGAGGGCTACATACTCTTTTTAATGAAGCAGGGTCTCTGCTTAGCCTGGGGTTTGGGGACTAAGCTAGGTTGGGTGGCCAGTACGTTCTCTGCCTACCAAGCCCTGAAATCAAAGCACGTACCACCACATTTGGATTTTCACATGGATTCCAGTGCTAAGACTCAAGTTGCAATGCTTGCGGGGTAAACATCTAAGTCAGCCATCTCCCCAGCCTCTGTTTATACATTTACTTATTTATTTATTTATTTTTGTCTGTGTATATATGTGCATGCACATTTGGGTGGTTGAATACGTGCAGAGTTCAGAGGACAACCTGTGGGAGTTGGTTCTCTTCTTCCACTGTATGTATTCCAGGAAATTGAGCTCATGTTGTCAGGCTTGGCAACAAGTGCCTTAACCAGGGGAACCATCTTAAGTACAGCCTTAAGTAACGTGTGTGTGTATATGTGTGTATGATTACGTATAAACTCATAACTAAATATTATATTTAAATATTTTGCTTTTTAAATTATATATATATATATATATATATATATATATATATATATATATATATATATGGGAGTGAAGAGTTGCATGCGTGGTGTCCTCAGTTCCAGAAGAGGGCATTGGATCCCATGGATCCCATGGAGCTAGAGTTACAAAAGCAGGTTTGAGCCATTTACCACGGGTATTGAGAATGGAACCTGGGTCCGCTGCAAGAACAACATACTCTTAAGGGCTGAGCCATCGCCCCAGCCCCAGCTGAAAGAGGAAGCCATAGAAGGGGGCAACTACTGCAAGGATTAAACAAACAAACAAACAAACAAACCTCAAATATGCAAATTAGTTTTGCTGCACTTTGTCTGTAAAACCCACCGTGACAGACAGAGTGAAGTCAGCTGTACGGATTCATTGACAGAGAGAACACAGGTATAAATGTTCAGCTTGTTTCCAGAACTCCTCAAGAGTCTTTCTGCCCAGTTGTTGCTGGTAAATAAGCGATGACAAGTGAGGACTAAGGCCACACCCACCACAGCCCCTTCAAACAGCCACACTAAATTTTATCCCACAAACTTGAATGGCAACTTTGGTTTGGTTTGGTTTTGTATTGCTGTTTTTTATTTGGTTGGGTTTTTTTGTTTGTTTGTTTGTTTTGTTTTGAGACAGGGTTTCTCTGTGTAGCCCTTGGCTGTCCTGGAACTCGCTTTGTGGACCAGGCTAGCCTCGAACTCACAGAGATCCACCTGCCTCTGCCTCCCTGAGTGCTGGGATTAAAGGCGTGTGCCACCACGCCTGGCCTGAATGGCAACTTGGAACACATTACTTGTGATGGGAGGACATGGTTCCCTTCCTGTGCCTTGCAGAACCGGGACATGGAGCACGAGCTTCTGCCATTCCAAATGCTTCCTCCAGCGAGTGTGGCAGAGCTGAACTACCACTGCCTCATGCCTGGGAATGCTGCTTCACAGAACTTGCTCTTGCTTATGCTTCCCCCGTCGCCCCTGCTTCCCTCCCCGCCCCCCACCCCACACATAGCTTTGGCTGTCCTGGACTCACTTGTAGACCAGGCTGGCCTTGAACTAACACTGATCCACCTGCCTCTGCCTCCAGAGTGCTGGGATTAAAGGTGTGTGCCACCACACCTGGCTCATTTATGCATTTTTAAAAATATATTTTATTAATTTATTATTATTACATCTCAGTGGTTATCCCATCCCTTGTATCCTCCCATTCCTCCCTCCTTCCCATTTTCCCCTTACTCCCCTCCCCTATGACTGTGATTGAGGGGCACTTCCTTTCCCTGTATATGCTCATAGGATACCAAGTCTCTTCTTGATAGCCTGCTATCCTTCCTCTGAGTGCCACCAGGTCTCCCCATCCAGGGGACATGGTCAAATATGGGGCACCAGAGTGTGTGAAAGTCAGACCCCACTCTCTGCTCAACTGTGCAGACTGTCCTATCCATTGGCTAGATCTGGGTAGGGGTTCGAAGTTTACTGCACGTATTGTCTTTGGCTGGTGCCATAGTTTGAGCAGGACAGGAATTCCCGAAATTTGTGGACAAATGGATTGAACTAGAAATGATAATAATGAGTGAGTTAACCCAGAAGCAGAAAGAGTCAAATGATATATACTCACTTATATCTGGACACTAGCCCAAGGGGCATGTCCCATGAAAATCTTCACTCACTAGGAAAGTGGGACAGAGGAGAGGATATCCTATTGGAACTCTAGATGAGAGAAGCATGGGAGAATGGCAAAGTAGAAGGATCCAGAGGGTCCCAGAAACCTACAAGAACAACATTATGATAGGCAGATTTGGGCCCAGGGGTCCTGCTCAAACTATAGCACCAGCCAAAGACAATACGTTTATGTATTTTTTAAAGATATATTTATTTATTATATATACAGTGCTCTGCCTGCATGTATGCCTGCATGTACACCTGCATGTGAGAAGAGGGTACCAGATCTCAATATAGATGGTTGTGAGCCACCATGTGGTTGCTAGGAATTGAACTCAGGACCTTTGGAAGAGCAGTCAATGAGTGCTCTTAACCTCTGAGCCATCTCTCCAGCCCCACGTTTATGCATTTTTAAGTGTTGCTAATCTGTTCTCTTTAGGCAGGATCGAGACCAGCAGTTCTCAATCTGTGGGTCACAACCTCTTTGAGGGTCAAATGATCCTTTCACGGGGGTCACCTAAGACCATCCTGCATATCAGATGTTTACATTTCTCCTCATAACAGTAGCAAAATTACTGTTATGAAGTAGCAATGATATAATGTTATGGTTGTGTGTCACCATGACATGAGGAAGTGTATTAAAAGGCTTGCAGCATTAGGAAGGTTGAGAACCACTGATCTAGACTGTTCCATCAGAGCAGGATCTGCCACTCAGCCTGGGGCTCCAGCACTAACTTGGGGGCTTCTACAGGGACTGGGTTTTCCTATGAAGCTCCAGCCCACCGTGCACCGGTCTCACCCCCAGGCTCTTCCTACAAACCACTGCCCACTGGGCCCCAGTGTCTATGGGGACCCTCGGGTTTTAAGGGGGTAAATCACAGACCTCTAAATAGAGGGGAGAGCAGAAACAAACATTGCCACAGGCAAGGTGGGTGAGGACCCCATTTCTCATCACAATGTACCTCTCCATCCACCTCACCTCGTGTGACAGGCCTTGGCAACAGTCAGCAGTGGGATTGCAAACAAAACTTCACAGTGTACAAATAAGCAATGAAATTATAGAAACAAATCACAAGCCTGTTTATTCCATGATGTGGCTGGCGGGGGTAGGGGTTAGTGTGGGCAGAGGGTGGCAGGGGTCGGGTATGGTGCGGGGTGGGGGGTGCGGGCAGAGACAGAGTCATGTTTATCTCTGCAGCGCAAAGGGGAAATGCCAGAAGAGACAGTAAGTGCTTTCTCTAGGGATAAAGCCACAGGTCCACCTAACTCCCTCTCCTGATTTTGGCTGTTACCATCCTGTGGGTCCCAGAGCCCACTGTCCTGGGGACACTATTGGGGTTGGAGACCTAGTTAACTCACTTCCTAGGAGAGTCAGAGTGGCTTTCTTAAGAGGTATGGCTCCCACAGGGGGGGGTCTTTAGTCCAGTGGGAAGGGTACTGAGGCCCCTTTGCAAACACTGGCTGGGACCCAGAGGACACAGGTGAGCGAGTGCGGCTTAGTGGCCTCCAATGCTGTTTGCATTATTGATTGCAGAACCCGCTTAAAAGCTCAGAAATGAGATTCCACCTCCCACCTCCTATTGACTTTCCTCTCTTTGCCTAGACAAACACCCAAATCTCCCCTGACTTTCTGCTGCAAAGGAGGGTGCCCAGGAGAGCACGGTAAGCCGGGGAGCTGGCGGGCTCCTCTTATCTGCCAAGGTATCCGGCTCAGGGGGCCAGATCCTGGAGTCAGATGAGCAGGACATCTTTGCATCTTGCAGAGACACCCCAAGTTGACAGGCCATGAGTACTTAAAGAGCCGGCTCACCCATCTCCCTGGCTAGATCCCTTCTGAAGAGGGATCTAAGCGGAGACAGAAGGCGTTGGGCAGCTCTGTGGGGTCTGCCATTGGCCTAAGGTCTTGTCAAATGCTAGAAGGGGAAGCCTGTCAGTGAGGCCTCTGACACTCAGGACCAAAACTGAGGGAAGGATTCTGAGGACAGCTCCCTAGGAGCAGATTCAAGGAAGGGGAGAAGAGGCCATGAGCTACAGGGCCTTTGACTATGAATCTTAGTGTTTTGTTTTTTTGGTTTTGTTTGTTGTTTGTTTGTTTGTTTTTGTTTTATTTACTTATTTTTGAGACAGGGTCTCACTATGTAGCCCTTGCTGGTATGGAACTGCTATATAGACCAGGATAGCCTCTGCTTCTCTGAGACCTGAGATTTAAGGTGTTGGTCACCACCAATACCATGGCTTACCCAGTAACAATTTCAAAAAGCAAACATCGGGGCTGAAGAGATGGCTCAGAGGTTAAGAACACAGACTACTCTTCTAGAGGACCCAGATTCAATTGCTAGCACCCACACAGCCCTGTCTGTGACTCTAGTTTTAGAGGATAAAAACAAACAAAAACAAACTCTTCTGTCCTCTGTCTGCATCAGGCAGACATGTGGTGTACAGATATTGATCCCTACAAAATATATAAAAATAAATAAAGGAGCCGGGCATGGTGGCGCACGCCTTTAATCCCAGCACTCGGGAGGCAGAGGCAGGAGGATCGCTGTGAGTTCGAGGCCAGCCTGGACTACAAAGTGAGTCCAGGACAGTCAAGGCTACACAGAGAAACCCTGTCTCGAAAAACCAAAAAAAATAAAAAATAAAAATAAATAAAAATTTAAAGTATCAGCTCATTGTGAATGAACTACACTACACATGTGATGTTCAGTGCTGTGCCCCGGTATCTAGCCCTCTCTGAGGTGGGAGGACCCCCCTTGGCTGCCTTTCTGAGCTACATCAGCTCTGATCAGAAGTCATGCCTAGTGTCCTGAGATCACCCCAAGCTCCAAAGGAAGAAAGCACCCAGACCCTTAGGCCCTGGGCATTCTTGCTATGCCCCTGTTGTACAGCGATGTCACCTCCCAGGGTCTCCGAAATGTGTCTCCTCGGGTCAGAACTGACCTTGAAGTAGGGCTGGAGTCACGCCCCTAAAGCCAAGATCCATCCTGTAGTAACTGCTGTGTACCACCTTCACCCAACAGAGGATGAGGTCAGCGGACGTCTCATGCCCTGCTGCTCAGGCAGTAGTGGAAGCAGCATCTACCCTACTCCAGGTCTCCTCTATGCCTGAGGGGGCATCCGAGGTCACGGGTAAAGCCAAAGTGTCTTTGACCACTATGATGCCTCTCCTGACTCCAGCTTCCTCTTCTGCAAAGAGATGGTAATGTGTCCCCCCCCCGACCCCCTCCCCGACCCTCCCCTGACTCACAAGATGTCTGTAGGATTAAATGGATCCATACAAATAGTACTCAGAACACTGCATTTGATACGGCAGTGTGTGAAGAATGAATGCCCTTACGCTATGGGAGCCTGGCTACACAGATTTATTAAGCTTCTCCTGGATCTGATAACATCCCACCAAATCCCTGTCCATGCCTACCTGCTTGTGACTATGCCTGACACCATGGCCACCGAGAGAGTCTCCAAGAACCTCTCACGTAAACATCCATTTTCCATTTCACAGATGGGCAAACTGAGACCCAGAGTACTCACAAAATTAACTGGAGGCAGCAGGCTGGATCATAGAAGGGACCAGACTCCAGCTCTCCCGTATGGCCCATTCTCTCCCAAACCCTCAGCCGGCAGCATCTTTACCTGAGGTAGGTAGAAGCATGCCTTTGCCTCTGGTCCATGGCTGTCCCCCACTTCTGCTGACCAGTGAGGGCTAAATGGGGAGGGCTGCCATCAAATAGCCTTTTACAGCTCCCATAACTGCTCTAACAAATGTCCTTCCAGCAGCCCTTCGTAGCTGGAAGCAGATTAATGCCTCTGTGGCCCTAACACTTCTTAGGCCCCCTCTGCCTGTCAGGTCATTAGCGCTTGGTTTATAGTCATGAGGTCCCTTTCCAATTCACTAAACAGTTTGCGTGATAAAGCGACCAAAGAGCCTCAGCCTTCTAGGCTGCCTCGCTTTAGGTACAGCTGGTGTGTTCTTGGGAACCAGCCTTGAGGTGGTGGTGGGGTGAGCATGGTTGGGGGGGGGGGGACTGTGCTATAAAAAAAAAAACCAACAACAACAACACCCTTACTGCTACTTATGACTCACAGCTTGGAGACTAAGAGAGGCACTTTGTCTTGGTGGATTTCGGTTCCCTGCCCTATAAATGGAGAGTAATTTTACTAGTATTTAAGGGCTTTTGTGGCAGTTCCTGGAAAGAATATGGAAGTGTGGTCAATGTTAACTGTCTTTCTTGTTTTGTTTCTTTTTGTTGTTGTTATTGGTTTGTTTGGTTGGTTTTTGTTTTGTTTTGTTCTGAGACAGGATTTCCTCTATATAGGTGTCCTGGAATTGGATATTTGGCATGCATGTGCGTTCAGGTCAAAGGATAACTTGTAGGAGCCAGTTTTCCCTGTCTACCACGTGGGACCTGGGGACTGAACTCCAGCCTGCCAGCAGGTGTCTCTCCCCATGCAGTCACCCAGAGGCCTCCAATAGCAATGTTCCCATTTTCCTTATAAAACATGAACCTTGAGGGGGCAGGGACTCTGTCCTACTCAGTGCCTGGCACACAGTAGACACCTGTCATACGTGTCCAGGAATAAACGTAAGAACAAGCGCTGGAGGTGCAGGGGCCCCTTGCCGTTGGGGGTGGGAGACCCTGCTCTAAGGAACAGCACTTCTGGCTTCGGCTGCCTCCACAACTGTGACAAAACAAGCAAAAAATGGCCCAGACTTTGCCAAGTGACCCCTGGAAGGCAGGAGTAAGGGGAGGCAGCATCCCTTCCAAAAAAAATCACGAAATCTATTGGACTCTAATATGCTCATTTGAGGTAGAGAGTGAAAAGTGGCTTGCCTGAAATTGCACAAAGAGTGAGTGTCGGGGAGGTGGGGTGGGGTTGGCTCCAGCCCCCAAACCTTCATGACTGGCTAACACTCCTTCCTCTTTAGCCCTTGTGCTGGACTGCTCATGCTCAGAACCCCCTACGTACAGAGCTGCAGCTATGGCTCCACACACAGGAGGCTGGCTGCGGTTCTGTTCATCAGTGGACTTGGGACTCTAGGTAGCCATTTGTGAAAGGCCCTGCTCTGGTGACAGTGAACAGTAAGAACAGGCTGGCCTGCTGATGAGGTGTGCTCATGCGCAGCTTCGCTCAGGAGCACGCGCACGCGAGCTGAGCCAGGGGCTCTGCCAGTGGGAGCCGGAAAGCAAGTCTGCCTGCTGCGTGGTGCTGGGGATCAAGAGCTCGGCCCTGATTCTCACAGGTCCCAAACTTGTAAAATGCAAAGGACAACGGCAAGTGCTTAAGGAGCATGTGTGTAAATGTCCCTGCCACCTGTGTCTGTTTGGTCCTCTGATCGGAAACAAGCCAGCAAGGAAGGTGTCACAGCAAGGACCGATCCCAAACTTTATAAACGACTTTTTCCAGAATTCAGATGGCGAGAGTTTGGGCAGGCAGATAGATCCCTGCAACAGCTGTGACATAAGAGATCAAGGACATTTCCTGAAGATGGAGAAAGCCAGCAGTGGGGCTCAGCCAGTGGAGACAATGCTTGCTGCACAATCATAGAGACCTGATCACCAGCACCCACTTACCCGAGCCCTGTGAGGCTCACGTCAGTGTAACACAGCCGCTTTAAGACGGTAGCTCTGGGGGAATCTTCATATAATGTCATTTAATTTTCATTTTTGTTCTTTTTATTTTGAAATAGAGTCTTGATAATGTTGCCCAGACTGCTCTCACACTCGGGGCAATCCTCCTGCTTCAGTCTGCTCAGTGCCAGGATCCCAGGTGTGCACCACCACTTGTAGCTAAGCACAACCTTTCTCCAGAGCTAATGCAAACATTGGGTTAGGCAAACGCTCTTGCAAGCTAATCCCTGTTCTCCCTGCCCCCTCCCCCCAGCAGCTGTGACATCCTGACAGCTTCACCTCTCCATGCCCTCATCTGCCCAATGAGGGGTATTTGCAAGACGGCCAGGAGGATTAAGCAAGATCAATACGTGTCAGTGCCTGGCCCAGAACCTGCCACAGCATAAATGCTCAGTAACACCTATCCCCTCCTCTAGGTCAGTGAACAAAAAACAGACTTGGGAGAAAGCTGTGCATCAGCGTAACCTCCTCCTCCTCCTCCTCCTCCTCCTCCTCCTCTTCCCCTTTCATCTGTAGCTTTGGTTGATATAACTCAGTGGTCATGTAGCTCCCATATACTTCCTTCTACTTAGAGAGCACTGTGCAAATATAGGAAGAGATAAGAACTGCATCCTAGGGCCACCTTTGCTAACTGTCCCTTCTGTTCCCTGTCACCCAGCCTTGCAGGCATGGGACAGCTCCTGCCATGCCTTCAGGCCTTATTTGCCTGTTTCTACACACACACACACACACACACACACACACACACACACACACACACAAACTGCTCTGCCTGCATGTACACCTGCAGGCCAGAAGAGGGCATTAGATCACATTATAGATGCTTGTGAGCCACCATGGGGTTGCTGGGAATTGAACTCAGGACCTTTGGAAGAGCAGCCAGTGCTCTTAACCTCTGAGGCATCTCTCTGTCCCCTTGCTTGTTTCTTTCAATTGGGTTCTATGCTCCCTGAGGGAGGAGCTGTTCCTGTCTCCTTGGGGCCAGTTGCCTCTTCAGCAGTACACAGACCTAGCCTGGGAAGGCAGCAATCAGCTTGTAAGTCACTTCAGGGCTGTCCCCTGCTGTGGTGGCTATCAAAAGAAGTTTAGAACTGAGCACAGAAGGCACAGAGTGGTGTTCCCTTGTCAGTCTTTGTTAACTAAATTGCATTGACTTGTGTTGGGAGATGGGGGAGGGGGGACTTCTCCTTTGTAGATTTGCCTGGGTGTGCACTCCACAGACAGAAGTTGTGCCTTGCAAGGCTCTGTGACCCAGACCTGAAACATGCGATGTGTGGAAGGGAGGAGAAGCTGTGGTGATTTCCATGGCAGTGGTGACAGGAATGGTGCATGAACCCATGCCACACGCTCAGTAGTTGATTAGTGGCAGAAAGCTGGTGCCACTGTACTTTTCTGGGCCCAGATTTCTTTTGCTGATGAGGCAGCGTGTGTCATCTGTGCTCCTGCACTCCAAGAAACACCATGGTTTGTCTTGGTAGTTAACGGAGCACACACAGCCACCAGGACTGGCAGCTGCCAGAATAAACGAACCACAAAGGGCCGAGCATCCCTTTGGGTGCTCTGTTCTCCTGAGCTCCTAAACTGGATTGGGGGTGGGGGATGGGGCAGGAACCTATGTCTTCTCTGAACTTTCAGCAAGCTGCTTCAGTCACTAACACAGTGGACATGATGACATCTACTAACTGTGTACCCTGGGTGACCAGGCCCTTGCTTGTGCATTCAGGAGTCCTCACAGAGCCTGGCTTGGCAAGTGACCCACGTGTAAGAGAAATTTTGTTCTGTTGAATCAAAAACTTGGTTCCAATACAGATACCCCAGGATTTTATATAGCTGGTTTCTTCTTGGCTTTAAAGTCTCAACTCAAGTGTGCCCTCTCTGTGGACAACCTTCACTCACTGCAGCCACTCTACCCCATCACTCTGTCTTCTCAACTCCCACCATCTACAGTTCTATTTTGTGATACAAACATGCACAGAATTGTCTGTTCTCCTATCTGAAAGGACTAGCCATGAAAACACATACTTTTGGGGCTAGAGAGATGGCTCAGTGGTTTAGAGCAATGTCTGTTCTTCCAGAGGTCCTGAGTTCAATTCTCAGCAACTCCATGGTGGCTCACAAGCATCTATAATGTGATCTAACGCTCTCTTCTGGCCTGCAGGTGTACATGCAGGCAGAACACTGTATACATAATAAAAAAGAAAGAAAAGAAAAGAAAAGAAAAGAAAAGAAAACACACACTGCCTCTGCCTGCTTACTGCTGGAACTAAGCACAGGTAGGTACACAGGAGATACAGGACACAGACGCATCAGTGAGAGCTGGGAGACTGGGTCAGTAGAGTGCTCACCGTGCAAGCCTGAGGGCCTGAGCTCAATTCCCAGCATCCACAGAGAAAACTGGATATGTGGCCCATGCTTGCAACCCTAGAGCTGGGGAGGTGAAGACAGATGGATCGCTGAGAGTCACTGGCCGGCCAGCCCAGCCTTCTGGGTGAGCTTCAGGCCAATGAGAGATCAAAAAACAAAAGTATCTCAAAAAAAAAAAAAAAGTAGAGGTTGGAGAGGTGGCTCTGTGGCTGTAGTCTATGACAGACTTCCGCAGGACCCAGGTTCAGTTCCTAGCACTTATTAACATACATACATACATACATATATACATACATACACACGTGTGTGTGTAAATTTTTTAATCTAAAAATAAACAAGGTGCACAGAGCCTGAGAAATAACACCAAGGTGGGCCTCTGGCCTCTGCATGTGCACATGTATACATGCAAACTTATCTGCACCGACGTAGGTACACACAGATAAAAAGGTACGGGCCATAAGTGTACAAATTAGCACCTGTGGCCCAAGTAGTGAGCAATGACCGAGTGAAGCACTGGTGCATTACGGCTGCAGGTTGTTCAGGCTCAGCTCTCAGCCCTCTCCCTGCAGCCAGGGAGACCCCGGCAGGCAGCTCACTTTGGAGCATGAGCTTTGAGCCCTGAGTGGTGGACTGGCTCACCTTCTTCCTGATTTTCTGTCACCCCTGCTGTCTCTGGGTCCTGTGTCTCTCCCTTGCCCTATCTGGACCCTTGATTTAAGGGGGCGACTTTTCCGAAGGAACAGCAGCACCTTAATAAGAAACCGGCCAGGGCTGATGGATGGCAGAAAGTTGGCACCAGCCTCAAGGTCGGAAGGAGTTATTTTAAACTATTCAGATTTACTAGTGGGGGGAGCAAGTCACGGGAGGATTTAAGGGCTTGCCTCCTAGCAAGACATGTGGCCGTGTCCCCGAGCAATCTAAGACGGAAGCTTCCTCCGCCATCCACCCCCACCGATGTCTCTGCCCTGCCACCTGAGATGGATGGCAGGCCTCTGGCATGAGGAATTTATTGGGAGCTGGTCAAATAAATTTGCAGTCTGGGATTTGAGCAGGTCTTTGCCCCCCCCCCATCCCCCCTTCCTCCCTGCCTGAGGATGGGCAGTGGAATGGGCTGGCCCCAAGAGGCTGTGCCTTTCCTGGGCAGGCGAGTTATCTCCAATTTCCTACCTCCTTGAGGAGCCAGCTCTTCTTAGTGCCCGTGATTAATGAGACCCCCCTGGCCACTCCATTATCTCACCCTGGGTGCTGCTGTTCAGGGAGTTTTGAACTCTTCCAGCCTTGGTTCAGGTTTGGGAGGCAGGATGGCTGCTTTATTTTCTTCTATTCAGACCAGAGCGATCTGGCAGAACTCCGGCTTCAATTCCTTTCCAGAATGTTCGATGAAGCCTCTCTGTCTACTCCCCAAGGCCCATCTCAGTGCTTACCTCCTCCAGCGAGGGTCCTCCCTTATTCTCTAGGGAGAAACACATCCTCAATTTGGGTTTCTTCCTTGTAACAGGAATGCTGACCTGTCTGTTTGAGCATGCGTACGAGCCTGTGTGTGTTTGTTTGTGTGTGTGTGTGTGTGTGTGTGTGTGTGTGTGTGTGTGTGTTGTTTCTGTGTGGGGTGTATGTACACATGTGTAGGTATGTATGTGGAGGCCAGAGCTTAGCCTCAGGTGCCATCCTCAGAAGCTGCCCGCCTTGTTTATTTAGATAGAGTTTCTCACTGGGATGTGGAGCTCACCGCTAAGCTGACTGGCCAGTGAGTTCCCAGGGAGCCTCTTGCCTCTATCCCACAGGGCTGGGATTAGAACTGGGTACCACCATGTCCAGCTTTTCATGTGTGTGCTGGGAATCTGAACCAGGTCCTCATGCTTGTGTGGCAAGTACTTGACTGACAGCCATCTTCCCAGGGCTTCCATTTGCTCTTGGTGGGCAGCTGCGCCCTCGCTGAGTTCCAAAGTTGTAATGCTACCCCCACCTTCCTGACAGCACCCCCCACCCCCCCACCCCACTTCATACCTGCTCTGATCAGCTCATAACAGGCACTCAATATACTTTGGCTGAATTAAGCCAAATAACCACCCAAGTTGAGCAAAAATTAACACATTCCTCCCCACCCTACTCCCCCACATGAGCTTTGATGTCCCTAGAAGAAGTGGCAATGGCCTCCCTTTTGGGTAGGAATGTTTCGATAAAGTTTAGAGAAACACTGTATACACGTAGCAGAGTTTAACATTCTCTCTCTCTCTGCTCCTGCTGCTGCTACTTCAGATGTAAAACATCACACAGCTGAATGTGCTCCCTCTGGGTCCCTCCCCCTCCCCATCCATCCACTCCCTCCCCAGGGAGCCGAGGCCTGGCTTTATTGTTTATTATTTCCATGTCTGTTTTTACACACCTACTACATATGCATACGCCCATAAATAACACGTTGATTATCTTGCATGCTTTTAAGCTTGCATAAGTGATCCTGTATGTTATGTATGTAGTCTTCCGCACCTGGCTTTCTCTCTACCCACTGTGATATATTTCAAATTCATCCAGGCAGACAGACAGAGCACAACTTCATTCATTTTAACGGCTGTGGAGATCCCTTTGTGGGAATATATTACAGTTTATCCATTTCCTTCTTAAGGGGCCTCTATGTTGTGAGCGGCTTTTCCCCATTACCAATGATGATTCAGGGCTGTGCATGCCAGAGATGGTCCCTGGGGCAAACTGTGGGTGGGAGCCCAGAGGAAAGTCATGAAATCAATATAATAGGTCAAAGCTATCACTTTAAAAAATTAATTAGAGGAGATTTTTTAAAAATCAGTGGGTGTGTATGTGTGTGCTGGGACACACTATGGTATAGTTTATTAATCTAAACTGTGGTAGGAAAGGGTTTGCAATACCTGGTACTGTGAGGTGGGTATTACTGCTATCTTTGCTTAAAATTACCAATTGCTTCCTAAATTATATTGTCAGTTCACACCCTCACGGCTTCATTCATTCTTTCAATTTTTCTATTTATTTGTGTGCATATGCATGCACACGTGAGTGCACATGTGTGTGTGTGAGAGAGAGAGAGAAATGTAATATTCAATTTTTAAATTAATTTGTGTGCATATAAATAGAAAGGAAGGGAAGGAGGTAGAGTGGGGGGAGAAAGAGAGAGTGAGAGAGAGAGTAGGAGAGAGAGAGAGAAGGAGAGAGACAGAGAGGGAGAGAGAGAGGGGGAGAGAGAGGGGGGGAGAGAGAGAGAGTAGGAGAGAGAGAGAGAGACCACCACAGTGTGCATGTGACACTCAGAGGGTAACTCTCAGGAGTTGCTACCTTAAGGAAGAGTCCCCAGTACCCACACGGCAGAAGGAAAGGCCCAACTCACGGGTTATCTTCTAACCTCCACAGGTGCACCATGGTACATGTGCTCACATACATATACTCACATACATGCACAAACAAATACATGTAATAAAACCTAAAGAAGAAGAAAAGATCCCTCATTTCAGCAAGGGAACCAGAAAGAAGATATTTCCCTTGCAGGAAGAACAATGGGTTTAAGGAAGGATTCCCTACAGGACCTTTAAAAAGTATGAGAAGATTTAACTCAGAATCAAACGTGGGTCCAGTATCCTAAGACACAAGTCCCCAGAGAGGAGCCCTAAGCCTCGTGACCCTATCCCTGGGGGCTCAGTGTCACACTGACACTTCATGTTTTGCTGATGGTAAAAAAAGAGAGTCTCACCTCAGGTCACCAAATGTACACCTCTGACCACTACCTGATCAAAGGTTAGGGCGAGAACACTGGATGTTTTGAAGCTAGCAGATCCTTAAGCTCTCAAGCGCACTGAAACAAACTTAGTTCAGGAGCAGGTTTAAGTTTAGACATGTGTAACAGTTCCTGTGGGGACCAGAGAGGAAGAGCTGAAGGGCAAAATGGTCATAAGCACCAGGACCTCTATGGAGAACAGAAAAGAGGGGTGCTAGGACTCGGGTCACTCGCCTTGTCTGGGAGCTCCTTGGGATTGTGGGGTCCTTATGTCCAGAACACAGTACAATGTCTCACACAGAGAAAGCACTCAAGAAATGTCTACTGAACTGGTGGATGGATGGATGGATGGATGGATGGATGGGTAGATGGATGGATGAGTGGGTAGATAGGTGGATGGATGAGTGACTAGGTGGGAGGATGGGTGGGTAGGTGGCTGGATAGATGAGTGGATGGATGTATGGGCAGAAAGATGTTCACATAGGAAAGATGAATGAAGGGATCGACAGATGAGTAGACAGATGGAATAAAGGACAGATGGATGGGTGAATACACTGATACATAGTTGAACAGATAGTTGAGGTGATGGGTGAATGAATAGAAAGATGGATGGTTTTCAACTGAGAGCTAATCCTAGCAGACTTCTCAAGCAGGCACTCAACCCTGGAATCCTGTCTTGCTGCTAGAGCTGTTCCTGAAAACGTTTGTGAAAAATTCCAAGTGGTATTACTGCAAGAAATAATTGCTTCTAATTGAGGCTGAGTTATTCTGGCCATAAAGTAGACATATTTTTATAACTTTATTAATTATTCAATTTGAGTCCTATTACCCAGACTGCCAGAATGGGCTTCCCTTATTAGGGGTGACGGATTCCTCAGTTCTGCCTCACCCTCCCATTAGGCAGGAGCTGCCTGCTTAGGGGTCTCACTGGGTGTGAGGACTGGAGGTGAGGTAGGCTGGGGCAAGAGATGCTGGAGGCAATCTCCCCCAATGCTTCCCGTGGTCACTCACTGCCATCAAGTCTCCTTCCCTGGTCCAGCAGGAGGCAGACGGTGTCTGGCTAAGATATGCCCATTTGGCCTTTCCAGGTCATTCTCTACCCAGATCCACTCATCAACTCTTAATCACGGTGGCTCCCCCATCCAATCTGCTACCCACCCAATGCCAAGAGAGCTACCATATGTTCCTTGGTCACCTCTAGTCAGGCACAAAGGGAAGAGGACATGGCCCAGTTGGCCTGGAAAGACTGGCCAGGGCTCTAGCACTTGGCAGCTTCCTTCCTCCCATACCGTGAGCACACGTACCTTGGGAGAAGAAACGGTGAGGTGGTGTACCACCTGGAAGCAATTCAGACTCAACTAATGCAAAATGCACCTTCAGGAGTTGCCCCTGCCCGAGGAGTCACAGTCACGCTCTTGGGCCTTGGTGTGCAAGCACATACCATCCAGCCTACACTGTCACGTTGGCCTGGCTCTCAAGTCCCCCCTAGTGCCTTCGCACTCTGTTTCATCTTGACCACTGAAACCTCAAATTGTATCTTCCCTGTGGCTCTGGTTCTCTCCAGCCCAGCATCTTTCCTTTCTCTCTAGCCACAAGGCATCCCAGCTTCCTCCGAAGGATCGACGCGAGGGGCTCGGCGTGGTGGGGGCAAGTAAGAAGACATCAGCCCTGCTGTGGACGAGGTCTCGGGGCACAGGATGAGGAGAGTGAACATGCAATTAAAAAGTGAGAGCATCAGGGTGCCGAGGACTATTATCACAGTACACAACCACGGTGGGCGCAGTGGATGCTTCCCTGGCTTTAGAATTGGCCAACAGGCCAGTGGACCAAGGGGAGATGAGAATAAGAGACCACTGAGAGAATGTGTGTCATGGCTGATATTGATCATCAACTTGAAAGGATCTATGAGTAGAGTCACCTCGGAGACAAATTTCTATTTCTAGAGTAGGTGAATTGAGGTAGGCCTACCCTAACTGTGGAGGTATCACTCCATGGACAAGGGTCCCGGAATGAATGAAAAGGAAAAAGCAAGCTGAGCACCAGCATCCATCAGCCTCTGCTTCCTGTCTGTGGATGCAGTGTGACCTGCTGCTTCAACCATCTACCATAATGCTTTCCCTGCCGTGATGGACGTTACCCGCCCATTGTGAGCCGGAATAAACACTTATTATTGTTCCTCTTCTTGTTTGTCTATTTTTTTTTGTTTGTTTGTTTTGGTTTTGTGTTTTGGTTTTGGTTTTTTTTGAGTCAGGGTCTCTCTGTGTAGTCTTGGCTGTCCTGGACACACTTTGTAGACCAGGCTGGCCTCAAACTCACAGGGAACCACCTGCCTCTGCCTCCCAAGTGCTGGGGTTAAAGGTGTGCTCCACCACCTCCCGGCTCTGTCTGTCTGCTTTTGAGACAGGGTCTCTCTGCATGGCCCTGCTGTCACTCTGTAAACCAGGCTGGCCTCGAACTCACAGAGATCTGCCTGCCTTTGCCTCCTAAGCACTGCGATTAAAGTTGCGTGCCACCACCCCCTGGTATTTTGTCATAGCAACAAGAGAAGAAGCCAATAAAGGTGAGAGTGAGGGAAAACAAGGTGGTAGCCAGGCAGGTGACATGAGGGTGCTTGAAGGTGCCTTGAAGAGCTGTGCTCTTGTTACAGGCCACGGGGGGCGGGGTGCAGGGGGGTGAGTGACGTGGCCCCCTGTGGTACTTTCACAGCCTCCTCATTTCCCAAGCATAGGAAGGGGCTACAGAAAGATGACACAGCCCTGGAAAGAAGTCCCAGCTGGAACTTTGAGTGTGGTCTACAGAGACCAGCTCCAACCCTGGCTCTGCCACCAGCCAGCTGTGTGTCTTAGAGGTCTCAGTTTCCTTGCTGATATGATGGGGAGGGCAGTGGTGAATGGCTAGAGGACTGTACAAGGCGTAGGTTTTGAGCATGAGTTAGAAAGGCAGGCTACCCAGGAGAGGAAGCCAGTGAGATCGTGGCCCGGTGCAAAGCCTGACACTGTGGCAGGAACACACCTAGCCAGTCCTCACTGTAGAGCAGCTGAGCCGCCTGGGCCTTAGCATCCCAACCCGCGGAGCGGAGCACGAGAGTCCTGGTGGCCACTCCCAAGCTGTGGAGGGTCGCTGCGTGTTCACCTCTATCTCCAGCAAACTGCAAACTCAGGGCCTGCTGGGGCCTCCCCTCCCCGCACTGACCCTGTCACAGCAGCACACTCTAGCCCAGCCCTCTTGGCTGAGAGGCTATACTTTTCTCTCCCCCTCCCTGGCCGGCACCCAGCCCAGTTGCTTCGTGATTCCTTCCTCCCCGTGAGAACCATGCTTCTCCGCACCACCCTGGAAGCATTGCTGTGTATTCATGTATACGGGGGAGGGCTGAGTACGGGGGAGAGCCGTGTCCTTTACAAGCCCCCGTGGAGCCCAGGAGGGGTGTGGGCATCGGCTGCCAGCCCCTCATGACTATGCCAGCTTGGCTCCTGCCACTCTGCTCTGCTTTTGTCACATTTGAGGCAGACGAACCCCCTCCCCTTCCCACTCTCCAGCTCTCAAGGCTCCCTGTGTGTCACTTATTAATTTTGTTCTCAGGGAGCAGATGGTCAGAGCTGAGTCGGGTAGAATACACTCCTCCCGCCCCCCCACCCCAATCTTTTTTTTTTTTTTTTAAATCACCCATACTCCCTCCAATGGGCAACTCACAGTATGAACTATAGGATGCCCAGTTTCTGGTATGAACAAGTACAAAAAGGCAGCTCTCAGGATATGACCCATGACATGACTCTGATCCCCGATCTTCCTGATTTGAGAGGAAACAGATACCAGGTGTGATGGGATCCTAAGGCACTTCCACCTCTGCCTAGAGCCTTCCTTCTCAGGGCCCAGTGGGGCGGGCACAGGCTAAGCCTGGTGATTCCCTGTGGGTTCTGGGAAGGGCTCCCTTCCTTCCTGGTACACATTATCCCAGAACTACTGCCTGGTCCCAGGACCGAGAAGGCATGGGAACAGCTTGTTGTCTTTAGTCCTAAATCCTGAGGTCTCCAAGCTGGCCCTACCTGCCCCATCATCTGACACTGGCCCCCCATCATCTGATCCCTCTTGCTCCTCAGTTCTCCAGAAAGCCACCCATGGGAGAAGGTAAGTTGGGGAGGAACCAATGCATGCCCTTCAGGGCTTCTTGGCATTGCCACTGGGCCTGGGTATCCCCAACAGAGTGAGGTTGGGATTGCGAGAAGGCTCACCTAGGAGGGGCAGATGGGCAGAGAAGCCAAAAGACCGGCCCTTTTGCTCGCCTTGTTCTGGAGCCCCCGCTGCCAGGGACTCTCGACAGGGGCTAGGGAGTTCTCAGCTCTCTTGGGATCTTTTCCAGCCTCTTCTCCATTGCCGACCTTCCCATCTCTCTCACCTTCATCTGTGTGGAGAGTGTCAGGAAGGTGGTGACCTTACCATCACAGAACCCTGTGATAACAGCCAGAGCTGAGGCTGCAGGATTGAGAGTTTGAGGGCAGCCTGGGCTACATCATGATACCCTTGTTTCAAAAGGAAAGACTCAGACCTCTAATAACCCTTGGCTGTGGGCCTTGCGGCCACTGCTTACCCTCTCTGGACCTGCTTCTAAGAAGCTCCCACTTCTAAAGTGGGGAGCAGGGTGATGCCTGGCTTCTGCTCCCCACTACTTCTCATGAATGCTTTCTCAATTATCTGGGTTCCCTCCCCACTAAAAGCCAGAGTCCAGGCCGGACCCTCAGCGAGGAAAGTGCGAAGGCCAGGGTCCAGAACTCCAGCACCCACATAAATGCTAGGCGGGCTACCTGGATGCTCAGCAAACAGAGGTGGGACCCTCAGGGCAGGCTGCCTGGCTACACTAGATGAGCAGGTAAGGTCTGGGCTTAAGTGTGAGACCCTGTATCAGTGTATAAAGCCGAGAAAGATCAAGGGAGACACTTTCCACCTCTACACACGTGCTCGCACAGGGCAAGCGCATCCAGTTATCCTTGGCTCTGTGCTGGTCATTCTGGCTTCCTCTTGGGTCCTCTGAAGATGGGAGCCTTGCCCTCTTCCTCCATAGTGAACCCCCTGGCCTCGCTGACAGCTCCTCTGGCAGGAGCACAGCAATTGTGCATTACATGGATAAAACTGTGAGAGGGAGTACGCGGAGCTGCTGAGGCAGCGGCCAGGGCTGTTGAAGCCTAGGTTTTATTGTACTGTTCCATGTTATAATCTGGGGACAAGGGGGGGGTGCACTCTTATCGCTCCTGCTCAAGGACCTTGACGAAGCATTTGCTGCCATCCACAGTTCCCTTCTGTTCCCGTCACAGTGGCTGCACCAGTGTGTGGGGTTGACAAGGGACTCCTCATCCTGAGGAAGGCCCCTCAGGCCTGGCAGATGCCGGCAGAAGGCAGCCCAGGCTGGATCTGCAAGGGGCTTTATAAACGAGGCAGAGCCAAGTGAGCAACAGCAGGGGTAATTGCTGTGAGACGCATTCATCTGAAGTTGATCTAACCTTGACAACACAGCAGCTCAATTTGGCGAGAAACAGTCCAGGAGAGAGCCTTGGCCTCCCAGTGGCCCTGTACCCTCAGTACCCTGCTTGGCTTAGTGAGGGAGAATCAGCCTATACCTGGGCTATTAAGGACTCAGCAGCAGCCTTGCCTGAGAGAGGCTATGAAGTGTCAGGAGGGGAACTCCACCCCACCCCAAAGGGTCTCCGCACCTCCTTACTTCTGTCTAGGTTGAGAACGAAGAAGAGAGAAGCAAGCAGCTCAGGAGGCTTATGTCCTCACGGATACGGTCAGTAGGAAGTCCCCCTCCTCCCCACCGCCATGGCCATCAAGCTGGTGCTGGGGTTTGAGTCCCCAGAAGCAGCATTGCACAACTCTTGAGTGTCTCCAGGCTAACTGTCTCATTTACCTCCCTCTCCCCCCTAAGAGTGGGAAGGGTTTTGCCAGGACCATCCAGGCAGAGGTGGAGCCAGAAAAGGGTCCTCTTGCTTTGTGGCAGTGCAGGGCTTACGCCAGGTGCCACAGTGTTTTTCAACTCTTCCCTTTTCTGTGTGCCAGTGTGAGGCAGTGAACGCAGAGACTGTGCTGACAGCCTCACATGCTGGAGGCAGACAAGAATCCCCTAGAACTCAGTGTCAGAAAAGGGCATCAAGTCCTCCTAAGGCATCACTGATGCATCCTTGCAAACAGTCACCAACCTAATAGAATGACAGGTGTGTGCCGCTATGCCCAGCTTATGCATGCTGAGGCTCGAGCCCAGGGATCTGGATTCTAGGGTCTTACACACTACCAACTGAGCTCTATCCCAGCCTCCTGGGCATGGCTTTTGCTTTGCATTTGGATGACAGGTTATTCTATTGAGTATAAAATGACATCACTTTGGGGTTTGTGGTGCATTTTTTAAAAATGGTGGGTGGTACTGTTCCTCTGCATGTGCCTGTTAGCCATTTCTTTCTTTTCTTTCTTTTTACTATTTATTTATTGTATAGGAGTGTTTTATCTGCAGAGGAGGGCATCAGATCACATGATAGATGGTTGTGAGCCACCATGTGGTTGCTGAGAATTGAACTCAGGTCCTCAGGAAGAGCAGGCAGTGCTCTTAACCTCTGAGCCATCTCTCCAGCTGCCCCATTTCTTTATTTTCTTGGAGTGATATCTAGATGTCCATCCAAGGCTCTTTTTTTGTGTTTTTTGTTTGTTTGTTTTTTCTCTTCTCTTTAGTTATGCTAGAATTTGAACCTGGGGACTCACCCATGCTAGGCAAGTACTCTACCACAGAGCTGTCCCAGCCCTTCCTTCTTTGTATATTCTGATACTAGTTACTTACAAGACTTGCAAACATTGTCCCCCATCCAAACGGTTTCACTCGAGTCTGTCTATAGTGTCCTTTGACACACTTGTTTTTTTGTTTTTTGTTTTTTTTTTTTTATGGTGCAATGAAACATAACACTTGCAAACGGTCCAATACCATGTATCCCCCATTTATATGAAGTACAGGGTAGTAAGAGTCAGGGAGAAAGGAGAACAGAGTTGGGCGTGCTGGCGCACACCTTTAATCATAGCACTAGGGAGGCAGAGGCTGGCGGATCTCTATGAGTTCAAGGTCAGCCTAGTTTATTTAGTGAGCCCCTGTCTCAACCCCCTCACCCAGAAGAAGAAGAAGAAGAAGAAGAAGAAGAAGAAGAAGAAGAAGAAGAAGA
>OU015749.1:119328530-119346652 GCA_907169655.1 Acomys percivali | reverse complement strand
ACACGAAGAGGCAGGAGAGGGAGGGAAGAGAGACGTGGGGACCATGTGCCCTGAAGCGCCGACAGCAGCTGAAGTGGCAGTCTTCGGAGAAGGAGGCGCTTGCACTGGCAGTTGGGTCCCAGGATGAGAGCTTGGCACCAAGCAAATACTCAAGTCAGACTTGGGGTCCCCTCAGCAGACAAGCTAGAGAGACGACACTGGCCCTTCCTGCCTACTGGCTGGCCCTCATGGTGGAGAGATGACACTGGCCCTTCCTGCCTACTGGCTGGCCCTCATGGTGGAGAGCCCCTTGAATCAATTCTTCGTTCTGTTAGTATTCCACCCGAGACGACCCGTGACTCCCCAAGGTGCTCATGGTAATATATTTATTTTACCTGGCTGCTTGCAAATGGTCTCACTAGCTAATGGAACAATAAAATTCCCTCACATGAAAAGGTCGAGACAAGTAAAGACAACTCCCATGTTTGCTAGCCCCACACCTAGTGAGGGCTGGAAAAGGCCTAGGGTCTAGACACAGTGGCCTCGGGATTCCATGGCATATGGCTTCCGGAACTCCCCATGACCCCTCTTTCCCCTGTGCCCCTGGGCACATTGATCAGCCCCGACATTAGCATTCCTGGCAGGAGCCACAGACCAGGTTGTCATTGGATTCTGCTTAGAAACAAAATGACCTCTATCCAAGTGGGCCTAAGTGCCAATTCTGAGGTGACATGCTTAGCATGAATTATTCCACCATGGCCAAGGTTGCACATCCCTATATGACATGTATGTACGGTGTCGGTGTCTGTGGAGGGGGCTTAGGGATCTCCCTGGGGTTCTAAAGAAATCTGTAGGTGAGTTTCACCCAGTCTTTTGTAATCACCATCCCTGAGTTCCACCCTCAGCCAGAAAGAGCCAAGGCAGCTGGCTCCTCTTCTCAGCATGGCTAGACTTGCTTGGGGTGGCTATGACCATGAGAGGAACAGTCAAGTGTAGGAAAGCAGGGACTCCCCTGCGGGGCTGGAGGGACATGAAGGGCACAAAACCTCCTAGTCTGGAGACCCTGGGATGAAAAGTTCCATCCCTCCCTCCTCGCTTGTTGCCCTCTGAGCAGGCCCCAGCACCTCATCTTCCTTTCATGGTGCCCTAGCTGACTGCTACCCTGTGGTGGTATAGGTTTGTGTATGTATTTGCCTCTGGGTTCCTGATCTGCCACTTATTCACTGTGTGTCTTCAGACCCTCCGTTTCCTCACCTGCCTCAGCTGTAATCCAGGAACGTTACCTCGAACACCAAGTAAGGTAAGACCCGCAAAGCGCCTACCTCTGGATGGAGCACACAGCCGCGCCCTTCCTCCCTCTCATTACCGTTATTAACATTCTCCTTCTCGGTACTACATAGAGGACCCAGGATATCACGGCCCCGCTGTGACACTTTCAGCTCCGAGGTCAATCTGAAGACCTGGGTTAAGGCCAGGAAGAATTCCTTGTCAGTGGACACAGGAGGGAGAGACAGCCTTAACTGGGAGAGCTAGGGTTCTGGGGACTGGGGCTAAAGAAGCCACAGTGCAGGTCAGCTCGATGGTTAACAATCATGCAGCTAGGTGAACGCCGTTGTACATATAGATAACCTTTCTCTTCTTGGTCTCAGAGAACAGAATGGAAGAAGACCATGCATGACCCAGCTGCCAAAACTTGTCTCTCGCAGAGGTCCAAGATGTGTGCTGTGTGCCTAGGGAATGTGTGTGTGTAATGTGTTCACTTTAATACCACCTCCTCCAGGAAGCTCCTCATGATGGCACAATCCAACCCTGCCCCATGCTGCCCTAGGTCCTTGCTATCCAGCACCTGGGTGGCCACAGAGCTCACAGCACTGATTTCTCCACTCTACTCACCAAGCTCCTACCAACTCCACAAAGTCAAGAACAAGGTCTCTATTCCGTATCTCAGTGTCCCAGCATGGGACCAGACATGACAGGAGCAAAGTCCTCTGCCCTTCCCCACTGAGGGCCCACTATCTCCTAGGTGGGCCATGCCAGTCTGCTTGAGGGTAAATGCATACCTTAGCTAAAAGACCTGGCTATGCAAAGCCCCAGCCCCATGGCGGGATGGCAAAGGGAGTTTTTGCTTGTTTGTTTTTTGTTTTTGAAACAGAGTGTTGTGTAGTCCAGGCTGGCCTCTGCTTACTATGTCGCTGAAGGGGATCTTGAATATCAGATCCTCCTGCCTATGCCTTCTGGGTGCTGTGATTATGGGCTTGTGTCACCACGTCCTTCCGGTGCTGAGGATGGACAAGATCCAGGCCTTCCAGAATGCTAGGCAAGCACTCTACCAACTTAGCTACATCCCAGCTCTGAGAAATGCTTTTTAGAAAAATGCCAGCAACTGTATCTGACCAAGACTGTCTTGTCACAGGCAAACACAGTGGGGAGGACTGCATCCTCCCACCCCATTCTAGAGCTCCTGGGGAGCCATCTATCCTCAAACACCAGTGTCAGGTGATAACACCCCACACACACCGGACCCGCATCAGGGGACCTCCCTCACATCCCTTCCTCTTATGCCAAGATATTAGCCTGACTTGCTTCCGACATGGCTTAACTGTAAATAATGGTTTACCAATTAAAATTGCCACCTGTCAGAACGCTGCTATCGGGTTCCTGCATGCAGCAAGCCTGCCAACCACAGGGCCTGATAAAAGGCCCGGCATGGCAGCCAGCATCCTCCATGGGTGCAGAAGGCCCAGGCTCTGCTCTGGCAGCCCAGCCTTCCCTGATTTGTTGAGGATTTACCCAATTGAGCTGCTCCAACCCCCACCCTGTGTCCCTGCAAAGAGCAACAGCTTTCAACTTGTTAATGATATTGGAACATACGGCCTGAGTCAGCAGCCCCCAGCACACGACCTAAGGAGAGAGTTTTTCTAGGTCTTTCCCCCCCTCCGTTTGACAGATGCTAGACTTTCTCCAGAAAGACACATTCCAACTGATTGATTTTTTTTTTCTTTTAGAAATTGATCCTCGCCACTTACGAGGCAAGCAAAGCATGAGGCTTGTCAGGCAGTTTCTTTCTTTCTTTCTTTCTTTTCTTTTTCAACACTGATTTTTTTTTTTTTAATGCTCTGCCTCTCTCTTAAAATATGCCTTCCTCAAAGGAGCTGGCCTCTTCTTGAGGCTTGTATGACAGGGTCCCCCAAGAGGTGATGATGAGGATGGACAGCTGGGACCAGTGCCCAGGGTCTGTCTTCCATCAGACAGGCCCCAAGCAGATGAGAGTGGGTCAGCATGTGGCTGTCAGTTGGACAGACATGGGTGGGAGTCCCAGTACCTCTCCCTGGCAAGCTGTGTAGCCCTGAGCAATTAAAGCGAGCCTGGGTTACAAAGGCCCCAGGTCTATCCATAAAGCACCAAGCAAACCAAGGAGTTGGGAGGGTAAAATAAGATTAAGCCTACAAAGCCCCATAGGCCCCAGCAAGGGCTCAGAAATCCTATCTCAAGACAGTGCCACTGGTTTTAGAAGAGAGAGGATGAATTTGGTCCTCAAACATACTGAGCTCAGGGCCTAGGAGATGGCTCAGTCAGTAAAGCGCGTGTTATGCAAACGTGAGGACCCGAGTTCGATTCTCAGAACCTATGTAAAAAGCCAGGTATCTCGGCATCCATCTTCAATACTAGCTCTATCTAGGGAGGCAGAGATGGGCAGATGCCTGGGGGGCTCTTGCTAACTGAATTAGTGAGCATCAAGTTCAATGAGAGAATGAGAGACTCCGTCTCAGAAATAAGGCAGAGACAGAGTGAGGAAGACAACTGGTGTTGGCCTCTGGCCTCCACATGCGCACACACACACACACACACACACACACACACACACACACACGTGAACACATATGCATGAACACATACTTACATACAAGGCAAAAATAAACATGCCGAGCTCTGAGATATCAGCTGACACTCAGAACTGTAGCATCTTTGCAGAGAAAGACAAATAATGACACAGTCCCTACTCCAGCTAGACATCAGCATTTGAGCTGCTTACCTACATCTCATGCCAAATTTCATCCAGGAGCTCCGTCAGCAGCGGACATCTGCCACGGCCATATCTTCAAGTACAAGTGGCTCTCTCTCCTGCTCCCGGGGCCTTTGCACCGACTGGCATCCCTTCCTCATGTGACTGACAGAGATCTCACTTCAAATGTCATCCATGTTAGGAAACCGACCCCGAACAACCTCAGTGCCTTAGGTAATCCTGAGATGTGCTCTAGCACCTTCCCTGCCCCATCCTGGTCACATGACACTGCTTGGCTCTCACATCATTTCCTGGGGTCCAGCACAGCACAGCACTGAGCGGCTTTGTAAACAGCTGTTGGTAGCTGATGGAATGAATCCATGTTGTCCCTGATGCTCTGGACAACTCTGATTCCTAGAAAGCTGTGCGCTTCACTGAACTGGAATCTTCCTTCTCAGAGCTTGTGTGCCAAGCCTGCCCTTCCCTGCCTCTGGCTCTAGGTCCCTTCTGACTCCACCTGACCAACCTTCAGGAGGCTTCTCTCTGTCAGGATCTGAAGTAGGCCCTAGATGGACTGGTAGGAAGCACAGCTCCCAGCAGCGCATGGCCAGGACGCATGTGGCTGACTATGGAATCATTCTCCCCTTGATATTAATCTCTTTCCGGGGTCTGCTCTGAGACCATCACCCCATCTAGTGCGAAGGCCACCCAGGGTTGAGGGACTCGGTACCTGCTGCATCTCCAGCCCATGGTCCATCTGGTTTAGAATTCATTCCCATGAGAAGCTAAATCAGAGGCTGCTTGGCCCTGGGAACCCTAACTTCCCTGTGCTTCCTGGGAGTGATTTCATGAATGTGTCCTCATCAAACTGCAGCCTTCTCCTGGTGTTGACTGCCAGGAATGTTCTACCTTCCAGGAGCCCATTTTACATGTCACTAAAAAGATCCCTTTCTCCCGCTCGCTCGTCAGAGGCCTCTGCTGGCAAATGGGCGGTTGGCATCATTTAAGATAACATTTAGAGGCCGGCAGGCAGAGCACACCTTTAATCCCAGCACTCAGGAGGCAGAGGCAGGTGGATCACTGTGAGCTCGAGGCCAGCCTGGTATACAAAGTGAGTCCAGGACAGGCAAGGCTACACAGAGAAACCCTGTCTCAAGAAACAAACTAACAAACAAGATAACATTTAAAGTCTACTAGCACATGCTGTACAATTTCTAAGCGGTGAAAACAGGATCAAACTTAGGGCTGTGTGGACTCAGAGCTGGAGAGACTCTTCCCGCCATGGCCCCTCTGACAGACCTGAGCTTGCAAGACAAACGGGTAATGGGGTGACTCTGGCAACCCCAATGGGATGACATAACACACCAGAGTAAATCCATGGAAGCCAGGCAGAGAAAAGCTGGGGTGAATGGTCAGGGACCCTCTCCCACCTATTCATTTTACTCTGTGTCTTTTGAAGGAGTCGCTCAGCTTCAACATACTTGAATTTGAGCCCATGACACGTTTACACAGTCATGTGCCATTAGCACTGGTGACAACAGCAGAAGCCTGGGCACAACTAACCATCTAGCCACAAGAAAAAGACTAAACTAACACGCACGCACGCACACACGCACGCACGCACGCACGCACGCATGCCACACTCTGCAGTAGGGAAATACGGTAGTCATAGCAACACGCCCAAGGTGGCCATCAGTGTGGGAGAGCCCAGGAGGCTGAGCCAGAGCAGCAAAGATCGGAATGGCACCCTCTGTGAGAAGTTACAGGGCATGTCCTTAAACATAGCTCAAGCATCCCTGCCAAGACCACACAACCAGCTTCTGCAGCTGATACATCCTTAGCCAGGAGAACACGTGGTCTGTGCAGAAGATGAAGACTACTGAAACCAGAAGACAGAAAAGTCTCCTGAAAGCCTCTGCGGCCACCCACAGGAGCATCCACACACCAGCCAGTCCCCGGCAACAGTGTGACCGCACAGTGCCCTCAGGAATGGCACAGCTGGAAAGCTTGGGGGAAAGATTCCTCTCTGCCTGCTGCTAAGCGGAGATCCCAGAAGTCACTTCCCAGCAGTGACCGCGTCTCCATTACACTGAGCAGGTTCTCCAGGGGCTCCACGGTGCCTGAGGGAGGGTAAGGCAGCAGCGAAGGCCGGCAGCATCTGTATCCCATGGGTCACCCAACCTCCAGCAAAATGGAACTTCACATACTCTCGGGGTGACAGGTCCATCCGTGTCACACCAAGTGGGGCACTGATTTATTCTAGTAGGAGCCTTGCTCTTGCTCACCCTAACTTTTCTCATAGTGACCTCGTGAGACACCTGCCTCCTTCCTTCCTCCATTCTATTCCTCTCTTCGGCTCCTCAGTCACTCTCTGATCTGCGATGGCCATGGGATTTACACAGGGAAGAAACTCTGAAGGCTCATGAAGAAAGGAGGAAGCAAAGGAAGATGGGAGGTAGAAGAGAGAGGGGGAGGTGGGGCAGACTGAAGAAAGGCAAACAGACTTCAGCCTCTATTTTTGCAGTGCTTAGATACTAATCACCTGACATCTTTCAGATTTCTAAGTTTGGGTTTTGTTTGTTTGTTTTTTGTTTGTTTGAGACAGAGTATAATGTAGCACAGGCTGGCCTTAAGCTGCCTGTCACCTGAGGTGATCTTGAGCAGGTTTTGTTGTTGTTCCCCACCCCCAACTCCATCTCTCTCTCTCTCTCTCTCTCTCTCTCTCTCTCTCTCTCTCTCTCTGAGACGGGGTCACTCATGTCCCAGGAACTTGCTATGAAGTTGAGGATGACCTTGATTTTCTAATCCTCCACTTGTACATCAGGTTCTGGGACTACAAACTCCTGTCTCCATGCCCTGTTTATGCAGTGATGGGGATTGAACCCAGAGCTTCATGTATTTTAGGTAAAGCATCTATACCAGCTGAGCCCCGCCCCCACCCCGCCCACTTTCTAAGGTGCATGTTTGTCTCTTCCTCTGTTTTCCCAGTTCCTTTAAACAGGCAAAACAGATCTGTTATCCCCACTTTACAGAAAGTCACAAGGGCACCTCTGTCAACTTCCCTCTGTGGCCCACAAGACCTGCAGTGTCCTCACAATGTCACTCACAGAAACTTGTTACCAGCTGTCACCTGTATTTGAGGGGTGGCTGGTGGTGGCGGGAGGGGCTATTCTAGCAATCCGGACAACCTTTGCCACCAGAGAACAAAGACCCCTGTCTGCTGTCCCTTCCAACCCGCTGGCCACACGGAGTAGATGCCAAGTGGATTCTGGGTAGTTGCTGAGCAAAGGGACACAAAAGCCATAGCAGGCAGCTGTGACGGGATGGAGACTGAAGCGCGACCTTGCGAGCTGCGCACTCAGAGTGCATCTGGCAGCGGAGAGCACGGCTGCCACGAGCCAGAAGCCTGAAAAGGGCAGGACTCATTTCCTCCCAAGGGGATCAAACTATAAGGGAAAGGTGGCGAGTAATTCAACCCTTTAAACACATAAATAAAGTTACCTCTGCCACTCTGTGCCCCCGAGGGTGCTCATACAAGCACTCAACGGAATATTTCACCAGACACAATATGCTGTCCAGCGTGCACCTCAGGGGTTACCATGGAACCCAAGCATCCTGGAAGCCAGAAGTCAGGCTGCAGCCCCGAGCTTCATCCTTTCATACTCTGGGAGACACCCAGTGTCCAGAGCCCTGTTCCACAGTCCTCTATAGGACCAGAGCAGAGATCTGCCTGAGTGGCCTTGGATACACTTGGCTTCCCAGAAGCCAAAATAAGAGTGGTGACTCATTTCTTGCCACTGGCGCACACACACAGTGTAATGGGTGGGTGTTTTTGCAGAACTTGTAAAGCTGGGGGCTGGGGAGACAGCCCGTTGGACAAATCACTTGTGAAAGCGTGAGACCTGGAATTTGGATGCCTGAGACCTATGTAAAAGCCAGGCAGGCGTTGCGGGTGCATAATCCCAGTACTTGGGAGGCAGAGGCAGGGAACCCTAAGAGCAACCCAGCTAGCTAGACTGCCTGAAACTGGCCGGTTTCATGTTCAGTGTGAGACTCAGCACAAAGTGGGGAATAGTCAAAAAAGACATGCAACATCAATTTTGGGCCTCCACACATGTATGCAGAGGACACACATGTGCTCCCAACACATGTGAGCTGGTACACACATACACATATACATACACATTACACACACACACACACACACACACACACACACACACACAGAGTTGGGTGGCTGTGCTCAAATTTTGTTTTACCATTTAGGAACTTGGAAATTAGCCCATTCCTAGAGAGTGACTCACTTGCTGTGGGTGCTTCTCCCCATGTGTGTAGAAACCAGATGCTGGCAGTGCCTCACAGGGAAAGACCTCAAACTGAGCAAAGAGAGCGAGGGAAGAGTGCGGAGGGCAGGAGAGGGAAGAGTGTGGGCCTCACTCAACGGAGCATCTCCTTCCTAACCCTAAGGTCTGCCAAGGGGAGCCAAGCGCTCCTGACTTCCCACCTCTTCTCTGCTCCCTCTTGACTTGCAGCTCACAGGATCCTCTAGGAGCAGCCAGGTGGGAATCCCAGCTCCAAAGAGGGAACTAGGCTACCTTGGAGATCTACGGAGGGAGTCAGATATCGGCAGTATCATCTGCAGTGTGGATCCTATTCCCACACAGGGAAGAGGTGATCCCCAAGGTGAGTGGCGGTTCCCTACACCTGGCTGTCTCAGGGCTAACATCACTGTCTGCACCAGTGACACATTCACATCCCAGCTCCTGCTCTGAGACTTTGCTTGTATTTGTGCTGGGAACAGCCAGGACCATGGGTTCTGTGGTAGAGGAGACTTCATGGGGGGTTTGTCTCCCACATCTCATCCAAGCCACCCACTCCGGTCCCTAAGTCTCCCAGGGTTTTCGTAGGCATGTATATGCATGTGCCCACATGAGTGTACACTTCCACTGGATATCAGAAGGCAACACTAGGTGTTATTCCATCCTTTTCAGGGGAAGCAGGATTTTATTGGCCTGGAACTCACCAAGCTAGACTGGCTGACAGGTGAGCCCCAGGGATCTGCACGTCTCTTTCTCCCCAGTGCTGAGATTACAAGTATGTACCTTGATACTGGGTTGTTTTTGTTTTGTTTGGTTTGGTTTGGTTTTTTTTGTTGTTGTTGTTGTTGTTTTTTTGGTTTGGTTTGGTTTGGTTTGGTTTTGGTTTTTTCCTCATGGATTCTGTCTTAGTCACTGTTCTATTTCTGCAAAGAAACACCATGACCATGGCAACTCATAAAATAAGCATTTAACTGGGGGCTTGCTTACAGTTTCAGAGGATCTGTCCATTATCATCACGGTGGCAAGCATAGCACTGGAGCCGTAGCTGAGAGCTACGTCCAGGCCAGTAGGCTGAGAAAGAGACACTGGGCCCGGCATGGGCTTTTGAAACCTTAAAGCCCACCCCAATGGCATACTTCCTCCAACAAGGCCACACCTCCTATTCCTTCTCGGATAGTGCCACTCCCTCCCTGGTGGCACTAGATGAGCCTATGGGAGCCACTATTATCAAACCACCGCAGGTTCTGAGGATCAAACTTGGGTCCTTGAGCTTGCAAGCCAAGCCAACTGCTCCCTGGGTCTCATCTTCTGGTTCCCTAGTACAGAGAATCCTAGCCCAGCTTGGAACCTTCTTCCATTCAGGTCTGCTCCTCAGGTCACCTGTGAACTCTTAGGACTCCCACTTTATAACCCTTCCCTCATTCCCTCATCTTCCCATCTGAGGGGGACCCCATGATTGGCTTGCAGAACCCCAGATTCTTTTTCCTGCATGCAACTGATCAAAAGCATCATTTGTGATGCTCTCAACGAGCTGCCAGGCCCGTGGGATAGAAACGCATCTTCCTTGTCTACTCCTAAGATCTGTACCAAGCCTCAAGCCAGGGCACAGCAGCTACTCGAGATATAATGTTAGAATAAGAGTAAGTGAGGGTTAGTGTGCAACTTTGTGGTTGAGTGCTAGCCTAGCACACACAAGACCTTGGGTTTGATTCTCCTGTACCTCAACAGACAGAGAGACAGACAGACAGGAAGACAGAAAGAAAGTAAGACAGGAAGGAAGGAAGGAAGGAAGGAAGGAAGGAAGGAAGGAAGGAAGGAAGGGAGGAAGAGCTGTCTGATAACTTAAGTGTGTTTGCTGAATGGATGAAACGCTGTGATGATTAATGTCAGAACACCAGCCAATAGACATCTTTCTTTTCCTTCCCTCTGTTCCTACAGAATCAAATACAACACCTCACATGTGGTATAACAAAGAGAGAAAATCCAATCCATGCTGGGACCCCATATGTTACCCCTGAGAGGTAACTAGGCAAGAATCACCCCCCAGAGGACTTCCAAGGAGGCTAAGTGGTTTCCCCAGCATCACACAGACATCAATAGGAGTGTGGAGATCAAAGCAGGGCTGTCATTTTCTGCTGTGAGTGCGCTGGACCTGCAGCCAGCCCCTCTATTGAAGGGGAGGGCCAGGGGTGCCTGGGACTAGTGTCATGCTGGACTGTAAGCTCCCTGGATAAAGGAACGTGTCTGCTTCATGAATTTCTGCCTCGCCAGCACTTAGCCCAGAGCCTGGTGCAATAGGAGGTACTTGAAAATCAATTGTTAAGTCAATAAATGATATTTCAGCCTGGAAAAAGAGAAAAATATTTTGGCAGGGAAATGAGAGGGGGTTCTTTAAATATCTGAAGAAGTGGCCTTGGGAGTGCTTGGCATATAAACATGAGGACCAGTGCTCAGATCCCCAGAATCCACATATAAGTAGATAGGTGGCCAGCCTGTGACACCCACACAAGAGGCAGGGATGGGAGTCTCTGAGGCAAGCTGGCTATCTAGACTAGGAGATCAACACACATGCATGTACACAGGCAGGCAGGTGCACATCATACATACATACATACGTACACACCACATACACACACACACATACACACACACACACAGAAAAAGAATACCTGAAGAACTCTTACATGGAAGATACAAACTTTGTTTCTCCTGAGTGCAGTCCCAACCCTCCTGTACTCCCTTAGGACAGTGAGATCCCTGTCAACCAGTGGACTCAAGCCAGACCTGGACAGTCACCTCTGAAGCTGTGAGTCTGTGTTGTGCCCCACCGCTTCACCACCCCCTGCCGTGGACTTGCAGGGAGGTCAATGATTTCTTCCGTATTGCTCAGATAGCATCAAAAGTATGAAAATCAAAGCAGGGCTGCCATTTTTTTTTTTTTTTAACCAGGATCAAACTAGATCTGCATCCCTCCGTGTGGCCGAACTTGTCTATCAGGAGGATGAATGATGGCCCGGAGGCCTTGGGGAGACGTCATCATCTACAGACGAATGCCCAGAGCTCCACCTCACTCTGAGAACACGGGATTCCTTGATTGGGGTGCAGGGAAGAATCAGGACCCAGCTCATGTCTCCTGATTTGCTGCCCAGCTCCATGTGTGTGGGACCTGGAGGCCTGGACCAGAGGCTTCAGCTTGGCTCTGCGTCTCAGCTACTCCATTTGGCTTTGGCCTTGGTTCTGCTGATACAGCTTTATTGGGAGTCAGAAGACTACACCCCTACTTCCTCCTGTGGCTTCTCTGATGCCCATTGTCCTCTTGTATTCTCCCTACCTTCAGCAGCTGAGCACAGCCTCACACACAGCCCACAAGTTCAGCCTGGGGTACGAGATCGCTACCCCTGCCCCAATAGCCAGCTCTCAAGTGTCCTCTCCTAGCATGCAAGATCTTTTGCACAGAGGACAAAGGCACAGGCGGCTGTGGAAGAAGGTCCCATCTAGCTTAAAATACATGGGAGAAGAGGGAAATGGCTATCTTGGAAAATAGAACCAACTTCCCTGAGCTTCTAAATGATGTCACTTGATGTGGCTTCCTTTCCCATCCTCCCCTTTGGTGGGTATGATGAAGGACAACTTTCAAATGGCCTCCATACACAGAAGAGTAAAGCCTGTGAAGGGTAAAGTGAGGTCAGCTGTGGGGAAGCCAAGCCACCTCAGCTTTATGGCTCAGAGGCCATGCCTCCTTGTCACCAATGTAAAAGGCTCATGGGCTATGAGGGCTGCCCTATACTTTGGACCACTCTGTAGGCAGGCCCTGCTAAAGACAGACTTGGTCTTGCTGCTCCTGGGGCTGAGTGGATGAGCCCCCATCCACCCACCACCTATTTGGGGATGGCCATATAAAAACAGGCTGTTTGGTTTCCTTATAGCCTCTCTCTGGCAGATGCTAAAATAGTTGGCAACCCCTTCTGGCTCTAGATTATGTTTTCTTTTTCCTGAAAGAGAATCTTTAGCCCAGCTGGCTTTGAACTCACTGCATAGTCAGAGATGACCGTGAGCTCCTGATAATCCTGCCCCACATCTCCAGGGCTGAGGTTTTAGGTGTCTGCCACCATGCCTGGGGTTATGCATGCATGCTACATAAGCATGCTACCAACTGAGCTACATCCCTATCCCCAAGTACTTCTATAAGAGATTTAAAAAAAAAAAAAAAAGCTACCCATGGAGGTGCACCACGTCCCTCCACGTGACTTTCCTCTTGCTTCCTGGATGGGTAGCTCTTGCTCTGCAAGGCCACCAAAGACCCAAGTAGAAGAGTTGGCACCGGAATGGGAATGCACTGGAATAAATTCATCATCGCAGCCTGCTGAGGAGGTGGGGACTGAGAGGGCCGCTTTTAGGGGAAGGTATTAACAGTTGCAGCCAAGCAGAAGTCCCTCATCACCTTTAATTCTCCCAGAGGGAGCCTGTCCAGGTTGAGTTATCTTTCATGGGAAGGAAAAGCCGCCCTGGCCCTTTTAACCTAACACGGATCATAGAGCAGAGAAAATATAACAGCCCCAAACCACTAAGCACTCTTCAAGTAGACTCTGCAGCCTGCCAAAGAGGCGAGAGAGGGCTGGGCTAAAGGGATGACATTTATGTTTTCTAGAGGAAGCAGAAGGCTTCCCCGCTGGGCAGAGGCTGAGGGTGAAGCTGGAAGAGCATTTGCTGCAGGTGACCTCAGCGATAAGCGCTGACAGGCTCAGGTGGTAGCCCAGGGCATCCAGGGAAGGATGGTTGCATTGCCAGCCAGGTCAGAGCACACGTGGAAGTTCCATCTCCGTCGCGGACCCACTTGACTGCTGTGTGTTACACACACAGGGGGAAAAATCGCAAGTCTTGTAATTTGCCCAGATGGTGGAAGCTCCCAATTGCTCCTTCTCCAGAGACAGCTGTTCAACCACTGGGCCATATGGCTCTCCTTGCTCTGCATCCGCCTCGGGAAATAAAGCACTTTGTACGCGCCAACTCTGCACATCTCAGATCTGTCTCTTGTTCTGAGCAGGTAATTAAGACCTCCAGCTGAGCTGCTGCACCCTGCTTGGCTGTCCACACACCAGCGGCCACTTTTTAAAGCTCCATCAATGTCTCTGCAGTGATGAGGGGTACCAGCTCAGCTTGCTTCCTCAGCAGGACAAGATGGAGTCACTCAGAATCCCGGACAGACCCCAGAATTCCCTTAAGGTCACTTCCCATTTTTGAAAGATGTCTGTCTTCCCACATGGAGACAGGAAAACTTTACATCCACCGTTCCATCTTCTGAGTTGTAAAAATGATTAACTGTTACAGTCAAGACCGGCTGCGCCCAAGACTCACGAGCTCCGTGACAGTCAGGAGAACTTTTCCACCTAGGTGGGGTCCTCAGATCCATACTCTGGGATGGGGATCATCATTTCTCTTCAAGACACCTGCAGGCTGAACCCCAGGACCCTGGCGAGGTCCCAAAGACGGGGCCCAGCTTCACTGGTCACACCACGGGGCTGTCAGCCTGCCTGGTGATATTTCTTTGCAGTCCTTTCAAACACTTCCAAACGAAGCGGCGGGGGTGGGTGAGGTGGGGTGGGGGGGCTGGGGGGTGAGGGGCTGTGGCTCCATCTTGCAACCCTACATCTTCCTACATCCAAACTGTCATTCTTTCTGCCTAACGGGGACACAGCCACAGCGGGCGACAGGTATGGGGTCCCACCCCTCACCAAAGCAAGGGAAGTGGGACACCGCTTCACACTGAAGGTCCAGTCCTGGCTCTTCAGACATTGACACTGATGCGCTTGGCCCCTCGCAGCGTGGGCCCCCAGACAAGTCATCTGTTCCTCAGAGGAGATTTTACACATACGTGTAAATTGTTATTGTTTGAGACATTTCAGATCTTCTTGCCCCTACCTCCTAAGTGTCGGGATTATGGGCATGAGCTACTGTGTTCAGTTTATGCAATACTAGAGATTGACCCCGACTCCTGATGTGTGCTAACCAACCATGCTAACCTCCTAGTTCCATGCCCAACCCCGTACAGTCATTTTGAGGATCAACAGAACATTTGGAAGCCGGAGACAAGCTCGCTGCAGTATCTGTAGAGACAAATGTCCTACAAAGTCATCACCCGGGCTCCCTCCCTCAAGTTGATGATGTCATACAGTCAGTCAAGCTTTTCTGCCTTAGATGCAGCTGTGCAGGTCCGCATCACTACCAGCCTCTCTGCCCTGCCCTCCGGGAAATGGAGCGGCTTCTGTGAATCCATGAAGGCCTGTCTCTAGGAGCCATTCCAGATGCAGGAAATAGTGCCTGGTCCTTTTGAGGCCCATGATGCTGTGGCCACAGACCCTAGCTGTGCGCACCTGCCATCTGCAAACAAGCCCCATGGCTTTTCCAAGGGGTGCCACACTTATTTCTTCGTCTTTCGCTAGGTCTCTCCTAGGCCCCTGCTCTGAGTCAGCCCTTTGGGCACTGGAAGCACACTCTCCAGTCCCGACTCTCCAGTGATCCTGGCTGTCCAGCTGAGTCGGTCCACTGACTCTAACATGAGAAGACCTTCTGTGCTACAGCCACCACGCTTGCAACTCACATGGAACAGACCCTGTGATATTATACACGAGGCCAGGCCTCAAAGTGACACGACCCTGACTCATCAGGGGCATGCCGAGGCCTTATTGAGAGTTCTGCCCATCAGGCAGGTGAGACTCACAGCCATTGGATGCCTCCTCCACTCCAAGGAGGACAGTGTGGGAGAACATAGTGCCTTCCTTGTCCTTGGAGTCCAAAGTCAGCTAAGAGGAGAACTGATGAAAAATGCCACTCGGTGAGACCTGTGGGGTGTCCTGTTGACCAAAACCACCCTGCCAAGCATCAGATGGCATTCATGTTAGAGAAGATAAGATTTGAACCTGGGAATCAGTAGGGAATGCAGCCTGAGCCCAGGTCCGCCTTCCGGGCTTGCACGCACAGATGCAATGTGGGTTTTTTTTAGGGAGGTGCAACGCTCTGATTAGAACTAATGGGGGAGGGGGGCTCTTCCACAAAATTAATAGAGTTGGCCCCAGGGCCTACACCTGCCACACAGTTTTGGGAGTCTAGAGAAAAGGAAGTCTGGACAGGAAAGAGCTGCCAACAGATGAAAAGGGAGGTAGATGGGAGAGAAACCAAGGTCCACTGTTTCCTCTGCACAGCCCCAGCCCTGTCCTTGCTTGCTCCCCAGCATCCGTTCCATCCAGCATCCTCATCCATCCTCCATCCTCTCGAAGTGCTCTCCTCCGGAAGTCCATTGTGCAGAAACAAGATTAAAAGGGACGGGCAGAACAAAGCGCTCACCTCCCTAACAAAGGCTCCTCCACTTAGTAAATTAGAAGCTCTTTCCATCTGACACACTTTTAAAGGGAAATCTTCAATTACCAGGTGCCCGTGGGCCAGAGCAACAAAAGGTTCCACCGGTGACTTTATTCTCAAGCCCAAAGCAGGCACTGAAGTGGTTTTATGTAAGAGAGATACTAATCAAGTCCATATAATTTTGTGAATTCTTTATGGAGGACTGAAGGGCGTTTGAGCCCTGTGGCTGCTTCAAAGAGATTTCTGCAGCTTCTGCGCTTACCTTGCCAAAAGCTTAGCTGAGCAAACAAACAGAACCCTGTAAATCACGCGGGCTACTGATTTACTATCAGGCCTCCTCGGTTTGTTTGGTGGATGGGAGCTTGTGAATAAACAGAGACTGAGGCCCAGGTCCCTCCACCTGGCCGCGTCATCATCATCATCATCATCATCATCATCATCATCATCATCGAGAGGAGGCGAACGCCGCTCCCTCCCCCACCCCCATCTCTCTCTCTCTTTGTGCCCCTGTGCACATGCATAGGCCAGAGTGTGCATCTTCCCCAACTGCTCTCCACTTTCCAGAACAAAATTTTAATTACATTTAAACATTTGGTATGTTTGGGGGCAGGGAGCATGAAAGGCACTTGAGTAGAGGTCAGAAGACATCTTGTCAGCACACTCCTTCTGCTATGTAGGTCCCAGGGATAGAACTTAGGTCATCAAGCTTGCCTGTGAGCAGTTTTACCTGCTGAGCCAATGTCACTGGTCCCTCCGCCTTAGTTTTTGAGACAGGGTCTCTTGTTGAACTCGAAGCTCGCTCATTCGGCTAGATGGCTAGTCTCCAAGCCCCCAGGAGACTGTTGGAATTACAGGTGCACCTGGCCACACGCTTTTTGTTTGTTTGTTTGTTTGGCTTGGTTTGGTTTTATAAACTTGAGTGTGGGGGATTTGAACTCAGGTCCTCATGCTTATATGGAAAATACTTTACCAAATAAGCCATCAGCTCTAAGGCTGAGGTTGGAGCCATAGTGCTCCCACATCTAGATGGTCCCCTCTTTCTGGCTGGACATAGGGGAAAGGTGACCAGAGAGAGAGAGAAAGAGAGAGTTCTTGGTCTGGTCAGGAGAAGGAAGGGACTTCTGCCCTTGGTACCAGGGCTACCTCCATCCTGGGAATGAGATGGATGGCGGCTTTGGCTCCTCTGCACCCTCCAGCAGGAGCAAAGGAAGTCATTCTGGCTCCCTTGCTGGTGACTGAAAAGTGCCAGTGGCTGCTTGCAAAAGGGAAGGAGGAAGCAGGAAGCAGAGTGGCAAAGGACAGTGGCATAGGTGACACTCAGGACAAGCTAGGGAGCCGTAAATACGCTGAAATCACACAGTGTGCAGGCAGGTAGCACTCCAACATGAGCTCTAGTGGGCCTTCCCATGGGCAGACTCACAGTAACGTGTGCAGCAGGCACACACCCACGCCCATGGACATAAGTGCGTCTGTGATAGTGAAGACTAACTCTGAGTACCATTTACCACATGCCAGGCTCCATCCTCAGAGCATCCCATGGGTACCACATGCCAGGCACCCCTTGAATCTTCCCACACCATCAAGCCTCACACACCATCGCTACCAGGAAAGTGTGATTGGCACCTGTTTTACAGCTGACCAAGTGAAGGCTTCGAGAAGTCAAACAACTTGCCCAAAGTCACACAGGCAGTAGGAGGCAGTGCAATTACAGACTGTCCTATAGCTAGGCAGCCTCCTACTCCCCCTGTGCACATGCAGACACACACAGCCAGACTTGGAGGAGGCTGTCCAGACTCAGAAGTCCAGGCATCTCCAGAGATCAAAGTATTCTGGGACTCAGGTTCAGGCTAAGGCTCGCGGTGTAGAAGAGGGTGTTGGTTGCTAAAATATTAAAACTCTCCCGCTTTCTTGGGACTAGAGAGATGAGTCAGCATTAAGAGGACTTAGTGCACTTTCGGGGGACCCTGGTCTGAGTCCCAGCACACACCTGGTGACTCACAAGTCTGTAACTTCAGCCCCAAGGCGATCTGGCTCCTTCCTGTGGCATCCACACATGCCAGGCATACATATAGTATACAGATATACATGCGTATAAACACCCATAAACATAAAATAAAATAATCTTCAGTCTGGTCAAAAGCAGTTGCTACTCTCCCTTCATAATCCAGCAATTACGGGGTTACCCACCCCTCACTCCAGGGAATTTCCTTGACACGACTGTTGATACTTATTTTTAAACTCTATTTTATTTGGATTCCGACACCATGACTAGGTATGAGAGAAAGAAGGTTAGTGGAGAGAGAGGGGGCGTAGACCTCTTTACTTCTAGCTGTTTAAAGTCAATTGAAGCCTCTCTCTCCCTCTCTCTCTCTGTCTCCCTCTCTCTCTCTCCCTCTCTCTCTCTCCCTCTCTCTCTCCCTCTCACTCTCTCTCTCCCTCTCTCTCTCCCTCTCTCTCTCCCTCTC
>OU015749.1:119306980-119322832 GCA_907169655.1 Acomys percivali | reverse complement strand
ACACACACACACACACACACACACACACACGGAAGGAAGGCTTTGCTTTGTTGCTTGGCTTGGTCCTCTCTCTTGCTGGTGAGTTCACCTCCCCTGTTACAGCTGCTGCTGGTTCCTTTGCTGACAGAAGCAGCTTCCTCAGGCTTCCAACATAGCGGTTCTTCAGGAGCCTGGACCTGCTGAGACAAGCGGCCTCAGGGACTGAGCAACTACTGGGTCCTCAACCTCTCTGGTGTGAGACGGCCATTGTCAGACTACCTGGACTACATTTGCGCAACCCAATCTAATAAATCCTCTCAATATATACTCATCCCATTAGTTCTGTTCCTCTAACGAGCCCTGACTAATCTGCACAGTTTATATCCCCAGGGAAATGTTTATGAATCCCCTTGAGCAATTAAAGTCGAAGCCAAGACTGAAATAACAAAATGGGGAGAGCCAAAGCTCCAGAGATGGGAACCGACCTTTGCAAAGGCCGTCCTCTGTATCTGTCTAGAGATGCAGCTGATGCTGGCCCCATTTTACAGGTTTGCAAACTGAGGCGAAGAGATGTAAACTATCACATGGTTTCTTGAAGCAACAGTAGATCTGTCTAACCTGCTTGGGCGCTCAGCCCCTGGAGCCAGACAGCCTAGGCTCAAGCCCACACTCTGCCACTTCCTGGTTAGGTGACCTGGACCAAATTACTTATGTCCTCTGTGACTCAGTTTCCCTATCTACAAAATAAGAGAAGCAATAATACCTATCCCACAGGGTTGATGGTTGACTGTTAGTAGGACCCAGTTAGAACAGTGCCCTGCGCATCTTGGATGCTGGACTCCGTGACAACGAAGGAAGAAGATGGAAGTGGCAGAGCAAGACTCAAACCCAGGCCTGCTCCACAGCATCTCTGACACTTCGCCCTGTTCAGGCTTGCTGACTCCTAGTCACGTCTGTGTGGTCAGAGCAGCAGCTGTCAGTGCTGATCTCACCTCCACCAGGATACCCCCAGAGCGCCCCCATCCAAGGTGAGGTGCCAGCCAAGGCCTTGTCCC
Source organism: Acomys percivali (assembly GCA_907169655.1). Lineage (NCBI taxonomy): Eukaryota > Metazoa > Chordata > Mammalia > Rodentia > Muridae > Acomys > Acomys percivali. Next base: position 119,321,798 of record OU015749.1, on the reverse strand, counting down.
TAGACTGGTCCTCAGCCGTGTAACAGGAAAAGCCTCAGCGATCCGGTTAGTGTGCACTTCTTTGTACTTTTCCTGGAGCACCATCACTATTAAGCTGACCTGAGGAGCATCTTCCCCTCCTCCTATAGGGTGATTAGAATCGAGCTTTTCTAGCAGGAGAAGCGGTGTAACCCCAGGAGGGGAGCCATCCTGCCATTCCCAACTCCAGCACACTTGCCTGCCCAAGTTCTTTCTAGGCCAGGAGAATTCTCACAAGTCTCACCGCTGTCTGAGTTTGAAGGGCGTGAGTAGGCTCCCTAACCGTCATCTTAAGGGGACTTCCCAGTCTTCATGAACCCCTACGGTTGAGAAAATATCCAACTATCCCCCTGGAGAGTCTTTGGTGTCCCATCCCACTGGTCACAGGTGGCTCTGAGAGAAGACGCTTGCCCAGTGCCATATGGCCAGTGAGCTGGGCCCAGAGCTCTCACTCCTGCGCATCCCCTACGTGGGAACCTAGGGCCACCAGCAATTCTTGTTTTCCTGCTGTACACTATTCCTCCTATTCTCTGGGCAGCTGTAAATTGAATAAGGAAAAAAAAAAAAAAAAGCAATGCTCATCTTTGGTGAATCCATCTCTTTAGCAGTCCCTCTTCCTCCGGGAACCTCTCCTCGTGTTCTGACCTACCCAGGCCATCCAGCCACACCGTCCTCCTGCTTTCCTCCCTCTTCGGCTCCCGTCCACCCACAGTCCACCCTCTTATTTGTCACCCCCACCCCTCCAACAACGACCTTCCGAGCATCTAGGCCACGTCACCCTGCACCAACCACTTGGAATTCCTTCTTCTTGCTCCTTCACAAGGGTCCATTCCAGAAGGATCTGCTTCTCTCTCACCCACTTCAGGGCCTAGAACTGTCTACTTCCATATGCCCTGGTAATAGTGGGAGGTTGGTTGGTCTGAGGCCAAACCCCACCAGTTTTTTTTCCCCACCAAGCGCAGAATCACCTCTACACATTGGTACCGTGCAAGCTTTGGGGTGGGTTGCGGCTCCCTCCACTCCCCTCCCATCTCCACAAAGGCCCCTACTTACGAATGCAGAAATCTCCATTCTCGTAGTAACCAGGGCAGCACTGAGATCTCCGGCGGTACATGGTCCGGAGGCCGCGCCTATACGCCGTCTTATAGCTGATCCTAGGCACAAGGGAGAGAGCCACTTGAAAGGATTGAAAATCAATCCATCCCGTTTAGAATGATATTTGTGTTAAGCTCTATTGAGGATGCCATTCAATAATTACTTTAAAATGCATGGCAGCTTCGAATATGAAAGAACGCAATAAAGAAAAATCGATGGTGGGATGTGGGCCGCCGTGGTGCGGAATGTATTACCCAAGCAATGCTTGGGAAACCTGCTGACTTCCCAGTCTCCTCCAGACACAGGGGCTGCCTGCCGAGAAGGCTGTTAGGGTGACCTTGTGATGGGCCACAGGGGTGAGCTTCCCTGGGGTCCTTAAAAACACCAGGTCCTGGACGCAGGGAAACCCTAGGGACGTGAACAGGAATTGAGTTCTGACAGCTTTGGTGCTGCTGCCAGCCTGTGCCTCAGTAGGAGAGGCTGCAAGTGGACTCCCTGGGTCTGACTGTGGTAGTCCACATGAACTTCCTCAGGCGTCCTGCAGAGGGCGTGCTGTTCCCTGGGAGGCTATCACCAGGCCCCTCAGGCAGACGCTGCTGGAGTCCTGCTGGGCACTGAGAGCCAGAGAGAGACCTGGGTTCAAGTCCTTACGGAGACACAATTTTTGGGACTTAGGTCTGGGCCAGAGATTTATACGCAAGATTCTCCCAGTAGCCTCCTGAGTGAGGGACCATCGTCCTGCCCCATCACCACGCTCCATTAATCCCATTTCTTTCATTTGTCTTTTAGAGCTTCCATTCTTATTTTATGTTCCCCACCCACCCACCACCCTTTGTTTTATGGATGAGGAATGGATATTCAGATAGGTTAATGACTTGCTTTCGGTCACACAGCTAATAAATGTCAGGGTCACGCGAGAAAGGGAAACGAGAGGTGACGGCAGGGGAGACAGACTATGATCAAGGTATATTATACTCCCATATGAAAATGTCATAATAAGACCTGTTATTCTGTACAATTCATATAGGCTAATAAAAAAAAATACATTACCCTGAGAAGCAGGATTCAAACCCAGTTCACTCATATTGCAGAGCCACCAGCTCTCTCTGGTGGCTCTCTGGCCTTTCAGAGTATATCTGAGAGAGTAAGGCAGGAGGGGGCTGGTGTGTGGACTGGACTGACTCCTTAGGAAGAAGGCACAATGGGGCATTGGTAAGCAAAGCCCCCTGCCGCAGTCAGTGCAGGAGAGTCAAAATGGCCATTAGAGATAGGAGAAGAAATGGCCAGCATCCTGAAGGCAGAGCTCTTTCTATCTCCCCATCGCACCTAGGGGCTGCCCTTGTCTCTTCCTCTATGGAGAGCAGAGAGTAAGAGTCCTTTCAGCCTGCTTCACACAGAAGCCCAGGCTGGGTTGGGAGGCTGTTCCTTGAGCCACAGCCTGGACAGCCCTCCCAAATCTTTAAAAATTCTTACCTCGTGACAAACGACACTGAGGGCCTCATGGGAAATCTGTGATATTTGGGAATGTATTGAGCTAAGGTCACTCTACTTTGTCAAAAGCCTGTAATGGGTAAGCTGGCCTCACAGGAAGCTGCTTCCCCGACACAAGAAGGCAGTCCTTGGTCAGGAGGGGTGTGTATGTGTGTGCCTGTGTGTGCATGTGTATGTGTGTTTGTGTGTGTGTGTGTACGCACACACATACGCGCATACATGTGCAACTCTCAGATAAAGAAGGATTCAGAGTTGACACGGAAGTCCAGGCCATTCGCCCTGCCACATGAGATGAACCCCAAGTCTTCAAGTGAGGAGGCAAATCCTGCATGCTGGCACCTTCCTGGTGAGGAGCCACCTTTGCTGCTGGGTCGCCAGCCTGTGTACTCCCAGAGTAGGAAGGAGGACAGTTGGGGCCTGGGGCCAGGCTGCTCTGGGGAGGATGCTGGACCAAGCTACTACATCCTGCAGACTGATTGGGCCACTGTCAGCGTGCACACTCTGGGTCATCAGGAAAGCTCCGTGGAGACTCAGTAATTTAGCAAAATCATTCACATTCCAGGAGCACAGCCTGTTATAATAAGCAGCCTCTCACTCACACAGCCCCAGGGTGATGGAAGGCTGTATAGGCTCCCGAGACAATGGAGCCACACTTTGGAACAAAGTCAGTGCTGGCTCTAGAATACACGGGGTCAGGGCAAGACCAGTGTCAACTGCTGCCTCTGGCAAGGGCCATGGGCAAGCAACGCTAGCAAAACTCAGAGAGGTCAGAAGGGAGCATCAAGCAGCCAGTATAGGGTGTGTCACTACTACGTGGTGACTGCTGTACACAGCTCGGGCTCTCTCCACGAGGATCAATGAGGTAGAGACACAGAGTTGGGGTGCTCATCCATCAACTTTCCATGTTGCTGGTTGAGGGTGCCCTGCCCACAGGTCATGAAGTCTGTCACTCCCAGCCAGAAGAAGGCAGCTCAGTGTCTCAGATCGCCAGCATTAGAGAGTTCCCAGCATGCCATCGGGCACCCATCCTCCCCCCAAGTCCTCTGAGGAGTGCTTACCGGTGCCGGGTGCACTTGAACCAGTTGAGGATATCTGCACACCGTGTGTAGTAGATCTGATCAAAGGGGTGTGCATAAGACTCCTGCACAGTCACGGCATAGCTGAGGACCAGACAGGAGAGATGGAAGCCATGGTCAGCAAAGGCCAAATCCATACCAGGACACACCTCCCCCCTCAGACTTGCCCAGCCCACAGTCCCAAGACCAGGATCCAGCTCTGACCTCTGACCTCTGACCTCTGACCTCTGACCTCCTCTCCCAACTCCCAGACTCCTGCCTTGGATCTCAGCTAGGCCACACCTGTGCTGGTTAGGGTTAACTGTCAACCTGACAGAATTAGCTGGAGGATGTGCCTCTGAGCACCCACACAGGGCACCCAGTATGTTGATCAAGTTAATTGAGGGGAAAGTTCTGCCCACTGTGGGTGGAACAATTCCCTGGGCTAGGGATCCTGAACTGCAGAAAAAGCAGCAGCAGCATGCAGTCTCCACTTTCCTCTTCCTGACTGTGAATAGGATGTGATCAGCTCCTGTTGTGACTTCCCCACTCCAGGACTAGCAGGCGGACTGTGAGCCAACATAAATCCTTTCTCCCATAAGTTACTTTTGTCTGAATATTTTATTACTATAATAGGAAAAGAAACTAGACTATGTCCTTATTAACTTTTGACCCAGGTAATTTTTCTTGAATTCTACTTTACTTATCAGATAATGGAGGAAGGTTTGGTTTAGTCTGTATGGTTCTAGAAGGCAGATTCGACAAGTCAAAAGCATTTTATTGTCAGAGGTCTAGGGGAGGGGAACAGGGCAGAAGAGAGAGGGAGGGTGGGAATGGGAAGATACAAGTGAGGGGACAACAATTGGGATGTAATATGAATAAATTATAATAAATTTTAAAAACATTTTATATCATCCAGATGTGTTGGTACATGCCATATAGCCTCAGGCTTGGAGGTTAGAGGATTTATTGAGTCCGGGAGGAGCCTGGGCAACATACAAGACCCTCTTTCTAAAATAGACTCTATGGGTTTTTTTGTTTTGTTTTGTTTTGTTCTGTTTGATACAGGGTTTCTCTGTGTCGCCTTGGCTGTCCTGAAACTTGGTCTGTAAACCTTGAAATCACAGAGATCGGCCTGCCCATGCCCCTGCCTGTGCCCCTGCCCCTGGCTCCCAAGTGCTGGCATTAAAGATATGTGCCACCACACCTGGTCTTTATGGCCTTTAAGATAGAGATGGTCTTTAAAGCAACTGAATAAGTGGCCTCATCACATGAAGAAACTGAGGTTGGGAGAGGCAGCTTGCCCAGCACCACAGCCAATCTCAACAGCTGATGATATTAACTGAGTGCCCTTTATCAAACCCTCCAATTCTTCCTAAGTCCCACTCTTTCATACGTGTTTGTATAAAGGGTGCGTGTATATAAAGGTATACTCATTTGTGTGCATGTGAGTGGAGGACGAGGACAACCTTGGCAGTTGCCCCTCTGGTACCTGCCACCTTGATTTATGTGACAGGGACACTTATTGGCTGGGAACTTGCCAACTAGACTAAGGTGGCTGCCGTAAGTCCAAGGGATCCACCTGCCTCTGTCTCCCCCATTCTGGGATCACAAGCACTCATCAACTTGTCTGGCCTGTTTGTTTGTTTGCTTGCTTGCTTGCTTGCTTGCTTGTTTAATGTGGGTTCTGGGAGATCAAACGCAGGGCCTCATGTTTTCTAGGCCAACACTTGACGAACTGACTCTTCCCAGACGTTCTTATAAAGTAGGAAAAAGAACTAATCCCTCTTTGCAGATAAGGAAACAGCATCGGAAGCCTAAGTAACATCGCCAGTTTTCCCAGTGGCCTTCTGGTCTATTCCTTCTCTTACATAGCTGGGGTTTCATAGAGGATGTATCTCCAGACCTCCCTGTGGAAGGAGTCACTGTCATCCTGCCTATCAGTTGTAACCTAGACCAGTAGGTGGATGCCACAGAAAAGCTGTTCTGGGCTCCACCAAAGCAGGCTTTTCCTTTGTCACCCTGGCCAGGTGACGTGAAGTGGCACTACTGACGCCTGGCTGCTGATGCGTGGCACACACCTCCTGGGCAGGCTGGAGAGCGTGTCAGGAATTAATTGCCATGTAGACTGGTATGCTGTGTTTTCCCCAGAAGGCTCACTGACCTGGGCCAGATGGCCGGGCCCAGGCTGTAAAAGCCCATCTGCTTCGCCTGAGGAAACTGTTGGTTCATTTGCAAGGGGGCTGGGTGCTGTGGGCCCACAGTCTTGCTCCCTGCTGCCTGCAAGGCAAAAGGCCTAGAGTTCTGCAAGGAGGACAGGAATGGTCCACAGTGCTCAGAGACCCAGGAAATAGAGTGTTCTGTCTGACACAGAGGATAGTTAAGACACGCCTGGATGTGGGCTACTGGGAGATGTACCCCAGACATATAAGTATATGCAGACATGGGACCAAACCCCCCTGTCCACAAGACCTAGGACAAACAGAGGCAGGTCAGGACCCAGCCCTGCTTCCCACAGGACCTCAGCTGAAATGCCACGGTACCATGCTGCATTTTGCAAGGCTGTCTCTTGAAGGGGAATGAATGAGTCAGAGCCTGGGCCTGGAGGCCTGTGTGGAGCCTATCGCTCACTCTCGTGTCCTTAAACATGTCATTGAACTCCCATAAGCCTCCGTGTCCTCACTTGAAAAATCTATGACAAATATGAGGAACTTCATGGATTACTGTGAGAATTAAAGGACAATGTGTGGAGGGAAAAAAAAAAAAAAAAAAAAAACACTTAAAATGCTTACTGAGTACATAGTAAGTACTTAATAGATGCTAGCCTTCATCAGTATGACAGGCAATGTTTTTCCCCCTGTGCTAGGCAAGGAACAGTTCTTCCTCCTTACCATGTTGGGGGCAGGGAGCAAGTCCTGCTACAGAATAAACACCCCACCCTTGCTGAGTACTTGGTGGTTCAACTTCCTGTCCTAGCACCAATTGAGGCAAAGGAACCAGTCCTAAAGGGGCTACTGATGTCACGGGGCTGGACCTAGCTTTGTAGGATGTGTAAGCTGAGCGAGACCAACTAGAGGGTCTTGTACCAGCACCAAGTCTCCAACCTGAAGTGTGTGCCCTGCTTTCACAGCCGGGTAGTTTAACACTACTCATTTGCCAACATGCTAATGAGGGCTGATCCATCTTATAGCGCCTGGCTTCCCAGCTCAGGGCAGGCCCTGTATCCTGGTTTTTGTGGTAGAGGGACGTAATTAATGAGGAGCCCTTCAGAGGTGCTAATCCATCTGGCAAAGTATCCCCCCAAGTGCTCTCTGGAATGGCACAGACTAGACACATCTAAACACAGTATCAAGGGAGCCTGGCTACAAGGGAGCATCACTCCTGGATGGCTCCCTGTTCTCTCATGCAGGCTGTGACCTGAGCTGAGAGCCACAGCCACTAAAGAGTCAGCTCACTCCCAATATTCTCACATTCCAACCTTGGTCATCAGGTTGGGCAGGAAAGACAAGTAGAGTTTGGTTTTAAATTTGGATAGATTCATTATGGGTCTTATCATAAAGGGGGGCCTCCTTTAAGAGAGAGAGAGAGAGAGAGAGAGAGAGAGAGAGAGAGAGAGAATGCCTTGGAAGAAGACACAGATGGCCAGAGAGGCAGTGGGAACCCTAGAACCTGGCTATTGCATCAGTCTTACCTGGTGGATGATGGGCAGGCTTATCTGAGAACGGAGGCCCCAAGTCAGAGACTAGTGAGGAGGTTCTATCTACCAGGGAGGCTCCCTGAACACTGGGAGACAATGGTTAGATTCACCAACCAAGAAGAAAAGGGGGAAAGGTGAAAAATGCTAAGACTGCATCCGAGCCTCTGGGCTGGGCTCTGTAGCCTGCATTCACACCCCTGAGTAAGTCTAATGTGCACTCGGGCTGATAATAATCCCACCCTGAGCCAGAGCTGCCAATATGAAGGCAACGACTGCAAAGTACATTCGTGAAACTGGCGCCTCCCTTGCTCTTCCCACAAGCCTGTGCGGTGAGGGTGTTTATTTTCTTTGATGGATGGATCTGGCCATAGGCTCACAGTAGATCAGAGACTCCCCCAAGAAGCACAGCTAGCAAATAGAAAAATCCAGGTTGGGGCACCCTGAAGTCTTTACAGACGTTTTTACATTCTTCCCAGGGTACCACAGAAATATCCTTTGCTTTAGACTTGATGTCACCACAACTCTGGATGGGACGTCCTGTCAGCAGACAAGACACCGGAGTGGGCGGTGTCCCTCTGCCTCCAGCCAGTCTTCTTGGCCCACAAGTGTCTAGGCTACCCCTGCATGGTCTTGCATCCGTGTGATGTTCCTCTCTGCCCAGGGGCCTGGCCATCCATCCTCATGGTCTCTCTCATCTTCCTTTCCCTCCTCCACCATCCATTTCCCCTCCATCGGGTCTTCATCTTAATTTTATTCATTTGATGTATTAGTGCCTAAGTGGCAGAGTCATCCTGGTCAGCATGGCCAATCAATCCCAGGGTTTAATACGGTTTTTCCTGATTGGGTCTCTGGTCACTGTCTTTCTGCTCACCAAAATCAATACTTTAACCTTGTGCTTCAAAGTCAGATCATCTGCAGGGACCTAGCCTAGACTCTTGGACTTGCTGCTACAGCCAGGAGGTGGCAGGCCCCCTGATGTGGCCCTGCCACCATGTCCAAGCTAGCCTCCTGCTCCGGTCAGACCAGGAACAGAAGAGGCCTTCTCATCTTTCCCACGGCAGCTCATGGCCATTTGTCCACTCTGCCATTGCTGCCAGTCATGGGAGACTATGACAAACATCCCAGAGTCCAAGATCAAGACACCTAGGGCCAATCCACGCCTCCTCACTCTTGTCACCACACTGGCTGTACACAGTGATTGGACTCTCCAGGCCTCAACTCCCCCATCTGTAAGTGGGTGTGTGATGCTGGGTGTGACCAGATCTAGAGTCGCCTAGAAGGCAAACCTCTGTGGAGGAATTCTAGACTGGGTCAACTGAGGTTGAAAGACTCTGCCTAAAGGTGGGCAACTTCATTCTGTGGGCTGGGGTCCTGGGCTGGGAGCCGAGCCACTTCTCTCTCTGCTTTCTGCATGTGGCCAGCTGCCTCCCACTCCTGCAACCCGGCCTTCCTTGCTATGATGCACTGCACCTTCAAGCTGTGAGCCAAAATAGCCCTTCCTGTCTTCAGCTGTATTTGTTAGCTATTTCGTCATGCAATGAGAAAAGTCTCTGATACAGGGTGGGGATACAAAGGAGGAAGGCCAGGATAGGCCAACAGGATGCTGGCACCTGAAGTTAGCATGCTCCTATGGTCCTGGCTCTCAGGAATTCACATTGCTTTACCCTACACTTCAGTTTGAGCTGCCCTGTCCTGCCTCACTGTGTTGGACATCAGGCCATCCACAGCCAGCCGCTGCCTCTCATGACTCTGGAGTTTCTCTAGAGTGTCATGCCCAAAGTGAGCCCTCCAGGGAGTGAAGGTTCTGAGTTGCCCACCTTACCTCTCCCAGTGGCTACACACATTGGGGTCCTCGGGGTTCAGAGTGAGGGCAGCTTGCAGAAGGGAGGCCACAAGGAGGCCCGCTGTGGACGGCGCCATCAGGCCCTGTGTGAGAACAGAGAAGAGAGGGGCTGACTCAGTCTTTGATTGCAGCGTCTGTTTGGTGCTAAGACTTGGTCCTCCCTCAGAGTGGCTGAATAGGCGCTAAACAGACGGTGTTTCCCACAGCTGCCACACGGCAGCGAACACTGGATATTTCACACTTACAGCATTGACTAACACGTCAACAGCCCTGAGCAACTGAAGAGTCTGAGTCATGGCTTAAGATCTCCTTAGCAAGAGGCCCACACACAATGCGTTGGCTAAAGCTTCTTAGTATTCGGTGTAACCACCCCATCCCCCAAGTCTATCTTTGATACAGAAACCCAGATCTGGCCATTGTAGAGTCAAGGCTCTTCCCTCTTCCTCCTCCTCCTCCTCTCTGATGAGGCTGGGTCATCCCATTACCTCCTACTCCTCCTGTGCCAAGGAAGAGAAGCAAACTGGCTGTGTGGTCCACAGGGGAACTGAGCCGAGACAGACACCTACAACCTGCTTCTCTTTCCTCCTATAGGATATCAGTGCCCTATGTCACCAAATATCACCCCTGCTGTGAGATAAGGGGCCGAGACAGTGGATAACCAGCTTTAAGGAAGCAATGTGCCCAGGTTAGCAAGCACTACCCCCATTCCCAAGTACCCACATACAGAGAGTATTTAATACAACTACACAGTACCAACTACCTTGTTCCCTAAATGAGAGCGCCCCAACACACAGCTGCTTATGGAGCGTGGAGAGTGAGCCATGTTGGGGTGGCTGTGTGGCCCCTGACCTTACTCTCCAAGACCTTAGGACCCTATACTACAGCCTCAGGGGACAGAGGGCAGTGAGGAACACGTCCTGTGGAGCTGGACCTCGTGAGTCCCAGCATCCTTGGTGAGCTGACCCAACACCATGACTCATGGAAGAGGTGCAATTGTGATTTGCTTAAAGGTTTTAATGACTCCAGAGTAGCTTTTCTTTTTGACTATTGACACTAAAAGAAATACACTTTCCATTAGGCAGAGCTAAGAGTGTTCTGGAAAACATTTTGACATTGGAAATCAGTTCCCAGATTCGAAATGGTTGGCTGTCTAGCCCACGGGTCCTAAGTTTTCAGATGAGGACCATTCATCCTCCTTGGAAGATGAACAAGAATGGCATATATTTGTACCCATCTCCAGATACGAAACTCCGTGCATCCCCTCCCCCCTTTCTCCTAGAAGCTTCACCACTCTGCTTCCCACCTCACTCATTTCCTTGTTAAATTCCTAAGCAGCTCCCTCAGCAACAAGCAAATCATCACACACTCCGTGTAACCATGGGGTCTAAATTAATGACTAATGAGGCTGTACTTTCTACATACATTCTGGAAATCACCCAGCTCAGTGCAAATTTAGCTGGAGATCAGGGGCACCTACAGATGCCTGGGGCCAAAGGAAGAGTGAATCCACAGCTCCACTAAATTAGCAGAGTCCAAATTCTCCTCTGCTCCCACCGTCTTCCCCTCCCGAGTCTACCATCAGAGGCCCAGCAACTGATGCACACAATCTGGGGTCCACACAGCATAGCTTGAGGCTGCGGCCAGTGTCAGCCATCCATCCTACCACTTGGCTCTCCACTACAAGATTCAAGTGGATTCAGAACAGAGCGCCTAGTGCTGGGAAGAGTCGGGAAGGGATGGACCATCTTTTCTATGGAGGTCTGGGCTGGCCAGGCATCTCTGGAAGGAATGAGTGGTACACACAGAATGCAGGAAAGTAGGTGAGGTCTTGAGTGTCCATTGCAGAGAGTGTCCTATCCTGTTTCCTGTGTGGCCCTGACACACGCTTGGGCAGGGCCTGTTTTCTTCAGCTTCTCTCTTCAAAGGACCTGAGATGGCAGCTTTAACTGCAGTAGGCTTTGAATATTAAAGGACTGGGCCACACGATAAGATGAGATGGGGCCTCTGGTTCCTGTGGACCCTTGGAGGCTACAAGGATGCATACTTGGATCAGAGCCATCATGGGCAAGCTCTTTAGAAGCACTCACTCAGCCAGGTGTGGCAGTGCATGCCTTTAATCCTAGCACTTGGGAGGCAGAGTCAGGTAGATCTCAGAGAAATTCCCAGGACAGCCAGGGCTATACAGAGAAACCCTGTCTTACCAGAATGGCAGTAGCTGCAGTGACAGCTAAAGTCTTCACTAGAGCTTTTCTGCTGAGTCGGAGCTGAGCAGCGCAGCTTACCTCTTACTGGCAGGGATCACAGAGACGGACCACGGCAGAGAGGGCGGTGGCTGGCTAATGGGGAGCACACTAGAAGAGGGGAATGGTGGAGTGGGGAAAATGGTATTTAGACTGACAGTCTGAGGCCTTAGACATGAAATCTTTATTCAGGGCCATGGCCAGTTCTGGTGGGGGTAGAGGGAGGGATGTCCAGGATTAGGGGGAAATGACAGTGCCTCTCAGAACCACTAACACTCAGAAGGTTTCCCAGAACCTGGCCAAGTCTGAGATGTATTCTGGGCTGAGGTGTGTGTGCATGTGTGCGCACGCACCCAATACTACAGCAGTTGCATAGTGTGTGCAAGGCCCTGAGTTCCACTGCTAGCACGAAAATCAATCAGCCAGCCAGCCAGCCAGCCAGCCAGTCAGTCAGTCAATCAATCAGGAAGCTGAGCAGACAGCTTAGTGAGTAAGTGTGCTTTCTGCATGAGCATGAGGACCTGAGTTTGGATCCCAGCCCTGGGTGTAACCGTGCACACACCAGGAACCCTCGCACTGTGAGGGGTGGAGACAGGAGGGATCACTGGTGCTTGCTGCCTGTCGCCCTAGCTCTGGGTTTAGTGAGAGACTCTGAGCCAAGGGGATAAGGTGGAGAGTGATCGAGCAGAATGCCTGATGTTCTCATCTGGCCTCTGCACACCTATGGGCATGTGAGCCTGCACATACACATATGCACACATGTACACACACACTGACACACGCATGCACATGCACACGCACACGCACAACTCTTTTTATCAGGCTAGGCTCCCTCATACCTGCTCCACTTCTGCCTTGGCCTGCTTTCTGTCTTCAACTCTGTCTAGTTGCATGCCATCTATTACCCAGCAGGGCTTGACAAAGGTCAGGACCATTGAAAACATCCCTATGGGGCCCCAGACAGTGACAGCAGAGGCCCCATGCTCCAGTGTGGTCACCCTGCCTACCCTGCTATCTTTCCAGCAGCTTCCTTCTTTCTAACATGCTGTAGGCAACCACAGGTGGGGTTGAGAGCCCTACGCTTCCCCCTCAGGGACTGACTCTGGAACAACTGTGTCTCCTTGTCTCTGACACTCCTGTTAAGAAGACAGAATAGCATCCAGAAAGAAGCTGTCAGAGTGGGAAGGCAACGCCTCCCCAGTCACTTTAGTGGGACTTCCTGGGGGCTCTCAGAGACCACACAAACCAAAGACATGCGCTTATGAGATGACTAGTGGGGAAAAATCAATCCTGCCACCTTGGTTATTGGGCGACTCCATTTGGAGTGACAGAGGTTAACATATCAGCCAACATCAGGGCATTAATAATTAAATAAGAAAATGCCCCAGGATCATTTTAGAGAGAGAGACACGTAAATAAGTCAGCTGGCTTCTCCCCTCTGTCCCTTCTCTTTGCATGCTAAGAAGCAGAGAGAGAGAGGAGCCAAGTAGCTTCCTCCTGCTTCAAGAGTGTAGGAGGCTGATGAATGAATGGAGGGGCAGAGGGGTGGCCAGGAGGTGTGACTCGCCTCTGCCACTGGGGTCTAATCAGTCCATGCCCCTGCCATGGCTTACAGGAGGTCCCTGTAGTACCCGCATATGTCTTAAAGACCAATAAAGCCCCCTCAAGATGACCGAGGCCCACTGAACAAGAGTAAGAGCAGCAGCAAGTGGGGGAGCCTTGGTGGAGTTAACTAGACTTGGGGTGAATACAGTGTGGGAAAGTGGAGGCAGAAGCACACCGGGGCATACAGGCTAGCTATGGCAGCCAGGTTAGGGGAACCAGTGGGGGAAGCTCAGGCAGTGGCAGAATGAAAACATTGTAAAGTGTTTTACAGCTTATGTGGGACATTAGAGTCCTGTGAGAACGTGACAGAAACGTTTCCGGGAAAGGCTTTCAGGAATGGCTACTCTCTGCCGCCTGCTATGTCTTTCCCTGCAATAGTCATAGTGTGTGGTGCATCTGTACAAGCCTCAAGCTCTGAAAGACCTGAGAGACCTCTCTAGCACAGCTGGGTAAGTGAGCAGAGCTGCTCATGACCCCAGTGTGGGAGACTTTGCTTCTCTTGCTCAAGGTCAAGCCTGCCAGGAGGGCCTGGTACATGCTAGTTTGTGTCCTTCACAGTGGTACTGGCTTATTCTGACTCTTCTAGGCTGCCACCAGCTTTCTTAAGGGACTCTGACCTTGGGCTGTGGATGTGGCTCAGCTGGCACATGCTTAACATGTATGAAACACTAGGCTCAGTGCCCAGCACTGCATAGACTGAGCATGGTGGGGCTAATCCCAGCATTCAGGAAGCAGAGGGAGAAGCATCAGAGGTTCAAAGTCATCTGACTGCATAGTGAGTTCAAGGTCAGCCTTAGATAATGATGCTCTCAGAGAGAGAGAGACAGAGACAGAGAGAGAGACAGAGACAGACAGACTGACACAGAGAGACAGACCTTGTAGCAAAGGGTTCCCTTCTCCCTACCCAGGAGTCCTGCTCTGGCCTGGTTTGGCCATGCAGACTGAGCCAACTTTGGCAATGTTGGCATTTTTGGGGTGTGGTGGGGTAGGGCTGGCTTTGTTCTATCTTTGGCCTATGACTCGGGCCAGCACCTGTGGAGTTCAGCCTGTCTTCTTGACGGCATCTCACACCTGGCCAGGCACCGGAGGCTCTCTTAGCCAATGTGCATAAACCAGGACAGAGGGCAGAGAGACAAACAGATGGCCCAGGGACCTGTTGTTATAAAGCTATTGTTCATCTATACAAAACTCCTACTGCCTGCTTCACCTCCTGCCTGCCTTGTCCTGAAGCCAGAGCCATGCATCCAACGCCTCCTCTTCCGCATCCCTTCTGGTAACTTCTTCCTTTTCGTCCAGGCTGCATTGGCGTCGGGGGCAGCAGTCAGACACCGTTCTGTGGACCTCACTCTGCTGATCCTCCTGTTTCTGCTTCCACAGTCACTGGGACTGCAGCCCTGCATTGATTTAGCCTGGGATCGAACCTGGGACTTCTGGTATGCTAGACAGACACCCTACCAACTAAGCTACCCTACCAGCACTGTTTTATGGACCTTGGAAAGGTTCTTCTACTGCAACAAAGGGCATGGGGTATAAATGGCTGCTTGGAAGCCATGCAGCGAATCTGGGAAAAGCCTATGTCCTAGTTTGCTTTCTGAAAGCATTCTAACCAAAAGTACCTTGGGGAGAAAAGATACTTTTGCTCTACATTTCCAGGGCACAACCTTTCATTGAGGAAAGTCATGGCAGGATTAAAAGAAAGAAAGAAAGAAAGAAAGAAAGAAAGAAAGAAAGAAAGAAAGAAAGAAAGAAAGAAAGAAAGAAAGAAAGAAAGAAA
>OU015749.1:119285342-119300431 GCA_907169655.1 Acomys percivali | reverse complement strand
TGTGTGTGTGTGTGTGTGTGTGTGTGTGTGTGTGTGTGTGTGTGTGTTACCATGCCTGGTTTTATGCAGTGCTAGAGTATGAACCCAAGGCCCTACACACACCAGGCACGCACTCTATGTACAGAGCAGCAGCCCCTTCTTTGGCTCCTAACTGCATTCCACAAAGGGAAGTTGGTCATTCCCTCAGCTCCGCCTCCAGGATGTTTGTAAAGATCAAAAAGATAACGCAAGTAAGAGAGCTTCTGCTGGTATGCTGAGGGAACTCTCCTCACTCCACTCCAGCTGGAAGGCTGTTCTTGAAGTCTTGACTTGCGGTCTCTCCTCCCGTTTCCCAGGAAAAAGGCCACTGTCCTTCCAGGAGGCAACCTCTATATGTCACACCTCCATGATGTCTAAACTTGAATCCTTCCTGCTGTCTGTCTTCTTGCTCTGCCCCTCAGAGATAAGCCAGAGGTCACCATTTGGGTAGGGACAATTTCTCATTTCCAGGAAGACCAGAGCTGATATTTGATCCTACTGTACATGACTTCCCTAACTCTGCCATGTGCATCTTGCCGCTGGAGCAAATGTCACTGAGAAGAATCCACTACCTCACATTCCAGCGTTGCAGGGTGTCAAACTGTTCCGAGTCTCTGAGTACTGCCTCTCCATCTTCTGTGTTTATTGGTCTTGCAGATACAGCAGTCTGTGGCTGGCCCTGGTCCAGGGAGCATGATGACTGGCTGGTAGGCAGGTGGAATGGAGCAAATAGGTTCTCAGCCCTTGGCAGAGGGGATAAGGGCCTGGAGGTGGGCCTGAACCCCACGTTGTTCACAAGAGGGAAGCTGCTCACTGACACATGCCACCCTCTATTCTTGCGTCCATCAGGCATCTCATATGTTCCAAGGACCTGCCTTCCATAGAGGCCCAGGGCTTGCCTGGCTTCCACCCTGACGGCTCCTCTCCGGCGGTTGTGATGGTGAATATCATTGTCAACTTGGCAGGACCTAGGCTCACCTGAACACACCTCTGGATATGTGTGGGAGAGCTTCTATACTAGTGAATCGGTCTGGAAGACCCATTCTGTGAGCTGAGGTCTTGGACCAAATAAAAACGCGAAAAAAAAGCAGCTGAGCACCAGCATCCGTCTCCCTCTGCTTCCTGACTACAGATGTGACGTGACCAGCCGTCTCAAGTCTCTGCGCCATCCTTCCCTCGACCATGATGGATGGTGCCCCTCAAATGGTGAGCCAAAATAAACCCTTCTTTCTTCAAATTGCTTCCTGTCAGGTATTTTGGTCGCGGTAACGAGAACAGTAACTAACACCATGGCCCACCCAGGGCCCTGCCAGGCTCTTCTCCCCCCACCCAGCCATTGACTCCAACAAACACAGGACCAGGCGCTGGGTACATAGCACAGAAAGTCAGCTCCAGTGAGGGAGAAGAAACCACAGCATCAGGGAGAAGACCCAGGTTCCAAGGCCATTGCTGAGGGAGTCAAAGAGATTCTAACCATGGCAAGCGGTGTGATGAGGAAGCAGAAATGTCATCCAGGTAGGCGGTAGACAGGCTTCCTCAGAGTGTGGGCATCTTAAGCTAAATAGGTACCCTGAGAGAGAAGGGGTCTTGTTTGTTTGTTTGTTTGTTTGTTTAAGATTTATTTATTTACTATTTGTACAGTATTCTGCCCACATGTGTGCCTGCAGGCCAGAAGAGGGCACTAGATTTCATTATAGATGGTTATGAGCCACCATTTGGTTGCTGGGAATTGAACTCAGGACCTTTGGAAGAGCAGCCAGTGCTCTGAACCTGAGCCATCTCTCCAGCCCCTTGTTTTTGTTTTTAATGATGAATACTCTTGGACTATTTGGTGAATTAAAACTGTTTTGGGAGACCACTGCATTTACTCTGAGCATTAAAGGCTGTCTTCTTGTCATAACTACTGAACAATACAGTATATCAACTATTTACGTAGCCTAGGGTTGGGTTAGGTATTACAGATGACCTAAAGGTGATTTATACTTCATAGGAAAGCTGGAAATGATGATGCATGCATGTAATCCCAACACTCAGGCAGATGAGGCAGGACGATTGCTTTGGGTTGAAGGGTAGCCATGTTTATAGAGTAAGAGTACAGCTCAAAAATAAAGGAAAGGAGGAAAAGTGGAAGAGAAGGGGAAAGGGCAGGAAGTCAAGAAAGAAAAAGAGGAGAGAATAAAACAAAGGAGAAAGAGGGAGGAAAGAAGAGAAAGAGGGAAGGACAGGGGAAGCAAGGAAGAAAGGAAGGAAGGAAGGAAGGAAGGAAGGAAGGAAGGAAGGAAGGAAGGAAGGAAGGAAGGACAGATGAGCTGGTGAATGCTATTTACAAATGCCTGGTTCTATAGAGGGACAGAAGCTTCCACAGGTCCCTGAATCTGTGAGAGCGGAAAAATAATTCCCCGTGGATGTTGAAGGATGACAGTAGAGTATGCCCTTGTTTGTACAGAAGAGTCTATTGTCATGGATGTGTGTGTGTGACTCTCTATATGGCTGGAACTCTATGGTATGGAAGGTATTGGCAGTGATTCCCTTAGTGGGTAGAGGTAAGGATGTCATGAAGCAGAAGAGGAAGGTATGAAGCAAGCTAAGGGAAAATATATATTGAGAACAACGTAGGCTGTGATGTCTGCATGTGAAAGCCATCACTAGGAAATACTGGAGTCTCAGTTCATCTCTCCACCTTCTGGGCAGAGTCCCTTCCCAGCCAGGCTTTTTGGCCAAGGCTACAGAAAACCAAAAGAAATTAGGAAACAGGAAAGTGAGCAATCTCCTAGCTCAAACCACACCAGCTGACCCCTCTCCATCACAGAGGAGGAGCAGCATCCCCCCTAGCCCACTGCCGCGCCACCCCCCGCCCGCCGCAGTCTCCACATGGATCAGATCCCAACTATTGATGGGGTAGAACCAAGAATAAGGGGAAGGAGCAGGCAGGTCTCACGCCAGATCTAGACTGCCACTCCCTGCCAGAGGCTCGAGCCACTACAGAGGGAGCAAAGGCTGCTGAAGGCAGGAGCCATCTCTCCAATCCTTTTCCTCCCTACAGCACTCAAAGAACACCCGATTCTTGGACATGCTCTGCCACCAAAGACTGGGAGGATCATGGCCATGTCACCTCTGGTGACAGCTCAGACTCGGGACTGTAAAGAGATGCTGAGACCACCAGACTGGAGAAGGAGGGCAGATGCCTCGGGCAGCATGGAGTTCAGGGTCTGTAACTGCCTAAAGCAGGCACTTCTTGGCAGGGCATCTTTGCTCACCGGCATTGTGAACTCTCCAGAAATGTCCCGAAGCCATTGAGAAACACCCTCACGGGGCTGGGGAGATGGCTCAGTATGTTATGAGGACCTGAGTTCAAATCCCAGCACTCACATAAAGGCATCACAAGTGCCTGTAACCCCAGTGCTGTTGGAAGTGGCAGAGGAGGATCAATGGGGCTTACGGGCTGCCAGCCTAGGTCTAAATTCAGAGATACTGTCTCAAGGCCAAAAGCGATAGAGCAAGATGTCTGATGTCCTCCTCTGGTAGACGGTGTGCATTTGTACACAGGGGATCTTGATCATCACTCAGACTTTCCATCTTCACTGCTCCTGTCTGTAAAGTGGAGACGCAGACAGAAGCTGCTTCGAAGAATTGTCATGAGGGCAGATTGAGTCAATGCACACAGTGGGCCAAACAGGAAGAGCCGTCTAACTGCCTCCCGGTAGGTGTCTGTGGATCTCCAGACACAGTCTGACTTCCCACTCCTGCGTGAACCAGTACCAACCGCCTTCCAGAGCCCGACACACCCCGTCCTCCCCCTTCCTACTGGCATTACTCAAAACCCAGCTCACTGGGGTCCAGATAAAACTTACAAATGGGAAGTTGTCAAACAATTACAAAGGTTAATTGAGGGATTGCACAATGAGGGTAGGAGCCGACCCACTCAGAACCAGAGCCGATTAAAAAGCAAGCGATGGTTCACTAGTGATGCCACCAACGGGAACACGCTGTCCTACTTAGCAGTTTAGGGCTGGGGAGGAGGGTCACCCACAACACTTGCTGTCCCCACCTCACCCCCAGGAGGGTCATCACCCACCACAGAGCTGTTCAGAAACAGCAATGGTCTTAGGCATGCAAGTTGCCCCACCCCACCCCCAGCCCACCCCCTGCTGCCTGGAAGCTGTGCCTGCTGAGGCCTCTATGAAGCTAATTAACAGCACTGGCTAATTGCGAGACCCCTTTATACTGCTCCGTGACTCAGGGCGGAGCCATGGGGACCCTGGGCCTGAGAAAGGAGCCTCTTGTCTTTCATGTAGCTCTGGGGAAACCGAGCTCCTCTGATCCCTTGGCAAGCCGCAGTCCCACCAGCCCTGAGCTGGGGCCCAGGCCACCCGGGGGAGGCCAGCAGTTCAAAGCCAGCCTGGCGGGCATCGTGGGTCCACTTGGGATGAAGAATAATTAGGGCATTCCAGACCATCAAAATCAATAACATAATTAACAAATATTGTGCCATTCCTCGGAATCTTGCTAGGAATTACTCTGTCTTTGATCATACTATGTTCTCTGACTGTTAATGACATGTAGTGTTAATTACCATGGAACGGGAATAACTCCAAATCAAGACTTCCTTGGAGAATAATTAATATTTTTTGAGGACCTGGGAGCTTGTGAGGGGGGGGGTCCCTCCAACTGTAATGGCATTTACTTCAAGAAACCCATCCTCAATCCTTGCTTGCAGGAAAGCTCGAAAGTCCTGCAGAGTCCTGTTCTCCATGGCTCCCACACTCTGCAGCACTTACAGCTCACCAGGAGAGCTTGGGGAACGAGTGGATGGGCCCACAGAAAGAACGAGGCAAGCTCATCCTGGACTCCCCAGGGCCATGAAGGGAAGCATATGGGCCCCACAACCTCTAGCCAGTGTGCCTAACACCCCATTTCTCCAGACACAGAAAGGCCCTTTCTCAAGTGAAATGTGAGGAGTTTTAGAATCAGGAGACGAGGCTCAACTTTGGTTCTGTTTGTCCACATGCTCCCTGGGCACTATGTGGCTTCTCTCAGGGCCTTGGTCACTTCACCTGGAAGGTTGCAGAAAGAGCCACTGTGGCCTCGTGCATGGTTCACAGAGGTGCACCCTAAATGGCAGCTCTCCCCAGCCTGGACTGGTTGGCTCTGGTTCGATCCAGGCCTGGATAACATTAGCAAGATCTCAGGAGAGGGACTCACAGCTTTAAAGAGAGCCACCCAGCGTGCTGGACTGTCCCGCGGCCCCTCCACACCATTTCCCAACAGCCTATAACTCCAGAGACAACAGTGAGTGGACCAGGCGGTCGGCAGCCACCAGTGGGCATGGTGGACGCAATCACAGTTGCTACCCTCAACAGCAGTGTCATAACTGTCACAGCAGTTTTCCACCCCAGCAGTTTAACACCTAAAGTGTGCCATGTTCCTCACTCTGTGTCCACAGCACTGAAATCCTCTTCTCCTGGAATCACGGTAAACAAGACCTGTCCCCAAGGGCCACTGGCTTTCAGAATCTATCAGCAGAGAAGCTTCTTTAGAGAAGAAAGCAGTGGAAAACGCACCTGTTTTAAAGCTCTTTTCCAGCATCTGACAACATCTTCGTCATAAATAACTTGGGATTTACCACAGTTCCAGCATCATGCTGCCTCCGACTTAACTGTCATCAAGATGTAGTTATTAGTTTTTATTTACTGGGATCATGTTTATTTTCCTGGAAGGAGAAGCGAGGCACTAGAGGAACATTCTCCACAGAGCGGCACCTCCAAAATGAGTGCTGGAGACCTGCCAGAGAACTGCACGCCACCTGGAGTGACAGTCTTTAACAACTGGGGTGGTGAGGCAGGGAGGGAAAGGCCCAGTTGCCTTCCCACTGAACTCAGAAACAACCTCCAGGTTGATGCTTTTTCTGCTGGGGCTGGGGAGTGGTCCCCATAATGGATTGGGGGTCCCAGAAAGGCACTGCAGTACCAACCAGCGTGGAAGTACTTCACTAGTTTGTTCTCTCCCCCCCCCCCCCCCACACACATGCTCATGCCAGCCTCCCAGCTACTCCAACAGGAGCTCCCTGCCAAGGTCTTTCCCCAGGGAACCATCAAACACAGAGAGCCAACAAGATTCCCTTCAGGGGAAACCCAGGGCCCAATTACAATCACAGAGCCAGGATGGTGCAAGCCGGGAAGGGGCGGCGGGGGGGGGGGGGGGGGCTCACTCAGGTGACCTCATCCACCTCCATAGAAGATGTATGAGGAACCTGGGACTCACAATCGGGGCCTTAATGTCACCAGGACCAGCCCAAGGTTCAGGAGAGTCACCATGCTATGCAGTAATCAGGTGGGGAAGGCTATCACAATGGAGCTTCTCCCAAATGTAACTCCGGCTGGACTTTGTCCCTAAATCGGAGTCAGCCCTCCACTTTCCTCGTCAATCTCCCTGATAAACCCTTAAGGCAAGGCTCAGTTTAACGCACCCCAAGCCTGATTCCCTCCCTGCCAGCTGGGCCCCCTTCCCAACTCCCCACAACTAGGCTGAGAAATCATCTTCTTTCCTTCCTTACCCATCCCACTACTCAGCCAACTCTGCTGGCCCCGTGCTGAAAACAAGGCAGATCCTCTGCTCTTTCTGTGCAGCCCCGGCTCTGCTCCCAGCTCTCCCATGGCCACTGACACCACCAGCTCTTAGAATTCCCTGTTGCCACCCATAGCTTCATATCTGTGTTTTGCTTTCATAGCTCAGCAGTGCATATAACCAAAATATCAGACCCAGCCCATTACCTCCTACAAGGCCTAGGAAGCCAGGGCACAGGGGCTTATGTCCTGTATGCAGATCACTGCTGGGAATTGGGACGGCTCCCTGTGACTCCATCTATGCAAATGAGACTAATACTTTGCTCATAAGTTTACTGGGGAACAAATGAACCTAGAGACATGTTAGCAACTCCTGGCTCCTGGCTGAGAACATTTGTCACGTACACACACAGAGCTGATGGCACCACATACAGCCACATTCCACAGACAAACATAACTTCTTCCTTCCTCACTCCCAAGGGATACATCCAGCCACTTGTCAGTCCTCTGACCACAACCCACAGGATGTCATTAATCCCTTAAAGGGAAGAAGAATTATGCTTGGCTTCAACTGCAAAGCCCTGCCCCCTCCAACATAACCTATAGTCCCATCCAAGAGTCTTCCAGGCCCCGCTCCCTCCCCCCACCACTGTGCATACTGGAAATCATCCCTGGGCCAGAAAGAGGGGGGACCATCAGCCTCCCCACTCATCACCTCCAGCAGTCCTTGGTCTAGAACTTTCTGCCACCTTTGTCCCCATCTCCTTCACTGTTACTAAGAAAAGACATCGCTGGAGGCACTAAAGCAGGACTCCCAACCCTCTGGCACCTGTCCTGCAGATGCCTGACAGAGGAAGATAAATATATTTATCATACACAGCAAAGTGAATAACAAAGATTTTATAGAGCTTTTCGTGACAAAGCTGACAAGCCAGGGCCAGGAGCTCTAATCAGTTCCCAGCTGAGCCCAGGAAATCTACAGGAGCGCAGCACTGACCTTTTGGGCCTATTTCTAAAGGGAAGGTTAAAGTTTTGTTGTAAAGTAAGATTTTTTTTTTTCACTTGAAATGAAAGAAGGTTATGAAGTTGTACATGCACAGCGACTACCGAGGTGACAATGAGATTGAATTTTCAATTAACAAACAGATGAACCTGCCCCTACCCCATGTGTAGGGTTTTGTTCTCCAGGTAATTTAGCATTTGATGTTTGTTTGTTGGGGTGCCAGCTTGCATAGAATGGCTCACAAGTGGGCTGAAAATGCCTGTGGCTGCAGACTCTAAAGGTGCCTTTCTATGAAAAGCCCTAGATGTTTAAAAGGTCACTTTTACTCCCTGTAGCCATCTTTATCCCCAAGACAAGGGAAAACAAACCAATCAACCAGGGACCTATGCCATCCCGAGTGGGTACCACCCATAGATATGCCTCATTTCCTATGCAGTGGTCAGCTCTAAAGCTCTGTTCGGTGGGTGGGGCTGGAGCTCAGTTGGTGGAGTGCTTGCCTGAAATCCACAGGCCCCTTGGCTTGAATCCTTAGCATCACATACAAGAGGGTGTGGTGGCTCACATCTGTGACACCAGCAGTTGGGAAGCAGAGGAAAGAAGCTGAAGCTGAAGCTAGCGTGGGCTACGTAGGGTCCTGTCTTTTTAACAAGCAAGAAAGCTTTTTATTAAAAAAAAAAAAAAAAAAAAAAAAAAAGAATTACGTAGAGAAAAGAGTCAACCACTTAGACACTCTCCTTTTCCAAAGGGTAGTCCCCTTTCCCCATCAAATAGAAATGTCTAGAGTCAATCTTTCCAGGCTGGGGATGAAGCTGGGGTAGCTGGATTCAACAACCATTGCTTGTTCTGGGCACAGATGACCCTCTGCTCAGCCAGAGCCATGCTGGGGCTGCAGGCCTGTACCACCCTACTGATGGCAATTCATGGGAATGCCACCCAAGACTGTCATCACAGGACATACGGAGGAGCCATGCTTAGAGAAACACAGGCTCTTCCTCTCTGACCAGGAGCATCAACTCTCAACCGTTGGCTTTGTCTTTAGGGGCCAGAATCCCCCACCCGGGGGCCCACTTCCATTGCACCCACATGTACCCCTGAGAACCCAATCTTCAAACAAGCCAAACAAGCAGTTCCCAGGCCTACCAAGCTGAACCATCTCAGAGTTGCCTGTGGGTGCTTCCAGCTCTGTGTTTGCAGATCAGGCTGCTTAGAGCTCTCTGGGAAAGCTTTCGAGGATAAGTTGAAGTCACCATTCACACCCAGGCTTGAACAGGATTCCAGTTCGGGCTGAGTCACTCTCTTACGTGTTTGGGGGAAGCCAGAGCAACAGTGACAAAGTTAGGAGGTGGAAGTGATCTCACTTGAGGTTCCGTGAGCCTTCCCCAAGTGGCCGCTACCTCCACGATCTAGAGGAGGAAGGGGAGACTCAAGTGGCTGGAACCTGCTCTAAGGCCACAGGTGCAGAACTGGGGGGGGCTGGGAGACATAAGGCTCCACACTTTTCCCACAACAACAAGACTCCACGTGTAAGTGCACAAGGCTTTCCTATAGCCCACAGTCTCTGCAGGAACAAGGTGCAAAGACATGGACAGGGCCCTGGATCTGGGAGTCTGGGACTCACATACTCTGGCAGGGTATGAGTCTCAGAGTGCTGTCTTCCACATGACGAGCCACAATTAAGCAGAAGTGTGCATGGCATGGCGTCCATCCCAATACTTTGTCTTTGTCCTGTTCCTCGGGAGACTTGGAGCCCAGAGAGAAACCAAATCCCCAGAAGAGAAAGGCCCTTCCTGATCCTGAGGACTGGTTGGACCTGGCCCAAGGCACTAGTCACCCCAAACACACTCTGCACATACCAGTCACTGAACCCTCCAGAAACATCCACTCAGACCCGGAGGTTTGTGGGAGGACACGGAGATCAGAAGGGCCATGGTGGTTTACACTGTAGACACTGGAACCAACCTTGAACAAGATTTGGGTGCAACAGAATGTTCTGGAATCTCTTAGGAAATGGAGTGCTAAGACAATGGTACACATGGCCAGAAGGACTACAGGACCTCATTGTGAGGCTGGAGTCTAGAAAGTCAGAACAGCTAGCAACCTGAGAGATGGTATGTGCTAAGAGTCCAGGACCTGACCTAGGATCTCTGTGGAAGAGGATGCTACCTCAGACATCACAACTCTTCCAGATGAGGAAACATGGAGCAGCCCAGACACCGTCCATAAGACATCTCTCATGACAGAGCCACTTCCTCTGCACTTCCTCTATACTAATCAAACTCCTTGATCACATGACAGGAGGAAGCCATTGTACGTCAGGGGAAACACCAGTCCCAAAGATGAGTTAGGACAGGTGACCTCATCCCCTGTGGGTCATGACTGCTATGGGGATAGACATGTCCCTGTTCTAGCAGTGAGAGAGGATGTTGACATGTTAACAAGGCAGGGCTCTCTTTCCTAAGTAAGGAGAGCATTTGAGGACAATCTTCCCTCTCCCACCACTTCCTCCCTGGAAACCTGGTCATGATCCCTGAGGGTGCAGTAGCCACTTCGTGACCATGAGGCAACATCAAACATCCCGGAGCTGGATGGCAGCTCAGTGTTTGTGTAGCAATAAACAAATATGCAAGTAACAGGACCAGTAGAGAAAAGGCCAGGCCTTCAGCTACAGAACCACTTCACCAGCATCGGACACTTGATCTCTGGAAAGCAACAGGAGAAGGAAGAGCCATATTCACTTAAATCAGTGGATACTTTTCCTTAGCTTTCAGCGAACATCCACATGGGTATGGTAGAGGTGTCATTTTAAGTAGAGTTATTTAATAAGCATTTGTGAGGTGTCTGCTAGGAACTAGGGCACACGCGTACACATACTTGTACCCTAGAGACACTTAAAGTCTAATGGAGAGGAAAAGATGGCTAAGAATATATGAAGGTAGGGCTTGGAGATGTAACTCAGTTGGTTAGAGTGCTTGCTAGGATACAAGAAGGCCTGGGTTCCATCCCCAGCACAGGAGAAACGCCCTGGTGGTGTATGCATGTAATCCCAGTACTGGGGAGGTAGGAACAGGAAGATCAGAAGTTCAAGGTCATCCTTGGCTACTGAAGAACGAGCCTGCCTCCATCTTAGGCTTGAAAGCCATCTCATAGTAAAGACAAACAGGGTTCATGCCTGTTTATGATTAAATCTGTTTCTCAAGGATTGGGGTCCACCCAACCCCTCATTCCCCCCCCCCCACACACACCCTGTAGCTTTAACTACAGATGGTCCTGTACTGCCTGTTCTAGGAGTGGCCATTGTGTGTTTGTTTCAAAAAGCTGTTTGTAACCATCTTGCAGCCCTGCCTTTGTTTTTAAAGGTTATATGACCACCTGTGACTACCTTGCTGTGCCCTTCTTGCAATCTTGTCTTTGTGCCAGGAAGGACTAACTTGTTACGATGTTCTGCTCCTGTAACCCCATCTATTTTGCCCAACAAACCCCCTATTTGGGAACCCCCTATCCTTGAGCTATAAAAGCCTTGTCTTTCTCACATCCAAGGCGGACCTCTCAAACCCCACCTTAAGGGGAGGCAGCCTGTGTACACTAATAAAAAGCTCGCTTTAATTAATTGCCTGCTTTAATTAAGTTGGCCATGATTTGGATCATTGGTCTTTCTCCTCCCATCTTTGGGATTAGCACTACATAGAGAATTAAAAGCTAGCCTGGGCTACATGAGTCCCTGTCTTCAAACATAAAGGAAGGAGGGAGGGAGGAGAAGGAGAGAGGAAAAGAGGAAAGGAATGGTTTATTTATCATTAAATATGCTCAGGGCTATGGTAAAAAATGCAAAAAGGAGGATGCGAGGTCTGGGAGAGAAGGCTGCAGCGTGAAGCAGTGTTTCACGAAGCTTCACTGCGGTGAGGGTGGGGATCTGAGCAGAGGAGGCAGATGGAGCTGCAGGGGCTGGAAGAACCACAAGAGGCAGGGGATGAGGCCCTGGCTCATCCTTAGCCAAGGGTCTTCAGTTTCCTTCTCAAAGGCTCATGGGATACCCAGAGAGCAACTCACAGGGCCCTTAATCTAAGGAAGGATAAGCTGGATGAGGACCTCTGAAGTCCCAGGCAGACTGGAGACCTAGGTCACCTGGGGACCCTGAGTTGACTTCTCTGAGGAAATAACATTAAAGCCTTCATTTCCTTCCCCTCAGACCCTCAGTGAACACCTGAGAGGTACCAATCAGAGTGCTGACTCTGGCCACACAGGAGACAGGCACACTGCCAGCCAGGCTCCCAGGGTGCCAAGGGGCCTACAGCAGGAGCATCAGAGCTCTCTGCTAACTGTTGCACTTTAAACCTCGATTACAGAAATACTTGCCAGACTAACTGTGTCGTTTCTGCTGCTTTTTCACTTATGAATTTGGGGTTTGAGAGACATCACCTTACTGTGTAACCAAGTCTGGCTTTGAACTATTAAAGCGTCTTGCCTCAGTCTCCTCCAGGGTACGGGACTACACGTGTGTACCACAGGTGAGAGTTCCCACATGTGCATGCACAGAGTCCAAGAGAGGTAACCACATGTCCTGCCCTATGCCTCTCTGATCTCTTGCTTTTATTTTCTCAATGAACCTCGAGCTAGGCTGGAAGTCATCAAGCCCCAGGGATCTTCCTATTTCTGCCCTTAGCACATCTCCATGGTTATAGGCATACCCGTTTTCATACAGATACTAGGGATTTGAACTCAAGTCCTAATGGTTGTGCAGCAAGCTCTCTTCTCCACTGAGTTAGCCCCCACGCCCATCCCTTCTCCTCTGGTCCATAGCTATTGTACGATGGGTTGAAACACCCTGAATGGACATCCTGATGCACTTAGGACTTGCCATCTACAATGTGGAGAACTTGAAGCTGTGGTAAGTGCTAAATAAAGTGGGGGACAGGCATGATGGCAAACCCCAGGGTCAGAGACAGTCACCTCAAGAAACAAGTCATGTCACTCCTTTGTAGGACAGTGAGTTTTCAAAGATATTTTTGTTGCACATTTTCACTCAGGTACCTATGTGTGTGCTCACATGTATGAAAGTCAGAGGGCAGCCTGAAGGGGCCAGTTCTCTCCTTCCACCATGTGGGTACCAGGATCAAACCTGGGTTGTCAGACTCAGTAGTGGTGAGTGCCTTTACCCACAGAGCCATCTTGCCAGTCCAGTGTTATTGGTTTTGTTGTGGGATTTTGATGGAATTGGTGGTGGTGGTGGTGGTGGTGGTTTATGGTTGTTTGGTTGTTTGGTTGGGTTGTTTGGTGGATTTGTTTCTTTGGTTGGTCTGGGTGGTTTGGTTGAATGGGTTGGTTGGTGGTTTGGGTTAGTTGGTGGGTTTGTTTGGTCAGGTTTGGGTGGATGGGTGGATGGGTGGGTTGATGGGTTTCATTGGTGGGTTGATCAGTTGGTTTGGTTTGGTTTGGTTGGTTTGTGGGTTTGTGTATTTGTTTGTTTGGTCAGTGGGTTTGGTTGGGTGGGTGGGTTGATTGGTTGTTTTGGTTAGTTGGTGGGTTTGGTTGGGTTTGATTGAGTGGGTGGATGGGTGGGTAGGTGGGTTTGGTTGTTGGGTTGGTTGATCAGTTAGTTTGGTTTGATTGGTTGGTAGTTGGTTGCCACTTGTTTTATTTCACCTTTCAGAACTAAGGACTAAATCCAGGGCCTTGTGCTAGTTAGACAAGTGCTCTACCCCTGAGAAAAATTCTCAATCCCTTGTTTATTTGTTTTTTGTTTTTTTTTTAACAGAGCCAGGAGTGGTGGCCCATGCGTTTAATCTCAGCACTCAAAAGACAAAGGCAGGCAGACCTCTGTGAGTTCGAGGCCAACCTGGTCTACATAGTAACTTCCAGAACAGCCAAAGCTGCATAGTGAGAAAAAAAAAAGAAGGAACACAACTGAATGACTTATGACTTCTCTGGTAGAAGCTATACTCAAATTACCCTTGGTTAGGAAAAAAAAAAAAAAAAAAAAAAAAAAAATGTTGCATATAATGAAAAGGGCCCCAAATGTCTCTGCTCACCTGAAGAGCATTGGACATCTGGGTAAATGCAAGCTGTAGGATTAAAAGCTCTTAGGCACTCAAATCTAAGCCCAAGAGACTGGGGGAAGTAGCAATGTCAGCTCAGAGACTGTGACACAGCAACTCCCTGGCCTGTGCTGGCAAAGGGGCTAACAGGGAGCCTGAGGGCTCCTGCCCACTACCAAGCCCTGCACCTTGGGAGCCATTCTAACATGCTTTGATATTCACACTTGGTTTGTTTGTTGTGTGGACAGTAGCAGACAAGTTAAATGAAGTCACTGCTCTGTGTTCAGGGCTTCTTCTGTTTGCCTCCAAGGAAGAAACTAAGATAAAACTGCAAGGTAAATTCCACACTGATGGTAGGGAGGGGTTGTGATCCAATGGTGAGAAACTCTCCCTTTGCCAGCGTCAACAGAGGGAATGCAGACCTCAGAGACTTGTCAGGCCAGGTGGCCCTTCCAGGCTGTCTCCTTCCTGGAGCTTGAGCTAGCCAGTCCTCCTGGATCCCTGCCCTGGGCTGGTCTCCTCTGCTCCCAGCTGCCTGGACAGTTAACCGTGGAGCCTGAGAGACACTTGCCAGGAGCCCCAGGTGGCTGTGCTAATGTCCCCTCAGGATTTACAGCCTCCCTCCTGAGTTATGGGCACCCTGCAGCTGCATCTAGTCAGCCCACAGGAGCAGAATGAGGACCAGGTACCAAGCTCACCTATGAATTCTCCCATCTGCACTGGAGGTGCAGATATGGCACATTCTGGAAGGGATCTGGTCATCACTTTAATTCCAGCATATCATCAAGGTGGGGGGAAAGCATGGAGGAGCCAACTGAAAAGGTGGCCCCCTAGCCCAACTTACCCGTTACCAGAGGCCCCAAGCCCAGTCCTCCAGTCCCATTCTGAAGTGTAGATGTTGAGTGAGCAAATTTTGAAAAGACTGTCTACCTCAAAGCTGCCTGCTACCCTGGGCAGCATGAACCAAGCTAAAGCGGGCAGGGCCACCACAGGGAGCACTTATTCTTTCCTGATGGAGGCCTGTGACAGACAAAGGAGGGCTTGTCTGCCTTTCTCGCCCCCACTCAAAGTGTTTGTTGCAGTACACAACTCTGGGGGTACCTGTCACATGATCAGCAGACGGCAATGTGATGGGATGGCTGGGCATGGTGACTGCTGAGTTTACATCAGAGGTCTTTCTTCTTGAAGACCACATAGTAAGGAAAACATTAAACTAGAGTCGGAGCAGGGTCGGGGGAGGCAGGTGCCAGGCCTAGCCGATTCTCTAAATTGCTAAGGGCTCTGGGTAAGGGTTTTGCTGAGCCTTATTTTTTTTTTTTTCTCATAAAATGGAGGCAAGTTTGTTGCATCTCTTGTGGGCCTGTGGAGTATGGATGAGGGCAGCTTCTTCTAATAGCCAGGCCTGCCTGCTAGGTGCCCACAAATGGTGTGTGTGTGTGTGTGTGTGTGTGTGTGTGTGTGTGTGTGTGTGTG
>OU015749.1:119259717-119276749 GCA_907169655.1 Acomys percivali | reverse complement strand
GTGTGTGTGTGTGTGTGTGTGTGTGTGTGTGTGTGTGTGTGTGTGTGTGTGTGTAAAATCTGTAACCACCCTGTGGATGTGGATTGAGCCTTATTCATCCCTGTCCCACACAGAACATACAATATTAACATCATTTCACACCCAAACTGCACCCATGGAAGTATGTGGGGCCGCAGTGGCTCCTCCTGTCCTGGTCCCAGCCTACCTGCCATCACTGGGATCTTGGAAGGGTTTCCTAAGGCCCCACTGAGGGTCAGGGAAACTCCCTGCTAAGAGTGCCATGTCTCTGCCATCTGTAGAGTTCCTTGGTATCTTCCCAAGAAGCAAGAAAGGACCTTCAGTCCTTTAAAGTTGACCCTACAGCTTAAAAGTCCACACTAAAACTCAGGCCAATAAAAGATGCCAGGGGTAACGGAGCTTGCCCACCAAGCCCGATGACTTGAGTTTGATCCCTGGGACCCACAAGAAAAAAGGGGAGAACTGGCTCTGGCCTCCACGAGAGCTCTGTGCCACACACTCTCATCCACCCTGCCCTGTCCACAAATAAATACACAAATGCAATGAGAATAGGTTAAAAACAAACAAACAACAAACCTCCAGATAACCTGTGGTTTACAGTCACCCTCAGCAAGCTGAGCTCCAAAGGAAGAGACCGACCAGTACCAGTAGGGACCCTTCCCTGACACCTCAACTCCCCCCACTACCCCCACTCCCCTACTCCACCCCCCCCACTCCCTACCCCCCATCCCCACCCCCCCACCCCACCATCCCAGAACAGATAAGCTGGAGCAATATTCTGAGCAGCAGCATCTTTGGAGCCTGAGCTTTGCTTCACCTTCGAGATGGCCTCGCCTGGAAGGTGACCAAACAGGAAGAAGGTTCTCTATGGCCAGTGTGGGCACCTCCAGTACCACCCCGCAGACCTGGGGTCTCCCTTCTCTCCTGTCCTCCCTTCTCTGCAGGCTGTGGTCCTTTACTTCCCAGTTTTTTTGTTTTTGTTTTTGTTTTTTAATCCATTTACTCCTTGCTGTTTCCTCCAACAGCGTGTGCCTGGAATGAATACGAGGCTCTCTCCCGCAGGGTGGGGGAGGAAGACCGCGCTTGGAGGGGCGCTGGAGATCAGCGAGGCATTGTAGCACTTTAGGGGAAACTGCAAGCAATTTCCATTCTATTGATCCTCCCCAGGCAGCAAAGCCACACAGAGTTTATTTGGAAAATTAAATTCTGGTGCGTGGAGCATGAGGGGCACTAGTTAAGTTGTCTAGCTCTCTGGCCACAATTTAATTACATTCCCTCATTCTGAGCCTGTCCTTAAGTACAGCAGATGAACTGAGGACCAGTTAGACGCCTCTTACTTCGTGCCCCTGGCTGTGGTCCCAGGGCGCCAGTGGAAGAGCCCTGGCAGTCCCCTCCACCCACCACTCTCCATTCCCCTGGGCTGCTTGCATAGTTACATGTTAACTTATGCGATTTTGACAGAATCTATTCATTAAGATGTAAATGTTTGCTAAATTAACCCAATTTGTGAATTTGCTTTTTCCAAAGGAAAGATTTTTATCTTAGCAAAAATCATTATTAGAAACAAAGTAACCTATTACTTAGGCACAAATTGGATCCCATGTGTTAGGTATTCATTTAGGGGAAAAGCTAAGAATCAGAGTCCTTCTAAATGCAGCTGATGGGAGAACAGGTAAAATTTATGCACTGTATTGTGTGTGTGCACACGCGCGCGCACACACACACACACACACACACACACACACACACACACACACGAGGCCAATCAGAAATTTGCCAACTTTCTTAAACACAGAAGGTCTTTCCCGCTGTCTTCCGTTATCTTCTGTGGCCGGCCCGATTTCATGACCCTCAAGGTTGTAGGATAACAGCCTTGGAATAAAGAACTGTGCTGGCAGTGGCCATGCATTTGGGAAGCCCTAGCCTTTCCTACGCTTGTCCATGGAAAGATGGCTACAGTTTATAACAGGTTCACAGACCAACACCAGGGACACAGACCTCTCTATCCACCAACTCTGATTCCTCCCACCCCCACCCCACCCCCACCGCCCTTTAAAAACAGATCTCTTGTAGCCCAGACCCACCTCAGACTCACTTTGCAGTAAGTAGCTGAATTTGACCTTGAATTCTTGACCTTCCTACCTCCATTGAGGTTATGTGTCCTACCACACTCAGCTCCCATTTTTCTTAGAGAGAGGGGGAAAAAAAAATCTTTTTAAGATGGGGTCTTGTTATGTAGTCCAGGCTGGCCTTGAACTTGTGCTCCTCTCAGCTTCCATCTCCAAATTCTGATCCCAACTACATTCCCAAGCCTGGATTCCTTTTGGTTCATTTGAGGGGAGGTCTCACATAGCCTAGGTTAGCTTCAAACTAACTATGTAGCTGAGGATGCCCTTGAATTCCTGAGCCTTCTGTCCCCCTCCCCTTCCAAAGTGCTGGGACCTTGGATGTGCACCAGGAGACCTGCTTCTTAGGGACCATGCTGGAAGGACAGGTGCTGTCTCTGCTGCTTAGCAGCCCAAGTCATAGCAAGCAGAGCTCATTTCACAAAGGTGGAGGAATTCTGTGTACCTTCTGTTTGGTTCCACCAGCACTGGGCTCCTTGCCCCCTAGTAAGAGTTTCACTGGAGAAAGTCCTAGAGCAATACCCCCTCTTAGGCAACCACCAACACCCTCGAACCCTAAGCCTCACCAAACCAGGACAGTGGTTCACATGCAGTCTTATATATCGGTTGCTGAGCTCCACTGAAGGTCACTGGGATGCCTCCTGACAGGGAACCTCTATATGCTCAGCATCTTCTATGGTAAAACAGCCCCTCTGAGGACTTCCAGCATGTGGAACTGGGACGGAGGCAGGCTGCCTTCCAGGGACCTCGTAACCAAAGGGAGATAGACTCTGCCATCCTTCCTGTCCCTGTCACAAGTCAAGAAGTGACTTTTGCTACCAGAAGTGCAGAGAGACAGCAACTAGAGCCACTGCACTTGGTCCTTCCAGCCCACACCGAAGGGAGCGTCAGCAGTATTTGACAAGCTGACCAGCTCCCCCAAGAACAGTGCTGTCATTACACCAAGGGGGAAATCATTACCTGATCTATAAATGATTACACGGGAGCAGGAACTGTCACTCCTATCTGAGGAGTTGGCAGAATTGGGATTTTAAAACAGGCCTGCAGACCAGTGCAACCTTCAGCTCCCTGGAGCAGGTGCTGTATTATTCACAAGGTTTAAAAAAAAAAAAAAAAAAAAAAAAAAAAACTTTGGCGCACTCAGGGGGACCGCCAAGGGCTTGGGGAGTCTGCCAATCAAAAGATTGAAACCCCTTTGCGGTGTCAGCCACAAACTTAACTCAAAGGAAAACATAACTGTTCAGATCTCCTGCCTGACAGCACAGGGGCTTCACAACTCACCATGGTCTTTCATTTGGAAAGAAGCAGTCACGGCTGGAGAGGGCTGGGGTCATTTAGTCCGTGACCACAGTGGCGACTCAAGCCTGGCCTTCAGGGAGAAAGCAGTTTGTAGTGGAGGCAAGCTGGAGGCCTCGTCGATGGCCCTAGCCTGTCAGGATGAGATGAGTAACAGGTGGTGGGACCTCACACACTGGGTACCACTCCACCTGAAGAAGATGTGGACAGAGCAAGATGCTGCTGGGAAAACTTGAGAGTAGGAAATCTGAAGCACAGTCAAGTGTGTGTAAATTAAACCAAGCGGTGGTGGCGCACATCTTTAATCCCAGCACGTGAATCTCTGAGTTCGAGGCCAGCCTGGTCCACAGTGTGAGTTCCAGGCTAGCCAGGGGCTACACATAGAATCCCTGTCTCAAAACAAAACAAAGCCAAAAGGAGCCTGTGTAAATTTAAAAGGCAGAAGTGCACAGAATGACATTAAGTACTTCTGCAGCAGACTCCAAACCCGTCCAAGTGGCCACCTATGAGACCGAGGACAGGGACACAGGAAACACACAAGGGGAAATGTGAGGCAAAAGCAAAGCTGTATCATGGCGATAAACCGTTGTATGGGATCCACTCAGCTCCTATGCCCACACCTGACTCTCATTGGTGAGGAACACAAAGCTGCCATCTGTGGTCTTGGAGAGCTCACCCAGCCTGCCTGGCTTAACTCTCCCAGTGCATACAGATCACCTGAGGCTCTTGTTAATGCGCAGGTAACCTGGGTTAAGGCTCTGCTTTTTGTTTGTTGAGCCAGGATATCATGTAGCCCCAAGATGCCTCAAGCTTTATTAGCCTAGGCTAGCCTTGAGCTTGTGATTCTCCTGCATCTGCCTCCCAGGTCCTGCGGTTACAGGTGTATGCCACCATGCCCATGTGTGTGGTGCCAGGGAAACAAACCCAGCACTTCGGGCACACCAGGCAAGCACTCTGCCAGTCCCGAGCTCTGCATTGATAATGAGCAGATGCCGGCTGGCTGTGGACCTGACTTGGACCTCCACGGGCCTTACAGACTTAGCCGAGCCCAGAGAAGAGTCCACATGCCCTCTGTGCATGGATCTCAAAAGAATTACGCGGTATGAAAGAAGACAGGCAGAGAGTACGCATTAATCATATATGCTTCTGCTCACAGACGCCTCCGCAAAGCATCCTAATCCATAGTGACACGAGCAGAACAATGGCGGCCTGCGTGTGGAGGTGGGGAAGAGGAGGGTTGGCAAGGGGACCTCAGGGGGCAGTGGATACCTTCAGCACCTTGGTCACAGCAAGACTGTCCTGGCATACACACACGATGTCCTTCACCAAGCTCTAGACCTCAAGTGTGCACACACTGGTGTGTGTCAGAAAAGTCTCCGTGGCCTAACGCCCCACCTGTCCCTGCCAAGGACACCTGTTTCCGCTATGGCTGACTCACATCCCCTCCACCATGTCTGTCTCACACAGAGGGCGTGACCTCACCTAGGCCTGTCCTAGGTAACCACTGGAATGCCCCACCCCACCCCCTCCACAAAAGCAAGGTGATCTCATCAAATTAGATCTGGACAGGTCCCTGTTATCTCCCACCCCGACTGACCCTCTCGCATTCGCCCTGTAAACCCTTCACCATGGAAGAGTACAAAGACCACAAGTCAGGCCTTGCTTTAGGGCCTCCTGCTCCTAACCCATTAGCTTCCATGCCTCTCATCCCCACCTGGCCTCAGGGACTTCAAAGCACCACCAGTGCCTCTCTGTGTGTGTGTGTCTCTCTGTCTCTGTGTTTCTCCCTATGTGTTTGTGTGTGCGTGTGTATGTGTGCGTGTGTGTTCATCTCTGTCTGTCTGTCTGTCTGTCTGTCTCTGTCTGTCTGTCTGTCTGTCTCTGTCTGTCTCTCTCTCTCTCTCTCTCTCTCACACACACACCTGTAGCTCCCTATCTTGACTGATGATCTCCTTCACACCCTCCACCCCAGGTGCCCCTTCCTTAAGAGTCCCCCTGACAGACACACACACTCCAGCACACCCATACTCTCTGTCCCAACTTGCGGTATATACCCTCACCAGCACAAAGTTCTACCCAGGCTCTCTTGCATCACGTTAGAGGCCTCCTTTGTCCTCTGTGGCAGCACCCCACAGCTCCCAAGACACAAGAGCTACCCCATGACATGCTGACAGGGTGTCTAGAAGAACATCCCAAGGGGAATTTGGTCATCCCTAGATAGAGAGACCTCCAAGACTTGGGCACAGTGGCTCAATTCCACGCCTCCTCTGCAACAAACTGCTCTGTAAAGAGCCTCAACCTCTCTCCAACAGGACTTCTGGCTCCTCGGGAAGTTCCCGTGTCTCCAAGCTGAGTTTCAATCTTCCTTTCAAAGAGCAGTCAACATAAAGCAAAGAGTACAGTATAGGGTCTTTCTTTCCAGATACTGCTGTGTTTGGGCCTAGTCGTTTCCTTTCTGGGCTTCTATCCCAAACGCTGTGGGAGTAGAAAGCTGCATGCCACAGGACAGTCTGGATGTAACCAGAATTCCTGTCGTGGGAGGCATACATGGCCTGAGATGCCCACAGGTGTCAGGACCCCCTTCAGCAGCCAAGCCTGGGGACCCACTCCTAGCGCAGCCAGGATTTGGGCAGTAGGAGGAGATAGAGGAGGTGGAAGGGGGTAGCAGTGGGCTGCTAGGCAGCACAGATAGCCGTGGGTCAGGCTCTCTGCTACAGCAGCAGCAGCCGGCAGCTGGCAGCCAGACTCTGCCTTTGTCCAGTTTTAATGCCGAAAGAGTCCCAGGAATTACAGACCCAAAGCTCCAAGGCCCAAAAGCTTGAGCAGCTGATCCAGGTATCAAGAGTCCAGAAGGTCTGGGAAGTCCCCTGCAGGCTCAATGGCTGTGGCCTTCATGGTGTCTCTTCTGTGACCCCATGCACACTCGTTGGCAGTTCATCATTTCTCTACCGAGACCCCACCACCAACAGTGACAACCCCTGGCAAGTCAGGAGCTCCTCAGCAGCTGCCTGGGCCTGGGGCAGCCCTGGGGACACTTCTTCACAGGGTTCAGCTCTGCTCACACCATAGGCCAGTAGAAGTGACTGGTAAGCCTAGGCCCCAGGCAAGCTGAGCACGTGCACTCAGAGCTTCTGTCTTCACCGAGGTTCCCAGTGTCACAGAGTAAGGGGACTACACCATAAAGACCCCTTAGAAGGGCAGCTCAAGGGGGTCTCAGGACATTCAGGGAAAGAGCAAGCATCTGGGCAGACTGCAGTGGCGTCCGTCTGTCCCTCTGCGCTGGATGACAGCAGCCCTGCCCAAGAGACTGAGGGGTCATGCCCAGGCATCTCCCCGCTGTCCTCTGCCACAGCCCTCAGCATGGGCTTCGTGTTGAAGAAATTGGCCTTTTTCCTCCAAGGGCTTTGAGGTCACCATGGTAGTTCCCAACAATCAGGCCAGAGGCAGAGGCTAGACCAGTTACATCCACTGTGGAAAATAGACCCCCAAGAGAGGATCTGACCCTCACACATAAATATAGTTATTGATAAATTCCTGATTCACCACCAGAACACCCACGGGGCCGGTCACTGTGATCCCCGACATCCTAGACCCACTACCCATGCTGAGACTACATCTTCCTTCCCGTGGAAACTGTTTCCAGTGCTAACCACCATATTAACCCATGCAGTTTGTGGAACTCTTCCTCTCTCCCAGTTGGCAACTGTGATAGGCATGACTATCATCACTATTATACAGAAAGGAAACTGGAAGACAGAGAAGTTGAGAAACCTGCCCAAGGTCACAGAGCTTGTGATAGCTGAGCCAGTGCTTAAATGGGACACAGCCCCTGCTTTGAAATAAATCCCATGTACTGTGTGTACAAGTGTGTGTATGGTGCATGTGAGTGTTTATGTGTGGTGTGTGTGTGTGTAAGGGTGTGAGGGTGTTGTGTGTATATGTGTGTATGTGAGTGTGGTGTGTGTGAGTGTGTGGTATGTGAGTGTGTGGTGTGTGTGTGAGAGTATGTGTGTGTGAGTGTGAGTGTTTATGTGTGGTATGTGTGTGTAAGGGTGTGAGGGTGTAGTGTGTGTGTATGTGAGTGTGTGGTGTGAGGGTGTGGTATGTGTGTGTGAGGGTAGTATGAGGGGTGTGAGTGTATGTGTTTATGTGAGTGTGAGTGTGTGTATGTTTTACAGCAGATTGAACCTAAGGCCTCCCACTTGCTAGGCAAGCACCATCCTACCGAGCTAAACATCAACTTTTGATTTCAGACAGCCTAAGTTCTCCAGTCTGGCCTTGAAGTCACTCTGTAGCCCACAGAGGCCCTGAACTTGTGATCCTCCTGCCTCAGCCTCCCAGGTGCTGGGATTACAGGCCTTCACCATCACACCTGGTGTCTGCGGTGCTGAGGATGGAGCGCAGGGCTTCTGTGTACTAGGCAAGCCCTCTACAGACTGAGCCTCAGCCCACTCCCAACCACGTACACTTTAATCCCAGATCCATCACCCGTCAGCTGTGAACCCTGAGTTGAGTTGCTTACCATCTCTGAGTGGGTTTCCTTGCCAAACAAATCCATTAATTACTAGCTAGCCCACGAGGTACAAGGGAGAATGAAATAAGATGAACTATATGAAAGCAACAGTACATAGAAAGCAGTTAATAAATGTTTGGTTATTTTTCCCTTCCAATTCCAAATCCTAAAACATATTGCTTTGGGGCCAGTCCAACACAGAGGTTACAAAGGACTTTGCCGTGGGAAAAGATGCATTTCTCGAGAGCAGTTGGAATCTAGGGACACAGCTGGCCAAGTCTTTGTCTTCAGCAGCCTTGGTTACCTTTTTCCTCCTCCCTTTATCTCCATGACCAGCCCTCCAGGACCAGGTTACCTACACACACACACACACACACACACACACACACACACACACACACACACACACGATGCATATATGCAAGCACACATGTACACACAAACATGATGTATGCAAGCACACATGTATATACACACATACACAAACATGATGTATGCAAGCACGCATGTACATACACAAACATGATGCATATATGCAAACACACACACACACACCACCCTGCTCCCTCTGATTCAGTGGCTGGGCCCAGGCAAGAGTTCCGGAGCTCAGCCCCTCTTCACCTTGGGCTCCACACCTACAAAGAGAGGCTCCCAGAGTCACCCTCACACTGGCCCCGTGACACCTGTGCTGAAGGAGCCAACAGGCCTAACTCGTGGTAAAGTGAGAGGAAAGGGATTTGGGGCCTGAAGAGAACTTATCACATGTTTCCTTTATCGTCCTGCTGCAAGGAGGCTGCCTTTCACGAGTCGCCAGTCAGCAGATTCTGCCCTACAATCTGTGGCTATTGTGGGTGGAGCTGGCCCGCAGCCATTCAGAGCAAATGGGTTATCTCGCAAGAGTAGGGAAACAGGAGCTTTAACCAAATAAGCAAATGACATGAGGAAGACGGTAGGGGAGGAGGGACAGGGAGAGAGGTAAATTGCACAAGTGCAAATTATAATTATTTAAAAATGAAAAGTCATTTTTAATTACTTAACCTAATTGTTGCCCTGTTCTCCCAGGGAGGCCCCACTTGCATTCTGTGGGGTGCAGAGCATTAAACTGAATCCCGGAGCCAGTCAGACAAGAACCAAGAACGCCCAGGTTTCAAAAGCCCTCTGTGTGATAGGATGGGGCGTGGCCAGGAGCCGGGGGGGGGGGGGGGGGGGGCCGGGGGGGAGGCGGGATAGGCCTGGAAGATGAGGGAGTAGGGGCTGAGGGCACACACAATGCGAACAGGAAGGAGATGCCCGGCAGCTGCCACTAACATGAAGTGGCCTGTGTGGTTGACAGCACCGGGACTCTCTTTGGGAGGGGCTGCACCGTTAGCCCACTGTGCCGAGCTGAAGCCCTGGGAGCCTGGGGCTGAAGCTGACAAACGGAATAAGCACTAGGGCCCAGGCCGGAAGCCCTTCCCTTCCGGCTCTATTGTACCAGCCTACGGGAAGAAGACAGACACGGGCATCAGGAACTGAGGCCTCCGGTGCCAGGCAAGCAGTGGTTCAAATCTTGCTTCAGCTGCGGAGTGATCTTCGGCAAGAAACTTCATGTCTCTGAGCCTTTGTTTCCACGTGGAAAGGGAGGAACTGGCCCTTCCTCATAGGGCTGTTCAGCGGATCAAAAGCACCTCCATTTAATAGGTGCTCAGCAAACAGGGCTTTTATAGCTCTAAGAGTCTGGGAGAAGGAGAGGGCATTGAGTCCCGTGACCTCTGCCGGGTTGGTAGAAGCCCCACAGGTTCCTAGGACATGAGTCCCCGGAAGTCTGAGGCTCTCTGGGAGACACTAGTCTATAGCTCCCGCCTCAGGCCTCTGTTCACATATGTCCACCAAGGCTGTATCACAGTGATGTGGATTGGTTTACCTCAAGAAAGACTAAGGGTAGACACTAAAAGCAGCTTTTGTAAAGGCCTCTAAAAGACATGTTCAAGGCAAGATGGCCTTTGGGGACTGGCAAGAGCGAAACTGAGCCCTCTGTGACCAAGAAAGAATATAAGGGGTCAGGGGACCCCAGAGACCTTTGCCCAGCATGTCGGAAACCAGACCAACAAGATAGGAAGGTAGCAGGAAGGAAGGGTTCTGGGTAACTCTGAGTTAGCACCCCTCAAAATGTCTGACCACTGAAACCTGAGGGCAGGGGGGTACTCAGCATGATGCCCCAGCCCAGCCCACTCTGGAGCACAGGACACCGTTCTGCTGTCTTGTTCACCCAATCATGATTCATAGCACACGCGACACCAGCACCATGCCAGGCCCTGGGCACTACCTAGAGCTTTAGTCTCCTTTCTATTCATCCAGGAAAGAGTCTGATTTTCATGTGATTTGCATAAATTTGCATTTTCAATTGAAAAAAAAAAAAAAAAAGACCTTCAACTCCAAGCAGCTGAGATAAAATAAATTGGCATTTTTTTATTGTCCCTGCTGCTACAATTGGATTCTACCCTAACACGAGGCTTTAGTGGTAGCCTCAGGGGACCCTGCCCTGGACAAGGCCTCTGCCTGGCTGGGTTCCTCCCTAAAATCCAGGCCAGGAAAGATGGAAGGTGCCCAGAATAAGACTCAGAGCACGCCCAACCCCCCACCGCACCCCACCCAGGAAGCCAAGGAGAATGCCTCTCTGCAGACTATGCTAAAGGTGGCCCACTGTTTAGAAGGGGGCATAACCCTGATCCTAGACACTCCCTCAGGCTCCCTGACTCTGAAGGTCGCCCTAACTCTGAGCTCCCATCGGGGCTCTCCATGCATGTTTTGTATCACCCTGAAGGAGGACAGGTGTAACCAAGGAGGAAAAGAAAAAGCCTCTGATGAAACTACCTATGGGCCTGGACCCTGAGGGTCTGTGGTGTTTAAAACTAGCTGGGCACCTCAGACACAAGGCCACAGGGAGCAACAAGGTAGCTGAGACCTGGGAGTAATGAACTGAAGTGTCCAAGAGAGTCCCAGGTGCCAAGAGGCCCAGTCCACGTGACCCTGAGCACCACAGTATAAGGCAGCACGGAGGGTGACATATCCAGATACATGGAAAGGGCTAGAACCCAGCTGGCACCCAACCTCTTTTTTTTTTTTCTTTTTTAATATTTATTTTTA
Organism: Acomys percivali; assembly: GCA_907169655.1. NCBI lineage: Eukaryota > Metazoa > Chordata > Mammalia > Rodentia > Muridae > Acomys > Acomys percivali. Next base: position 119,265,670 of record OU015749.1, on the reverse strand, counting down.
TTTTATGGTGTGTGATTATTTACCTGCATGTGTATCTGTGTGCCACACTTGTGCCTGGTACCCATGGAGGCCAAGAGAAAGCAACCGAGACTCTGGAACTTGAGTTATAGACAGTAGTGAGATGCTGGGTGGGTGCTGGGAACCAAACGCAAGTCCTTTGCAAAACCAGCCAGTGTTCTTAATTGCGGAGCTATCTCTCCATCCCCCCCCCACCCGCACCCCAGCCGCCCACACACACACCGCCTTTTAAGACAGAGCCTCACATGGTCCGAGCTGGTCTTAAGCTTATGTAGTAAGGATGACCTTGACCTTCTCATTCCCCCTCCCCCTTGCTGCAGTTACAAGTGATACACTGCATCTGTTTCTTGAGGCACCGGGAATCAAATCCAAACTAGACAAGAAATGCCCCAGCTAAGCCACAGCCCTCTGAGCTTTTACCTTAACAGGAAGACCTATTGGGAGCAGCTGAGCCACTACAGATGGCTTCATATGACCAAAGCAAAGAAATCCTTCACCTGAGTCCAAGTCATGGGTTGCACAGTCATGCCAATATACAGATGAAATAGAAATAGACTAGGTTCAGAAAAAGTATGCCCTTTGCCCGAAGTTGCTAGAAAGCAACAGAGCTGGAATTGTCTCCAGCTTGGGGCTTCACACCCCCACTGTGCCCCATACCAGGAAAAGCAATATTGTCGGAGACAGGGGACTCCCCTAAAACCATTAACCTCAGGTCCCTGTGTGGGTCCCCTTGTACTGTACTATGCTGCCTCCCTCAGCATCCGGGGACCCCAAGCTCTGACACCACCTTTGTCACTTGACAGGATGGTGCTGGGGGTAGCAGAGTGGGATGTATGGAGGTCAGGGCTCGGGTACGAGAATCCGTGTTCTGCTATCAGCTCAGTCACTTCCCAGGTATCAGAGGACAGGTATTGTTTTCATCCTTTGCACCATGGGACACTTCCTGGCCACTGCCCCCAGAGGATGACAAGCACACAGCTGGGCAGGAATGCCACAGGAACTGTATGGGTGCCTGCAGCAGGGACAAAGAGTGCTCCATGCATGCCCCATCAGTCAAGCCTGTGCTCCCCTGAGGCCCTCGCCTGGGCCTGTCCATTGTGCTCCTCCCCAGATGTCCTGGCCTCCCTTCCCCTGTAGTGTGTCCATCCCTGCAGCCGCTGCTCTGAGGAGCAACCTCCTGACAAATTTTTAGAGAAAGATCCCAGAAGCTCCCAGTGTGGCCAGTGACTGAGGAGGAGGACTGCTCAGTTACTGACTTCAAGACAGAGGCATCCATTTGCCTCCCCCTGAGACTCCTCCATCATCGGGCTGCCAAAGGGTCCATGAGTGTGCTCAGGAACCTAACCAGGTCCCTCACTTGAGCTCAGCCTCAAGGGACTTCCCTAGAGGACAAGGAAACAAAGCATGTTGGGAGAAAGCCTGGGTGTGAGCCCTTCCCCCCTAACCCGCAAGCTATGCCACATACGCTGTGCCACACAGCACAGGTCCCCCAACCTCCCTAGGCCTTAACTTCCTGTCTTTAAAATGGGAAAGATGATCACAGTGTGACAGGAGATGGTCAAATAAAATAATGTCGGTAGAAGTATATTTTAGAGGGAAACTCACTTTGTTCAAAACTGCCATAATGGTATCAAGTTCTTTGTATCCTAATTTTTTTAATTTAAGTTTTTAAAAAGTGCATGCTACTTACTTTTAAAAAAAAAAAAAAAAAAAAAAAAAAGCCCTGTAACGTGGCTGCCATCAGAGCAAGAGGGACAACGCCAGCCTGTGGGAAGGAAGGCACAGAAACTCATCCACCACACCCCTCCTGCTAAGGGTCAAGGAACTGACTGCCCTTCGGCCAGAGGTGTTGCCCCATGAGCGAACACCAAGACAACAGCAAGGACATCGACAAACACCCCAATCTTTCCTAATCTGGGAAATACTGCTGGAATAAACTAAATGCCTGGTTCCCTGAAGCCCTTGAAAGCGCACCTCTGTTCAGATTGGTACCATCTCTTAATACCATGCATTAGCACACTCTCAAGAGACGGAGGCACGAATGTACTGAGTATATCAGCTACTTTGGTTATAATATGATGTCCGTTCTTTACTGCTAAACCCACTTCGACTCCTGTTCTTCTGTCCTCAAACAGTCATTCCTGGGTCCTGACTAACGCTGACTCATTTTTGTTATGCAGCTGTCCCTACTCTGTGCCCAGAGACGACACCAATCCTTTCAAAAGCTTCCCCTTTGGCCAAGCACGTAGTGAGAATTTTGTTTTGTTTTCTTTTGCGGGGGGGGGGGGTAGCGGTGCGGTTCGGGCTTTTTGAGACGGGGTTTCTCTGTGTAGTCCTGGCTGTCCTGGACTCACTTTGTAGACCAGGCTGGCCTCAAACTCACAGCGATCCGCCTGCATCTGCCTCCTGAGTGCTGGAATTAAAGGCGTGCGCCATCACGCCCAGCTGGAGTTTTGTTTTCTTTAAAAAAAAAAAAAAACACAGAAATATTGTAAGACTATGCTCGCGTTTTAATGCCAGGTGTGGGGCTGCTTCACAGCAGCTGACTATGATTTGCCTTGTGCTCTAGCAGGTGTGTGATTTTGCCAGCTGCAGATAGTTTCTGCGATTGTGTGACATTTGGAACTCTGGAGACTTTTCTGAGGGGTATACAAATGCTATGGTCCCGAGAGGCATGGTGGGTTGTTGGTTGGCTTGATACCCCTAGTCAGCAGGAAGCAATCTAACAATAATGTCACCCTCTTTCCGACCCCTGACTTTATTCAGGGATCTCTTTCCTTTCCTCTCCATCCTTTTTTTCTCTCATGTCTAGTGTTGGGGGTTGGAAGGGAAGAAGAAAAGGGGCGGAGAAGAGTGGAAGAAAGAACCCACAGAGTAGCAAACACCAACTATACAAGCATGTTAGTGCACGCCTTTGACCCAGCACTTGGGGAGGCAGAGGCAGGTGCAGCTTGAGGCCAGCCACTTTTTTCACTCATTCATTGAATCCCACAACAAAAACCTAGTGTGCACCAGAAACCACTGAGACCAAGTAGAGAGGGATGTAACTCAGCCAGTAAAGCATGACATAATCCAGGGTGACTCATGCCTGTAATCCCAGCATCCACAAGGTCCAGGCATGAGAAGCAAAAGTTCAAGGTCATCTTCTGCTGTATCTTGAGCTGGAGGTCAGCATGTCTCGAAACCAACAACAAAAAGAACAAGAAATGCACCATCGTTAAGTGCAGAGTTCAACTGCCTGAAGCTCTGCAGGAGTCAACACCACTGGGATAACTACTTAACTGGGGGAGGGCTGACTGTGATGTATGTATTCACTCCCTAGGGCTATTGGAACAAGCTCCACAGAACTGAGGTTTTTTACTCTCGGAAATATATTTCCTCTCGTGTCTGAAGGCTGAGAATTAAAATAAAATAAAAAATAAAAATAAAAAAGGTGCTTTCTTCCAAAGCCTCTTTCCTTGCCCTGTAGATGGCTATTTGCCCTCCTCTGTTGTAAGGACATCAGTCACACTGGCTAACGGCTGCCTGTCTTGGTTAGGGTTTCTATTGCTGTGGTAGAACACCATCACTTATTTATTTCACTTATACTTGCACATCATAGTCCCTCATTGAAGGAAGTCAGGAAAGGAACTCTGGCAGGAACCGAAGCAGAAACCATGGAGGAATGCTGCTTACCACCAGCTTGCTCCTTGTGGCTTGTTCAGCCTGCTTTCTTATACCATCCAGGCCCCACTTTCCAGGGCTCACACTGCCCCACAGTGCGTGAAGTGCTTTCACCTCAACCATTAATCAAAACAATGCCCTTACAGACTAATCTTCCCAGATATGACCAAGTTCGTGTCAGATTGACAAAAGCCAACCAGCGTGCCAGCCATAGAAACTCACTTTTACCCACCTGCTTAAAGGCACTGAGTCTGACGCACTTGGGGAGTTAGGACTTCTTCAAAGTACGAACTTGGTTGGGAGCTCAGTTTGGCCTATGGTTATAGTCCAAGAAATCAAAGTCAAAGGGCAAATGGGAGGGAGTTGGCCTCTTGGGAAGTCACGGAAAGCGTCAGTAAGTGAGGGATAGCGGGGTGTAACTTAGCCCTGCATCTCTCCAGAGCAGAGCTGGAGGCAAAGGACCAGGCACCTGTGTGTGACTTAGGTGACAGAAAGCACATGGGCTAAGAGGAAGGCAAGCCAATGAAAGAACACTGTTGAGTTGGGTGCAGGCAACCGGACTCAGTTACGCTGGAGGCCAAGGGGAAGTGGTGGGTCCTTGAAGTGTCCACTCAAGAAATGACCCAAGGGAGTATCTATGCGCCACTGTTGTTCTTGGTGACCGAGGACGCCCTTCCTGGCGTTAATTCCCTTGCTACCCTTGTTGGTGGATCCCCAAGGGTCTCTTAGCTCACTGTCAAAAAAAAAAAAAAAAAAAAAAAGCCCTGGGAATGAAAAGGAGAGAGACAGGTAAGCTATAGCGAGGTGTGGTCAGTCCTCACCTGTGAGAGGCTTTCTGTTCTGGCGCACAAGGTGTCTAAGATCGCTTGCAGGGAAGTAAGTGTGGAGATTGTTAATTTATGGGCATGAATGTCGCTTTGTTACACAGGCTATGGAACTGAGTAAAAGCTACAGACATTTCAGAGTCAGCACAGCAAGATGAGTGGCCACAGGGGGTTCTCAGAGACCTCACTGAGGGAAGGCATCCCAGTGTGTTAAAAATAAATAAATAATAAATAAACAGATAAATAAGAGGCTTAGCCATACCAGGCCTCTTCACATTTCCCTTGAACATCCTGAATGTTTAAGGAGGTTTCTTGGGGTGTTGTCTTGTGTTTTGTTTTGTTTTGTTTTGGGGGTGTGTGTGTGTATGTGTGTGTGTGTGTGTGTGTCTGTGTATGTGTCTTTGTGTGTGTGTGTGTGTGTGTTGTATTGTGATACTGAGGTAGAGCCTCGAGCATGCTAGGCAGACACTAACCACTGAGCTACACCCCCGTCACCCTTTGACATTTTCCCTTGAGATTGAGACACTGAGGTCACTCTTTAAACTCAAGATCCTCCTGCTTCGGCTTCCCAAGGAGGGGGTCACTGGCTTGTGACACCCAGGCCAGGCTGGTTGCTTAGACTCTTGGCATTATCAGTAAATGCCAGGGTGGACAAGAGCTCTGACTCTTGAGAGCCTGAGCTAGCCATCACTAGGTTTCAGGACATGTCAGTAAGAGATGCCATCAGCAGAATCATTGAATGCAAATTCCTCCGCCTTTTGGACCATTGCCTCTCACAAGGCTGATTTTTTTTTTTTTTTAAGTTTCCAGCAGACATTTATAGGGTCACCAAACTTTCTTTGTCCTTGACTGTGTCCTGGTAGGTAGTGCAGTCTCACATCCTAGCAGGGGCTCAACGTTACCTCTAAGAAGGGCCCTCTGAATTTATTCTCCCTGATCCTCATTGCAACAAAGCCTCTGGGTTCCAAGAAACCCCGCCTGGAGAACAAGTTACATTTACCAAGAAATAATGAAAATACTTTTTCCAGCCACAGATTAATCAAACCCAACCACGACTTCTGACGGGTGTGAAAACTAGCCACCATTTGAACTTGACAGCGTTCGGGATAAAAGCAGAGAAAAATGGTCTCTTAACACAGATAAAATGTTCAACAGTGGGGGCGCAGTCTTCTTTGTGAAATTTGGTGTGAGTGTCTTAAAGCAAGCCCAGGCTGGAGGCCACACCACACAGATCCCCTTAGATGCAGTTTCTTAATTCATCTGCTGCCGGGTCTCACCTTTGCCTTATCCAGTCTGCTTCAGAACCTCACCCTACACATGGTCTTAATGTCATTGGCAAGCCTAAACTTTACTCATGGAAGTCACTCAACACTGACTTCTTTTTTGGATTTATTTACTTACTGTGTGTGTGTGTGTGTGTGTGTGTGTGTGTGTGTGTGTGTGTGTGT
>OU015749.1:119204832-119240322 GCA_907169655.1 Acomys percivali | reverse complement strand
CACACACACACACACACACACACACACACACACACACACACACACACGGGTACGGGGGGTGGGGGAGCAGAAAACACAGGAGAAGGTCCTTAAAGCCCTCTTTCCCATTATCCCCCCATGCATTCCCACACACTCTCACAGCCCTTGGCATTAAAACCCAAAAGCTTAACTTGTCTTCTAGCACCAGCACATTCTCTCGTTTTATCTGCCTGTGTCTTGGCACGCTATCGCAGTATCCTTCTCCCAGCATCCTTCCCCCAGCAACTTTCCCCCTAGTATCCTTCCCCTAAGCATCTTTATTCCCCAGTCTTTTCCCCTCCCATTTCCTACTTTCCAGGATCCTTCCACCCACCACTCTGTGTCTTCACACTGGTCCTTTCCCTGAGCTAAAAAGGGCAGTGAGGCTAGAAGCCTAGCATGTGGTGGGGCAGGGCCGGGGATGCTCCCAAGGGATACCTTAGCCCAGGGACCCTCCATGTTGCCCTGAACATACCTCCGCTTTAAACGTGCACATCGTATTTCATTTCCTTACCAAATAAACTGCCACGGCAATACAGGTGCTGATTCAATTCACACAGAGCTGTGTAGATCACATCAGGGAATGACTGATAGTCTAGATGTGAAAACTGCATTCATCACACAAGCAAATCAAACATAAAGACATGCTGGGGATCAAGGCTTTCTCAGCACCGGAGCACACCCCCCACGCAAGTCCTCCACAAAGGAGACATCAGCACAGGTTCAAGGTGAGATGGATCAGGGCCAGCACAGGCCAGCTGCTCCAGCCAGCATGGAGAAAGATGCTTGGGGCCAGCTAGTGATAGGCCAGGATCACACCATCCCCACCCCCAAGGGCTGGAGGGAAGGCTGGCTGCCACTCCAAAAGGACTCAGGAACAGCTGGGATCTGTGCTGGAAATTCTTGGCAAATCGTTCCTGCAATTTACTGGTCCAGCTGGAGAGATGCATCTTTGAACTCCAGAAGGCAACTCAGAAAGCCACTCTCAACCCAGGCTCTCCATCCCATGCCTGAGCTGAATCAAAGGGATGGTGCACAGATCAAGGGGACACCCACTCTCCTTCAACTGCTGGCAAGCTGATTAGACCGATGAGCTCACAGCTGAGCAGGCACTCAGGCTGGAAAAGTAAAATAAAATAATTCTGAAATGCTTGAGATGGATGGCTTCTGTCACCAAGCCTCTCCAAAGGGACCATCTGTAATTAGAACTCCTGATGGTTAAGTCAAGGGTGGAAGCTCAATGGCAGGCGTGGCCTGGAGGGGTCTTGGCAGCCACTATAGGGCCCCTTGAGGGACACTGCAGGGCTCGGGATGGAGTCCTTGCCTAGCCTGCACAGAGCTCTGGGTCCCATCTCCAGCCCCACATAAACTGGGCGGTGCAGTGAACACCTGTGATCCCAGCAGTCAGGAGATAGAGGAAGGAGGAACGGAAGTTCAAGGCTGTCAAGACAGCTCAGTGAGTGAGGGCCCTACTTGCCACAAAGCCTAATAACCTAAGTTCGAGCCTTAGAACCCACCTGACGGGAGGAAAGAACAGATTCCCTCAAGTTATCCTCTGACCTTCACATTAGCACGAGGGCATGAATGCCACACATGAATGCCACTCACCTCCCGCTAGTACATGCACATACACACATACACACACACACACACACACACACACACATACACACACACACACACACACACACACACACACACACCACAATGCATTGCTGAAGCATCGGGGAGGGACTGGGACCAGCATGAGATCCCCAGGATAGAGAAGCCACATCCTTGGAGAATGGCTCTGCTCTAAAGGACACACGATCACTTCAAGAGGATGACAGAAGGCAGACAATCAGGCCCTTGTTGGGCGCTGCAGTCCCACAGCAGCTCCAAGCCCAGGACCCACACATGGCTACTTCAGTGGTGTTTGTAGATAATAAAGCCGGGCCTGCTGAGCACCTCACCTCAGCTTTGTCCTTGACACATCTCAGGTCATGGAGAAGGCAAAGGAAAGCCCAGTTATGCTCAGATCCAGGCCAACCAGAGGCAGCCAACAATCAAAAGTACAAAAGCCTGGGCTGGGTTGGCTGGCTGGCTGGCGGGCTGGCTGGCTGGCTGGCTGGTTGGTTAGTCTGAGGCAGGGTCTTAGATAAGCCAACATGGCCCCAAACTCACTATGCAGCCCAAGGATGACACTGACTCCACGATCCTCCTGCCTCCACGTCCCAGTGCTGGGATGACAGATGTGCACCACCATGCCCGTTTTATGGGGTGCCGAGGATGAAACCCAGAACATCATTCATTCTACCAGCTAACTGAGCCATCTCCCCGCCCCTGGACTACACTTTCTAGCCCAGAAACTGATATATCTCAGGCGACGGTAACTGGGGAAGAAAGCAAAAGGGAAGGGTGCCGAATGTTCAAGCGGACCAGTTAGCCATCCCTTCAGAGCTGAGACACTCGTTCCCAAGTCACCCTCTGCAACTGTCCTCAGCCAGAGAGAGCATTTAGCTCAAGGCCATGACCCAAACCTGGGATAACCACATCCAGTGCCTGAACAGAGAAGAAAGAAAGGGTCCTTCTCAGAGCCTGGCCCTCATCAAGATTGCTCAGTACCCCAACTCCCACCCTGGGCTCTCCAGAACACCTGCGACTTCTATCAGCTGGGCTAGGTCTGCATTCTGCCCCCCTCGGCCTCCTGCAGCCACCTCACTACAGGCACCCTGCGAAAGGAATTCCCTCAGAAGCTTCCCAATGGGATATGGGGCTTCCTGCTCAGGAACCACTGTCGGCCCCACCCCACCCCACCCCATCCCCCGGGCTAAGTCAAGGGACATGGGGCAGGGGGGAAGGGAGAGGGGGGTTGCAACAGACTCTCTGAAGCACTTCAGGGCAGGAGTGGTCCCTGGCTAGAGTCTGCATGGGGCCCTAAGAGGAGGCATGCTTTGGCTCAGGGGAACCCAGGCTGTGTAGAGAGATATAGAGATGCCTCCAGCTCCTTCTCATAGACAACACTGAGCAGGAGGGAGGTTGACATGGAGATGGGGCCCCTAGGAGGTGAGCTAGCTCTCTCTCTGTCTCTCTCTCTGTCTCTGTCTCTCTGTCTCTGTCTCTGTCTCTCTCTCTCTCTGTCTCTCTCTCTTTGTCTCTCTCTCTATCTCTGTGTCTCTGTGTCTGTCTCTGTCTGTCTGTCTGTCTCTCTCTCTCTCTCTCTCTCTCTCTCTCTCTCTCTCTCTCTCTCTCCCTCTCTCTCTGTTTTGCAAGCATGGACGTGCAGTCTAAAACCTCATGCCCTGTATGGCCCTTTGTGTCAGACCCAGGGAGTCTCAGAAGAGGAAGCAGCTTGCCTAACACTCCAAAGAGTCAGGTCTACTCTATGCTCCCCCTCAAAGACCCTTCTAGAAACTGTCTAGCATCATCATCCCCAGATGTATCATTGTGAAGGTCTCCTCCACTCACCCCAGCTCTGCCTTTGCCTTGTGGGAAGCCCTGTGTCCTCGTGCTAAACCTCACCTGTTAGTGATCCCCCAGCAGCTAGCAGCATGTGGCACCAGCATCTTTCTCACGGTGAGCACAGGAATCTAAACAGACTTACAAGGCCTCCTCAGAGAAGGATGGCAAGTGATGCCTTGGTGATTTCTCAGCTAGGTTGAGTAGGAAGTCAGTCTCCAAACTAAAAATGGAGGAGGGGGAGACAGCCAGGGTAAAGGTGCCTGCCACCAAGCTGATGACCTGAGTTCTATTCCTGGGTCCACATGGTAGAAAGGAGAATTGACCCCTATAGGATGTCCTTTGACCTCTACATGTGTTCTTGACACCTGCATACACACACACACACACACATACACATATATATATACTCACGCACACACATACATATATACTCACACACATACACTCACACACACACGCTCACACACATACACACATACTCACAGATACATATACATACACATACATACACTCACACACACATACACACTGACACATATACACATTCACACACATTTGCATACACACACATGCACGGGAAAACACATATAAATAAGTAAGCAAACAAATAAGCAAATAAATGTTTTTAAAAATGAACAGGGAAGGGTTTGCCAGCATTAACGTGATGTGATTGATCCCTGGAGTAAAGAATCCTCTACAAGAAAGTTGAGACGCAAAGCTGATGGAGTCCCCGTGCTCAGAGTTTAGTCCAGCTGAGCTGCTGCTCTCCACCCTGGTGACAGTCACAGGCATGGCCAGCACAGCACAGCCACAGCATAGCCACAGCAGGCTACTGGCCTCTGAAAGCCAAAGCAGTGCCCACTCACCCAGTCCTACGCTGAGCCCCGTTGCCACTGAGGGCAGATATCTTACACCCCCTGTCATGGGGCCAGTCAGGACCCCTCACACCCAAATGAGCAACTCGGAATTTCCCATCATGTGCTCGCATGCCTGTTTCATAAAATGTGGCCCCTTCAACTCTTTAAGGTAGCCTCAGTTTCCTCACCTGTAATGCAGAGTGCTCTCACACCATGAGCCCAGATGCTGGTCCCACTCAACAGATAACTTCTAGGCCACGCCTCTACTTCCATGGGGTCAGCACTGCCTATGAAGGTCTGGAAAGGTAGGGAGTTCGTGTACACAAGAGGTAGAGACGTGTGCAGAGAGAGATACACAGGGGACACTGCTCCGTTGGCTGAAGAAAACCTAAAGACAGACTTGACACTGAAAGTCAACCTCTTAAGGAAAGAGTCTCTAAGTCACACTTCACAGAAAGTATGTGCTCTGTGGCAGACACTGTTAAGAGAGTGAAAAGACGTGTCACATATGAGGGGAGACATTTGCAAACCACACAGCCAACCAAGACTACACAGAGAAACCCAGCTTCCAAAAATCAAAAAGAATCACACACACACACACACACACAAAAACAAAACCAAGCAAAACAAAAAAGGTAGAGAAAAGAGCCAGCAAGATCTTACAAGCAAGCCTGACGGCCCAAGTTTAATCCTCAGGACCCACATACAGAAGAGGAGAAATTACCACAGGTTGTCCTCTGATGACTCATGACTCACACACATACACACAAAATAATAATAAGAGTAGTAGCATCAGTACTACTAATAACGATAAATCAATAATTGTGACCTTACATTTTTAAGTGGAGAAAACATTTGAAGTGACCTTGCCAGAGGCCCTGCAGATGGACAATAAGCACGTGTAGTAACATTCAACATCACCAACCCAGGGAACTTGGTAGCAGTAGCACCTAAGGACATGCACAGACTCTTAACACCAGATGGACAACACAGACACAGCGACGTCACCAAGTGCTGGCAAGGATGTGGAGAGCCTGGAAGGCTCATACACCGCTGATGGGTATTTAAAATGATTCAACCACTGTTAAAAAAAAAAAAAAAAAAAAGGCTCAGTGGTTTCTTTAAAACCTAAAACATGAGTGGCATTCATCCTAAAGATAACTTTTGTCCAATGAACCTCAGCAAGAATGTTTATAACATCCTTTCTCGTAATAGCTAAAACTTGGGAACAGCCTGATGTTTCTGTGGGAGGACGGGAAACACTCCAGTTGCATCTACACCACGTCTCCTCAGTTGAGTAGTGTCATCCTAAAGTGCAAGCTCACCTGACACCTCAGGGTGTGGCCTTCTTAGGGTCTTTGTAGAGACATGCCAAGGTCATCCTGAGAAGAGTTGTTGGCAGAAATCAGAAGTTAGGGAGAGCCGAAGAGGGACCCTTTCCGGGGACCTGAGTGGGGAGCCCAGCCAGCCCTGCTGACACCTTGACCTCCAACTCTGGCCCCCCTGGAATTGTGAGGAAATAAGTTTGTGTGATTTGAAGGCACCCTCATGTTAAGTCTTTTATACGGCGGCCCCAGGAAACCATGGAAGAACGCAGAGTTGCTTACAAGAGCCTGGGTGGGTCACTAGGGAACAACGTGAATGAGACGAGTTGGTCTCAAAAGATACATCACAGGTAGCATCATTTATGTGGCACTTGTCAATATGACAAGTGAAGGAAAACAAGGGGTCAGTGGGGGGCCAGAGGTGGGTGGAGGGGAGGGATGTGATTATAAAGAAAGTCTTAAGGGGCTGGAGAATTGACTTGGTGGTTAAGAGCATTTGTTGCTCTTGCAGAGGACCCAGGTTCGAATCCCAGCACCCACATGGCAGCTAGCATCTGCAACTCTAGCTCCAGGGGACCTGACGTTCTCCTCTGACCTCCTAGGGCACAAAGGTATATACATACATGCAGGCAAAATACACACATAAAACAATATAATAAGGGTGAGCCTAAGTAGTTTTGACTGTGAGCACATATATACCATAACATTTATAAAGACGTAAACAAAGCCCAAGTGTGGTCTGCGGCTTGGTTCCTGTTCCCATCAGCAGGCAGCTAGCAGAAAAACGTTAATGAAAACAGCTGGCCAGACAGCCCCTGAGAATTCTCTGAGAGATCTCTGAGACTCTGAAATTACAGCTGCCTCCCTCCATCCACAAATCCACAGGGCACTGATTCCAGGACCCCAGAAGATGCAGTGGCTCAAATAAAATGGCGTGGTTCATGCACATAACCAGTGTCCATCATTCCTCGTGTTACCGGTCACCTCTATGTCACTCACACCTAATCCAGATGGCTGTACAAGCCTGTTCTGAGAACAGCAACATAGGAGGTATAAGGCTCTATACTGTCCATCCGGTTACCTAGAGTCATGGATTCGGAACCCGAGCTGAGTGTATCTTAAATTGGGCATTTACATAAAAAGTGTTGGGAGAGTTAGGTGGTTCAGATGTTAAGGGAATGCTATTCTTGGAAGCTGGCTCCCATTGAGCTCCGGGGTGGGTCAAGAGTAAATGTGGCTGACACTGGCAGCTTTGCTTGCATCTTGGGAGCTTTGGGCTCCATTTCTCCCCTTTTCTCTTCCCTGGGTCTCAGCCCGCATGTAAACTCTCATGCCACACACAGAGAGACAACACTGGAGCCACCATGCATAAAGGACCTCACTTTCACAGATTTAACCCAAAGCAATGGCTAGACCCTGAATTACTGAGCATCTCCTGAAGGGGCTCATTGTACAGGCCTCTGAGTCTGATTCCACTTCACCGTCAAGCAGTCTAGAGGAGCCTAAGTCCCACTAGCATCCAGGCGAGCACAGAAACAGTGTCCCCACTAGGCCCTGCGAGCCTTCTGCTATTCGGTTCTCAGAATTCTGGGGTGCAGTGATTACTCTCCGCCCTTGTCACCGCTCCCTTCCTTTCCCTCCAGCTTGGCCCCCTCACTTCAAAGGGGACACACAGAGAGAAAGAGGGGGGGAGGGAGGGAGGGAGGGAGGGGGGGGGGGAGAGAGAGAGAGAGAGAGAGAGAGAGAGAGAGAGAGAGAGAGAGAGAGAGAGAGAGAGAGAGAGTTCCTCTTTTCATCCTTGCAAAGTGCAGCTCACCAAACACCTGTCACACAAGGTGTGATGACACACCTGGGAGGCTCAAGAAGACCCAGGTTAGAAGCTGGGCAGGTGTGAGGAATGCCTGTTTTCAAACTGGAAGGACACACAGTGAAAAAACAACAGAGAGGAGCTGGGATGGGCTTGTTACCTACTGTGTGCTAGACACCTTTCCTTTCACTTGACCCTCACAAAACAACTGTGATATAAGTATCATTAAGTTTCTTTTATTTAAAAAAAAAAATCAGAATGGTTAGGTAATAATACCAAGGGTACACAGCATGACAAGGTGACAGCATTCAGTGAAAGCTAAACTTGCTTGATACCAATGTGGGGCCCTTTCCTTTTATGTCAGGCACACAGCCCAGCACTATTTTAAGAAATAATTTATTTTACTTTCTGTGTGTGAGTGTTTTGCCTACGTGTATGTCTGTGCACCACTTGCATGCCTGGCACTTGCAGAGAACAGAAAAAGGAGTCGAATCCCCCCTGGAAATGAATGGTTGTGAGCCGCCATCTGGGTACTGGGTACCAATCTGGGTTCTCAGCAAAAGCAGCCGCTGCTCTTGACCACTAACCCATCTCTCCAGCACCCACCCCAGGCCTAGCGCTCTTGCATTCATTCACCCACTCACTAATTTGCTCACTTACTTATTCATTCACTTATTTATTCATCCAACCACTCACCTATTCATCTACTCATTCATTCATTCAGATGCTCATCCATCTACTCACCAACCGCTTCATTCACTTATCCAATCATTCATTCATTTCCTTACCCACTCATTCATTCATTCATTCATTCATTCACAGACTTCGTTCATTTGCTCATTCCTGTTCTCATTTATTCACTCTCTCTTTTCATTCTATTTTACTCTATTGAGACAGCATCTCACTGTGCATCCCTGGCTGGCCTGGAACTCTCAAGGTAGCCCAAGCTGATGTCAAACTCACAAGAGTTTGAAACCTGCCTTTGCTGGGATTAAACCTCACCTGTGCTACCTCACCCATCACTATTCATTTTATCAAAAGACAACAGGGGATGGGGTGGGGGGCCTGACAGAGATGACTCAGTGGATAAAGGTACTTGTCATCAAGCCAGTCCACATAAATGCAATCTCTGGGACCCACACGGTAGAACTGACTCCCACCTACAAGTTATCCTCTGACCTCCACACATACCATGGTATATACCCATACACGTACGCATACAAAAAAATCAAAATAATGGGTGTAATAAGACTTAAAATCATTTTTTAATATTTTAAAGAAGCAACTGGAAGCCCTTCCTTTTCTATGAAGTCTTCCTGAAGTGGCAGGACCCAGGAGTACTCTGGCCCTGCCTATGCAAAGTGTTACAGACACACCTTCTCCATCCTTAAAGGGTTCACCCTTCCTTGCTCTGTCCCTGTCCCGATTCCCTGCAGCCAACATGAGGCACAGGGCCACCATGGCTCCCCAGCCTTCAACCCTTCTGCATTTCCCCAGGTAGAGAGCTGGACTCCCGTCCACACTCCATGAGATCAAGGCCGGATGCACAAGAAGATCCAGAAACGAGGGTGAGGCCCCAGCCTCCATCTTCAGGTGACTACCAGCGATGACCCTATCCCGGGGTCCCTACCATCCCCCAGCCCAGGCCCCACATAAGCAGCACTCCTTATGGGCCTCCCACTGGCAACGCTCTCCAGAAGTGTGTTGCCTGACTCAGGGACAGTACCCTGACTCCGTTTGCCCCTCCACACTCCTAACTGCCCACCCTTCCAGCCCAGCACACATCCACTTAACTTCTGAAAACTTTCTAGATTATTCTGGCCCACCAGGCTCTTTCCTTCCATAGACAGCAGCTGTGACCCTCACAGCCATTGGTCGGTTCAGGATCTCATGTGACAACCCACAGGAACCCCAATCTCAGCCCTAGTTTCCTCACTTCCCCACGAGCTGAATACTTGGAAGCCAGGGTACCCGAGAGTCTGTCCTCCCCACAGTCAGCCCCTCTCTCCTCCATTTGCCACATCACCCCGAAGAGCAGCCCCATAAAACACACACCTGCCTAACAACCTCCTCAAAATGTAACTTTAGGGTCTGACTCCACTTTCAAGAGGAGGGCCCCTCCCCTCGTGGCTAATAGAGAGACCTGGATCAGATCAAGCTTTCAGACCCATTAAATAAAGCCACACGGGCTGCCTGCTAACGGCCCTCGCCTGAGTGCCTCAAGCTGGCCTGCAATAAGTATTCCTAATTGTGCTTGTTAAAAAGCAGATTTATGGATCCCAATTAGGCCGCCCGCACTTCCGCAGCAGCAGTTTTCAACACGCCAACCCTTCCTTCTTCCCAGGATAAAATTATTTTTTTGGTGGGTGACAGGATAATTACTAAAACATAAAAGGATCCTCCCGGAACCCCCAAGCAGCCTCAGCAACTCTGTTAGGAGCCCTCCAGGACAAGCAGAGATTTAACAAAAAATTTAAAGCCACCTCAAGCTTCTGCCTGCAGTCCCTTGGCCCCGAGGACGTCTCCCTTGCCTCTTTCTCCTGAAACCCAGCAACCCAGCCCTGAACCCTATGGCTGCCCTGGCCTGCTTCTCTCTCCCCTCTCCCTCCTATCAATTCCAGGCCCATTCTGTCCAACAGCCTTTCCTCTCTACTTTCCTCATCCCGTTTGCCGGCCAACTCTAATGCTGCCACCTCCTCCGGGAAGCCCTCTGCATTAGCCATTTTTCTTACGTTTTGTCAGGCATAGCTCCTTTCACATATGCTGTCCAGGTCCCCTACCATAGCTGTCAGCTCTCAGCACGGCATCTGTCTCCTGCACTGGGCTGTGAGCTCCCCCACGCCCACCCCAAGGGCAGGAACCGAGTAGTCCCACTCAGTGTAGCAGCTCCAGCATTTGGCATCTGATAGACCAGCTCGCTCATTCAGTCACTCACGCATTCATTCGACAAATTTGTTGGGACCTAATTTTGAAAAGTAGGCAAAAGATCTGAGTAGAGGGATGTGGATGAGAGGCAGGGTACTTGGGTAGTATTAGGGCCCCAGGGTCAGTCTTCAGTATTGCCTCTAAGGAAGAAGGAGGAGGAAGAGGAGGAAGAAGAGGGGAAGAAGGAGGAGGAAAGAAGGAATGGAAGAGACAGGAAAGGGAGGGAAGAGGGAGAAAAAAGAGAGGGAGGAACAAGGGGGGGAAGAGTGGAGGGAAAGAGTGGAGGGGAAAGAAGTGGAGGGGGTGAATAGACACACCCCCAAGGAGACACACAAATAACCAACAGGCTCATGAAAAGATACTCAACATCATTAGTCACCAAGGAAACAAAACAACTCTGAGAGCTTGCCTCCACTGCTCCAGGATGGGCTGCAACTGAAAAGTCATGTCATGTTGACAAGGACGTGGAGGGACTAACCCTCACGGCTGCTGGCAGGACTGTGACCCAGTGCAAGCAGGGCGGGGGAGGTGGTTTCTGTGTAATGTGCTTGTTGTGCGAGGATGAGAACCTGTGTTCGGAGTGCCAGAGAGCAGGTGTACAGAAACAAGTCGGGCAGTGTGGCCGGGCCAGCTTCAGGACCCTGACACAAGGAGGCCAAGAGCTAGGCTGGAAGGGCTCAGCCTTGCCATCTGCTCCGCAGGCCAAGGTGAGTATCCTGGTGTGGATTCACACAAGGGCAGAGCCCTGTCCCTTCCAAGAGCGTCCCGGGTGGTTGCACTGTAGCCAAGTGCAGGAGCCAGTTCCCACCCTCTGGAAAAGGAATAGTCCCCTCTGCCTGAAACCAAGGTTTCTTGGCCGCCCATCCACCACTGATGATGTGAAAAAAAAAAGCTCTCCCCAGGAAGCTGACAGCCAAGGAGCTAGTGGCTTTCATGAGCTGCAGTGAGTGAGGCTGCTCTGTACCCATCAGGCTCCTTGATGAGGTCGGCATCCCTCAAATGCTTCCTAATGACACCCTTAGGATGCAGGGACCCAGCAGGCTTAGCTCATCTCCTGGCCTGGCAGTCACATCCATACATCTGTTTGCAGATACACACTTAGGTCACATGCACAGATGAACAACTTACACACACACACATTCCATTGTATACTCACATGCAGACACACAATTGAGAGCACACACTAATACAGGGTAGCACAAGCAGAAGCACACAAACGTGGACAGCTGGCAAGTAAGTGGACAGCATCATAGCTTGTCCAGCCTCTTTCCCTCTAGAAGGCCGTGCCACTGAGCAGGCTTCCAGCTTCCCATGAGTAAAGCCTGGTGATAAATCCTGCTCTGTAGGAAGCTGTCATTTTGTTTTTTGAGACAGGGTTTCTCTGTGTAGCCTTGGCTGTTTTGGACTCGCTCTGTAGACCAGGCTGGCCTCGAACTCACAGCGATCCACCTGCCTCTACCTCCCAAGTGCTGGGATTAAAGGCATGCACCACCATGCCTGGCTTCAGTTTTGGTTTTGGTTTTTAATTTTTAAATTTTATTATTTAAATAATTTATTCAGATTGCATCCCAATTGCTAACCTCTTACTTATATTTTCCCATTCCCCTCTCCCTCCCTGGTTTTTGTTTTTAAGACAGGGTTTTTCTGTGTACCCCTGACTGTTCTGGAACTCACTGAGTAGACCAGGCTGGCCTAGAACTCACAGAGCTGCCTGCCTGCCACCTCCCCCCCCCACACATACACCTGTACTGTTTTAAAGCGGAGAGAGTGAGCTGAGCTCTAACATCTGTACATTCAATTGCTGTCTTCTTCTGCCTGCCGAGAGAAGGTAACAGCTGCTTCAAGTCTCTAATGCCCTGACCGCACCACCATGATGGACTATAACCTCAAACTGTGAGCTAAAATAAACTTCAAATTCCTATGTTGCTATTGCACTAACCAAGGATAACACAGGTAATAAACATGGAACCCCAACTCTGATCTACCCAATGGACAGGACATTCTCCACAGTTATGTGGAGAGCGGGGACTGACTCTGACAAGAACTCTGGTGCTCCATATTTGACCACTTCCCCTTGGTGGGGAGCCCTGGCGGCACTCAAAGAAAGAATAAGCAGGCTACCAAGATGAGACTTGATAGCCTATGACCATATAGTGGGGGAGGAGGTCCCCCTGGGTCTTAGACCTATGGGAGGGGAATAGGGTGAAAGTGGGAGAGAGGGAGGAATGGGACGATACAAGTGATGGGATAACAATTTAGTTGTAATCTGAATAAATTAATAAAATTAATTTTTTTTAATTTTTATATTGCTTTTGCCAAGAATTTTGTGACTACAACAGGAAACTACTAAGACAGTGACAGAGCTTTGGGTCAACCTACCTAGGGACAATAGTGACACATCTGCATGATGGGGATGAGGAATGCTTCACGTTGGTCCTGCACTTCTGAATCAGCCAGGCCCTTTGGCTGACTTCATTCCACATCTTAAAAATCCTTCCTAGGAAAAGGGGGAGGAGGATAGACCAAGAGGCAAACAGATGACAGCTTCAGAGGCGGGGCTACAGATGGGCACAGTGCCACACCCTCTGCTTGGAGTCTGATTGATAACTACCATCATAAAGAGTTAAAAACAAAAAGATGAAAGAAAAAGCACTCAGGAATGTAAGTGAAGAATTACCATCACTTTGTGTGTGTGTGTGTGTGTGTGTGTGTGTGTGTGTGTGTGTGTATGTGTGTGTGTGTCCATGTATGTGTGTGTATGTACCCATGAATGTATGTGTGTTATTAGTTCATGTATTTTGAGATATGATGCAATGGTTAGTCTTGTCAACTTGAAAGAGTCTAAACTTACCTGGAGCCTCTGGACATGTAAGTGGAGAATTTTTGGTTTGGTTTGGTTTGGTTTGGTTTGGTTTTTTTTTTTTAAAGACAAGGTCTCACTATGTAGTTCTGGCTGTCCTGGACTCACTTTGTACATCAGGCTGACCTTAAACTCACAGAGATCCACCTGCCTCCACCTCTTGAGTGGCTGGGATTAGAGCAAGGAGGGGATTATTTTGTCTGAGCTAACTGAGGTGGGAAGACCCTCATGCTGTGAGAGGCACTGTTTTCTGGCTGGGGATCATGGACTGCATACGTAGAAAGGAAGTTGAGCTGCCATGCGTTCCACTTCAAGCTCCTGCTGCCTTGATTTCCCCGCAATGATGGACCTGAGCCAGAACGAACCCTTTCTCACTTAAGTCGTTATTTTTGTCACTGCAACGGGGAAAGAAACGCTGGCACAGAGCCTCGCGTGTGACTCAGGCTAGCCTTGAACTCGTTTGGTTTAGGGAGGAGCATGAAACAGTTCTGTCTGGAAGGACAGTAAAAGATGCACTGGGTAACCTCTGGGAGAACTTTCCAGATGTCCAGACTGGCATGTCCTTCTTCCACTGGGCACTGTCCTGTCTGGATATGTTGATGGGGGCTGCAGCAACTGTCTTACCACCGTGAGGCACTCTCATGAGCCTGTACCAAGACCCTGCAGAGAGCACCCAGAGCCGTGGCAAGGACCTGGCTTCTTATGACATAAGCTGCTGAGTCCATGATTTTCCCTTATCTATAGCCACAAAAGAAAAAAAATATGTCGGGTCTCTCCTGCCCTAAACTTAAAATTTGATTGTTTGCTCCCAAGCCCAGAGCTTGCATCTCTACGCTACTCCACCTAGACACACTCAGGGCTCAGCTAACGCCTTCGACCTTGCACTGATAGAAAACACAGGTCAGGCACCAGACTCAACCTGACCACCCACCCTGACTTCAAGCCCCAAAGGGCAAAGATCATAGCCACAGTGTTCCCTACAGATGCCCTGCACCGGAGGGAAGGTCCTGAGCCGAGCTATGCCCCCACGGGGAGCCAGTCTCCTCTCAATTCCATTGCCTCCCTCTGCGGCTGCCCCATAAATCTCCAGTTTATTAATCCTTTACATGAAGCAGTCGGTGTGGGATCCTGATTTACTCCCTGTTCATAAAACACCGAGAAATTAAAGATGGAAATTACCCAGAAGGACACGAGCCTCCAGTGGGGAGCCCCCTAGCAGTTCCTGGCCTAAACCCAGGTCCTGTCTGCCCTTCCTACCTTCGAGGCTCAGGAACTGGTGATGTCATCCCCTTCTCCTCATCCCTCTGCTCTGAAGCAGTCTTGCTTCCCACCCGCACTGTCAAGCCCAGAGACCTGCTTCCGCATGGCGGGATTTGAGACATCGCACAAACGGGTTTCCCCCAAACCTACTCTTTGAAGATCTCTTCTTAAGTCCACCCTTTTGCCAAACAGGGGTGGAAAACTCCAAGCCGGAGCCAAAATGTTAAGCTGTTCAAATGTCAAAATACGGGGCTGAGGGTATCACTCTACTGGTACGGTGCTTTTCTAACATGCATAAGATCCTGGGTCCCATCCCAAGGACTGTATCTAGCAGGCATGAGGGCACATGCTTGTAATCCCAGCGCTCTGGAGGCAGAGGCGAGAGGATACAGAGTTCAAGGTCATCCTCAGCTACTTAGCAAGTTTGGAGTCAGCCTGGGGTAAATAAGGCACTGCCTCAACCCAGTCTCTTGACAAATAAATAAATAATAAATAAATAAATAAGATCATGTATGAAATCGAGAGACAGGACCAGAGGGAAAATGGAAGGAAGCTTTTGAAAAACGGTGTCCTAGACAGGCAGCGGTGGTGCACGCTTTTAATCCCAGCACTCAAGAGGCAGAGGCAGGCGGATTGCTGTGAGTTCGAGGTCAGCCTGGTCTACAAAGTTAGTCCAGGACAGCCAAGGCTACACAGAGAAACCTTGTCTTGAAAAACCAAAATAAATAAATAAAATAAAATTTTAAAAAGTGTCCTATCAAGGGGCTCAGGTGTGCAAGATAACCCTCGTTTCTCAGCCTGCGAGCAATACCTCACCCCAACAACTCCTCCTAGCTACCCGGTACCCTGATGCTTCTTAAACTCCAGATGCTGGACCCTTCTAGTAACGTCTCAGGAGTCTCAAGGCTCTAAGCTCCAGCGGTTCACACTGCACCTACAGATTGTCTTCCAAGCCCCACCTCTTCCCACAGGTCAGAGAGAGCCCCAAGCAGGTCTTTGGGCTGTATGAAGGCCAGCGTATCCCAGGTCAGTGTGACAGCAGACCTTCAGGGAAGCCCATGCTTGACTAGATGCTACCTGGCACATGGGGGCTCTCTGAGGTTATACAGATGTGGGAATAAAAAGTTGTGCCCCTGGCAGAGGAAAGACTTCCTGGAGGAAGCAGTGTCTGGCTAACCTGGGCTAACCTATAGAAAGGAAGAAAGGGTAGGCCAGACAAAGGAAGCCTGTGGGTTATCACATGCACCAACACCAAGAAGCGGCAGAGAGGTGGGCCGCGGCTCCATGGCGCTGGAGACATGCTGAGGCCTGGGGACTGTGCAGCTTGGTGAAAGCGGAAAAAGAGTACAGAGAGAAGCAGCTAACTGGGCCTTGACCGCCACGCTAATGAGTTTTGACTTTATCCTGAGGGCAACAGGGAAGCATTAAAAGGGTTTCCGACAGTGCAGTAGCCTGGTCCACTTTTGCACTCAAAAAGATCCTTCGTGCTGCCTCAGCGAGTGTGGACTAAGATGGACTGAGGGAGGGGTGCAGGGGGCTGTGCCCCTGTGAAGGCTCCTGGGCCAGGAGGAAGGCTGCCCATCACCCACCAAGGCCTCAGCGGAGCCCTGAGTGGCAAGGCAGAGAGTAGGTCTTGGGGTGTATGAGGCAGTTTACACTGAAGAGAGGTGTCTTGAACCCAAATCTTCTAACTCAAGAAAGTTCCCTGTGAGCATGTGCCCTCCTGTGACAACTGTTGTCTGTCTCTGCCGCCCTCATTCTCCGGTGCCCCCATGTGCCTTGAATGGCCAGCCCCTTCTCCAAGGTGCTGTGTACTGCCCTCCTCGGCTGAGTCACACTAGACAGTGTCTCTCTCATTCTCACAGACACGGTCCCTCTAGGACAGGCCTGTTGCCTTCATTCTTGACACGGAAGCCACGGAGAGGCCCTAAGATCGACTTAGGGGGTGGGCTTCTCATGGAAACCACTCTTTCCAGAACAGGCAAGTCCCCTGACACACAGGGTCCAAAACCTCGTCTCCTTCCAAATCAATTTCTCCAAAGGAATCTCCTTCCTTTCTTTCTTTCTTTCTTTCTTTCTTTCTTTCTTTCTTTCTTTCTTTCTTTCTTGTTTTCTTTCTTTCCTTGTCCCCTGAGGCAAGGCCATCAGTGGGATGGCCTTAAACCGCTAATCATTCTGCCTCTACCTCCCCAGTGCCTGAGTGTGACTCACTATGACATTTATTTAGTGCTAGGGGGGTGGAACCTATGGCTGCGTGCACGCTAGGCCATCACTCTACCAACAGAGCCACTGCTGTCCCCCTGTCTCGCTGCCAGGTAAGAAAGCGCGGTGTCAGCACCTAGCCTGTGTATGATCTTGAATCCTCACACAGCTGTGCAGAGCAGTGTCTGTGCTACCATCCCACAGGGTGGGAAACAGCCGGCACTCCTTCCGGGTCCACCTGCGCACAGAGAGGCCGGGGACTTGGGAAAGACTGCATCTTCATAAACAGAACAGGTAGCTTAGAAGAGGACTTCCTCACAGGCAGTGTGAGAGGGGACAGTCTGGACAGGGAAGCCACCAAAAAGCTGACAGCAAAGGACTGCGGATGTAGCTCGGCTGTTAGAGAGTTTGCATTGGCTTTAATCCCCTACATCTCCTAAATCAGGTATGGTGATGTACACCTGTTATCCCAGTACTTGGGGTAGATAGAAGTGGGAGGAGGATCAAGAGCTTAAGGTCATCCCAAGATAAACAGTGAATTCAGGTCCAGCCTAGGCTACATCAGCCATCACCTTAAAATTTAAAAAAAAAAAAAAAAAAAAAAAAATTTTTTTTTTTTTTTAATGTTTAAGTTGGCCACTGCCTCGCTTGGGCACTGTGCTTTCTGGAAGGTAGGCTGCCTGCCCTCTCTTTCTCCTCCACGTCTTCACCCACTGTGCAGGTGGGAGGAGACCCACTGCAGAATGACAAGGGGACAGATATCTGGGTGGGTGTAAATCACAGTAGGAGCTTTGGGGCTGGAGTCTTCTTTGGCATTCAAAGTGTCATTAATTATACATTAAGTGTTTGAAAGGAAAAGACATCAGTAGCCTATAGGATGTGTTTGCATAGTAATAGAGGATTGATTAGATGCAATATCTATACTGTGGGCTACTGGGATTCGGGTCCCCCAGCTTTGCAGTGGCAGTAAATTACAGCCACAAAAAAAAAATCTCAGCTGTGGTAAATCACGGCATCTGAATCGCTAAAGGGATTCTCAGTGCCTGCGAATGAGAGACAGTAGTCACCTGGCCAAGAGCAGGAAGCAAGCAGGGAACCCAGTTTCCTGGGTGGGCAGCCCCCCAGCCCAAGCCTGAGCCCCGTGCATCTGCAGGAGCTGGGCAGACAGACCAGGGGCTACCTCCCAAGCCTGGTAACGGCTCAGCTACCATTCCCTCTGGAAGTCGGAGGCTTGAGTAAAAAGGGGATGCGAATGCTGTTTCTTCAACTGAAGGCTGTATGTCCCCTTTTAATGAGAAGCTGGGGAGGCCTGGAGCAGAGCCCCTCCCACTCCTGGGGAGATGAAGGCTGCTATATCCTGCAGTCTGGAGCCCATGCTGGTACCTCCCAGAGGCAGGAGAGATAGGCTTCCACCGGAGAAGCAGTGGCAATAATGACAGTATTTGCGGTGTGCCAGGCCGGGTCCACACTCGATGTATTGATTAACCGGCTTTACCCTCCAGCAACCCTGTGTGCCAAGTGATACCATAAAACCCGCGCAAGGGTAGGGAAGACGGCTCAGCAGGTAAAATGGTGGCTGTATCAGCAGCCAAGTGAAAAGCCAAGTGAGGAAATGCATCTGTAATCCCAGCACTGGAGAGATGGAGTCCAGAGCGGCCCTGGGACGCGGTGGACAGTCTAGCCAATTCGTGAGTTTTGGGTTCAGTGAAAGGCCCTGCCCCAAAAGATAGGTGGAGAACGATTAAGTAAAGACCGTCAATGCCCACATCTTGCCATCTTGTTCATATGCACAATGCGCACACACACACACACACACATACACAAACCAATAGACGAATAAACCCATGTGCAGATGGGGAAACCGAGGCACGGAGCAACATTTCCAAGGTGCTTTTGTTGAAACCTTCCCTGACCTCCTCATTTAAAACTGCAGTCCCGCCCCAGCCCACCGCTCCCTCTCCTTCTGTCCCCTCTATCACTTGTCACCTTGTCATCTGCTAACTTATTTATACTCTAACACACCCACAGGGATGGGAGGGGTGTCTGTGTCCCTTGTGTTCTCACACTGCTTCACCACCAACAGCCCACAGCAGGCGCTCAGTAAAGACTTCCGCGGATGGGATCTGTTGAGTCATTCGTCCAAAGTGACCCAGCTTTTGCGGGGAGGGCTGGATTCAAATCTAGGCACCCTGTTCTCTGACTCAGTATCCTGCATGACAGAGCTTACCAGGAAAGACGGCTTTCCCTCTGACTGAAATGTGTGAGTGTCATGGGGGTGCCAGCTTGCTCCACAGTGAGTGAAACTCCCCTGGCAACAGCAAGCTGGGAGCCTTTCTAGTCCCCCACCCACAGCTGAGCCAGGAATCAAGCCAGGACTTGTGGAAACAGCTCCCATCTGACTCTTTGCAAGCAAAGTCATGCAGACCTAAGACTGAGTCCCCCCACCCCCACCCCCACCCCCACCCCCACCCCAGACACACCTCACCTGATCAAGAGATGCTGATGGCTCCTGCCTACAGACAAAACCCAGCCCCAGCACCTGGCCCCAAGGACGAGTGTATCCGTTGACTAGTGGGGGGCCAAATGTGACCCTGGAGTTCTTGCCTGGATTTGCTGAGCTCCACCCGCCTCCCACGTCATCAGCCACCATCTGCACGAAGGCCACGGTCTCAGCTGACATTGCCCCATCCCAGCATCTCCTGGTGAGCCAGCTTTGGTACAGCCTCCATCACAGCCAGTGCCCCAGCACAGGTTCCTTCTCTGGACCCATGCAGTACCAAATGCTGACACTCAGAAACACAGCCACTTGCAAAACAAAACAAGACACACACACACACACACACACACACACACGAACATAAGGACATACAGGGACTGGCACTCACCCCTTTCCATGACACTATGCTCAGAAACAGAGAATAGATAGATATTCATAGAAAACACACCAGGGTAGGAGCCAGAGTCTCAGAGGTCTAGACAACAGGAGCCAACATTCCATCATGGCGCATGGACCAAAGAGATAGTAGACAGGTCCCTCTGTCTCCTTCTCTAACACACAGCTACGGAGTCATGAAGTGCCACTTGCTCATCAGGGCATCTCTTGGTCCTCCTGCCTTCGTTGCTCTTGCATCCTTGTCCTGCATCCCCCTTATTCCTCCTCTCTTTGCTGAAATTGTATTCCTGTCCCCTAATGAAGCACCGTGTGTGTGTTTGTATGTGTGTGTGTGTGTGTGTGTGTGTGTGTGTATGTATGTGTACATGTTCATGTGTCTATGTGTGAGTATGTAGGCAAGAAGTGAACCTCAGGTACCATTCCTCAGCCCCTGTTTAGCTTGTTCTTGAGATGGGGACTTTGTTGAAGAGGAAGTGCACCCTTGTAACTCTGGCACTGGGAGGCAAAGATGGGTGGATCTGCAAAGCTCACTGGCCAACCAGCCTAGCTGAATTGAGAGCTCCAGGTTCAGTGAAAGACTCTGTCTCAAAAATAAACAAACAAACAAATAAGGTGGAGGTGATTAAGAATGATCCTGACCATCAAGCAGACATACATGTGTGCGCAAACACACACACACACACACACACAGACAAAGCTAATGAGAAAAAGAATCAGGACTGCAATCCTGCAATCTTCAGCCGCTTGGCGCTGGGCTGTGGAGAAGATGCTGTTTGGGTATAGCCTTTCTGAGGAAGCTTTTGGGACACCTTTTGTGACCTAAGATGGCTGATTATATGTGAGGGGTTTTGAAGTGAAAGGAAAAGACACACGTCATCTCTTTGTTTCCCAAGGCTAGCCCAGGCCCATGGCCTCTTTGCTATCTAGACAGGAACCTACAGAAGGGTAAAACATCCCTACTATTTCCTTCTGCAGAACCAAGCCCAGGAACTAAGGAAACCTGTGACAGGCCCAGGCGGGGCTGGTCCCTGCCCAGACCTGCCTCAAGAGAACGTCTCCCCCGACTGTTCTCCCAAAGCCCAGCACCTCCAGCTGCAGAGCCAGGACCACTGGAGGAGCTGAGAGAAAAGCAATGGTTTCCGGAGCATCTTTCTGCTGCCCCCTGCCCCTTAGTTTTGGGAAGAAAGTCTGAAGCAGAAAAAAAGAAAAAAGAAAAGGCTAAAAAGGCTTATTACAATGACCTTCGAGAAAAGCAACTACATTTTTACCTTGAGAACTGCAGAACCGAAAGCAAGTCTGTATGGACCATGCAAATGAGATGCAAACACAAAATGCAAATGACCTAGGGTTGTCGTAGCTGCAGTAGCAGGAGCTTTCCCAAGCCTCTAGAGGGAGGTAGAGAGAAGGGACAGAGGGCAATTAGCAAGTGCTCTGGGGACTGTGAGAGGCTTGTCTAAGGATGGGAAGAAGAGACAGGCCTCAGACCTTAGAGACTGCTGTAGCCCCAGAGTGCTCTGTACACTAGGAAGTGTCCCAACTCTGGCAAGATCTGGCCGCACTAGGCCTTTGGTGTGTACAGAGGTGTGTGCAGACCTGAGGGCTCTGCTGACACTCAGAAACACAGCCACTTGTGAAGACATACAGGGACTGGCTCTCACCTCTTTCCATGACACTATGCTCAGAAACAGATAATAAATACACATTTATAGAAAGCACAACACACCAAGAGACATCAGCACTCACAGAGACCCACGAAGAGATGCAAATAGCCATGTATACAGATACAGGACAGTCAAGCAGGTCTGTCTGGAAAGAAAGGTCCAAAAGACTGAAATACCTCCTTGGCTGATATGGCGTGGGAACACAAACCCACAAAGCAGCCGTCTGAAGTAGGCCTGGTTGTTTAATATTCAGGACAAGGAAAAAGAGGAGCCCCAAAGGCGAGCTGAGGCAGGCGTGATGGCACATGCCTGTAATCCTGGTACCTGGGAGGCAGAGGCAGGAGGATCAAGGCCAGCCTCCATAGGAGTCTGAAGCCAGACTGGGCTCTGTGGTACCCTGTCTCAAAAAAAATTAAAAAAAGCCAAAGGTGATGACCCGATACCCCAAAGCAACAGCAAAGAGAAAGAGAAAGACTAAACAGCGTCTACAGTGATGGGGAGCCCAGGCTTGGTACATGCTAGTAAAGCCTTCCACTCTGGAAGTGCATCACAGCCCAAGATGCAGAGGCAGGCCCTTGCCCAAGGCTGGCCTCAAACTTGAGATCCTCCTGCCTCAGCCTCCTGAGTGCTATGATTACAGAAGTGGACCACTAGATACAACCCAAGACACAGTAGCTTTTGGGGGGGCTTAGTTTTTTAAGACAGGGTTTCTCTGTGTAGCCCTGGCTGTCCTGGACTCACTCTGTAGACCAGGCTGGCCTCGAACTCACAGAGACCCACCTGCCCCAGCCTCCCAAGTGCTGAGATTACACGTGTGCGCCACCACAGTCTCTGGTGTTGTGCCCGTTGAGATTGACTCTAAAGCTTCATGCATGCCAGGTAAGCACTTCCCTACTGAGCCACATCCTCAGCTCAAGCCCCACCTTCCTTTTGGTCCATTTGTCCCAGAACCTTCCCTATCCTAGTAGGATGCAGGAACGCCTGACCGTTCCTTGCCTCCCCACCTGGTGGCCTGGCCAGCGGGTTTTCTCCATCCTGCTCTGCCATCAACTCCGCTGAGAGTCCTCGTGAATTCTGGTCCGTGGATAATCTAATTTGGAAATCTGAGGGAGGAAAGGAACGATTTCCAAATGGGATACAAGACAGGGTTTTCAGAAGCCACCTGTCTCTGGGTGACTGTTCACAGAAGAGAATGACTCTTTCCCCCCCAAAAGTATACAAACTTGAAATGCCACCCTGCCCACTCGATCCTACACACACAAAAAGAAATGTGCTTTTCAGAGCAAAGAATGAATAAGCTTTCTTGCTTCCTGCCACAAATGCATGGAGTCATTCTGAGAAGTCACCACCCCTCCAGGTCTCTGTGTCCCTAGTTACCTATGAGAGGCAGGACAAGGCAGCTCTGCACGCTTTGTCCCTGTCACACCTTGTAGATTTCCTAGCATTCACTTCACACTATTCCCCCAGAACTGTGTCCTGTCCTCGTGACTCACTGCTAGTGGCGGAGTGGCAGGGTAGCTAAGGCCTGGTCTCCAGTCAAGGGAGCAAGACAAGTTCAGAAAAAACCCTGAATGGAGCTTACCCACCACCTTGAGCCCCAAACCCATCTACCCAAGACCCTTTCCATCTGCCTGGTAACTGCTTTAGGTGAGAATGGAGGCCAGTAAGGATGGGGCAGCCTTAAAACTCGAGGCCTGATGATCAGTGTGCACCCGAGGGGCTGCAAAATGCCAGCTTGCTGGCTCTGAGTGTAGTTCAGAGCCACAGACTCCCTTTTCAAATTAATATTCATGGGGTTGGCATGCCATTTATTTGCATATGTAGATTATTGCTCATCCTCTGCAGGAGAGAAAAAGTTTGGGGGTGTTTATATTTATTGTATTTATTTTAAGCTCCGGTGATAAAGCAGGCGGGTCAGGCCGGGAAAGGGTAGGTTCCTAGAGCAGGAATCATAAAGCCATCTCCAAAGCAGTCTTTGGAAGGCAACCCATGAAGCCCCTCCCTCAGAAGGGACTAGAAGGCTGCCATTCAAGGTAAGCATCCAGTCTGAGCCTGTCAGTTGAACTTTCCAAGGCCCTGCTTTATTCAAATGTGTGTTCGTGTTGGCATGCACCTGGAGGCTAGGTGTTGCCTTTGGGTGACCACTCTCCACTCTTAGACCCTGTTTGAGGATAAAGCACAGGGTTTGGAGCACAGGTACAATCCAAGTGCTCACTTAGCTGAGGCATCATAAGGAGGTTCTAACCCGTTCCCTCCTGTGCCAAAACCCCTATGCTCCCGCCACCCCAGGAAAGCTCCCACCCTGCCCACTGTCAATGAAGCCATTAGTGACTTTGAGAACCATTATTCAGTCTTCTCCCAGTCCACTGGCCTCAGCCCCTTTTCTGCCTCAAGGAAAGTGTTCACAGGAAAGCTGGCAGTCTAAAGTAAGTAGTTCAAAGTCCTGGGGACCCACTAAAGCAGCAGAGCAGAGTGAGACTAGAAACCAACAAGCCAGGGGTGTCAAAAATGCCCACAAGATACTTAGGTATAAGTAGACAAAGGTTAGCCCTGTGCCCATCCCTAGTGCCCCCTGCTGGCCAACTCTGCTCCCGGGACCCTTGCAAGACATTTTACAAGGTGACTATAAACTGACTAAAGTAATGTTTCACATATGGGAAGCATTCATTAAAATTAGTCCTTTCAATTGAGATTGAGTTGGGGGGAAAACCCTTTTTTTTTTTTTTCAGGAAAATAATCTATTCCTGTGGTTAATGAATTCAACAAATACCTGATGAGAGCCAAGCCTGGTGAGGCATGCCTGTAATCCCAGCACTCGGGAGATCAAGAATTCAAGGTCATCTATGGCTACACAGCAAGCTCAAGGCCAGTTTGTGCTGTGTGAGACCCTGACTCAATAAATAAACAAATAGCAAGGCCCTGGTTCAAGCCCTACCCCCATCTACTGGCCACAGTGTTGGCTACAAATAAGGACCCAGCCCACCTCATCTTGGATCTCAATGGGTTTAGGATCCAACTGGGAAAGACAAGGAACACCTTGAAATAATGCTAAATAATGACCCCATCAATTTCCCTAGTAAGCACGGAATTTGTGGTGTGAGCAGTAATTGCTACAGAAGTTCAGCAAAGGAAAGGTCAATACTTCAAGATCACTGGGAGCACCCGCACTTAGGGAGGCTCTAATGAGGATGCAGCTGGAGGCTGGCCTTAAAGGGAGGGGGACTTCCAGAAACCCCAGAGAAGGGCAGGACCTGCTGCCATGGCAGAGGCCAGGAGGTGAGGGGCGGAGAAGCGCGGAGGTGAGGAAGACCTAGCAAGGGGAAGTGAGGAGAGGAGTATAGGCCAGGCAGGAAGAGGCTAGCAGGGGAGGAGAAAAGGTAACACCAAGGCAAACTGTGAAGAGCCCACATTTCTACCTGAGGAGCTTCAGCCTTATCCTACTTTGGAGATATCTTGGGGAGAGAGAGAGAAAAGAAAGAGAAAGAGAGAGAGAGAGGGAGAAGGAGAGGGAGAGGGAGAGAGAGGGGAGAGAGAGAGAGAGAGAGAGAGAGAGAGAGAGAGAGAGAGAGAGAGAGAGAATCCCTCCCCCCCCAGATGCTTGTCAGTAGTCCCAGGGGTGCACAATGGACTCAGAGCAGGGACTCAGAACCTACAGCCACCTTTGCACTAACACCTTCATAGAGGCCCTCGGACTGTTCCAGAAAGCACATCCTTCCATACACCTCTCCCTGCATCACAGGAGGACAGAGCAGGAGGCTGGTGTCATCATCCAGTATGCCAAAGGGGATTTCTCAGAACAGAAAGCTATATCCAATAAAGACAAAGGTTATGTTTAGGCATTGGGAAGGGAGCATAGGAGCCATGGGGATTAGCAAAAGGTGCTGCTAAAGTCCTAGAGTCCAAGCACTAGTTCTGCCAGTGAAAGCAAAGAGGACAGATTGAAAGACATCTGAAGGATGGGTGACTTCGTGATGGTAGCCAGGCATCAGATATTACTAATATTATCCAAGCCAGTGCTGTGTATCCCATCACTCAGGAGGCTGTAACATGAGGATTGACAGTTCAAGGTCATCCTCACATATCAGTGAATTTGAGGCCAGCCTGGGCTACATGAGACTCCTTGTCAAAAGTACACACCCCAACCCCCCACAGTGGTGATGATGATGATGACAAAGATGACAATGATGACGATGATGATGATGATGATGGTGATAATAATAATAATAATAATAATAATAATAATAATAATAATAATAATAATAATAATAATTGCAGTTAAGGCTGAGACAGGGACTAAGAGGTCAAGACTAACAGAAGCTAAGAGTGCAGCACTGGGAGGGAGCAACGGGAGCTGCCTCTGAGCCACCGCAGTGATGTCTATCCCAAAAGCACCATCAACTGCCATGTCTATCCCAAAAGCACCATCAACTGCCAGACTGGGTTTGTGGCCCAATGGGTAGAGCACTCACCCAACAGGCAAGAACCCCTGGGTTTGAGCCCCCAAGCCACATAAGCCCAAAGTGGTGACAAATGCCTGTAATCCCAGCACTCAGGGAGGCAAAGGCAGAATTGATGTGAGTTCCAGGCTAGGCTAGTCTACAAAGCAGGTCCACGACAGCCAAGGCCACACAGAGAAACCATCTCCAAACACCCCTCTCCCCGTCCCCAAAAAAGACACCGTCTCAAAGCTGTTTCTGTGGTTGCACAAGATGATCTATTTTAGCCTGATTTGCTTCATGCCGCTGCTGAAAAAGAAAAGGCAAGAATAAGCCAGGCAGATGGAGCTCCCAACCTTCCTTGATTTCAGTGTTAGAGTCTCAGGATATCCCCTAAACCACCCCCTCCCCCTCCAGGAAGCCTGCCATGACTGCTGTGGCTCCCTCTGGCTGTGGCTCCCTCTGGTGGCATGGTTTTCTGCTATGGTTGCTTTTCTGGCCCTATTGCCTCCTTCTGCTCTGCCTTCTGACTGTCTGTTGATGTGTGTGGTAGAATCCACACACATCTCCCAAAGTGGGTTATCCATTCCCTGATGTTCAAGGTCAAACCTTCAAATCCTCTAGTTGTCTTGTGTTGGCCAAATGTAGTCACTGGGTTAACTCAGGTTAGCCCCATTTTACAGAAGAGTAAACCAAAACACAAAAGGTTAAAATGCTTTGCCCACAGCCATGAGGTTTAAAAGGAATAAAGAGAACTCAAGCCCAGGTCTTGAGCTGTCTATAGCTGATCAATGCTTAACACTTTTTTATCCTTTCCAGCTTTGTTCCTTTTTGGAGACTCAGCAGCCAATCAGGATTGTTCTAGACCAATTGTGAGCATCTCTTCTCCTTGCCTCTGCTTAGTTTCGACACTGGACTCGCAAATTCAGCCAAGAAGACAAGAGGCAAAGTCTAATCAGGAGATGGGGAAAGACTCCCTTCCCTGCCTTTTTGCCACTGCAGATGATTTCGAGGATGCAACACTTGGAACCATTGCAGCCATTTTGTGACCTTGAGAACAAAGGCTGAGAAGGATCTGGATCTTCAATGATGCAGCTAAGCCACTGAAAGAAACAACCTTGGAGCAGAAAATAGCCTAGACCTCTTGTTATGGGAGATACCAAGTCCCCAATTGTTCCAGCTGGGAGAGTTCAGGTCTTCTGTTGCTTGCAGCTCTGACACCCTCTCCAGTCAAGGGCTCTTGTCTCTATAGCTACCTGAGCTATTACAGAAGATAAATGGCGTGTATGAGTCCTATCCCCCACACTCAGTGAGCCTACCCCAAGGCTGGCCGCTCAATAAAGACTCGATCCATATTTGATTTTGAGTCTCCCCATCCTCGCCATCTCTGACGGTAGCATTTTTCCCTCTTCTGAGCCTAGCTGATCCGAAGCTTCTGCCTCACATCCTGACAGTGGTCTTACCATGACTAACCACTGGGCCTCCATTCTCTTCCTCCACCTTTGCGGATCAAGATGCAAGTGAGGTGCTCGCATCGGTCCAGGGAGGCCATCGGCACAAGTTCGAATTCCTAAACAAGTGTTCTTTGAAATGTCTTTCTCAATTAGATCTCACCCAAATGTTTGACTCAGGCTGAATGAGTTCCAACTTCATGCACCAGAACAGACATGTTGAGCCTGCATAATTACTGCAGCCAGCTTTATTTGTTATTTTAAAAAAAAAAAAAAAAAAAAAAGAAAGAAGAAAAGAAAGAAACATGGATTGCTGTTCCTTCTCGACTGTAAAATAATCAATAAATAGAATCCAGATGAAAAATACCAGCATTTAGGGAGAACGATTCTGTTATGGTTCTTCTCTTTGGGGCCTAATTAACTCACATGGTAGATGGACCCCATCACTGAGTGGAAGAAGCTCCTCCTCAGGCTGAGATTCTGCTCCGAGTCAGAAACAGATAGACAGAAGGTGTCAACAAACAGAGTGTGTGCTGCAGACTCCTCGAAGCCAGCTCCCACTAGCTGGTTTGTTTTTTTCTTTTTTTCCTTTGTCCCCCAAGAACACCTTGCATGGCAACCATGAAATAAAGCATAGCTAGTCCGGTAACAGGAGAAGCAGCTTGCTGCCTCAGTCCTGTCTTTCCTTTCTCCCTTCCTACTTTTCCATTGTTTTCATCCTCCCTCCTTCCCTAGCTTGGAGTTGAAACAGGGTCTCATGTACCTCAGGCTCTCCTTGAACTTGCAGCCTAGTGGGGGATGACCTTGAACTCCTGATCCTCCTGACTGCTGAAATTACAGGTCTGTGCCACCACATCTGGATTGTTCAGTCCTGAGGTTCGAACCCAGAGCTCCATGCAAGCTATGCGAGCTGAGCCACCTCCCCAACCCACTTCCTTTCTCTCAAATGAAGAAGACACACCTTTCTGGACAATGACCACCCTGGCCATGAAAGTTTCATGAGGGGCTCAGGGAGTGGATGACACCTTTTCAATTATAACACCACTCTAATAAACCCCCACAGAGCCACAGGGCACAGAGTCTGCAGCCAACGCATGACACCTATTTATTCCCTAATTACATGACAATATATTCTCTGTGTGTGTGCTGATGAAGATAAAATATTCCTTTAATTCTACAGCCACCTGGGGGGCTGGGGGGGGATGGGACCGCAGATAAGCTAGTCCTGGGAGTCCCTGGTGCTAAATCACAGCCACAGCCCCCACTCCAGTAGAGTCTCCAGAAAAATCAGTCCCTTTCCTCTGTTCCCCACACCTAAAGTATTGTTCTTACAGTGAATCCATCAGCGTGCCTGGGAACTGGATAGAAATAGCAATTAGCAAGACCACCCCAGGCCCACTGAATCATAGGCTGAGGGAGAGTCCAAGGAGTTGTGTTGCTATAAGCCTTTCACCCACAGAAGAACGACCCCCTTCAGTCTCCCAGACAGGAAGAAGAGCTTCAGTTTTTATGCTTATTTATTTATTTTATGTGTGTGCATATGTATACCGGTGCATGTATGCATGAAGAGGGCTGGGATCAACCTCAGGCATCATCCTCAGGAGCCTGTCCACCTTGTTTTGGGGTCCTCTCTCTGGGACCTGGGACTCACCCATGAGGCCAGACTGGTTGGCTGTCTAGTAGGTCCCAGGGATCCTCCTGCCTCTTCCTCCCCAGTGCTGGGATGACAAAACATACACCACCATACTCAGCTTTTCATGAGGGTTCTAGGACTCACAGTTAGGGTCCTCATGCTTGCACAGTAAGCACTTTACTGTCTGAGTCATCCCCCCCCCCATTCAGAAGAACCTAAATGGGACATTGGGGACACCCGGATTCTACAGCAACTGGAGTCCCACAGATTGCACAGCTGTCCCAATCTACAGACTTGAGGTTCCACTTGCCCATCCGTATGGTGGGGCTCCAGAGCTTGTCAGGCAGCTGTAGGTGCTGGAGTTTCAGAGGTACACGGTCACCTGGCAGCGGTCTCTATGGAGACCTGGGAAGAGCACAGTTGCCAACATGCACCAGCTCCCTCCTGCCGTGCTCTGACCAGCAGAAACTCTACAGGGTAGATCTCTAGTGCTATATATAAGGTCAGCAATACAGCTGTCCTGGGTCACCCTGACAGCCAGCAGACTCAAAACCTCATAGCCAACTATTTCAAACCTTGTCGCCATGGAGCCCTGAGCCACTTGAGGTGACCCTGGGGTCATTTGTTATATTGCCAACAGTTCTTCAGAGGTCTTTTATGTGCCTTTTCTTGCAGCTAGTCTGTAAGCATAGGAGGGTAGGAGCCAGGATATCTGCATAATGATCTAGAAACCATTGTTTTTTATCGTGGCTGGGTCCCTGGGCCCATGGGCCCAAGGAGGAGCTGCAGAACTGACTGTTGCCCCAATGTCCCTAGAAGGAAGAATGCTTAGCTCATATAAAGCCCAGAATACCCAAGCACCTAGATTCTATTGCATTTGTTTGTTTGTTTGTTTATGGAAAGAGGGCGCATGCCACAGCAAGCATGTGAAGGGTGGAGGATAATTTCTGTGGGAATCTGCTCTCTCCTTCCACGGTGTGAGTCTCCAGCATCGAACTCCAGTTGTCAGGCTTGGCAGCAAGCACCCTTACCCAGCTGAGCCATCTCATCTGCCAGCCCCTAGATTCTAAAAGTGAAGCTGGCAAAGGAGCAAAGGAATGCATGAAGCCTTGGGGTGGGGGGAGTTGGGGGGGGAGAAGCAGGAGGAAAAGAGGCAACAGCAGCTTGCACTGTTGTTTTCCTGGCCCTAGGGTCACAGAGCTCTGCCTTCAGAACCAACTGCTCACCTTCCGCTTCCATAGAGGCAGTGGGCCTGTGGGCCGGACGCTGAACTTGAGTTCTCCTTGGCCCTGACTCTGATGTCCTTGGCTCACCTGTCCACTGCCTGAGGTTAGCAGTTAAAGCCCTGGCCTACAGAAACCCTTCTCCTGTGGCACTGTATGAGGCTACCCTGACTCAACTACACAGCCACCCCTGTTGTGCCCTCCCCGGGTGCTTCACAGGCCACCAGGGAGCCAGGTCCGTGGCACCTAAAATCAGCCACAGTGCCAACACAAACTCTCCATACCCTAGATGTGGCTCGGCTTGGGAGCTCCTGGTTACCACGTCCTGCCTCTAACCTTCCAACCTCCCCGAACTCCCCGACGCCTTTTTATTCTGCAGTGGCCTAACTGGGAACACCTGCCTCACTCTAAGAAAGTGATCAAGTCAGCATGGGCAGCCAGGAACCTGTTACCAGTCTTTAGGAAGGAAGACTAGATTACTTCCCCCTTAAGCCCTAGACAGCTCTAAGCGAGTCTCTTCTCCGAGCTCAGTAGGCTGATCTGTGCAATGGGAGGAAAGGGGAGGACTGCAGTTACGTAGGCTTCAATTTTCTAGTGGCTTAAACAATATAGGAGCAACAACAAGAGCCTGGCACTTGGTGCACACCGCAGGGAAATCCGCTAAGGGAACAGAAAGTGAAGCGCCACATTCTAGGCTGGGGGGTGGGGGGTAATGTCAATGCCCTGAGGCATTGAGTCCAACCTTCAGGGGTCCTGGCAATGGCCAGCAGACAATCCTCTCCACAAAGGCCTCCACCTTTTTTGCCACTTCTAAACCTGCGCTAAGCCTCACAAGAGACCATTCCGGATTGCAGTCCAGCAAAAACGGAAAGCAGGGAAGCGCTGAGTGTCGGCGAAGCCAGCCTCTAGACTCCAGAAACCAAAACGCCACCCCGGACAGGCTCGGGCGGTCCCGGCCGCACGCTGCACGCCACACGCCACCACCTGGTCAAAATGTTAACCCCAGTTTCCCCCCGGAGAGTGATGGGCGCGGGTGCGCCGGGCACAAGCACCCTTGCCACAGAGAGCTGGGATAGCAGGGAGCTCTAACCTCTGTATAAGCATCCTCCAACCAGCGGAAGATCCTGTTCTACTGGCTCCCGAAGAGACCAGACATGGAAGAGAGAGCCTGGTCCCAGTCACTTGTACCGGTTTTTCTCGAGAGCATCACCAGCCCGAAAGGAGACCGGCTGGCCTCGCAGCAGGGACCCAAAGGAACGGATCCCGAGCCGCAGCGACAGTGAGATGGTGCGTGGGAGTCAGTTCCAGGAAAAAGCAGCTGGGGTTCCAGGGCTCCGGGACCCGCGCTCCCGTCCCGGACTACAGACAGAGAGTGACTCCGTTCCCACTCACGACCTTGATCAATTTTACCTATTTTTAGGATGCGCTCGCTCTCTCTCTCTCTCTCTCTCTCTCTCTCTCTCTCTATAACTAAAAGGCTAAATCAAGTCTTAGAGAAAGATGGTTGGGCAGGGTAGCCACCAGAACCACCCGTGTCCCCACCTAGAATACTACCGCCCGCGATTTGGAGAGAAGTTAGGAACTTCAGGACAGCCACCCACGAGCGCAAGAGGAGTGACTCGCTTCTCTTTTAACTTTGGGTGTTGGGGTCTCCGCCGAGGGTCGGAGGTATGTCGCCAGGGACGACCCACGGGACGGCAGGACGTTGGGGATTCCCTCAGAGAGAGTGGGGAGACAGGATAAGGGGGGGAAAGAGTTCACGTTGCGCGTGGCACCGGCTGGGCTTGGGCTCTGCCGGGACTGCGCGCGGCCGCGCAGCTCTGCGTCTGGACCCGGGTTGGAAGGACGCGCGGTGCAGGGCGAACGTCCCGCACCTCTGGGATGGCTTCCGGCCGGGAGTCCCCAGAATCGTGCAGAGCTGGCAGGTTCCTTCTTCCGGACACCAGCACCGCGACTCTCAGGTCTTCTCCCGCACGTGGAGGCGCGGCAGCCGCTGCGTCCTGACTGCGGCCGGAGGACGCGCGCTTAGCCTTGCCCAGGCTCTCCACATCTTGCACAGACCCTCCGGCTCTCCTGCAAGCCCAGCCATTCACCTCCTGCCCCTTGTCAAACTCCCCTTCCCGAACCCGGACCTGGCCCGGCCAGCCTGGGGACCCACGGAGCCGGTGGAAAGTTAGTCGCGGCGCTGCAAAGCCCCCTCCCCTGGACTGGAACCCACGCCACGGCCCAATGCACCTACAGAGCTCCGAGGCTCCAAGTCCCCCACGGACCCCACCCAACCATCTACCTGCTTCCGCGGCGCGCCCAGGGCTTGGGCCAGCCAGACGCGTGGTCCTGTCCCCGGGAACCGGAGCCGCTTCCAGGTCTCCAGGCAGGAGCAGGAGCTGCGAATCGCCCCGAGCCCGGCAGCCTGCTCCGGGCACTGAGAACGAGTGAACGGCAGTAGGCTGGAGCCGCTGCGACTGCTGCCTCGGCAGCCCACCCCCTGCGTCCCTCGGCCCCTCCCTCCTCCCTCCTCCCTCCGCTCTCCCTCCTCCTCCCACCTCCTTTCTCCCTCTTTGGTCCTTTCAGACCTTGCGATCGCGCGCGCGTTCCCTCGCTCTTTTTCCTGGCTTTCTCTCTGTCGATTGCCTTCTTCTGTTCCCTCGGTGCTCTTCTCACTTCCCCACTCTGCATCCACCCTTTTTCGTTCTTTTACTGTTTTCCCCGCTCCCTCTTTTCTGTGTTTCTGCCTTTTAGCCCCTCGCGTCTATCTCCTCTTTCTCTTCCCTTCCTTCACCCCCTTTTTTTTTCTCCCGATAGATCAGAGTGGCCTCCACACCTATTCTTTCTAGAAGCTCTGACTGGGGAAGCCTGCCCAGAATGGAAGGGAACCAGGAATATGCCCCAAACTCAGCTTTTAACAAGACCCAGGTAAGGCAAGAAAAGCAAAGAACTCAATGCGCAGAACCAGCTCTCTGAGCCGCACCTGGTGAAGGGGGAAGACACTGAGGCCTCAGAACCAGAACTTGCTATGCTGTGCTCAACTCCAAAGGCTGCTGGGCTTAGACCAGCTCTACTTCCTGCAGCCTCGGACAAGGCTTTAAACCGGGAGGAGGTACGTACTAATGACAGGGTGCCAGAGACCTGGCACTATACCCAGTCCTCTGTGACAACAAGAGGGCCCTGGCCATCGGGAGTGTCACAGGAAACCCCTTCACCTCCTACTCCTCTCCAATATGCGAGGGGCTAGCTTCTGCTTCCCTGCTTGTCAGAAGCGGGATGTCTCCTTCCCTTGAACTCAAGCCCAAGTGAGGAACTCCACGCTTGAGGGAAGGTGGCCTGAGCTTGGAGGAAGACTTTTGCCAATAAAGCAAGCATATTGTCTGCAGCTTTGAGATAAGCCACCTGCACAGGCTTCCATGCAGCCTGAGGAACAAGCGCTTTCCCAGGGAGTATCCCCTGCCATCTGCGCATTTCAGCCTGGTGGAGTTTGGAGAAGAGCGAAGAGAGAAGAGGGCCCCTGCTCTGGAAGCACCAGACCAAGTTTCTCCCAAGCCAGAGTTCACCTATAACTGTTGGGGCCTCTGGCGGTGGCACCAGTGTAAGCAGGGATCTTTCTACTTTGGGGTTTCAGGCCCCAAGACCCCACACCAACACCCCCAGCAGTTCCTTACCTTGGGATATCAAAGCAAATAGACAACCCAGGCCTGGGCCTCTTAATCACAACGTAGAAGCAGAGCTTGTGGTGGTGGCTGAGACAGGGTGAGGCACTTAGCCAACATCCCTGCACTTATTACACTCCCTGCCTCTGAGTCCCTCCTTAAATTCTGCACCCCAGGAGCTTCCTGGCCCTCCTACGCAGGACCAACTATCTAACTGATATAGTCATCTCCCCACCTGACAGCGAGCAGACCGAATTTGACATTGAAAGAGTCCTCAACTCCATAGCCTATAGGGTGTGAATCACACTGGGAGGCCAGCTCCCCTCACTGTGACACTAGAAAAATCACTTAATCCCTCTAGCCTCAGTTTCCTTGTTTGTAAAACGAGAATGCTAACAGCACTTACTAGCCCTCTGAGGATTAAACCAAAGCCCCGTTCTTGGCACTGTGAGTGGTGGCACTTGGCCACTGTCTGCCGATAATATTAACTTGATTAAAATTAAACTAGGCTTTGCACAGCTTCCTCCTCACATTGGCTCTTGGGTTCCAAGTCCCACTCCAGCCCTGCCTCTCACCCCAACTTCTGTGTGGTAGCTAGCCATTTCTAAGTGGGTTCATGGTGGTGGGTGGGTCTTTCTCGATAACCATTGTACTGGAGAGCAACAGAAAGCAGGCCTCCCTGCCCCTCTCTTCTCTCTGCTGCACTCACACGCAGCCAGGCAGGAATTGTGTGTCTAAGGATTGCTGGGGGGGTTGGGGGGGAAGGGGAGGTAGGGGGCGGGTGCCTGGCTTTCTGCCATACTCTAAAAAGCTGCATGGATCTATAAAGCTGGGCTTTCCCTGCCCAGTGGCAGGCCTCCAAGAACACATGTCACAACAGAGCCAGAAGCACTTTTAGCAAACATCTCTGGGAGTCAGTAAGGGGTCGACCGGAACCCACAATCCATCATTCACTTGCCAGGAGAGCCTGCTTGCAGGCAGGCCCAGCTAGAGACATTGTAGGGCTTGGCCTGGCCCAACTTCTACAAGTTTATTTGGGAAGTTGTAACATCTAAGACTATGCTACTCGCCTAAGGGTAGAATCTGAAACAAAAGTCTACCTGCCACCCAAAAGCTTGCACTCAGCTGGATGTGGTGATGCTGGGCCTCACTGGGCTGTCCTTGAACTTCTGATCCTTTTGACCCCGTCTCCCAACTGCTAGGATTACAGGGGTATGACACCATGCCTGGTTTTTTTAAAAAATATATTTTATTAATTTATTCATATTACATCTCAATTGTTATCCCATCCCTTGTATCCTCCCATTCCTCCCTCTTTCCCATTTTCCCCTTACTCCCCTCCCCATGACTGTGACTGAGGGGGACCTCCTCCCCCTGTATATGCTCATAGGGTATCAAGTCTCTTCTTGGCACATGCCAGGTTTTACACAGTGCTGGGAACAAACCCAGGACCTCATACGTGCTAGGCAAGCACTCTACCAGCTGAGCTATACACGGGAACTAAATACATACATAGAAGTCTATATTCTACCTGGGGAAGGAGGAAAGGCATCCCATGAGCTGACTGAGAGATCCAGAATCAGACACCCAGCACAAGCCTTCACTCTATCATTTGTCCTCTATGGTCACAAGGACATGCCTTTCTGCCTGCACAGGGGACAAAAGAAAGAAGCCAGAAATCTGCCGGGCGTGGTGGCGCACGCCTTTAATCCCAGCACTCGG
Organism: Acomys percivali; assembly: GCA_907169655.1. Taxonomy (NCBI): domain Eukaryota; kingdom Metazoa; phylum Chordata; class Mammalia; order Rodentia; family Muridae; genus Acomys; species Acomys percivali. Next base: position 119,204,964 of record OU015749.1, on the reverse strand, counting down.
GAGGCAGAGGCAGGCGGATCGCTGTGAGTTCGAGGCCAGCCTGGACTACAAAGTGAGTCCAGGACAGTCAAGGCTACACAGAGAAACCCTGTCTGGAAAAACCAAAAAAAAAAAAAAAAAAAAAAAAAAAAA
>OU015749.1:119185021-119198893 GCA_907169655.1 Acomys percivali | reverse complement strand
ACACACACACACACACACACACACACACACACACACACACACACAAATAAACCTAAATCTTAACAGTAACTCTTAACTCTTATTTAAGTTTAGGCGGGCCTCTCTGCCTCAAGTACATAATAGATATGTCCTCTAGTCTCCCGTGGGATATGTTGGCATATATTTATGCAGGGTCCGCCTGAAATTCCCTGAGCATTTTAAAATCTCAATAATTTGCCTAGAAGTGCTCTGCAAACAGCATTAAGCATTTCAGGGCTTAGAAAATCCTTCACAATTGCACAAAATGCATTTGTATTTAAGATCCCAAGATAAATAAAAAAATTGAAGTCCAATCAACTTTCAATTCGGTTGAAATTCAATTGAGTTTCATTTAAATGCCATTTATAGACTTCTCTGATCATTCTCTCTCCCCTGCCCCACCCCCAATGTTACACTGAACACAGTTGAACGTTCAGCACTGGAGAAAACAAAGATTAATAAGACATGATCTTGAACTTCACAGAGCTCCCATGATAGTATGAGAGACCACAACACAGCTGACCATTGTCACACATGACCTTAAAAGATACTGCAAGCCAGGTACCCGCCCTTTCACAAGGTGCTGCAGGAGCACCAAGGCCACCACACTCATTTTGCCTACAGAGATATCGGGAAAGGCTTGACCAAAAAAAGGGGATAATACTTGAACGGAGCTTGAATCAGTGGGTTTGGCCAACAGTGCAAAGCTGGGAAGAGACAGAGAGGCAAATGCCTCACACAGGGTGAGTGGAGGTGGCATCCCGGGGCAGCTGGAGCAGAATTCAACTGCAGAGAAGAGCGGCAAGACAGCCAGGGTGGGCTGGGCTCTGACAGCGAAGGATATTGAAATGATAGCGAGGTAGGATTTTATCTTGGAGATAATGGAGAATGTTATTAAAGCTTAAAGGTTTTAAAATTTATGATGCCCTTATGTATATATTATACATAAGAGCGTACATTATAATACCTGTCAAAAATGGATAAAGGCTAATATTAGCTGCCTTTATGGAGTGTTTACCCAGGTTAGGTGTGCTACGTGGTAGGCATCTCGTGCGCGGTGCCATACTTTATCTTCACAACAACCCTGGGAGGGAGCTATCGTGCAGCCCATTTTACGGATGCGCCAGGAGAGGCACAGGGTGGTCAAAGCCTCCCACGAGGTCTGCATCAGACCTGAGCGCAGGCAACTCTGATCCCAGATCCCATGAACTTAACCTTGATGCTGTTGCTGCAGAGTCTAACCCTCGTGAATCAGAAGGTCACATCAGGGGCTGGCAGGATGACTCAGCAGTTCAGACCTCCTACTGTTCTTGCAGAGAACCTGGGTTCAGCTTCCAGCACCCACGTTAGGTGGCTCACAGCTGTAATTTCTCCTCCAGGGGTTCTGACGCCCTCTTCTGACCTCACTGGGCACCTGCACTCACCTGCACCAATCCACGTGTGCACATATAATTAAAAATGAAAACATGGAAAGAGTTCACACCGGTCTTCTTTAGACAGTATAGATGTAAATAGTAGACGGTCCACATCCTTTAACACGATATGAGACCTTTTGAAACAAATTATCAAATAATCAGCAATCTACTCAGAGATGCACCTATGAGGACAATGATTGCAATGTGATTTAGAACAAGGAAAAGTTAAAAGCAGCCAAAATAACCCCCACGAGGAGAAGGTTCCTTATAAAATGATGACATTTAGTATACCGATTAAGACAACCATTGTGGGGCTGGTGCTGGGGTCAGCTGGCAGCATGCTTGCTTACTATGCATGAAGCCCTGGATTCCATCCCCAGCACCACATAACCCAGGCATAGTGGCATGTGCCTGTAATCCTAGCACTAAAGAGAGAGAGGCAAACTAAGATAATCTTTATAGGGCTGGGGAGATGGCCCAGTGGTTAAGAGCACTGGTTGCTCTTCCAGAGCACTTAGGTTCAATTCCCAGCACCCACAACAGTCTGTAACACCAATTCCAAAGAATCCAACACTATCATATGGCCTGTGAGGACAATATGTCCATGTGGTGCACAAACATACATGCAAGCAAAACATACATATGTATAAAATTAAATAAAGGGATTTATTTATTATGTATACAGTGTTCTTGCCAGAAGAGGGCACCAGATCTCGTAACAGATGGTTGTGAGCCACCATGTGCTTGCTGAGAATTGAACTGAGTACCTTTGGAAGAGCAGCCGGTGCTCCTCAACCTCTGAGCCACCTCTCCAGCCCCATAAAGGAAAAAGTTTAAAGATGACCATTGTATAGAATAAAAAATTATGTTTATATAATTCCAACTTTGACAAAAATAAACAACAATAACAAAAAGAAACATATAAAAAATGTAATTGGCAATAGTGTCTGTGATGGGGGGGGTTAAAAGTGGTGTTTCCCCTATACACATGCCAGACTTTCTGTATTTGACCAAAAATACAAAATCTCGTGGGCCAGAGAGGTCAGTGGACAAAGTGCTTGCCAAAGCTTAGTGACCTGAGGTCAATCCCCAGAACCACCTGCATGGTGCAGAAAGGGTAAGTTAGCTGTGTCCTGACTTCCACACATCCACTGTAGCACATGCATGCACATACATGATACACACACACTATACATACACACAGACACACACATGCTATGCACACATACACAACATGACACACACACAAGAACAAATGTTCAAAACCGAATGGCCTCAATTCAGAGATCCACCTGCCTCTGCCTCCCGAGCGCTGAGACTAAAGGAGACTTATCAGTCTCACAGTTGGAAACGTCTCCGTCCAGCCAGGCATGACCATGTGCGCCCGTAACCCTGAGGTTGTAAAGCAGAAACAAGCAGATCCCAGAAAATCGCCAGCCACCTACCCTAGCTGCAATGCCCACCTTCAGGCCCAGTGAGAGATCCTGTCTCAAAGGACTAAGGCAGTGCCTTAGTGATAGAGGAGGATTCCCACTCTTCCTGTGGTCTCTGCACCCCTCACACATGCACACATAAATTGGTCTCTATTCTCCAAGTGTGTTAGCACGCTGGTTAAGTACATCGTGACGGCTCTTTTTACCTGCCACTGTGAATTCTGCAGCAGAGGTGGCAGGGAAGGAGAAGAGACGGCCCGTCTAGAACTCGGGGAGACCCACTGTCTGGTTAAAAGCTGAAACTTACTATCCGATGGCCAGGCTGTCTCAGAGGAATTAGAGTTAAAGCTAATAACCCAATTTGGAATAATTTAAAGCTCTTTTTAGGGAAGTTTTTGACTCAATTGGGTTCATTATGCATGGCTTTAATGTGTAACCATTTGTTCTTGAAAGCTAACATTATTGTTGGCAATAAAGATAGGAAGTGGAAATAAGTTTCCAATATGTAAAGCAGATTTATTTCTCGTTTCGTGTGGACTTGTTCCGGGTCTCTTCTTGTGAATCACGCCGGGCTCCAGCAATAGGCTGCAGTCCGTGCGGCTGGTTATGATAAATGGCCTGTAATTGTGAATCTGATATTGGTTTTCAATACTGAATTTATCATTCTGTCCTCTTAACAGATATTAAATACTTTTAAGAATTTATCCATTTGCCTGATCCATCCGTGATTTTTCAATATGTAAAATTTATTATTTTCCCAGGTTTTTGAGATTTTTAACAGGCCAACAACATCATTAATAACCCTGAGTAACGGAGCTGACCTCTCCTAAACCTCGCTCCTTTCCACTAATCCAGAACGTTCTAATTGAATCCAAATGTATTCAGTTTAGGGGTTTGAGAAGAAAAGGGCCGTGGCAGAGTGAGGTGTCTGGCTTGATATGCAGCCGCTGCAGGGCCAGCAACAATGTCATAGCTCCCCCTCTCTTCACCTCAAGGCCCTGGCAGATGGAGCCCTGGCCCAGTCAGTCTGCGGGCGTCTCTTCCTCTCCCTTTGGGCGCGCTCACTCGGCAGCCTCCTCCCTCCAGCTGCCTCAGTTTCTTCGCAGTCGGTGATGGATGATCATAATAACAGCGCTTGTCTGGCTCCCTGGCAGAAAGTACTTGGTGAATTAATGAAAGCTTGCAGGCTGCGCACACAGGGATCCCCTCCAGGACAACAGGCATTGCTGTCCCTGGAACTCAAGTAGAGCTTGGTGGGGGAAGGCTTTCTTCCTCGTGCTGCAGAGATGATGCAACAGAAGGCCGAACGAAATCAGGCTTTCGGGCTCGGGCTCGAGATGTGGCTCAGCCCATTGCGTTTGCCTAGCATGGATAAGGCCGAGGCTGTGGGCTCAATCCCCAGCAATGGGTGTGTGCGGGGCGGCACACACCGATTATCCCACTACTGTGGTGCAAGAGGAGTATCGGGGCTATCCTTGGCTACATTGCTTGAGCTACATGAGATCCTGTCTCATGACAGGTCAGGGTAGGTAGGGAGAAAAGAAAACGGAAACCAGGCTTTTGTGTAAGAGAAACAGGGCTGTAGGTAACAAACAACAGCTGCAAAGCAGGACTCAACCTCCTCTGGCTCCGTCCGCAGCTCCGTCCGCAGCTCCGTCCGCAGCTCCGTCCGCTGAAGGCCACCTGCGCAGGCCGCTACCAGAAGAGCCTGAGTTAGCCCAGAGCCAGAATTATGAGCTAGGCCTTTGTTGTTTTTGATCTATTTTTTACACTCACTGAATAAAGTAGACACTTAGAAGCACAAAGACTGGCCTGCCACCAGTTATGGGGCTCCTCAACACAGAGCCCAGGAAGGCATGAAGCCGGAACCAGGAGCGCATGCCCGGAAACAAAGGCCCTTCCCACAGGACGGAAGAGTAGACAGAGGCAGCCTGGGAGGTCCGGCTGGGTTTCCTGGGCTTGCCTAAGGGATGTGGGGGCAACATCTCAGGTGACTCCTAGGGAATGAGCGGCCCCTGCTGCCTCGACCTTGAACACTGAAAATATAGCACGTTTCCCTCCCCAGGGGTCCAATTTCATATTCCTGCTGCAGCTGATTGACTTTCAGTTCGATGAAAATCAGCTCCCTTGAAATTTTTGTCTATTTGAGGACTATAAGCCAAAATCAAACCCATCAGAAAAACCAGGGCCTGTCAATAGGATCACCAAGAGGTAACACATTTCCAAAGGGCTCCTGAGTCAAGAAGCAAGTAGCTTTTTTGTTTGTTTGTTTTTTCGAGACAGGGTTTCTCTGTGTAACCTTGGCTGTCCTGGACTCACTTTGTAGACCAGGCTGGCCTCGAACTCACAGCAATCCACCTGCCTCCGCCTCCTGAGTGCTGGGATTAAAGGCGTGCGCCTCCACACCTGGCTGCAGCTGGCGTCTTTTAAAACCAGAAACCAAGAGGTCATGCGGTTCCAGAGAAGAATCACTTAACTAGACAGTGTCTGGCACACACACACACACACACACACACACACACACACACACCTATGAAGATACATATATACATGCAGGCACACAGAGAGAGAGAGAGAGAGAGAGAGAGAGAGAGAGAGAGAGAGAGAGAGAGAGAGAGAGAGAAAGAGAGAGGGAAAATAAGCCTTCTATGAACCCAGACACCCCAAAACCTTTACTACCCATCCTTTCTCTATGCCTTTCCTATCACAGACTTAACCACATCTTGGAGCCCAGCCCTGAGAAACACAGGTCATTTTCAGCTTTCAGACATTTTCATACCTAGGAACACAAGAACTTATACAATACTGTCTCTGCCCTCAGAGAGGATGTGCTTCTAAATCAATTATTGAACACTTACTGCATGCCTGGCACTGTGCCCGATGACGCAAAGAACACAGGAAAGAGAACCGCACCCAGTCCCTTCCCGGGAGCTTACCTCACTCTGGAGGGATCTTGATATACAGACCAGAGTGGGTCACGTGGTGTGTTAGGGTGTGTGGCAGAAGCAGTAAGTATAAAGGGTTGGGAAGGATCAGTGCAGGTGGCATTGTGGGAAATGATTATGGGAAGCCATAAAAAGCACCATGAGAGAAGACTGGGTGGAGACAGATGAGGGCAAGCTGGGCTGCCTGCAGGTATAGATACGTGTGCTAGGAACGTGTGTTTGTGTATGTGTGTGTGTGTCTGTGTGTGTGTCTGTGTCTATGCGTGTGTGTCTGTGTGTCTGTGTCTGTCTGTGTGTATATGTGTATGTGTGTGTCTGTGTGTGTCTGTGTGTGTATGTATCTGTGTGTGTGGAGAGAGGGTAGGCCAGAGAGAACCTTCATTGCTGTTCCTCAGATGCTGTCCACCATTGTTTTTCTTCTTCTGAGACAGAAGCTCTCACTGACTTGGAGCTTGCCAAGTAGGCCAGCTGGCTGGCCAGCAAGCCCAGGGAAGCCTCCCGTCTCTGCCTCCTCAGTGCTGGAATTATGAGCATGTATCAAGACACCTAGCTTGTTTTCCGTGGTTCTGGGCATCAAACTCAGGTTCTCACATTTATAAGACAGACTCTTTACCAGCTGAGCTGTCTCCCCAGCTCTCATGTTTTTGGGTTCTGTGGTTGGTTTATTTTGTTTTCCCTAAGGCAGGGCTCCTCTGTGTAGCCTTAACTGTTCTGGAACTTACTTTGTAGACCAAGCTGGCCTTGAACCAAGAGATCCACCTGCCTCTGCCTCCCTAATGCTGGAATTAAAAGAGTGTCCCACCAGCCGGGCATGGTGACACACACCTTTAATCCCAGCACTCGGGAGGCAGAGGCAGGTGGATCACTGTGAGTTTGACGCCAGCCTGGTCTACAAAGTGAGTCCAGGACAGCCAAGACTACACAGAGAAACCCCGTCTCAAAAAAGCAAAAACAAAACAGAGTGTCCCACCACGGCCAACTACCTTTTTGTTTTTTTGGTTTTGGTCTTGTTTGGTTGGTTGGTTTTTTGAGACAAGGTTTCTCTGTGTAGCCTTGGCTGTCCTGGACTCGTTTTGTAGACCAGGCTGGCCTCGAACTCACAGCACTCCACTTGCCTCTGCCTCCCGGGTGCTGGGATTAAAGACATGTACCACCACCACCTGGCACCTTTTTGTGTTTTTTTTAAGGGCCTCACACTGTAGCCCAGGCTGGCTACTTGAACTCAATGCAATCCTCCTGCCTCAGCCTTCCAACTGCTGGGATTATAGATGCGAGCCAACACAATCACTGAGGGATTACTATCTTGATTATATATCCTCTCAGATATCAGCCCTCCCTCGGGCACTCACCTTTATAAAGAGGGACTAAACATCAATGGTGACTTCCTAACTCTTCACTCAGCACCCATTTCCACAAGCACCCTCCGCAGCTACTCTGCCAAGTTGAAATGTCATGCCTCTTCTACCCAGAATTCAAAGGGTTAAGTCAGTCACACAAGCAAACATCACTAAGTCATTGGCCAAGTTGGGGTTACCACAGACTCATGAGGACTCTTGGAAGCAGAAAGGAGAGGTGCCAAGAAAACCATGCCAGACCAGGCTCTAGAAGGCAAAGTAGGGAGAGAAGAAGATAGTACCATTAGCTGCCTCAGCAGCATGGCAAGGCAGCAGGTACCACACTGGCTTAGACACAGCCGCCTCTGCGGTTGGTTGGGGCTTTTCCCAGCTGACCTCTGCCTGGTGGCTGCTCCTTCTAGCAAAGCAGCAGCCACCCGTGCTGAGGATGCAGGGCTTCGTCCTGCAGCAGCTAGAGTCTCCACCGGGCCTCCATGTCCTTCGTACAGGTCAAGACGAGCTCAGAGAAGTAGGTGCTCAGAGCTGGGCCATATTTCAGCTCTGTCTTCTTCCAAGGTAGGGACCCCACCCCCCCAACAAGCCAGGAAACGCAAATCTCCTCAGTACTTAAGTGGATCCCATTTAAGCCAAAATCAATGTAATTAAAATAATAAGAAATAAGACCAAAGGGTACCCCCCCACTGTACTTAATTATGGGCAAGATGAGGAGGAGGGAAAAAAAAAACTCTCTGGTGCAGCTTATTGACAAGCCATAGTCCTGACGTGGGACAAGAAGGGAGAGGAGAGGAGGGAGGAGATAAGGGGAAAGAAGGACGGAAGAAAGGGAGGGTGGGAGGTAGAGAGGAAGGGTGGGAGAAAGGGAGGGAGGGGGGATGGGAGGGAAAGCCTGGCGAGATGACTGTCTGAGCAGATAAATGTAATTGCTGCAGATGCCAAGAGATCTGAGTTAAAGCTCCAGAACCATGTAAAGGCGGAAGACGAGGCTCAACTCTGCTTCCTCCTTTCTCCTGACGTCTTCAGATCCTCTGGACTCTACCCTGTGTTCCTGTGTTTCTGGCCTCTGTGGTCCTAGTCAGGGCTCAGAGAACAGGACAGAAGACAGGAACGGACATGGATTGCCAGGATCCTGTGTTGGCATCAGAGCAAGCCAAGGGCATCCGTTACAGCTTTAATGGCTAGTGCAACATTAACTGCTCCACCTACCTCACCCCTCTGCCACCCCGGACCCTTTGCCTGTCCTCTCTCCTCATCCTGTACTTTGCACATCCTCCCAGGACTTTAAAATCAAGATTCCAGGCAGGCAGCGTGATCTCAGCATTAGGGAGGTGGAGGCAGGTGGATCTCTGTGAGTACAAGGCCAGCCTGGTCTATAGAGTGAGTTCCGGAACAGCTAAAGCCACACAGAGAAACCCTGTCTCAAGAAACTAAGAAGAAAACAAACAAACAAAATACAAAACAAAAAAAAACCAATATTCCAGAGTGGTGAGGCGGTTGAGTCAGTACAGTACTTGTCACACACACATCCCCAGCACCCACACAAACACAAAGGGTTCAGTGACACACAGTATTAATACCAGCAGTGGGGAGGTGGAGACATGAGGAACCCCTGGAGCTCCCTAGCCAGCCAGTCTAGTCAAATTGGCAAGCGCCAGGTTCAGTGAGAGACCCTGTATAAAAAAAAAAAAAAAAAAAAAAGACTTGGGTTTTTAGCAGGACTGTGTCTCAATTAATCAACCAATCAAGTGGAAAGTGAAGAAAAGAAAGACAGCTGACACTCACTTTCGGCTTTCACATATGCACACAAAAGTGCCCTCACACACAATGGGATTCAGGGCTTGAGAAGGTAGCTCAGTTCCTAAAGTGTTTGCCTACCATCCACAAGGCCCTGGGTTCAATTCTGGGTTTAAAAAAAAAGGTATGGTGACACACATTTGTGATCCTAGCATTCAGGAGACGGAGGCAGGAGGAACAGAAGTTCAAATTCATCCTTGGTTATGTAGTGAGTTCAAGATGAGCCTGGGCCACATGATATCTTGTCAAAGAAAGGAAGGAGAAAGCTGGGGAGGGAGGGAGGGAGGGAGGGAGGGAGCCAAGACCACACCATGGTCAATTTAACCATACATGACTCTGGAACACCAAAGCATTGACAAGGGGCCATGGGCATCTAAGACATGCACAAATATTATGCAAAAACAGCAGCTCTTTCACAAACGCCCACTTCCCACCACCAAATGATATTTTTCTACTGCAGCTCTAAGTAAAGGCTTAGCTTTCTCCAGAGTAAGTAACTTTTTCATAGACTTGGGGGGGCCCAGGTACAGACTTGTTGCTTTTGAACCAATAGACTGTCTGAATGCAAATGAGTGAATCACCTTCAAGGTGATTGGCTGTCTGAGCTTTCTTGTCATAACAGAGCAGGCTCGGTGTATGTGACTCTTATCCTCCTGAGTCCGGAGGAGAAGATGAAAGACTAACGTTGCTACCAGGGAATAATGAGAATCGGTCTTTATCAGTGAACATAAGGTCACCACCAAGCGCAGCCAGCATCCCATATGTGTGTTCCATCTACTGCTCTGTATAATGTGAGCCCGCACGCCAGGGAGAGCTGGAATGGCCCAGTGTATAAATTAGCCATTTTGAAAGGCTGCATTAAGTCTTTAGGGCCACCAGGGTACCTTTTAACACATTGATGCCACCCTCCAATAGACACTGGTCTCTTATACGTCTGACCTGCATTTTGATGACCATCTGACAGAAGCGGTATATCTGAAACTAGGCAAAAGGGGAGATGTTGAGTTGCAGCTGCCAGACACTCGTGTCCCTGAGCTCCCCCAGAACCACTTCGAAAGCAAGCTATTAGTTACGTAATAAGTGAGTCAGCCTCAGTTTCCAGCGTGACTTCTCTGTGCCAACTATACCCAAGGCTGACTCCTTCCAAAACAAAGATGTGCTGTACATTAGGGAAGCTCTGTAAGAAAAGAAGAAAGAGGGAAACCAAGGTGTGTTCTAGAACTCTACACAAGATGATCGTGGAAAACGGTTGCTTTTGATGGGCAGTATTTAAAAGATAAAAGTGACTTTGAGTGGCACACGTCTTTAATCTCAGCACTCGGGAGGCAAAGGCAGGAGGATCACTATGAGTTCGAGGCCAGCCTGGTCCTCGAGAGCAACTCCAGGACAGCCAAAGCTAACACAGAGAGACCTTGTCTTGATTTTTTTTTTTTTAAGTGAGTTTGAAAATGGCTACTCTCCAACAGGACCTCTGGACTGGAACATGCAAATTTTGCTTTCTTGCGGTGCTGGTGTTGGTGTTGATGTTGGCGTTGGCGTTGGTGTTGTAGAGTCTAGTATAGTCCAGGGTGGCCCTCAAACTCTCTATGTAGTCAAGGATAGCCTTAGCCTCTTTCCACTCCTCTTTCACTATTGCTGGGATAGCAGGTATGAACCGCCACGTGCAGTTTCAGGTGGTGCTGGGGATGGAACCCAGAGCTTTGTGCACACTGGGCATGTGGTCAGTCAAGGCCCTGGACATAACCAGAAGCAGCAAAACAAAATTTTTTTTTTTTTTTTTTTGGTTTTCGAGAAAGGGTCTCTCTGTGTAGCCTTGGCTGTCCTGGACTCACCTTGTAGACCAGGCTGGCCTCGAACTCACAGCGATCCACCTGCCTCTGCCTCCTGAGTGCTGGGATTAAAGGTGTGCGCCACCACTACCCGGCCAAGAAGAACACATTTTTATCTACTTTATTTTATATTTTTGTTTTCAGTTTTCTTGAAGCAGTGCCTCATATAGCCCAGGCTGACTGGGCTGAACTACACCCTGAGGCCCTGTGACTGGCTCTGCAAAATCATGAGCATACGCTCAGGACACATAGGCTAAGCAGGGCCAGTATGCTCCTTTCTCTCTTCTAGGGAGTCACAAGGCTTGAGAGCAGATGGTGGGGAAGGGCTGTGACAGAGACAGGAAGAAAGAGACTCGGCGCCCTGTCCTCAAGGAGTTTTCAAATGACTCAGGGGTGATTCTGAATCAACTCTACTTGGAAAGCTGTTCTCTGTGTGTGTGTGTGTGTGTGTGTGTGTGTGTGTGTGTGTGTGTGTTTTGTTTTTGTTGTTTTGTTTTGTTTTGTTTTGTTTTGAGACAAGCTCTCACTGTGTAGCTTTGGCTGTCCTGGACTCACTTTGTAGACCAGGCTGGCCTCGAACTCACAGAGATCCACCTGCCTCTGCCTCCCAAGTGCTGGGGTTAAAGGCATGCACCACCATACCCGGCTCTGGAAAGCTGTTCTTTCAGTAAGTTCAGGGGGGAAACAGCATCACAAGGAAACCTAAGAGGTTTGCTTTCAATGTACACACGGAAACTTAAGGAATTATTTCACAGTTGCTGGCTCCGGTTCTTCATTTATAAGCTGGGGGCGATACTGATAAAACTTAATTCTCAGAATTGCTCTTCAGATTAGTTCCATGGCCTAGATAGTGTTTAGAACCTTGCCAGCTCTACCATACATGTGTGGTACTGTGTGTGTGTGTGTGTGTGTGTGTGTGTGTGTGTGTGTGTGTTCTATTAACATAGAATCCGTCTTCATAAATACAGATAAGACAATGAGTTTAGGAGCACTTGCTGCTCTTTCCCAGGGTCTGGACTCAGCTCCCATTACCTGCATCTGATGCCCTCTTCTGGCTTCCATAGGTACTGAACACATGGTACATACATGTGCACACACACACACACACACACACACACACACATACACACACATGAAAAATAATTTTTAACAAGTTTAAAGTCAATGATACAGGGTCATTCTCGGAATGACAAGTGAGCAAGATACTAAAAGTGACTAATAAAAAAAGAGAGAAAAATGGTAGGAGACCTGATTGGTGAGGGGGGCTGTGGGCCGGTGCTTTCTGGGATTGACATGTGGTGCATCTTAGGCACTATTCTGAGAATAATGAAGTCGGTGGAGAGTAGCATGACTTATATTTTAGTTTCTTTGTTCACCCAGAAGTTCTGCAAAAACAGAAAAGAAAAAAAAAAAGAATTTCCATATGACCCCCCCCCCCCCCCCCAAATCCACGCAAAGGGAGATCCAGAAGTGAAAATTAAATTTGGAGAGATATTTGTGTTCCCACATTCACAGCACTCAAAACTGGCCACAGGCTTCAACCCAAATGTCATCCACACCTGAGTGCATAGAACAAATGTGATATATCCGTGTAATGGAACGTGATTCAGCTTTACCAAGGAGGCGATGGTTCTGATACACGTACCACACGGATGGACTCTGAGGCCGTTATGCTAGGTGAAACAAGTCAGCCGAGAGAGGCAAACCCTGGGCTTCACGTGTGTCTAGAAGAGTCAGGCATGGAAACTGAAGCAGAACAAGAGGTTCCCGGGGACTGAGGTGCAGAGCTCTTGGTTCGTGGGTCTTGAGTCACAGGATAGAAAGATAAAGACCACAGGAGGCAGTGTGGTCCACACCACGCTGAACGTCTTTCCTGCTGTGAAACTAGACACTTCAAAGTCCTTAACATGAATAATTCTTTGCAAATTTCACTACAACTTTTTTAAAGTTAATATTAGAAATTTTGAGATTTTATCTCTCTGTCTGTCTGTGTGTGTGTGTGTGAGAGAGAGAGAGAGAGAGAGAGAGAGAGAGAGAGAGAGAGCGAGTGCGCCTCATGTGTGCAGAAGATGCCAGAAGCAAGCATCAGACCCCCCATGCTGGAATTTCAGGAAGAACAAGCCACCCAATGTGGATGCTGAGAAATGAACTGGAGTTCCTCAAAGAGCACTACATCTCTTCGGGCCCCTTTTCACAATTTATCTTTAAGATTTCATTCTATTTTTTTTTAATGATTTATCTATTTTTATTTTATGTGCATTGGTGTCTTGCCTATTTGTATGTCTGCACGAGGGTGTTGGAGGCCCCAGAACCTGAGTTACAGACAGTTGTAAAGTTGCCATGTGGTTGCTGGGAACTGAACCCAGGTCCTCTGGAAGAGCAGCCAGTGCTCTTAACTGCTGAGCCATCTCTACAGCCCCACGATCTTATTCTATTTTTAATTATATGCATGTGTGTACATGTGAGTACAAATGCCCTGAGTCCAGAAGAGTGCATAAGATCCTTGAAGCTTGAGTTACAGAGTGAGCCACCTAATGTGGGAGCTGGGAAGCAAACTCTAGCTCTGTACAAGAGCCGTGTGTGCTCTTAACTGCTGAACCATCTCCCCATCCCAGTGCCTCAAGTCCTAAAGCCTCTACCATATCTAGAAAACAGACTGGCAACAAGGATGAGTGGCAGTGAGGACTCCTTCGCACTGTCTACTTGTCTGTTGCCGTGTAAGACACCAGCTGAAAACATCCCTCACAAGAAACCCAGGTTTTACTGTCTCTGAGGCTCCTGTGGGCCACCCGGCCTCAGCTGGGTGGTTCTTCTGCTCTGTGGGTCCCGATTTAGATAGAAGACACACGAGCATAAGATAGATATAATGGCTCTGATGCTCAGCCACACATCTGTCATCTTTGTTGGAACTGTAAAGAAGCCAGCATCAACTAGGACACTGACAGACAGTTGGGTTTCTTGCTTCATGCCATCTCAGGCCGAACGCCTCCTTCTTCATATCCTCTCTCTCCCTCCCTCCCTCCCTCCCTCCCTCCCCCCCTCTCTCTCTCTCTCTCTCTCTCTCTCTCTCTCTCTCTCTCTCTCTC
>OU015749.1:119157571-119185011 GCA_907169655.1 Acomys percivali | reverse complement strand
CTCTCTCTCTCTCTCTCTCTCTCTCTCTCTCTCTCTCTCTCTCTCTCTCTGCCTCTCTCTCTCTCTCTCCCTCTCTCTCTCCCTTTCTCCCTCTCTCTCTCTCTCTCCCTCTCTCTCATTTTTTTGTTTGTTTGTCTTTTGAATTTTTGTTCCGTTTTGGTTTTTTGTTTTGATCTTTTCAAGATCTGTGTAGCCTTGCCTGTCCTGGGCTCATTCTGTAGACCAGGCTGGCCTCAAACTCAGAGATCTGCCTGCCTCTGCCTCCTGAATGGTGGGATTAAAGGCGTGAATACCACCAACTGGCTGTCTCCTGACTGGCTTTGTCTTGTCTTGTTTTGTTGTTTGGTTTTTGTTTGCTTGTTGAATCACATTTTGGCTTTATATCCCATATGGCCTTGAAGCCAACTGTAGCAACTCAGGCTGGTTTTGAACGTGCAACCCTACCGCCTCAGTTTCCTAGCAGCTGGGACTGTAAAGCGTGTGCCATCACACACAGCTTCACGTGGTCTTCTCACTCTGACTCTCTAGCAAAGCGTGTAGACCTTCCTCTAAGTAGTCTCTCTGGGCTTCTGCTTCCTGACCTGGAAGATGAGAGCAGTGACAACAGCTTGCTTCACCCTGTAAGGTCGAAGTGAGAGTCATGACGTAACAGCAGCTGTCTGGAGTCCACGTTACCCATGCCCATAGCTGTGGGAAAGCCCTTGGCCAAGTCATTTCACCTCACTTTGTCTGCATCTTCATCTTTGAAGGCAGCCTGTAATAAGTCGGCTGCCTGTGCCCATCATTTTTGTGAAACTCAATCGCAAAAACCAAACACATTCTTGAAAAGGCATAGCATGTCAGATGGAAGATATCAGTATTGTAGCAGCAATTACGGACCTACTATCTACGGGGGGGGGGGGGGGGCAATAAGAACAGGGCGGGGCCCTAGAATCCACCCTTTCTACTGAGACCTGGGAGTTCCAGCTCCATGTAGGAACAGGCTGGAGGGCTCATTGAGCGCTGCTGTGAAAGACAACCCTCTCTTGCAAGTCAGCCATCCACATGACACCAGATCTGGTGAGTTAATCAGATACAAACAACTTCGCAAGTCAGAGGGAAACTATTTTGTTGTTGGATTACACACACACACACACACACACACACACACACACACACACACACACAGAGGAATGCTAAAGGATAAAATGTAGCAACTGCATTACGGCAGGAAAGAAACAGCAGGCAGTAAGCGGGAACGGAGAAAGACCCAACAAACACCTGGCTTCAAACTGGAGCTGTTTCTGGGTCCCAGCCAGCTCTGGAATACTGAGAAAGGATGGTCAGACAAGAACTTGAGTGACCCCCTGGCCACAAAGACATTCAGGTCTTAAGGTCTCATCTGAAAGACACCAACACAACCAAATAGCTTGGTATTCAATGTATTCTCTGCAGAAGAATAGAAGAACCGTGGAACGCTTTTGTGGCTGTGAACTTGGGTTCCAAGAGAAAGGAGAGCAGCCTCTTAAACACTGAACCACCCCTTTTAGGCAGGGAGCACACACACACTAAAGACAGACACCATCCTCGCTTTCAAAGAGTGCCTCTGTTTTCATTATCGTTTAAGGCTGTAGTCGGTGTTGAACGATAATAAGAAACCGGCATGGGGGAGGGGGATGCACTCAAATCAGAGGCATCCACAATAAAAATGCTATTATGGACTTTTGTGAATATAAATAGTTTTTAAAATGAGGCTGCTAAGACCGGCATCTTAGATGCTACCTGGAAAAGAGTCCGGGTTATATATTCCAGCATTTGTACTGGTCACCAGCTTCACCCGGATACTGCAAATCGTGCTGACTAATTCTTTTGCAATGAATATCAAATGCATTCTGGTCGTGGGCAAAGAAAGGAGATGTGGATTGAAGTGAAGGGCAGATAAAGGGCAGAGGAAAGAGACTTGAAGCTCCCTGACGGAAAATAGAAGAGGACAAAAGAGTAAGAATAAAATGCAGCCAGAACTGTTTCCCCAGGAACCCTGTGAAACCAGCTGTTCCTCGGTGGATCTAAAGGTGACGGTCAGCTGCCTGGCCAGCTCAGTGGGTGGGGCACGGGATCCTTTACCCCAGGGTTGTGGGTTTGAGCTCCACATTGGGCGGTAACTGCTTTGTCTGGGCAAGTATACGCAGTCACCTCAAATTCACAACAGATACTTATTGCAAAGGACCCAAGTTTGATCCCCCAGTATCCACATGAAGGCTCACCGCCTCCTCAGGCACCAGGCACACATGTGGTACACAGACCTACACACAGGCAAAACGCTCATCTACATAAAATAATTTCAAATTTTCTGTTTTACATAGGGTTTTCTAAAATTGTTTTCAAGCCTGATCTACAGAGTAAGTTCGAGGACAGCCAAGTCTACACAAAGAAAATATCGGTGTCGAAAAACAAAACAACAAAAAAATGTTGAGATTTTGGTTTTTTGTTTTGTTTGTTTTTTTGAGACAGGGTTTCTCTGTGTAGTTCTGGCTGTGCTGGATTCTCTTTGTAGACCACAGGCCGGCCTCGAACTCACGGCAATCCACCTGCCTCTGCCTCCCGAGTGCTGGGATTAAAGGCCTGCGCCACCACATACGGCCCAAATGTTAAGTGTTTTGTTTTGTTTTAAAGATGAGCTTCATAAGGATGGTCTTAGCCACCATCCTGGGTGCCCAGGGCACTAGGTTGTTTCCCTTTCATTCTGGGGAAAGAATTGCAGTAATTAATGTGTAGTCCACAGAAACAGAAACGAAAGGGTCCCAGTGAAGGGGCTTCCCTTACAATCCTTAATCATATCACCTGCCCACAAGCTCCAGCTTACTAAGGGAAGAGATGCACACTAAGGAACTCCACCATGGAGGTCAAAGGTCACAGAGCAATGTAAGTCAAGCTTAAGGAGGGACAGTGTGTGTGTGTGTGTGTGTGTGTGTGTGTGTGTGTGTGTGTGTGTATAAACACAGAATGTGGGAGTCAGACCAGGTTGAAGATCCATGCAGCTGACTCAGTGGGTAAGAGCACCTGCAGCCAAGACTGACCACCTGAGTTCAGTGGTGGAAGGAGAGATCCAACTCTCAAGTAATTGTAACCCTGATATCTAGACATATATGTGTGTGTTCCATGCCCTAAAATAAGTAAATACAAAAACCTTAAAAATAAAATAGTACGTTGAACCCTGAAAACAGAATCAGCCCAAGGCTGGAAACACGGACTAGAAAGACCTCTACGCACCTTTCAGATCATCAAGGCACAAAACAGCTGCTCAGCTAGGCAAGGGTGTGAGGCGGGTGGCCTTGGGGTCCCAAGACTAGCGACTGGTGGTTGGAGGAGGCACAAGAGTCTTCTGAGGGAGTCTTATCATCTTTATCGGTTCTATCACCTTCTGGCACTGGGTCCTTAGGGTCTAAGAAATGAATAGTGAGAACTGGGGACCCCTGAGGACCTCAGAGTAGGACATAGCCAAATCTTCTCTTCTTGACTTCACTCTTTTGGCCATTAGTGCCAACACTGTCCAAGTGTCAGAGCCATCCCGACACTGTGCAGTGCACTCACCCCTACTGCGTCCTGTCCAACCCTCGACTGCCCTCCTGGCATCCCCCACCCCCACCTCTCCTTCATTTCAAGCCCCTTGGCCCGTTCCCTCTTCATAGTTTCTTTCATCTGTCCAAGCCACCATGATGTGACCTCTAGATTGATGTCCTAATACATTAATTTGGATCACACCAGTCCTCTGCTCAGAAACTTCCGGGGTTCAAGAGAAAGGCCACACGTAGGCTGCAACCGCCAAAGTCACACAGGTGCAGCTGCCCATTCCTTTGGGAGCTTACCACATGGCACCATACCCTCCAGAGGAGAGACACGGAGCTACAGGGCTTGGCCTTGCTGAGCCCTTCTCATGCTGTTCTCTTATTCAATGGGTGTTGAAAATATGTAACTCATGGGGGCTGGAGAGATGGCTCAGTGGGTAAGAGCACTGCCTGCTCTTCCAAAGGACCCGGGTTCAATTCCCAGCACCCACATGGCAGCTCACAACTGTCTGTAACTCCAAGATCTGACACTCCCACACAGAATGGACATAAATTAAAATTAAATAAATAAAATATTAAAAAAAAAAAACGAAAATATGTAACTCAAGGTTTTTTTGGGTTTGTGGGTTTTCTAGGGTTGGGGGGGGGGGGGAGACCAGATCAAATGTAGCCCAGACTGGCCTCCAACTCATTATGTAGTCAAGGATGACCTTGAACTCCTGATTCTTCTCCCTTCTCCTCCTCCATAGCGCTAGAACATGTGGAACATACAGACATGTGCCACCACACCTGGTTTATGTGGTGCCAAGGATCAAACCCAGGGCGTTGTACATGCCAGACAAGCACTCTACCAACTGAGCTACGCCCCCAGCCCCTGTGACTTTTTTTTTTTTTTTTTTTACAGGACCCTGAGAGTTTGCCTGGTATCCTGGTTACAGTTTCTACTGCTGTGACAACACACCGTAGCCAAAAGCAACCTGGGGACAAAAGGGACTACTGCATCTTACAGCCTATAGTCCATCATCCGAAGAAGTCAGGCAGGAACTCAAGGCGGGAAACTAGAGGCAGGAGCTGATGCAGACATCATGGACGAGTGCTTCTTGCTGACTTGCTCCTCATGGTTGATCTCAAACTGAGAGATCCCACCTGCCTCTGCCTCCCAAGCGCTGGAATTAAGGGTTTATGCAACCATGCCAGGCTACTGCCTTTCTTATCCCAACTAGGACTACCTGTTCAAGGATGGCACTGCCCACAATGGGCTGGGCCCTCCCATATCAATCACTAATTAAGAAGATGCTTCATCACAAAGGCATATTTTTTTTTCCAATTGTGGTTCCTCTTCTCAGATAACTCTAGTTTGTGTCAAGTTGGCAAACCAAAACAAGGACACCTGCAGTCTTAGAGGAGACGCTGGGCTTCTGAGTCACGCTGGAATTATTAAGACTGTGGCGGTGCTTTGGCTATGAGTCTCCTGGGGACCAAAGGAAGAACATTATGGTTTGACTAAGGAACATCCCCAGTGGGCTCAGGGATGTCCCGCATAACTGACAACTGGTGGGATTTGGAGAAGCCATAGGCTCCTGAGGGCTCTCTCCCAGCCAGTGTATTAGTCCCTTCACAGAGTCATAACATAATGGTTGTTTGGTTGTTTGCTTGCTTGCTTGTTTTTGTTTTAGTTTTTCTAGACAAGGTTTTTCTGTGTACCCTTGGCTGTCCTGGACTTGCTTTGTAGACCAGGTTGGCCTTGAACTCACAGTGGTCCACCTGCCTCGGCCTCCCAAGTGCTGGGATTAAAGGGGTGGGCCACCACACCCTGCTTGCTTGTTTTTTTTTTTAAAGACAGTCTCTTAACCCCAGTTCTTTAAATTACTATGTAGCTTACTGCTGTTCTGCCTCTACCTCTCAAGATCTGGGGTTAGAGGAATGTACCCCCAGGCCAGGCTAAGCGTATTCTTCCCCGACTTCTAAGAAGCCTCCAGACCCAGTTAAGACAGTGGTCTTTAAGCAGGAGGGGGGAGTAGTGCTCTCTGCCCTCTGACCTCCACCACTCAACTCAGATTAAAAATTCAAGAGCTTCACCAGAAGCACCTGCCATGGGTCACTCCAGCAAAGACATTTTTGCAAAGTCACCAGCTTCTAACTCAATAAGGTTGAGGGAAACTTTGGCTCATGACATGAATCTCTGTCACTGGGGCTGTGCCAGGCTCTAGTCCTGTCCTCATGGGGTAGATGCGTGTGTACGGCCCCACAAGGGCACACACATCCCTGCACACAGACAGAAACAACTTAATAAGCCCTGGCGGGATTTTGAAACTTCTCTCCCCAGTAGCCCATGGAATTGAATTTCTGCTCTAAGTGCACACGTAGATATGCGTTTTCCATTACTTGTTTAGGCAGACTATAAAACATTAGTCAGAGGAGGCACCGATTCATGAACAGGTTGCAGGCTCCAGGTTCATTGGTGAGCTTATTTGAAACTTTGAATGTGTTTTTTTTGTTTTGTTTTGTTTTGTTTTCTTGGAGGTAAGAGTATTTAGGTCTCCCAACAGGACCTCACTTAACCCATAAAGGCCTGTACTGTAATGCAAAGAAGCAATCTTCATTTTCTTCATCTGGGCTTGCAAACTCTGCACAGATGCCTTCAGTAGCAAAGGTGCAGGGCAAAGGCAGACATGGGAACAGACATGGGAAAATGGGGAAGTGACAGGCACTGTGCTGCATGTAGCCCATCCGAGGGGACGGCCACCCTCCAGTGGATGGCTGCCACAGGAAGACAACAGACCTAATGCTCCAATGAGGAAAAGCCAAAACACAGATTTGTATGTGAAAAGAGTTGGTGACTAATTGGGAAAAAATTTCAACACAATGCCAGTGAAACAAGACACATCGCACATGCTCAATGCTGCTGCCAGTTGGGAAGAAGGTATTTTTATTTCTACAAGTCAACACCAGAGAAGTGTTTCCTCACTTCTGGGGAAGTGGGTGGTTCATCCTGGGCACCCATCCCAGGACAAGGCTTTTCTTTACAATGGAGAAGTTTCACGTATTTGTGACACTAAAAACCCAAGGCTGGCAAAGGGCCCATGGCTCTGAAGCTATCCCATTCCGGCTCCAAAAATGACTTTGAGGGTCTAAGCTTTATGTGTGGAAGCCAGAGGTTAAAGCTGAGTGTCTTCCTCAGTCTTCTTCCACCTTATTTTTAAAATCATGTTTAGATTTGTTTATTTTTATGAGTATTTTACCTGCGCGTATGTCTGTGCACCATGTGCATACCTGGTGCATGAGGAGAGTATCAGGTCCCCTAGAACTGGAGGTACAAATGACTGTGGGCCACCAGGTGGGTGCTAGGAAGCAAACCCAGGTCCTCTGCAAGAACAGCAAGGGCTCCTAACTGCTGAGCAGTCCCTCTGGCCCACCACACCACACATACACCTTATTTTTTGAGACAAGGTCTCTCACTGAACCCGGAGCTCACTAACTTTGCTAGAATATGTGCCCAGCAATCCACAGGGATCCAGTCTCTGCTTTCCCAGTGCTGAGAGTTTGGGTGTGCTGGGGATCTGAACTCAAACCTTTATGCTTGTGTGTGAGCCCCTTTCGAGTCAGGTGTTTGTGGGGTTTGCAGGAGTTAGGACACGCTCATGCCTTGTTTTTGTTGTTGTATTAGCACTCATTTCTTGCTTTGCTATTACTGTTCTATGGGTTCTGATTAATTGGTGGTAGTGGTTTTTTGTTTTTTTTTTTCAAATGGGATCTACTATGCTGGCAAAGCTGATGCTGATCTTCCTATGCAGCCCAGGGTGTCTTGAACTTAAAACCTTCCTGCCTCTGCCACCTGAATGCCAGAGCCGTAGGCATGAGCCATCATGCTCAGCTCTGTTTTGTCTGTCTGTTTGTTTGTTTTCTGAAACAGGGTCTCTCTATATGTAGCCCTGACTGTCCTGAAATCGCTTTGTAGACCAGGCTGGCTTTGAACTCACAGCGATCCACCTGCCTCTGCCTCCCAAGTGCTGGGATTAAAGGCATGCACCACCACGCCCGGCCATGCCCAGCTCTGTTTTATCTGATTACAAATGTGATGTGGGTTCACTATAGCAAATGTAGAATTCTCCCAAAAGTAATCATTGTTAATGATTTATTTTTCTATTTTTAATATTTTCATCCTACAAGCACAGTGATGATATCTCATACATATGTGTTCCTGTTCTTATCTCTAGAGTCTGTGAGTTCCAGGCCAGCTTGGTCTGCAAAGAGAATTCCAGGACAGCCAAGGTTACACAGAGAAACCCTCTCTTGAAAAACCAAAACAAAAAACAACAACAACAAGAAAGAATGGGGGGGCGGAGACTCACTAGCCAGATGCTGAGGAAGAAACAGGTGCCAGGACTGAAGAGAGGTAAAGAACCAGGTGGCATGACGTAGATTAGTATAAATGGGTTAATTTAAGTTATACAAACTAGTTAGGAACAAGCCTAAGCTAAGGCCAAGCTTTCATATTAATAAACCATCTCCGTGTCATTACTTGGGCAGCTGGCAGGTCAAGACAGTCCTACAAGAGATAGCATTCCCTTTGCACTTTGAACCTGACAGGAAAACCCAGCATAATCTCTTGATCTCAGCATCCTTAACTTAATTGTATCTGCCAAGGACCTTGTTTAAATTAGGACACGTCCTTGTGTTTGCAAGGCAAGAGCTTTCCTGATTAAGCCATGTCCTCAGCCCTCAGTATCAGAGTTCTGAATTACACTAATAAATGTCTTTGGAACCGTTGGTCTTTCCTGGAGCCCCACAACAAGCTCCATCTTTGCAGAACATTATCCACACCTCGTCCTTTGTAAGTTGTCAGTAGAAAATGCCTGATGTCCATGTTTGGCCTCAAGGTTGAGTCTGACTACTTCCCATGCTGAGAGAAGTACCTGGACATTCCTGCCACACTCTCCTCAGCACAGCCACCCTGTCACTTCCTCATGCCACCTTCCTGGAGCCTTTCGGAAGAGTCCTGTCAGACTTTGCCTTTCTAGCCTCCAGAACCATGACAGAATAAATAGTGTTTTCCCAGGTTTGTGGTAATGTGCCACAGCAGTCCTAGGAAACAAATCCGAACAACACACAAAGTTTGTGACAGTCAGCTTTTCATCACCACAACAAGTCCCCAAGAGAAATGACTCAGATGGCAAAGAACAACTGGGGCTCATGGTTTCAGCCTATGGTTGGCTGACCCCGGGCTCCTGGCCCGAAGCTTCTGAGGTGAAGCCGAACGCCATGGTGTGAGCGAGCAGCTTGGGCTCTATAGCTACTTTTCTGAAGCTGTGATCAAGTATGCTGACAAGAGCAACCTAAGGGAGAAAGGGTTTGTTTGAGCTCCTGATTCAAGGGTAAAGTCCTTCATGGCAGGGCGACACAGTTAAACCTTGTCTCAAACAAACAAGCAAACAAACCAAAACAAAACAAGAAAAGAACGGAGCTGGAGAGATGGTTCAGCAGTTGCAAGCATTTGCTGCTTTACCAGAGTACTCAGGTTCAGTTGCCCGTACCCACGTATGTGTGTGTGTGTATAAAACTTATAAGTATGTTTATAATTGTATAGGTAATATAAAAGGCATATAACTATAGTATATATAGCTATTTGTATTTTTGGTTGAATACATTTATAATTACATTCAGTTTTATTTCATTCCATTTGGGGGCCGGGGATTGAACTAGGGCCTTGGACATGCTAAGCAAGTGCTCTACCACTGAGCTGCACCCCCAGCCCCAAACCGCACCTCTGAAGGGAGCACTGTGTCCATAAAGCTGCTGACCAACAAACAACTGTGGAAAGGAAGCTTAAATATCCTGAGTGGTTTATGGAGGCCAGCTTGGTGTTTGTTAATCAGCTATCTCCTATTTAGTTGGTTTTCCTTTTCACATTTCACTCAGGTGATGAATGTAATGTGGCATGGACAGGGAACTCCGCGCTAGCGGGATCATAAATCTCATGCCAGCGTTAGCCAGTAAGTAGGGTATGCGTGTTGCTGTTAAGTCTGCATCCACTAATGAAGAGGCTGGCCGCAGGTTATTGTCTACAGTTTCATATACGTTGAAATAACAGCACTTCCAGGGCTCAAAGGCTGCCCTTCCCTCCCGCGTCTGGATCAGGGACTGGCAGGTGCCGGGAGCGTCCGAGAAAGGAAAGTGCTGTTGTGGGATCACTGTACCGCCTCAAGCTAATTGAATAACAGTGTCTATAGAACTGGAAGGGCACCAAAATGCCTTCCAGTCCCAAAAGATAAGGCCTTGAAAGCTAAGTGGTAAAGAGGACCAGATTCTTACGGCTTCTAAGATCTAAGCCAGCTCTCTCATGGGCAAAAGAGTATGTTTTTAATGATATCTCTTGAAGTGCGAGCAAGCGTGCGTGTGCGTGCGAGCACGCGCCTGTCTTCCTCCCACCCAAACACTACAGAGCTGAGCCCTTCACTGTCTGCCCATGGCAGCTCTGCATGGCCCGCATATGGCTCTGCATGGGCTGCACATGGCCCGGATGCCGCTCTGCGAGGCTTGATCACATCACCGCAGCCAGCCCAGGAAGGAGGGCAGGATGGCTCAAACAGTGCCACACCTTACATTTACAACGCAGATCCTCAAGACATGAGAGGCACCCTCTCACCTGTCACAGGGATTCTAAGAATGAATCTAACCCTGAGGACACAGCTCCCCTCCTCTTTGTGAGGAATCAGTGGCCACCGGCTTCTCTGTGTGTGGCAGGGAGGAGAGGGGACATGACCAGGGGGTGGGGGTGGGGTGAGGGGAACCCAGCTCTCTCTGCAAGGTTCCAGAATGAAGTCTGGGCCCAGAGTGACTCAGCTTTGAAGATATGCAACCTTTGTTCACGAAGCCATCTCACTAGCCTGAGGGGTTTTTTTTTTTGGTTTTTTTTTTAGGTTTTTGGTTTTTTGGGGTTGTTGTTTCGTTTTTTGTTTTTGTTTTTGTTTTTGTTTTTTATCATTTTGGTAGGCAGAATTCTAAGATACTTCAAGATTCCTGGCCCTTTGGTGTAGACACACTTTATCCCAGTTACTTGCTCCAATGAGAATCTTGGTGGTAGTATATTCTAAACAGAATTTAGATCCCAGGTGTGATGGCACCTGCCTGTAATCCTGTGCTCAGGCAGCTGAAGTTACAGATCTTTCAGAGTTTGAGGCCACCCTAGACTACACACAGAGACCCAAAGTTAAGAATAACTGCCGTAAAAAAAAAAAAAAATAATAATAATAATAAATTAAAAATAAAAAAAAAAGAATAACTGCTGTAGCCAGGCGTGGTGGTGCACACCTTTAATCTCAGCACTCAGGAGGCACAGGCAGGCAGATCACTGTGAGCTCAAGGCCAGCCTGGCCTACAATGCAAGTCTGGGATGGCCAAGGCTAACACAGAGAGATCCTGTCTGGAAAAACAAACAAACAAACAAAACAAAACAAAACAAAGAATAGCTGCCATTTTAAGTTCCAATCCATATTCTCCTGCTTTATAACCAGATATAAAAAGTATCCTTTGAAAAAAATAAAAAAATAAAAGCATCCTTTAGTGTGCCTTTTAGTTTATTTATTAAACAATGAAAGTAAGCAGGTGTTTCTGATATCTTACTTAACTTATCCCAGACTTTCAGGATGAAAGTCAAGTATTCCTTGTTTTCTTTTCTATTTCTCCATAAACATTCTGTTGTGTGTATATTGATTTCAGAACTCTTAGTCTATTGGCACAGATGTAAAACAGGATTTGTTCACCCCAGCTCAGATATAGGCAATAACAAAGTAGAGTAAATAGGAAAACTCTGTGTGATGAATTTACCCAGTGAAATAAGTGTTTATCATGACCGGCTAAAACATTCCTACAAGATGGGCAAAAGCTTAATCTCATCAAAGAAAATCAATCAAAAAAATTAAACCACAACAGCAATGTTTCTATTTTTGAATTGTAATTGGCAGAACCGGGTGACTGAATTTTCTTCTGCTCTGCCTTAAGACTCAGGCTTTTTTTTTTCTTTTTCTGTGTTAATCAATGAAGCTTAGCTTCTAATTAATGTTGAAGTATCTAGACCTTTGAGCCCCTTGAATAAAGGTATTGTTAAAACACGAACCTGTTTGCTTGTTTCTTTTTTGTCTCCGGTAATTGGATACATTTTAACTGTGGTGTGTGAAAGGCCAAGGTTTTCACTATCAGATATTCCCAAGGAAGGGACTAGGTGAGGCACTTATTTGAAAAAGAAAAAAAAAAAAAAAAAAAAAAAGGAAAAAAAAAATCAATGAAATAGCACCTCCTAGTGGTAGAACACTGGAGTTATTAGTAAGTATAGTGAAAATCTGGCTGAGACGGTTAAAAGTGTGAAATCATTTTTGCTTAAATTAGAACAAGTTAACAGAACATCTCAGAATAATCATTCAAAGTGGATTATTGGGGTTCCTTGAATGTCAAAACAAAAACCAATATTAATTTTCAACATATAGGAAGTGAAGATTTCCCTAATATAAGTAGAAAAGTGATCTCAGCAGCAGCCGTTTGCACCCATCTGCCATGGGGTGCAAGGGAAAGCAGTTGAGTCTTTAGGTAACGGTGTAATTGTGGACATCCACATGGCCCTTTAGAACCATCAGCTCATTAGCATGAGGACCCAGCACCATCTGTGCAGCTGGCCATATTTGGTCAATATCTGAGTGTCATTGTTTCCTGTAACCCTGTCATTGAGTGCCTTGTGGCCAGCCATACAGAATGCGCCCCCATTCTACAACTCTCCTGTTTACTAAGGAGATGGCTGTACAGCTGCGCCACTGCTGTAAGAATTCTGCAGCCAGCCTGCTTCGGAGTTTTTTCTTGTTTTGTTTTGTTTTGCAGACAGGGTTTCTCTGTGTATCCTTGGCTGTCCTAGAACTCAGTCTTTAGAACAGGCTGGCCTCGAACTCACAGTGATCCGCCTGCCTCTGCCTCCCAAGTGCTTGGATTAAAGGTGTGCGCCACCACGCCCGGTTTACTAGGAGTATATTTTGGAAATGATAGCTGACCTTGAACTCTTGAGCGTGCTTTTCCTTCCCTGCCAAATGCTGGGATTCTCATGTGCTTCCTCCCTCCCCTCGAGGGTTTATTTCTTCTCCTGTACAAGAATTCACTGGGTAGGGGGAGGCCGCGTTCTGATCTACGGTCTTTCAGGAATCAAAGGAGACAGGGACTGTTACAACAAATTGTGTCTGTTCGGCCGAGGGACTCTGCCATTTTTAATGCTGGTTCGCCAATGCCCTGGACTTTGGCATCCAGCTGGTGAAACAACTAGAAAAGGCATGTAGGTGGTAAGCTGGGTGAGGGAGTATTAGGAGCCATTCCAAGAAACGGTGCCATCCCATTCCGACATCCTGCCAAATGGAACCCAGACACATGGCCACTACCCATCGATCTGTAAGGGAGACAACCTGAGTCATCTGTGTGCCTAGTGGAAATGTGGACATGAATTTGGCATCACATACTGACGCATGTGAAGTGAGGACTCCAGGCTGTGGAGAGATGCGAGTTTAGCTGACTGGCTTATGGAGGTGCAGGGCGTTTGCCAAGAGAGAATACCCAAGCAAAGGACAGACAGCGAGCTACCCTGAGCTGTCCCAAATGACAAGAGTGAAGCCGGTGGCGAAATGGATTGACTCATTTAGGGCTAAGGGGCTTGAGCAAAGCATTCTGGTCAGTTGCTTGTTTAGTTCGAAAAGTTGTTGGTATCAGCCTTCTGGCCTTGAAGAACACACTTCCTCCTTGCGTGGTCATGTGACTAGTTCTGGCCAATGGCAAGAGTGACAGCATTTCTTCCAGGCAGTTTTTTGTTAGTGTGAGGCTCTCTAGAGGACCCTCTCCCTTTGCCATTTGCCAGTGACCAACAATGCTCCAGAGAGATTCCCCTCCATTAGCCTAGGACCTGCAGGAAGACAGATAAGTGACGTTTGGCACCCATGCATCATCTTGACCTAAGACACCGATAATGTTTTTAATTAATTTATTACATTTTATTCAAAGTATATGTGTGTTGTACAGCAGGTGCCTTTACCTGCTGAGCCATCACATTGGTCAAGAAACTGATTTTTTTTTTTTTTTTTGGCTTTTCTTTTTTTTCTTTTTCTTTTTTTTACTTTATTTTTTATTTTTATTTTTTTATTTTGGCTTTCTGAGACAGGCTTTCTCTGTTCTCTTAGGCATCTTGGACTCACTTTGTAGACCAGGTTGTCCTCGAATTCACAGCGATCCACCTGCCTCTGCCTCCCGAGTGCTGGAATTAAAGGCGTGCACCACCACGCCCGGCCGAAATTGATTTTATTTTAATTGATTATTATTTTGGTATTTCAAGACAGGGTTTCTCCGTGTAGCCCCGGCTGCCTAGAATGTACTCTGTAGATCAGTCTGGCCTTGAACTCAGAGATCCGATTGCCTCAGCCTCCAGGGTGCTGGGATTAAAAGCATGTGCCACCACCGGCCAAAACTGGTATTTTTAAGTTTCACGATTCTGCTGTGTAAACTAGTTTATTCTGCCTGGTAGGTGCTTTTTCAGTCCAGAGGTCTTAGACCGCTAACAAGACAAACCACCCACCCAACAGCCAAAAGGCCGTCGCCTATCATAGGTCATTAGTTCTAAGAATAAGGAGTCATGTTCCTCGACAGAATGTGTAAAGCCAGGCCTGGGTGCATAAGAATCCCAGCACTTGAGAGTCAGGGGAGGAGGAGTCAGTGCAAAGAGTTCAAGGTTAGCTACGGCTACATATCACAACCCTGCCTCCAAAAGATGGAGAGGGAAAGGGGTGGGTTGGGAGGGAAAAAGAGGCTAAGGATGTGGCTCAGTGCCCACCCGGAATGCACAAAGCCCGCAGTTCCATCCCCAGGCACCTATAATCCAAGCATTTAGCTGCATGGCAAATTTGAGGCCAACCTGGGTACCTGAGACCATCTCATAAATAATTTGTGCATTGTTGCCCCAGGACAAACAAAGGAGAAGTGCAATGGGCATTGGATTGCTGTAATTAACGTATCTTCTGAGATAGCATCTCGGGCATCCCAGGCTGGCCTCCAACTTACTGTATAGCCAAGAATGGCCTTGAACTTCTGATTCTATTGTT
The DNA here is from genome assembly GCA_907169655.1 of Acomys percivali. Classification (NCBI taxonomy): domain Eukaryota; kingdom Metazoa; phylum Chordata; class Mammalia; order Rodentia; family Muridae; genus Acomys; species Acomys percivali. The sequence continues at coordinate 119,170,349 of OU015749.1, read as the reverse complement.
TCTACCTCCCAAGTAATGTGCTTATAGGTCCAGGGGCCACCACATCCAGGTTGTGAGTTTTGGCTTTTTTTTTTTTTTTTTTTTAAAGGATAGAACTTTGTGCATGCTAGGCAAGCATTCTACCGACTAAGCTACATCCGCAACCTTATTTTAAATACTGATAACAATCAACTCTCAGTAGAACCCTAGATACGTGCTATTCCTTAAAGGATCATTCATTTGCAGACAATTTCAAGCTACAAAGTGCTGAAGAGAGATATTAAGGGCAGATTAGTAACCCAATCAAAGTCATGCCTCCAATCCCAGAGAATCAGTGGTGTTAGGAAGGGAACCCTAGAGGGACTTGTGGGGAGTTTTCTAAAGCATTTTTAAAATTTCTATCTAGGGAGCAATTTGGGCTACCCACTGGCTTCTGGGCTTTCTGAAAATGACTCCTCCTGTCTTAGACCTGAGGGTCTCTTTCATGTGGATAGTTTTAGGGACCCTCTTCACACTGTTGCCTGTGTGCCAGCTCTACACTATTTTCCCACCTGTGTAAGTGTCCCTTGAGTTTCACCCCGAGTAATCTGACATAGAGTTACAAGGAAGGAGGGGACCATGGCCCTTTATACATCATTCCCTTGGGGTGAAATGAGAGGCTGCACCTGGTTCCCTTCAGCAGCATATATAGGAAGAGCCCCTGTTTGCCACCAGCTGGGCCCGCCACCTTAGCCAAAGCTTGCCAAGAAGTAAATTTCTTAGGCAAAGGCCCTTCGTTTTACTCACCTGTGAATAGATGATACATAAAACCTGCTTTGGAGAGCCAGGTGTGGTGGCCCACAGCAGCACTCAGGAGGCAGAGGCAGGTAGATCTCTGTGAGTTCGAGGCCAGCCTGGTCTACAAAGCGAGTCCAGGACAGCCAAGGCTACACAGAGAAACCCTGTCTCGAAAAACCAAAGCAAACAAACAAAGGAACCTGCTTGCTGGCATGAACATCGGTTCTGCCACTTAATAACTAGGTATCCTTGGGCAGGTAGGCTCCCTATTGCAGCCTCACAGCCTATAAAACAGGGATACAAATAAATGCCCACTCCTTTGATTTCAGAAAGCTAAATGAGACTGTGCTGTGAGAAGCTGCTAATGTATTTCCAGTGGCCTAAGTACTTGGAGAAGGGTGTGTGGGCTCCCAAGATCCTGTCCTTTTTGTCAAGAGCTACAAGCTCAGTACTCTGTGACTGTGTCAAAGGCAGTTTTTAAGAATTCCTTTGCCAGAAGCTGCCAACGCTATAAAAGTTGTACAGGGTTTACCCCAGAAGAACTGGCTTTCATTTTATCTGTAGTGTTTGAATGTTTACATGTATTAAAATTTAAAATAAGCATATTCTGAAGGAGAAACCATGTTTAGCCAGCAGCGTTACCAGTTTATTTGCTGAGCCTTTCAATTCTTTCAGATACTGCAAAAGCAAGGACGAGAAAACTCTAGCCGGTGCACGCCTTTAATCCCAGCACTCGGGAGGCAGAAGCAGGGGGATCACTATGAGTTCGAGGCCAGCCTGGTCTACAAAGTGAGTCCGAGACAGACAAGGCTACACAGAGAAATCCTGTCTGGAAAAAAAAAAAAAAAAAAAAAAAAACGAAAACAAAAACCTTAGTTATTACACCTGTTAATACGGCAGCCCTTCCCACACGAGCCTGTGGGTAGACTCAAAGGTTAATTATCTTTTCACACGGGACTTTTAGACTAGCTCCCACACCCCAGCGTCGTGCCCGCTGATCCTTTGGGCGAGCAGTTTATCTACACTCTGCCCGCCAGCCCGCCCCGGGCAAGTAAAGCTTAGAGAGGAATCCAGGCGCGGGCGGGGCTGGGCCAGGCCAGGCAGACTCTCTGCCGGGACTAAGTCGTTCTCGGCGGGGCGGGCCCCAAGCCTCGGCCTCGCCTCCGCCCGCCACCCGCCGTTTCCCGGCCGCCGCGCCGGGTGACACCGCCGCCGCCAGCATGCTGCAGAAGCGGGAGAAGGTGCTGCTGCTGAGGACCTTCCAGGGCCGGACGCTGCGGATCGTGCGCGAGCACTACCTGCGGCCCAGCGTGCCCTGCAACAGCCCGCTGTGTCCGCAGCCCGCCGCCTGCCGCAACGGTCAGGGCCGGGATGGACCGGGGAGGCCGGGGCCGGAGAAGCGAGGGAGGCCGGGGCCTGACGTAGCGAGGGCTGCCGAGCGCGAGCGAAGGGAGCCGGGACCCTTAAGGGGCGAGGGCGGCTCTGGCCTGGCGTCAAGGACCGAGCCGGAGCCTCGCGGGGCCATGCGGGAGCGAGCAAGGCAGCCAGGGCCTGGCGGAACCCAGGCAGCCCGGGGGACCGCGCCCGGAGCGACCTCCGTGTCCCGTCGTCCCTCCTAATGGTCGGAAGTAGGCGGCACCCGTCTCAGGACTCGCCGACTGCGACGGCCAGGTCAAAAGGGAGCTCCCCCCACGCCCCCCCGTCCCCCAAGAGCCTGCAGGCACCCCGGTGCTTCGGTTTTTTTCCAAGCGACCTAAGGGGGTAGGCGCCTCCCCCTCTCCGCCCGCGTCTCGGTGGCGGCGGAGGAACCCGAGGGTCCCACCCCAGAGTGGCTGCTCCAGAGCGCACTTGCTGGACGTTTGACATTGCCTGCTCGGCTCCTCTGCAGACTCTCGCCAGCATTGTCAGACGGGTCAATCATGCGACTTCAGACTTGAGCTGGGGACTGCCGTAGGCCAGGCCTGTCCCCCTTTCAGGCTGCAGGGTTGCCCCTTACTGCTCTTAGTGATAGATGAGCTCGAGGGGTCTTTTCAGAATATATATGTTTGAGGTCACAGCTGGACCAAACAGCTGTCAGTTCAGTGGAAGCCCTGCCACTGGCCAAGGATTGCACATCCTTGGAATTTTGGGGTACATACGAGTGTTCAACACACACACACACACACACACACACACATACACACGCCTGCACACTCTGGAGCATACATATGTGCGCATATGTGTATGCTTGCATGTCGATGTAGGTATATAATGGATATGCAAATATCCAGTACGACCTCCAGGCAAGTCAGTGATGAGTTCATGGAAATTTAGTGTCTTCCCAGGATGTACCTGTTTTTAAAATATCAGTCATCCTCTCTCGAAGTACTAGCTACAACATAAACCATGTTAGGCTTGTATTTAATCACAGCTGAGAGAGGGAGAGGGCGGCAGTGAATCTACCCTGAACTTTGGGCCTTTACCGAAGTAGATTTGTCTTGTCTTTTAAAAACTTCAAGGTGAAATTAAGATGAGAAGTTATTTTGCGCACCGGGGGCACTGTGACATTGAAATAGTCATCAACTAGGTTTGAAAATGTTACCTAATCGCTTCCTCTCTGAATTATGTTTCAGATGGGAAGCTCTTGTCTGCCGAAGTGACTCATTATGTGATCCCAGACTGGAAAGTTGTCCAGGATTACCTTGAGGTCCTCGAGTTCTCCGAGTTGAGGGGAATTATTTTCATGCAAACGGCTTGTCAAGCTGTGCAGCATCAGAGAGGCCGGAGGTATCTGTTTTGTATTATTTATTTATTTCTTTATGGTACAGGTTCCCCCACCCACTTTAGAAAAGGTCCTTTGTTGGAGGGGAAGAGGAGGAATTCATTATTTTGTCAGAAAGGGAAGATTTTTGAAACTACTTTGGTATTCTCTTTGCTAGTGAGGAATGCAGAAACATTTTATATGTGTGCATCAACACCTGACCGAAAGATCTGACTATAGTTCAATAAACTGCAATGTCCCCGGGATGGAGGTATTTAAGATTCTATGGTGAATTGGCTTCTGATTTACATTTTTATACATAGCACATTATTCCTTCTTCTTATTTTTGCTAATAATGTATATTATTTAATCTTCTTATTTATAGATATATTGTTTCAGGAGCATTCTTCTCTTGTGAAAAAGAATACTTTTAAATCTTATCTTCTTTTATTGTGGATGCAGATTGTGCTTACAGTGATTTATTCAATGAAATTAAAAAATAGCTCATTCTTATTTTTAGATTAGTCCTCTTAACTATCAGCCACAGTAATTGTATTTGCTGAACAAAACATTTCTAATTGAACCAGTTTAAAATCCTTGCTTTGTACCTAAATGAAAGAGTAACTGCCCCTTTCTGTGAAAATACCTTAAAATACAGTTTTGCTTCATTTAACATTTGGGGACTTTTATGACCTGAACTAAGACTGTGAGACTAGCATGTTCGAATCATATATTCGAACCCTCAACACCCCCAGTTATTTAACAAGCAGAAACGGTATTTATTCTGTTTTTAAGATGTTTTGGTTTCTTCAGACTTTGGTAGTAAAAGATAAACTTTTCTTTATTTGTATATGAAAATGATAAATTGTCCTTATGCTCAGTTCAGAAAAATATACATTAGCTGGAATGGGCATGGGGTTTTTTGTTTTTTTCCCCAAATTGAGTATTTTAAAATGAGCTTGAAGTTGATTTTATTCAGACACAGAGATATAAATGTTTACACACATCCAGGTTTAAACACTGCTGCAGGTGTCATATTTCAATTTCTTTTACTAAAATCAATTTGTTGTTACCTTTCAGAAGATGGCTTGCACACCGCAAGCATCTGCAACTTCTGTTTTCTAAAATGTTTATAATATTAGAGTTGTTTTTGAAAACCAATTCCTGGGACAACCGAAAGCAAACAGTTAGGATTTAAGGGTCCTTTCTCCTGAATGTTCAGTAGTTAGCTTGATCAAGAGCTCCTGCTGCTGGGTTTTGCTGTGCCTTACCCTATGAACTAGTACTCTCTGTGAGAAAGCCAAGGGTGAGGCGTGGGGAAGTCGCCCTGCCACCCCCATGCTTCCTTAGATGAGCGCTTCGTCAGCTTGCACTCTTGGTGGCTTTAACAGGGAAGCCAAGCACCCAGATGTAGGCTCCCTCCAACATTGCAATATCAGCCCTGTTTCTAGCAGAAAATGTTCTCTTGGTTACCTGATAGCCAGGCATAGTGGCAGCCACCTGCAGTCCCAGGAATTGTAAAGTAGAAAGGTCAGGAGTTCTAGGTTAGCCTCGGTTATACAGGAAGCTTGAATCCAGTGTAGACTATATAAGCCTCTGTCTTAACAAACAAACATGCGTAATTGTATTGGTATTTAGCTATAAATCTATTTTAGTCTTCATGTCTAAGTACTTAATAAACCTTAAGACCAAATTAGACCTTTAATTTAATAAACAACACATTATTATAAAACTGTAAATGTATTACAGTAGTCCCTTGGTTTATAAAAGGAATTAGTCTTAGGGCCCCAAGGCTACCAAAATCTGCAGCTGCTCAAGTTCCAGATATAAAATGGTATTAGAATAGTTGGAAAGATGGTCCAGTGGTTAAGACCAGTTGTCACTCTTGCAGAGGAGCCAAGTCTGTCAGCTACAGGGTGGTTTACAACCACCTAAAATTAAACTCCAGTTCCATGGGGCCCAATGCCTCTTCTGACCTTGGTGAGCACCAAGCAATTTCATAATATATATACATACATTCAGGCAAAACAGTCACACATTAAAATGAATAAATGTAATTACAATTTTTTAAAGAACAAATCAATAAATAAAATGGCACTGGGCCAACAAAGTGGCTCAGTATGTAAAGGAGCTTGCCACCAAGCCTGATGACCTTAGTTCAATCCTCCGTGTCCACATGGTGGAAGGAGAAAGCCTGCTCTCAAACTGTCCTCTGACCGCCACATGTGCACTATGACATGCCCATCTTCCTCCTAAAAGATAAGGATAATAAAAGTTGGGGTTTTTTTTGTTTTGTTTTGTTTTGTTTTGAGACAGGGTTTCTCTGTGTAGTCTTGGCTGTCCTGGACTCACTTTGTAGACTAGACTGGCCTCGAACTCACAGCGATCTGCCTGCCTATGCCTCTCGAGTGCTGGGATTAAAGCCATGTGCCACCACACCCGGCTTAAAAGTTGTTTTAATAGCATGGTATTTGCATATAACCTTCACTGGTCATCCTTTAGGCTCTGAATCAGCTCTAGGTTACTAAAATATCTAACTCAGCCCAGGTGCTGGCAAAACTGTTGTTATACTGCAGTGTATGAGGAACAAAGACAGGGAAACGCATCCATTCTTCGTATAGTCCAGTCTTTTATTTCTAGATGTTTTCCATCTGTAAATGAAGTGCCCTCAGGTATGGAACATGAGTGCACAGGGGCTGGCTCTCAGGTAATATGGTATTCTAATGAAATGAAATCTCCAGAGTTGCATTTAACAACAGAGAGATATAACCTGTACTCCTGTTGTGTGGTTTTATATTTTGATCTCAGGAATACCAATGCAGAGAATGCCTGTTCTCATAAATAAACTGTAGAGAATAACTGAATAATGTCAAGTCTTTGATTGTTCAGGATAATCACACATCTGTCACCTAGCAATCCTCAAATGCTTATTTAATGAAGGGGCACTTGATGACTCGGCGAGGCTCTCCACACATCCATGCACTCAGATGTGCATGTGTTCATCCAAATGTTTATCCGGAGACTGCTAGGACTGAGAGCACAGCAGTAAACAATGGTAGATCCAGCCCTGAGAGAGGACAGACAAGCTCAGATAATCTCACAAACAGATGTAGAGCCACATCTGTGGCAGATGTTCTGAGGTACCCGGGCATGGCTGTAGCACAGCCCCAGCCAACCAGGGAGCAACAAAGGGCTTTACTGAATGAGCCGCCTAAACCAAGCGCTTAAGGACAAGGAGGAGGAGACCAGGCCATGGGAAAAAGCTTTCTAGAAAAAGGAGACTTCTGGCCCACGCATCCATGAGGAGATGTGGCAAGCTCAAGGAACTGAAGGGACACTTGGTCAACTGGAAGGTCCTATGGGCTATGGGGATGTCAAGGAAGGGTTCTGGGTCGCATGGCATCAGGTTCCTGTTGTAAAAAGATTTCTGGATTTGTTTGAAAAGAGTCTTGAAGCCAGGCATGGTGGCGCATGCCTTTAATCCCAGCACTCAGGAGGCAGAGGCAGGCAGATTGCTGTGAGTTCGAGGCCAGCCTGGTCTACAGAGCGAGTCCAGGACAGCCAAGGATACACAGACCCTGTCTCGGAAAACCAAAAAATAAAATAAAATTTTAAAATATTGAAAAAATAAAAAAGAAGAGTCCTGGAGGAAAGAAAGCTGGAGGCTGTGGTTGTAATAGATGAGGTGTTATATTAGCCTGTTCTGCATTATTATAACAAAACGTTCAGGTACATTACTTTTCTCCTTTGTGGAAAGCCAGCAGCAATTCACCCGGGACTCTACCTGATGACCTTTGAATCCTAACTACTTCCCAGAATCACCACTTTTATGCACAGGAATTTGATTGACTTTCCACACTGAATATCTCACAAGGGGGATGAAATCTCAATGCACCAGAGAACACATTCAAACCATCCCCAAACTATAGTGAGGATACTGGCAGCTTAGACACGGGCAGAAATGGGTGCTCTCAAGACCTATTCAGTAGGTAGGAATCAATAACATTTCCTAAGTATGTAACCATGGGAACTGGAGGTACATCCGTAACCATGGGAACTGGAAGTACATCCATATTGAAACTGAAAACTGGAGATATTCCTAGTGGATTCGTTTTACTTTTAGATTTTTATTATTTGTGTGTATGCAATGTAATATGTGTGCTGTAAGTGTGTGAGTAGAGGTCAGAGGACAACCTTTGGGATGCACTGCAGGATCCAGCGATTGCACTCAGGTTATCAGTTCTGCACTACAAGTTATTTTATCTACTGAGCTCTCTCACTGGTCCAGCAACTTAATTTATGATGGCTAGACAGTAGCAACAACCCAAGTGACCTTCAATTGGTAATGTTTAAGGAAACATGGTATATCCATAAAATAGAATATTATTCAGCTACAAAAAGGACTGAACATGTTACCACTTGGGTGAACCTTGAAAACATTGTGCTAAATGAAAGAAGCCAGTTACGTACACACACACATAGATATAGTGTGTGTGTGTGTGTGTGTATGTGTGTGTGTGTGTGTGTGTTTAAAGCCTGACAACCTGAATTCAATCGCTGGTACCTACATGGTGGAAGGAGCAAACTAACTCCTATAGTTTGTCTCCTGACAGCCACATGAGTGCTATGCTATGCACAGGCTCACAACAGACATATAAGCATACTAATTAAATCAACTAGTCTACAAAGCAAGTCTAGGACAGCCAAAACTACACTGAGAGACCCTGTCTCGAAAAACCAAAAATAAATAAATAAAATTAAAAAATAAAAAACTCAGTGTTAGCAGATGGCTCAGCAGGTAAAGGCACTTGTCACCGGGCTGGAGAGATGGCTCAGTGATTAAGAGTACTGCCTGCTCTTCCAAAGGACCCGGGTTCAATTCCCAGCAACCACATGGCAGCTCATAACTGTCTGTAACTCCAAGATCTGACACCTCTACACCAATGCACATAAATTTAAAAAAAAAAAAAAAAAAAGGCACTTGTCACCAAGCCTGAGACCTGAGGTCAGTCTCTGGGACACAGATGCTAGAAGGAGGAAACCAGCTCCTGTGTGTTGTCCTCTGACCTCTTGCATGAGCATGCACCTGAGCACAAAGTAAATAACTATGATTCAAATTCCAGCGTGATGATTGTTGAAATACTCCAAAATGTACTCCATAAAGTCCACGAAAGTATTGGTTAAATAACTAGGAACATAAGCATATTGAAATTGTCCGATGCCTGCAAGTAGGTCTAGGAGAGCCTAGCGCGGCACTGCAAAGCCTGGCCAAGATAGACACTGCTGCGTTCATGCCCCCAGCTCTTCCTTTTTCCAGCCCTTAGAGGGCATTACCAGCAGAGGAGGGTGTTGCCTCTATGGGCAAGGCCACCATCAAGCTGGGCACGCTGCCATGCACTTGGGAGGCTGAAACCAAAGGCTTACTTGAACCCAGGAGTTCACAGCTAGCCTGGGCAATATAGCCCCCACCCCCAAAATTCGGTCTAAAGAAGTTGCTTTAGTCATCTCCAGGAAATTGTTGGAAACATTTAGTTGATAAAGGTTTGGAAAACATCTAAGCCTGTCTATGTAACTTCTTTTGTTTTCAGTAAGACTGAAACTAAGAGAATCTCATGTAGCCCAAGTTGGCTCAAACTCCTTGTAGCCAAGAATGACCTGGGATGCCTAATCGTCCTACCTCTCCTCGTTCCTGGACTGTGTAAGATGGAAGGTCTTGACTGTCTTAAACCACTGCAAGCACCCTGGTGAAATGTGTCCAAGGTGCTGCTAAGCTTCTCTGTGCTGACTTCACACAGGCCGCTGTCTGCCTGATTCTATCATAAACACTGCAAAGCCTGACTAACAGAAATTATGACTGTGTTGCATGTGTGCACTACTAAATTATAACCAGAAGCCTACACATCTCCAAGAAGCCCTGACTGTCATGCTCAGACTGATTCACTGCTGAGTCCCCGTCTTCCCCATCACCCATCAGTATTCTCCTGCCATTAGTCCGTTCCCTTTATCTGGCTGACAAATGGAAACACACAGAACCCTCATCAAATGGACGGAGAGAACCAATTCCACAGAGTTGTCCTCTGCCCTCCACATGTGTTTTGTGGTATGCACAACCTCCCCCCACCCACCCACACACATCATGCACACACAACATTTAATACAATTTAAAATGAAGGTGATGCCAGGTATGCCAGGTGATCCCAGCACTTGGGAGGCAGATTGATCTCTGTGAGTTCAAGGCCAGCCTAGTTGACATAGGAGAGCCTGTCTCACAAAATAATAAATGAATAAGTGAGGGGGATATGTGTAGAGCTGGCAGAGGAAACTGGATCCTGCAGCTGGAGGTTTATTTAGACTCCAAATCCTGGCCTTACCTCAGTGCTGACCCAGGTGCTGTGCCTACCTCCCTAAGGCCCTCCCATGGATTAAGTACTGAAGACAGGAGCAGTGCATCTCCTGCCTTGAATGCTCTGCCCTCTCATCACATTTGGGCTGTTTCTCTAGCTTTCTTACATTTCTGCTTCAGTCTCAGGCCTGCCCCAGGAAGCCACACCAGCCTGCCCATGTCCTTTCACCAATTTACCCCACTGAAGGGAGTGATTCTATGGCCTTCCTTTCTTTCTTTTTTGTTTTTGTTTTTGAGGTTTTTTTTTTTTGTGTGTGTGTGTGTGTGTGTGTGTGTGTGTGTGTGTGTGTGTGTGTGTTTCAAGACACGGTTTCTCTGTGTAGCCTTGACTGTCTTGGACTAGCTTTGTAGACCAGGCTGGCCTCGAACTCACAGTGATCTGCCTGCCTCTGCCTCCTGAGTGCTGGAATAAAAGATGTGTGACAGCACCGCCTGGCTTGTTTTTTGTTTTTACAAAGTACCATAGCTTTTTTTTTTTTTTTAATTCTCATGAAAAAAATATATTTCAACATTTTTGGAGGGTAGAGCTATAACCCAATTTGTACAGTGCTTGTCAAACATAAGTAACGCATTGGATTTGCTTCCCAGCACCACATAAACCAGGTAGGTGGAGGCAGAGAGATCACTACATCATGTTTGACATGAGCATGGGCTATATGGGACTCTGTTGTTGTTGTTGTTGTTGTTGTTGTTGTTATTATTATTATTTGGTTGGTTTGGGTTTTTTTATTTGTTTTGTTTTTTTGAGTCAAGGTTTCTCTGTGTAGCAGTGGCTGTCCTAGAACTCAATTTGTAAAATAGGCTGGCCTCAAACTAACACCTCTAAAGTACTGTGGGTTTTGTTTTGTTTTGTTTTGTTTTGCTTAGTTTGGTTTTTTGCTTTTTTTTTGGGTTTGGGTTTGGGTTTGGGTTTTGGTTTTTGAGACAGGGTCTCTACATAGCCCTGGCTGTGCTGGAACTCAGTATTTAGAGCAGAGCAGCCTCTAACTCAGACAGACATCCTCCTGCCTTTGCCTCTCAAGTACTGAGATTAAAGGCATGTGCTACCATGCCTAAGTGAAAACCTGTCTTTAAAAAAAAAATTGCTATTTCCTTAATTCTTAAGTATACAATTGAGTGGCGCTGTGTCCATTGTGCAGCTGTCCAGCACCCCAACTCCTTATCTCCCCAACTAAGAGTCTACACTACTTAATGCCACCTCTCCCTTTCGGACCCAGCCCTAGAAACGAGTCTGCTGTCTGCTTCCACGTATCTACTCTAGGTGCCTTACACAGCTGGAGCCAAGCGTTTGTCCTTAGTAGCTGGCTTACTTCACTCACTCCATGTCCAGGTTCATTCATATGACAGCATGTGTCAGCATCCCCCTTTCTAAGGCAAGTAATATTGACGTTGGATCGTTTATTCCTTGTCATTCAAGTGTGTCCACCTTTTGCCTGCTGTAAAAGCTGTCACTGAGCATGGTTGCCTAGATATCTGTCTGAACCCCATTTTTGTTTTGTTTGGTTTTGTGGTTTTATCTATTTGTTTTGGTTTTGGTTCTTTTTTTGAGACAGGGTTTCTCTGTATAGCCCTGGCTGTCCTGGATTCACTTTGTAGACCAGGCTGGCCTCAAACTCATGGTGATCTGCCTGCCTCTGCTTCTGCTGGGATTAAAGGCGTGTGCCACCATGCCCTACGTCATACGGCAGTTCTGATTTCGACTTTTTTTTTTTTTTTTTTTGGTTCTTCGAGACAGGGTTTCTCTGTGAATCCTTGGCTGTCCTGGACTCACTTTGTAGGCCAAGCTGGCTATGAATTCACAGCGATCCACCTGCCTCTGCCTCCCAACTGATTTTGACTTTTATTTGGTCAGAATAGCTATTTTGTTTGTTGTAGTCAGGCCACTGCAAGTGGCCTGTGTGGACGGTGTCTCCAAGGACATTCAGTGCAGTGGTGCTCACCCTCTCCAGACAAAGGCCTGGCCTAGGCATGTGGCAAACACTTGCTGAAGGAAGGATGTTACCCCGGGGAATCATTTGTCCACAAATAACCAAAGTGAGTGCAAGGCCTTGGGTTGGATCCCAGCACTGCAAAACCAACAGCCCAACCAGTTCCCTTTAAAATACTTGCCTACGTGTTTTCTGTAATCTCTTGATTACCGGCTCTTGGAAAGCTCTTTCCTAGAAGCTAAGCCATGGTAGACTTGCTGTTTGGGCGTGGTTCTGGTTCTCATTGCTAGAAGGCTCTTTTGACTGGGAAACATATACTTTCTCTTAACTATCTGACAGATGCCTCTATCTTACTTTGTTAAATCATGGGGGCTGCATAAATACAAATCACAGATAAACCCTTAATCTTATTTACTTTACATGACCTTTTCTAGGCCTGCCAGCTAAAGGGAAATGTATTAATGCTTAAAAATACCATTTGCCAACAAAATGGGAACCAAAAAACTTGCCAAGCTCTATTTGCCTTTGTGTGCTGCTGCTATAAGAGGGCAGATAATGTAACTACATAGTAAAATGGCCAGATACCTCTGAGGGGAAGCAGGAGTCTAATTAATCTGCAGACTAATTAATGATCCTTCCCCAAGTGCAGACAACTAACAGGCAACACTGAGAATCACTAACACCGAGTACACCAAAGTCAATATGAGCAAATGCTTCTCAGAGGCGGGTTGGTTTTTATTATTAGTGTGTGTGCGCGCGCACATACCACAGCATGTGTTGAGGTCAGAGGAAAAGTGTGTATATATGTGTGTGTGTGCATGTATTTGCACATGCATGTGCACACACATGTACAGGTTCACCCATGCATGCCACAGCGTGTGTGGAGATCAGAGGACAAGTGTACGTGTGTGTGTGTGTGTGTGTGTGTGTGTGTGTGTGTGTGTGTGTGTG
>OU015749.1:119113291-119150446 GCA_907169655.1 Acomys percivali | reverse complement strand
TGATTAGACCTGAGATACAGCCCACTTGAAATGGCACTGGTGCGGCTGCCACTGACTCCCGGCTTCTCTGTGCTGGACACACAGGCTTGGTCAGCGACATCCTCATCCATGGCATGAAGGCTCGGAACCGCTCCATCCACGGAGACGTGGTGGTGGTGGAGCTGCTCCCCAAACACGAGTGGAAAGGAAGGACTGCTGCCCTGTGTGAGAATGACAGTGACGACAAGGCCTCGGGCGAGTCCCCAAGCGAGCCTATGCCCACAGGTGAGCCCACCAGGGGGTACGATCCTGCCTGGTTTTGTGTCTGTTTAATGAAAATTGTATGTATCCATACATACATGTATAGTGTGATGTTTGATATAGGTACCATTGCTGAACGGCTAAATCCAGCTAATTAAAATATGTATTACCTCACATACCATGTCTCAAAAAGCAAAACAACAGGCAAGTGAAAGGCAGACCTATTGGCTGTGCTTCTACCTCAGCACTAAGGAGACAGAAGCAGGAGGATTACCTTGATTTCTAGGCCAACCAGGGCTATATAGCAATACCTTGTCTCAAAAAAATAAAAAATAAAAAAAATGAACAGAGCTGGGCATGGTGGCACATGCCTTTAGTTGTAGCATTTGAGAAACAGAGACAGCCAGATCTCTGTGGAGTTCAAGGCCAGTCTTGTTTACATAATGAGTTCCAAACCTGGCTAGACCCTCACTCAAAAAAAAAAAAAAAAAAGGAGTGAAAACCATTGACTTTTCCCAGTATACCAAATCCTGAGTTTGGGGAGGTAATGGCAGAAGAGCAGGTGGGACACATCTGAAAGGTCATGTTGGGCTCTGCAGAAAAAGGAAGTGCTGACAATGTTTCTTGTTGTTTTGTGTGAGACAGGGTCTCTTTATATAGCCTTGGCTGTCTTGGAACTCTCTATGTAGACCAGGCTGGCCTTGAACTCACGGAGCTCTGCCGGCCTGAGCATTGGGGCTAGAGACATGAACTACTACACCTGGCTGACAATTTTTTTTTTAAGTTATTCATCTCTTTAAAAACTTCACATTTAGAGGTTGTGGATTTAGCTCAGTGGTGGAGCACTTGCCTAGCAAGTGCAAGGCCCTGGGTTCGGTCCTCAGCTCTGGGGAAAAAAAAATTCACATTTAAAGTGCTAAGAAAGCAGGTGTTCAAACGCACCTGGGCTGTGGATGAGCTTGAAGACGGGAGCTGTGCGTTTCTTGTTCACGGCCCTGCTGCTCCCCCACAGCCCAGGGAGGAGATGAGTAACCAACTAGTGCTTTGTGATTTTTTGTCTTCCTGAAGGCCGAGTGGTGGGCATCCTTCAAAAGAACTGGCGGGATTATGTGGTGACTTTTCCATCCAAAGAAGAGGTCCAGACTCAGGGCAAAAATGCTCAGAAGATCCTAGTCACGCCGTGGGATTACAGAATCCCCAAAATCCGCATCAGCACTCAGCAAGCAGAGGCCTTGCAGGTAGCGGCCTCCGCCTTCCTGGTCCACCTCTGTCTTTGTTGGCTTTTGAGCAGCACCAGGAAGCATTGTTAATTCCTTTGCATAACAGGAAATAAATTATTGATGGAATCTGGCACTCTGAGATACTGTTTTTAAACATTCTAAATATATAAGAACCATCTATTAAGTAGTCCATGGTTAATAAATGAAGGCCAGAGAGAAGTTGTCCTAGAAAGAGCTGTGTAGGACAGGCTGACTGAACATATATTATCCAGCTGTCCAACCCGAAAACTTTCAATACATAGAGTTCGCCAGAACTAACAAGCATCCTTCCAGGGAAAGACACAGAGATACGATCCGTGCGTGCTGCAGGGGTGATACAGTACGACTTCACAGATCGATTATCCGTGTAGGCCTGGAGCACCACAGAGAAAGCGTCAACAAGAAAGGCAGAGAGCGGAGGCAGCGCCTGACTTAATCCAACTGGTGTTTTGCAGTTTGCAAATAAGACACTGCCGTAGAATGTCTCCAGCGCGTACCTGGTCATTGCACCTTTGCCTCTGCGAGCTTTCTGTGAACGCTCAGAGGCCAATTAGGACTATTGCGCTTTCCAGTTGCAGGGTGTCTGGAGTTGCTGGGCAGTGGAGAGAGAGATCCAGCTTACACTGAAACAGTCTGTCCTGCCAAGGAGGACCTTAAGACTGAAAAGAAATTAGAAAGTAATTCCCACACTAGAAATTGAGACTGCTGTTTTATTTATTTTTTAAGATTTATTTTATTTTTAATTACACGTGTGTAGGTACGTGCACATGAAGCAGGTGCCCACACAAGCCAGGAGCGGGTCTCCTGGCACTGCAGTTATAGGGCATGGTGAGCTGCCTGATGTACATCTTCTGGTAGAGGTGCTCGTAACCATTGAGCCTCTCCAGCTCCTAAGACTGTTTTGTTTTCCTTAGTTTATTTAGTGTATGAATGCTCTGTCTACATGTACACTTGCATGCCAGAAGAAGGCATCAGATCTCATTATAGATGGTTGTGAGCCACCATGTGGTTGACTGGGAATTGAACTCAGGACCTTTGGAAGAGCAGACAGTGCTCTTAACCACTGAGCCATCTCTCCAACCCCAAGACTGTTGTTTTAAAAGTTAATTAGGGCTGGGCGTGATGGTGTACTCCTTTAATCCCAGCACTTGGGAGGCAGAGGCAGGTGGAATGCTGTTGAGTTTAAGGCCAACCTGGTCTACAAAGTGAGTCCAGGACAGCCTAGCGTATACAGAGAAACCCTGTTTCGAAAAACAAACAAACAAACAAAATATATATATATATATATATATATATATTTAAAATAAATAAGTAAATAAAATAAAAATAAATGTTAATTAGGACCCTACGTTATTGGGTTGTGCCCCTTGTTCTTCAAGTGTGAACTAAAATGTGTTACAGTTGGCTTTCTTTAACAGACTAAAATTTCTGTCCCAGTTTTTTGAAGGAGAGAAGTCACGGCTCCTTTCAAAGCATCAGCCAGGGCTTTGCATACCATCAGGCCATCGGGAAGAGTGGCAAGAGCAGCAACCAGAAGGCAGAGTAAACTAGTGCAGGCCACTGTTTGCAAACTGGCATGCCATTGCTGTTCTGTGCGGCTTACTGGGTTAGTTTGATGCTTCAGATTGGACCACTTAACTCCAACTTTGGCTCTCATTATTTTTTTCCCCTTTTGTATAGGACTTCAGGGTGGTTGTGCGCATTGATTCCTGGGAGACAACATCAGTATATCCAAACGGACACTTTGTGCGCGTCTTAGGGAGAATCGGTGATCTGGAAGGGGAGATTGCAACCATCCTGGTAGAGAACAGTATTTCTGTTGTCCCCTTCTCGGAAGCCCAGGTCAGATTTCCCTGAGGTCTTTGGTTCAGAGACACACATTTCTTTCTGCTTTTCGTTGCTGTGTTGTAATAAGGAAAGAAAAATCATGTGTGTGGGGGGGAGAGAGAGGGAGAGGGAGAGAGACTGTGCGTGCAATATGAAAGCCAAAGGTCAACATCTAGCCTCATCCTTGATCACTCTTTACCTTATTTTATTTCTATTTATGTTTTTTTTGTGGGTTGTTTTTTTTTTTTTTTAAGACAGGGTTTCTCTGTGTAGTCTTGGCTGTCCTGGAACATACTCTGTAGACCAGGTTAGCCTCTAAGACCAGGCTAGCCTCGAACTCACAGTGATCCACCTGCCTCTGCCTCCCAAGTACTGGGATTAAAGGTGTGTGCCACTACTTGGCATCTATTTATGTATGTGTATGTCTGTGTGTGCATATCCACATGGGCAGCCAGGACAGGGTATTGGATACTCTGGATCTGGCCTTTGTAAGCCAACATGGGTGCTGGGAATCAAACTTGGGTCCTCTGGGAAAGCAGCAAATGCCCTTAACTGCTGAGCTATCTCTCCAGCCCCTCCACCTCATATTTTGAGACGGGATCTCTCACAGAACGTGGAACTCACTAAATCAGTAAGGCTGGGGACCACCGAGCCCCAGAGAGCCTCCGGGCTCCATCTCCTCAGCCCTAGGAATGCAGGTGTGCACTGGTACTCCCAGCTTTTTGTGTGGGAACTAGGGATCCAAACTCGGGCCCTCATATTTGTGTAGCAAGCCATTTACTCACTGAACCCTCTTCCCATCCCTGATAAAAACTTCATACCACGTAATGATCCACTGTCTAAAGCCACAAAAAAATAAAAATAAAACCTCTCCCCTCCCAATTATGTACTTGGACCAAACTAAAGTCAACTCCAAGTGTAGACTGAATTTCCAACAGCCTCACAGCTCTCAAAATTTTATATTTTCCAACTGTGCTAAAAATGACATGTTAGGGTCTTGTAATCAATGTCCACCAAGCCCTAGGAAGCCACAGTCATCCTCTTCTCCCTTTTCTTTCTTTCTTTTTTTTTTGAGACAGGGTTTCTCTATGTAGCTTTGACTGTCCCAGACTCACTTTGTAGACCAGGCTGGCCTCGAACTCACAGCGATCCACCTGCCTCTGCCTCCCGAGTGCTGGGATTACAGGCGTGCGCCACCACTCTCCCTTTTCTTTTTCTCTTCTTCCTTTTCCTACTCTTCCTCTTCCTTATTTTTTTTATATTGTTTTGAGACAAGGTCATGCTATGCAGCCATGGCTGGACTTGAACTCACAGAGATCCACCTGCCTCTGCCTTCTGAATGCTGGGATTAAAAGCGTGCACCACACTTACCCTATATATCTTCTTTATAGACCCAGCAGACCTCTGCCTGCTCCAGAGATGGATGGTCAAAAACTCAGGCTCGTTATGAAATAGTTTTTGTAACCTTTACAGAAAACAAAAGTCCAATGAACATACAACACCAGTGACTGCATCACTTTATGGTCTTTCACAATCTCATAAATCTCCTTTATTATTCTCTTGTGGCCATATTCATTCTGTGCACTTACATTATATTCTGCCTTTTTCACTTAAAATTGTTTCTGTGTATTGACATAGCCAACTTATTTTTAGTAGTTAAGACAAATTGCTGAAATTAATTTGCCCTAGTTTGCTTAAACGTTCCTCAATTCTTGGACATTGGTAGTGTTTAATTTTTCAGTATTAGGGGAAAGAAATGTTACTTGAAACCTTTTTTTGTAATCAATGTTGCCTTTTTTATTCTTTTTGATCATCCCCTTGGAATGTAATCCTTAAAGTTAAATTATCAAGTCAAAGGGCATAAAAAATTTAAATAGGTTTGTTATGTATTGGCAGATAGTTTTCCAGAAAAATGTTGCCCCAGTATGAATTACCATCAAGAGCGTATGGGTGTTCCTATTTTCATTATAGCTTCTGACAGAACAGGAGCCACAGTAAGAAAATATTTTAAACTATTTTACATTATTAAATTTAGTATATTTTACATAATTAAATTTTTATGTTTAACATTAGTTTCTAAAAATTATTTGTTGGCTTGCTTGGCACCTCTTAGTGAAAATGTTAGACTGAAATGAAGTAGGAATTAGACTTCCCAGGACTACAGCTCTCTCTCCCCTGTAGCCTACTTACTGCAAATTGATAGCTTAGACAGGTAATCATAGAGGGAAAATGTCCCAGATTGGTCTTGTTTAAATTATCGTTAAGAAATAAACTTTTATTTGGGGGATCGTGTAGATTGTTTTTCTCCCCGGGGCTTGACTTGAATTAAAAGCTCTCAACCCACAGCTCACAGTGGGAAAAGGACGCATTGTGTACATTGGTTTCACCTATTCATTCTTGCTCTACCCATGACTGATGAGGGTGCTGGAAGTCACGGGACAGCTCCTAGCAGACCATCAGGTCTTCAACACTGTCTTTTCTGCAGACAGGGCTCCTAACCTCTCCCAACCATCTCTCCAGCCTGAAACTGGGTTTTTTTTTTTCTTTAGTTTTTTCAAGATAGGGTATCTCTGTGTTATCTTGGCTGTCCTGGACTTGCTTTGTAGACCAGGCTGGCCTCAAACTCACAGTGATCTGCCTGCCCCTGCCCCTGCCCCTGCCCCTGCCCCTGCTCCTGCCCCTGCCTCTGCCTCTGCCCCTGCCCCTGCCTCTGCCCCTGCCTCTGCCTCTGCCTCTGCTCCTGCCTCTGCCCCTGCCTCTGCCCCTGCCTCTGCCTCTGTCCCTGCCCCTGCCTCTGCCTCTGCCTCTGCCTCTGCCCCTGCCCCTGCCCCTGCCCCTGCCCCTGCCCCTGCCCCTGCCCCTACCTCTGCCTCTGCCCCTGCCCCTGCCTCTGCCCCTGCCCCTGCCCCTGCCCCTACCTCTGCCCCTGCCCCTGCCCCTGCCCCTGCCCCTGCCTCTGCCTCTGCAAGTGCTGAGATTACAGACTTTTTGAAAGTGGGTTTTTTAAGAACCTTGTGATGCATGGATTTCTGGCCATTTGCTCTCTGGTGCAGATGTGTGAGATGCCCGTGAACACACCAGAAAACCCTTGGAAAGTGAGTCCCAGAGAAGAACAAGAGCGGAAGGACCTGAGGAACACCCACCTTGTTTTCAGCATCGACCCCAAAGGCTGTGAGGATGTGGATGACGCACTCTCAGTCAGAACCTTGACTAATGGCGACCTGGAGCTTGGGGTTCACATCGCTGACGTCACACACTTTGTGGCCCCCAGCTCTTACATTGATGTGGAAGCGAGAACGAGGTAACCGTACTGGAAGCCAGTTTGTACCTGTGCTGGTTTCGGGTGCTCAAGATCACCTGCTTGTGCAGCTCTGAACACCTCTTCTGGGTTTCCCCTCCTCCAGGAAAATAGTGCTTTGATTGGTTTGTGTCCTTTCTTGACCTTTTACTCGTCATTTCCTCCTAAGTGGAAATGAGTCACTTTTCACATATAATGCAGTATTCTATATAGATGCTAGATCGTTAAGCCACCATTCTTCTCACACGACCAAGATTCTTGTCACTTTTACTTTCTACATCAGTGAGAATACTCAGCCGCAGCAGTGTGACTCGGTCAAGTGTGCACATGGGGACCATTTAATTAGGCATCAGCTCCGCTTTATGAAGAGCAGTAGCCCCAGGGGAATCCAACCCTGGCCTTGCTGTTTACCTCCTGCAGCCACACTGTCAGCAGCTCTGCTGGCTGCTGGAGGTCATTCAGCCCATGTGTGTCTTTCCAGGGCCACCACTTACTACCTAGCAGATCGTCGCTATGACATGCTGCCCTCCATCCTCAGCGCAGACCTCTGCTCCCTCCTGGGAGGCGTGGACAGGTGAGTCCGAGTTTCACCTTCAGTGCTGTCCCCACAGTCCCGCTGCCTCTCCCCTGAGCCCTCCACTGTGCTCTCTCTCCCACTCTCCCCGACTCCTCACTCCCACGCGCTGCTCTCCTGCTTCCTCTCTCTGCTCCCTACTTGCGTCTTCCCTTCCATACGTGGTTTCAAGGAGCTTTATTTTTCCAGCCTCCTCCTTTCTTTCCGTTCTTCTGAGGTTAGCTCTCTGAAGGCAGCCACAGGCTGAGGGGAATGCTCACCAGTGGGTGCTGCTCTTCAGAAGGCTCATGCGCTTAGGAAGTTTCCACTAATCAGTGAAAACATAGTTAAATCAGATAGTCCAAAACTAGTAAGCACCGTGAGACAGAAGAAAGGCCCCCTCCTATTATTTTTCTCCTTGGGTACTGATTCCTTGAATATTTTTCTATGTTTAATACACAGAAATGTGGATGTATTATTTTTATTTTTATAAAAGTACTAGAATACGGTAGATACAAATAACAGACTCAAAAAATAAATAAATAAATAAATAAATAAATAAATAAATAAATAACAGACTCCCATTCTAGTGCTGGCCTTTCTGAGAAAACTGCTTCTGTTTCTAACAGCAAAATATATAGAGAGATAGATATAGATATGTAGAAACAGAGCATATATATGTGTATGTTCCATTTCTATATATAATTTTACACATGCATGCTATTGAGCACTTAAATTTACACCCCCCTTTTTAAGGCAAGGTGACAAGTTTCAAACTCAATTGGAAGCAGAGGATCACCTTGAACTTCTGACTCTCCTGCCTCCACTTGTGCACCAGTGTGCCTGGTTAATGCAGTGCTGGGGACTCAGCCCAGAGCTCTGTGCAGGCTAAGCAAAGCAACCCTAGCAACTGAGCTACATCCATAACCCCTCAATTTCTTTTTAAAAAAATATTTATTTTACTTTATGTTGTCTTGAGTGTTTTGTCTGCGTCTATGTATGTGCACCATATATGTGTATAGTGCTTGCAGAGACCAGAGGAGGGCATCAGATCTCCTGGAACTGAAGTTACAGACAGTGTGAGCCACCATGCTGGATCTGGGGGTTGAACCCGGGTCCTCTGGAAGAGCAGCCAGTGCTCTTAATGATACATGAGATATCTCACCAGCACTGGTTCTCTCTCTCTCCCTCTCTTTTTAAAAAGCACTTACCATATTATCCAGCATATAAGTACTTACTATAATGTCTAGCATTTTGTTGTTGTTGTTTTTTTGAGACAAGCTTTCTCTGAGTATCCTTGGCTGTCCTTGGACTCACTTTGTAGTCCAGGCTAGGCTCGAACTCACAGTGACCCGCCTGCCTCTGCCTCTCGAGTGCTGGGGTTAAAGGCAGGGGTCGTCTTATATGCTAGGTACTAACCTACAGCTTGCTTCACCTGTCTGGTGCATATAGTGGGGGTGCCACTCTATGCAGGGAGTATGGAACAGGGAGGAGCAAGCTGCACACATCTTCCTGTACCTCAAGGAGGAGAACATGAGCGTGGATTGGCTCTCCACCAGGACCCGCCCATTCGACTCAGAGTGCTGTGTGTCCTTGGGTTGAGTATAGAGCGTGCCTTAAAGGGGCATGTTTTGGTGGCAGGATGGCTCTTTGCTAAATGAGCTTTTTGCTAATTAACCTATCAGCAAGATTGATACTGAGCTGGCTGTCATCTTGTAGGATTTAAAGGCTTTGTTCAGTTTCCTGACCACTAAATAGATTTGACTCAATCAGTGCCAAGCTATTCTAATCAAAATGGTAAAGTATTAAGTTTTTTCATATTGTGTATGTACTTATTTCAGAGTTGCTCAAAGTTTGACAGAACCTAGTCAGACTCTACTATGTAGGCCTAACTGGCCTGGAGCTTACTGTGTAGACAGGCTGGCCTCACACTCACAAACATCTGCCTGTCTTTGCCTCCCAAGTGCTGGAGTTAATGGCATGTGCCACCATAACTGACCTGACTTTGTCTTAGTGTCAAAATATGCGTGTGTGAGCGTTTGTGTGCATACATACGTGCAAACTACAGAGAGAGAGGATTGTGTGTGATGGAGTGATTAAAGAAATTGTACCAGCGCACACCTTTAATCCCAGCACTCAGGAGGCAGAGGCAGAGGCAGGCGGATCCGCTGTGAGTTTGAGGCCAGTCTGGTCTACAAAGTAAGTCCAGGATAGCCAAAGCTACACAGAGAAACCCTGTCTCGAAAAACTTTAAAAAAAAAGAAAGAAAGAAATTGTACCAAAAGTCTGTAGCAAGGTCATTTCTCTCAAATTCAATTCAATTCAGCCTGCTTGCTTCTAATATAGAATGTAGTGAGGCTGGAGAGACAGTTCAGCAGTTAAGAGCATTGGCCACTCTTCCAGACAACTCGGACAACCCCCCACATGACAGCTCACAACTGCTTGTGATTTCAGTTCCAGGAGATCTGACACCCTCTTCTGACTTCCTTGAGCAGCAGGCACACACCTGGTGTTCAGACATGTATGCAGGCAAAACACCCATAGACAAAGAATGATAAAAATAATAATAAAGAATAGAAATAACAAAAAAGAATGGAAGCCCTACAAGAGGGTTGAGTGGATAAAGACACCTGCTGCTATGACTGAGTTTGATCTTCAGGACCCATAGGGAGGAAGGAGAGAAGTGGCTCTTACAAGTTGTCCCCTGACCGCCACAAATGTCACAGTATTCACATGTGCAGGTATTACGAAGAACAAATAAAGTGTGTAACTTTTTAAAGAAAATAGAATGGAATAATGATGCCGTTGATGTCCCTGGTTTTATAGGTATGCTGTGAGTGTCATGTGGGAACTAGACAAAACCTCCTATGAGATTAAGAAGGTGTGGTATGGCCGAACCATTATCCGATCGGCTTACAAACTCTTCTATGAGGTGGCCCAGGAGCTGCTGGAGGGAAACTTCAGCGTTGTAGATGACATTCCAGAACTCAGAGCCTTGGAGGAGCAGAGCCGACAGGCCAAACTGGAAGAGTTAGTGTGGGCAATTGGAAAGTTGACAGACATAGCTCGCCACATCCGAGCAAAAAGAGACCGCTGTGGTGCCCTAGAGCTGGAAGGCGTAGAGGTTCGAGTCCAATTGGATGACAAGAAGAACATTCATGACCTCATCCCCAAGCAGCCCCTGGAGGTCCATGAGACAGTGGCTGAGTGCATGATCCTGGCCAACCACTGGGTGGCCAAGAAGATCTGGGAGAGTTTCCCCCACCAGGCTTTGCTGCGCCAACACCCTCCTCCACACCAGGAGTTTTTCTCAGAGCTTCGGGAATGTGCTAATGCAAAAGGCTTCGTCATAGACACACGGTAAGCCTCTTCTAAGTGGGCAGAGGGATGGCAACGATTGCTGTGCTTTTATTTGTCTTATGGCCATTCCTGAAATGTGGTGTGTAACCAGGCATGTTGGCGCATTGGAGCCTGAGGCAGCTGGACCAGCTGAGGTCAGCCTGGGCTACTTAAAGAGGATTTTAAAATGATGTTGCCAAGCACAAGGTCCTAATTAAAATACCTTTTATGAGGTTACCAAATGGGTTTTTAGCTCCTGTCTTCAAGCAACAGAGTCTGGAATTATCGGTTGAGTCACTTGCATGTAGGTCACACAGACCAAGAGCTTTCAAACATCCTTTTGGTTGCTCCTTAGAATGCTGAGGTGGTGACCCTATCATTTATCGTTTCCTGATGAACTTTAGTCTAATAGGATTAAGTAACTTACTCATAATTTACCTGTTGGGCTAGACAGGGTCAGGATTTTCATCAGGCCACTATGCTTAGAAGCGCCTCTCAGTGGCCATTTCCCAGGGTCACCTCTGTCTTCCACCTTCTCTCTTAGCCAGCTGCTGAGAATTATGTTACATTCCTAGATTTATTTTTAATATACACATACATTCTTAAATGAAAATTTTATTTTCAGAGTAAGTAAATTCCTCTCTTGCTCTTTGAAAAAAAAACAAAGCAGGTCCGTGGTGGCACACACCTTTAATTCCAGCACTCAAGAGGCAGAGACAGGCCTCTGTGAGTTTGAGGCTAGCCTGGTCTACAGAGTGAGTTTCTGCCTCTGTGAGTTTGAAGCTAGCCTGGCCTACAGAGTGAGTTTCAGGACAGCCAGGCCTACACAGAGAAACCTGTTTCCAAAAAACAAAACAAAACAGAAAAAAAGTAACATAGGCTCACTTGTACAGGTCAAGCTTAGATCTGCTTTTTCTTTGAGATTGGTTTCACCATGTTTCCTCTGTAATATGAAGAGTATAGGAGTGTGCTGCCATGCCAGTTGCTTTGTTTTTGTTTGTTTATTTGTTTGTTTTAACTTTCTGGTTAAATGACTCTTAATAAATAAAAAAACAAAAAGGCCACTCTTTGGGCTGTATATGGATGCTTAAAGCTGAGTGTATTAAGTCTGTACCTCTCCAGGCAGTGGTGGTGCACAACTTTCATCTCAGCACTCAGGATGCAGAAGCCAGCAGATCTCTAAGTTTGAGGCCAGCCTAGTCAACAGAATGAGTTCCAGGACACCAGGGTGACACAGAGAAATCCTTTCTCAAAAACTGAAATAAATAAATATATACATAAATACGTAAATTCTGACAATCTTTGCTTAAACTTTAAAAGCAAACAATATTTGTTTGAAAAGAAAATTGTAGCTTAAATTAGCTTAACTGCTGTCATGAAGATATTTAAACCAAGGAGTAGAAAGTGTTACTCATAAACTGCCTTTGGAGACCCATCCAGGCTTCTCTGCTTCTTGTTAGGTCCAATAAAACGCTGGCTGACTCTCTGGACAGTGCTAATGACCCCAGCGACCCTATGGTAAATAAGCTGCTGCGCTCCATGGCTACGCAGGCCATGTCCAATGCACTCTACTTCTCTACCGGATCCTGTGCGGAGGAAGAGTTCCATCATTACGGTGACTGGCAGCATTGTGTTTCATATGCTTAACCTTGAGCGAGTCTTTTCCAAAGTGCTCTGGTCTGTTCTTTTTCTGACTTTCTGGTTTCCTTTTAAAGGTCTTGCACTAGATAAATATACCCACTTTACTTCTCCAATAAGAAGATACTCAGATGTTGTAGTACATCGACTATTAATGGCAGCCATTTCAAAAGACAAGAAAAAGGAAATTAAAGAAAATTTGTTCAGCAACAAAGATCTTGAGGAATTATGCAGACATATCAACAACAGAAACCGAGTAAGAAGGAATTTTAACTCTTTTTTTAAAAAAATATTTATTTAAGTACACAATGTTTTACCTTCATATATGTCTGCAGGCCAGAAGAGGGCACCAGATCTCACTATAGATGGTTGTGAGCCACCATGTAGTTGCTGGGAATTGAACTCAGGACCTTTGGAAGAGCAGGCAGTGCTCTTAACCTCTGAGCCATCTCTCCAGTCCCGGAATTTTAACTCTTATCCATTATCTCATAAGAGAGTATCAGTGTTACTGCATCAAAAGATGGAGTACCGTGTATTTTTGCAAACCCCATAATTTTTGTAACCAGTGCTCTTGAGACATTTACAAGTGTTCTGAGATAACATGAATTTGGGGGATTTTTGTTGTTGTTGTTGGTGGTGGTGGTGGTGGTGGTGGTGGTGGTGGTGGTAGTGTTTGGTGTTTGTCTTTGAGACAGGGTCTCACTCTGTAGACCAGTGGTATATACCCCCATGCCTGGAAGTTTGTTTTCTTTTCTGTTTTTAGATGAGGTCTCACCATTTTTCCCAGGCTGGGTTTCCACTCAGGGGACTCAAGTGACCCTCCAGCTCAGCCTCTCTATGCACTATGCCAGGCTTAGCATTAGAGGCTCGACAGTGGATTAGAGATCTTTCTCAAAAGGCTTAAGCAGCTGGGTATGGTATAACCCCAACATTCAGGAGGCTGAGGCAGACAGGGTTAATGTGTGAAGCTAGCCTGGTCTATATTAGCAAGACTTTGTATATATGAGTAGAAGCTTGGAATGGTAGCAGATGCCTTTAGTCTAGCACTTGGGAGGCAGAAACAGGCAGATCTCTGTGAGTGTGAGGACAGCAAGGGCTGCATAGTAGTGAGACTCTGTCTCAAAAAAAAAAAAGTAGCATTGTCTAGAATTTAATAGTGGGTATCTCTGTACAATAAGATAATAGGTAGAAATTTTTCTTTAAATTTTCTTAAAGTGTGTGTGTGTGTGTGTGTGTGTTTTCAAATGAAAGTCAAATTTGTGAGGGCTGGTAATTTCCTACCACCTTCACCCCAAGGATGGCAGTCCAGCTGTCAGGTTTGGCAATAAATGCCTTTAACCACTGAGACATCTTATCAGTCTTAAAATGTGTGTGTGTGTGTGTGTGTGTGTGTGTGTGTGAGAGAGAGAGAGAGAGACAGAGAGAGAGACAGAGACAGAGACAGAGACACAGAGAAACAGACAGAGAGAGACAGAGACAGAGCAAGTATTCATGTGTAATGGCACATGTGGCTATCAAAGGATAACCTTTTTAAAGGATTTATTTATTTATTTATTATAACTACATGCTAGTAGAGGTCACCAGATCTCATTATAGATGGTTGTGAGCCACAATGTGGTTGCTGGGAATTGAACTCAGGACCTCTGGAAGAGCAACCAGTACTCTCAACCTCTGAGCCATCTCTCCAGTCACCAAAGGATAACTTTGAAGAGTTATTTCTTGCCTCCCACCTTGTTTTTGAGGCAGGATCTTGTTTTCATTGCTGCACTGAGGACACCGGGAGAGCTGGCTAATATGGCAGTGAGCTTCTGGCCAGTTCACCTCCACCTTCCTTGTTGTGGTAGGAGGGCTGGGATTACAGATGTGCTCCACGGTGTCCAGCTTTTACATGGGGCCTGGGATTCGCTTGGGTGATAAGGTTTGCTTTTGTCCACTAAGCCCTTCCTTCACATCTCGTCTGTTGCTTAATCTTGTTTTGTTTTTGTTTTTGAGGCAGGGTTGCTCTGTTTCTTTTTCTTTAGTTTAGTTGAGCACAAAGGCGGATTCTGAATGGCCCTAAACTAATGCTGATCCTTCTCCTGTCTCAGTCTCCCAAGTGCTGGCATTACAGGCATGTGTCACCACGCTGTTGAATCCTGCCCTCTTAAAAGTTGTCTCTGTGGGAATGAGTTTTGGGTTTCTTCCTGGACAGCAGGTCATGCTTGGGGTTGGGCTTCTTACAGGCGGCACAGCGTTCTCAGAAGCAGTCCACCGAGCTCTTCCAGTGCATGTACTTTAAAGACAGAGACCCGGAAACAGAGGAGCGCTGCATAGCTGATGGAGTTATTTATTCAATTAGAACAAATGGTGTACTTGTATTTATACCAAGGTATGTTACTTCTCAGGCAGTGGTTAAGAAGGAATCACACTTAAACTATTCCAGTGTTGAACACAAATGGTACCTTATATATAACTTACTGGAGTATTTATTTAAGCTGGGGGTGCCTAGCTCAATGGTGGAATGCTTGCCAAACAGATCTGGAGTCCTAGGTTTGGTCCCCCGCATCACATAAAACCAGGTGTGGTGACAGATGCCTATAAACCAAGACATTCAGAAGTTCAAGGTCATCCTCAGCTGCGTAATGAATTTGATGTCAGATTATGCTATATAAGACCTTATCTAAAAAAAAAAAAAAAAAAAAAAAAGAATATAAGCTTGCCATGGTGGCATGATTTTTGTTTTGGTTTTGGTTTTTTGAGATAGGGTTTCTCTGTGTAGCCTTGGCTATCCTGGACTCACTTTGTAGACCAGGCTGGCCTCAAATTCACAGTGATCTGCCTGCCTCTGCCTCCCTATCCGTTGTGGCATGTTATTGGGTTTGGTTGGTTTGGTTTGGTTTTGGGGGTTTTTGTTTTGGGTTTTTTTTTTGGTGTTTTGGTTTTTTTGTTTGTTTGTTTGGTTTTTTTTTTTTTGGTTTTGGTTTTGGTTTTTATTTTTTTGTTTTTTCAAGACAGAGTTTCTCCTGGCTGTCCTGGACTTGTTTTATAGACCAGGTTGGCCTCAAACTCACAGCGATCTGCCTGCCTCTGCCTCCTGACTGCTGGGATTAAAGGCGTGCAACACCATGCCTGGCTTGTTTTTGGTTTTTAGAGACAGGGTTTCTCTGTGTAACAGCCCTGGCTGTCCTGGACTCACTTTGTAGACCAGGCTGACCTTGAATTCACAGTGATCCACCTGCCTTTACCTCCCAAGTGCTGGGATTAAAGGTGTGCGCCACCACGCCCGGCCCTCGTATTTTTAAATCTACTTTATTTGGGTTCTTATACCTCTCCCTCCCTTCCAATACCCCAACAAGGATGCGAAATAAAGGTTAGAGGGGAAAGGGATATTGGTCTCTTTAAACTACTTCCTGTTTATTAGGTACTTTGAGGCAAGTCCAGATATTATCAATTTCTTGTCAAACAGCAACCAGGATCAGTAACTGCCTTCTTCATAGTGCCCCGGTCCCTGGCATTTGAGTTCCCAGAATTAAACTAGCTGCAGTTGGCACAAATCACACCCCTACCAGAGCTCAAAACACATTACAGTCAGCTGCTGTGGACAATCTGAAGCAGCCCCATATCCCACACCTAGGATTAAAACAAACATATTCACATAACAGAACTGGGTTTTTAAGAAACCAGAACTCTCACTACCGTGGCACATGACTTTAATCCCAGCACTCTAGAGTTAGACACAAGCAGATCTCTGAGTTTGAGATCTTGAAAGCAAGCTCTAGACCAGCCAGGGCTACATAGTGAGACCTTCTCAAGCAAACTATATATTCACATATACAATGCTACATGTATACACTATAAAATTACGGTAGGTACACGGTGTAATACACAGTCAGGAAATAAAGGGAGCAATGAGAGCACTTGTAGATGCACATCCATATCAGCCTTAGGGTTTTTCTTAGCTAGCAAAGTATTACTTCTCATCTGCTTTTGTAAAATGTTTTTGGAGGTAAACCACAGGAAAAGTGGCTAAGCACACTAAGATCTGGATACTAAGAATGCATTTTCTCTCTTTTACCCTGTGGATGACTCAGGTTTGGGATTAAAGGTGCTGCTTATCTAAAGAATAAAGATGGTTTAGTGATCTCATTTGGCCCACAAAACAGCTCTGAATGGAAGCCAGGGTCCCTGCAGCGATCTCAAAACAAGATCACCTCTTCCACAGCTGGAGGGCAGTCTGTGACATTTCATCTGTTTGACCATGTAACAGTAAGTCTGTACATTCAGTGTTGTCTTCAGTGTGCAGGCAACAGGACATGGTGTAGTAACATGTATTTCTCCGTCCTAGGTAAGGATTTCTGTTCAGGCCTTGCGTTGCCACTCTGACACAATCAGGCTTGAAATAATAAGCAACAAACCATACATGACACCAAACACAGAACTGTGTCATCAGAGTCCTCTCTTGCTGAGAAGTGAGTTGGTGAAAGAAGTCACCCGATCCGTGGAAGAAGCTCAGCTTGCCCAAGAAGCCCAAGGCCAGGGCCTTCAGGAAGAGTGTCAAGAATACTGCCAGACTCAGGGAAGAAGCCTGTACAAGCTTCTGGAAGAGATAAGGGACCTCGCTCTTCTGGATGTTTCAGACAGTTGTGCAATGTGAAATACTTGATTAAAGAGCTTTCTCTTCGGTGTTGTACTTTTTTTAACTTTACTGTCACTTGATACTCAAGCTGAAGGAAATTAAGTGGGTATTTTACATATGCCTGCAATGTTCTAATATCTCATTGAAGTAGAACTAACTCCCTTTACAAACTGGCCTCCCTGCCCCCATTTTCTTTTTCTTTTGTTTTTCTGTGTAGCCTTGGCTGTCTCCCACTATAGACCAGGTTGACCTTGAATTCACACCAATCCACCTGCCTCTGCCTCCTGAGTACAGGATTAAGGGCCACCACACTTGGCTTTGTTTTTATTTTTTTATTTTTGGTTTTTTTCTTTTTTTTTTTAAAGATTTATTTATTTTATTTATTGCATATGAGTGCTTTATCTGCAGAAAAGGGTATCAGATTACATTATAGATGGTTGTGAGCCACCATGTGGTTGCTGGGAATTGAACTCAGGACCTCTGGAAGAGCAGGTGGCGCTCTTAACCACTGAGCCATCTCTCCAGGCCCTTTTTTGGTTTTTTTCAAGACAGGGTTTCTCTGTGTAGCCTTGACTGTCCTGGACTCACTTTGTAGTCCAGGCTGGCCTCGAACTCACAGCGATCCTCCTGCCTCTGCCTGCCGAGTGCTGGGATTAAAGGCATGCGCCACCACGCCCAGCTCTGTTTTTATTTTTTTCAAGCTAGAGTCTCACTATGTAGCCTTGGCTAGCCTAGACCACACACTCATGGGACACATGGACCGTGCCAGCAGAGGAACTGGCATAGAACTGGCAGGTGGAGCATGTTCAAACCCTGGAAATCTCAATCTTGAGATCTAAAATTTCATCCTGAGATGGCAGGAGTGGGACAGCTCTCTCCCTGTTCCTGTGCCTGCCTCTGAGAACATAGCATGGCAACCAGAAGTTGGAAGTCGGTCACAGGTACTCAGCCGCAGAGCTGGTGCCTAGATGCAAATAAGAGAGCATCACCAGCATCTTAGCCTCACCCAATAGAACGCATTCACTCCCAAAACTACTCCCAACTCCCCAAAGTTCATAGAATACTTGATTACTGTAGGACAATGGAAGCAGCTTCACTAACGAACAAGCTATTTCACCGAGGATCATCAGAGACTAGCTGGGTTTTTGGTTTGGTTTGATTGTTTTTTAACTGAGCTATAACACTTGGGAATTCTTCATTGGACCGTTGGACTCATCTGCCTGGTCAGGCCGCCACCTCCGCCGTAGCAGTTGCTGCAGCCTCAAGGCCTGGAGTGCGGTGCTGGTGCCAAAGCTTGCTGCTTGTTGGGAACTCCATTCTGAAACAGCTTCCCAGTCTGCCTCAGCACTGGAGAGGGAGCTCTCTCTGCTGCCTGGCCCTGGTGCTGCCTACCCAGCTAAGAGAAGAAAGCTACAGCACTTAGATGCACAGAGAAGGTCCCCTCCCCGCAGCTCTCCCGCCTTTCCCCGTTGGATCAGAAGCCTGTAGTATAATCCCCAGCCTCTCCATATTCCTCCTCCTTCACAGCCTGTTTACCCTGAGGGACAGAGCAGAACACGCAACACACTATGTAGACTAAGCTATTCATTGAGGGCCACCTGCCTCTGCCTCCCAAGTGCTGGGATTAAAGGTGTGTGCCACCACCACATGGCTCAAATGAAGTTTACTTTTGTAATTTTGTTTTTTTTCGAGACAGGGTTTCTCTGTGTAGCCTTGACTATCCTGGACTCGCTTTGTAGACCAGGCTGGCCGCCTGCCTCTACCTCCCAAGTGCTGGGATTAAAGGCATGTGCCACCACACCTGGTTTACTTTCATAATTTTTACAGACACATTTGGGTCCATAGGCCATCTGATATCAGGTAACTTGTTAGCCATTTTAGGTTAAGACAGTCCTGTCCACTTATCTTCCTCAACTCTTATTTATTGGTGTTTCAAGGTAGGGTTTCTCTGTGTAGCCTTGCCTGTCCTGGACTCGCTTTGTAGATCAAGCTGGCCTCAACTCACAGCAATCCACCTGCCTGTGCCTCCTGAGTGCTGGGATTAAAAGCATGCACCACCACTGCCCTGCAAAACTTTTTTTTTAATTTTTTTTTGAGACAGGGTTTCTCTGTGTAGCCCTGGCTGTCCTGGACTCGACTTGTAGACCAGGCTGGCCTCGAACTCACATTGATCCACCTGCCTCTGCCTCCCAAGTGCTGGGATTAAAGGCGTGCGCCACCACGCCCGGCTGCCCTGCAAAACTCTTACTTCACATTTGACTCATGGTTTCCCTGTTGTTGTGGCACCAGATGGAGACAGGGCATAGGGAAGACTGTTGGACTGCACCCTCAGGCTCCCTTCCCACCTTGAATTCTGTTTTACACACCTCCAATGGCCAGATACCTGGCCTTCCCAAGAGGAGCACTCCCAAACCCACT
The DNA here is from genome assembly GCA_907169655.1 of Acomys percivali. Taxonomy (NCBI): domain Eukaryota; kingdom Metazoa; phylum Chordata; class Mammalia; order Rodentia; family Muridae; genus Acomys; species Acomys percivali. The sequence goes on along the minus strand of OU015749.1, from coordinate 119,131,259 downwards.
ACTAGAAAAGTAGCTCTTCTCACCTGCCCTTCTCTAAAGTCAGTGTGTCTGGAAGCCCGAGCAGATCTTCCTGGTCAACCATCGTCCCAAGCATCAGTGGCACACTGAGACCAGCCTCCCATCTCTAGCTGTTCCCTGTTTGAACAATGAGTCTGTCATTCTCCCCTGGCCCGCTGCTGAGATAGTTCCCATAAACCCACACGAACCCATATAGTCTGCCCAACTTCCTGGCTTTTCTTTTTTTAAAAAAAAATATATATATTTCTTTATTTAATTTTAATTTATGTGCATTGATATGAGGGTGTCAGATCTTACAGCTACAGACAGTTGTGAGCTGCCATGTGGGTGCTAGGAACTGAACCCAGGACCTTTGGAAGAGCAGACAGTGCTCTTAACCACTGAGCCATCTCTCCGGCCCCTTCCTGGCTTTTCAAACCATCTTTGTTACTCTGAATCTACCTGATTTCAGCCCATCACTTACCTTGGTTTAGGAATGGAAGCCACCGCAGCACCAGCATCACCCTTTCCCTAAGGAAGAGGTCAAAGACCTTTTCTTTAGAAATGCTATCTTTAGGTCGGGCAGTGGTGGCACACACCTTTAATCCCAGCACTCTGGAGGCAGAGGCAGGTGGATTGCTGTGAGTTCTAGGCCAGCCTGGTCTACAAAGTGAGTCAGGGACAGCCAAGGCTACACAGACAGACCCTGTCTCGAAAAACTAAAAAAAAAAAAACAAAACAGAAATGCCATCTTTGAGTGGGGCATGGTGGCACACGTCTCTAATCCTAGCACTTGGGAGGTAGAGGCAGGCGAATCTCTGAGTTCGAGGCCAGCCAGGGCTATTACACAGAGAAATCCTGTCTTGAAAAACCAAGGAAAAAAGAAATACCATTTCTGTCACTGAAAGTTATATCCTGTCTTCAGTCTTTCCCCTACTCTCATAGGAATTTGCTGCCTGGTGCTTTCTCAATTCTAGTTCACCACTCCAAGCTCATAACAAGCAAATACTCCAGCCAAGTCCTCTTCATCTGGCCCCATTGCTTCTAGCCTTCTAGCCATCACGCCCACATCTGTATTTCCTAAATATTGCACACATGCTTCCCAATACCCGGAATCCCTTCTACCAGTCGACAGCTGTTTCCTACGACCCTTGTTAATATACACAGCCCCTAACAATACTCTCAAAGATTCTCCCAACAAATCAGTAACAGGGAGGAGCATGTTTTCTGGAGGTGCTAAGACTTCCACACCCATGGTCTTACACATCCTACACAACCCCTCTAGCACACTCTCAACCTAGAAACATTCTCTGAACTTGCTTACCATCTTAATGGGGATGCAATATCAACCTTTTATGCCATCATTTAAACATTTAAGTGACTCTTCAAAATATAGGCAAGCCAGGTGTTGTGACACATACCTTTAATCCCAACATGTAAGGCAGATACAAGCAGATCCCTGTAAGTTTTGAGAGCAGCTGAGGTAACAGTGCAACAAACTGTTTCAAAAACAATCTGAAAGACCTGATATACACACCTATAGTCCTAGCACTTGAATGTAAAACTGGGAGGTTTACCTCAAGTTTCAGACCAGCCAGGATGATGTAAGGAGTGGGTCTCAACAAAATTACTCAAAATTCTTAACCATTTCAGCAAAAGCTTAAATTGTAGAAGTAAATCATGGTTAAAAACTCAAATCCTGGGGCTGGAGCGATGGCTCAGTGGTTAAGAGCACTGCCTGCTCTTCCAAAGGACCCGGGCTCAATTCCCAGCACCCACATGGCAACTCACAACTGTCTATACTCTAAGAACTGACACCCTCACACCAATGCACATACAAAACAAACAAACAAAAAACCAACTCAAATCCTGAGAGTTGCTTGCAAAAATAGATTTATTTCTTTATAAAAACTGACCTACTAGTCAGTGCATATTTACACTTTAAAACATTACCCAATTTAGTGAAAAAGAATTCAATGCAAACTAGAACAGCTTACAAAGTCAGATTTATATAGAACACCAAAAATAATAAATACTTAACTAAAATAAGTAGGAAAGACAATTATAAACAGTCACTATATTTTAAGCAGAAATCCATAGAAATCTTAGGACGTATACAAAGTAGAAAAAAATTACAAATAACTCCAAACTTGCAGGATTTTGCTGTGGAGGGCTGGCTACTTATAACATATCTGGATTAGTCTAAGTTAGTATGGTCCGGCTGTGTTTCCTCTGCTTTGAAATGTTCCTCTTCGTTTGTATCAGTAGAAGGAACATCATGTGGGCCATCTGCAGTGTCTATGTTTAATCCATTTGACTCTTCTTGATCCTCAACAATATTGTTCTCTTCAACTGTCTGTGCCCAGGATGTACTCATTAACATGTCTGAGAGAGAAATCATGTCATTATTACTCATTATAAACAACCAATCCAATCTTTTTTAAAATAAATATTTATTTATTATTTATACAGTATTCTGCCCACATGTGAGCCAGCAGGCTAGAAGAGGGCAGTAGATCTCATTATTAATGGCTGTGAGCCACCCTGTGGTTGCTGGGAATTGAACTGAGGACCTTTGGAAGAGCAGCCTCTCTTAACCTCTAAGCCATCTCTCCAACCTCCAATCTAATCTTGACAAATACAAATCTCTCCAAAAGCTTACTTGGTAGAAATTAAATCCATAATCACCTGATTATGATTACTAAAGTCTGTAGACCAGACTGGCCTCGAACTTCACCTGCCCCAGTGGTGGGATTGAGGGTGTGTGTCACCACTGTTTAGCTGGATGAGAAAGATTTTACAACATGGTATTTACTTACTATTATCCTTTTTTAGGTTTTTATTTTTATTTATATATACATGTATCTGTATGTACACATGTGTGCAGGTCCCAAAGGATGCCAGAAGAGGGCACTAGATCTCCGAGAACTACAGTTATTGTGGACCACACAATGTAGGTGCTAAGAACCAACTCAGGTCCTTTGCAGGAGTAGCAAATGCCTATATCAGGCAAAATATTTATATACATAAGTAAGTAAATCAGAAGAAGAAAAAATGAAAGACAGTTTTGGAGCTAGAGCGATGGTATACTGTGCTGGGCATGGTGGTACATGCCTTTAATCCCAGCACTCAGGAGGCAGAGGCAGGTGGATCTCTGTGAGTTCAAGGACAGCCTGGTGTATAAAGAGAGTCCAGGACAGCCAGGAATACATAGAGAAACCCTGTCTCGAAAAACAACAACAACAAAAAGAGGGTATACTGCTCTTGCAGAACACCTGAGTTTAGTTCCTAGCACCCAGATCAGGCAGCTTACAACAGCTTATGACTCAATGCCTCTGGACCCTGGGCACCTGAACTCACATACATATAATCAGATATATACCAGACACATAATTTAAAATAATAAAATATAGGTTTAATAAACATTTATCTCTGAACCCAGTTTGTTTAAAAGAAAAAAACAAACAAAACAACAACAACAACAAAAAACCCAGGAATTGTGTGCTGGGGTACAGTTCAGAGTAGAACAAAGGCAATAATATGGGTAAGGACTCAGGTCCAACTCCAGAAGAAAGAAAGAAAGAAAGAAAGAAAGAAAGAAAGAAAGAAAGAAAGAAAGAAAGAGAGAGAGAGAAAGAAAGAAAGAAAGCCAAGAAGCTTAAGGCACTTTTGGTTGCTTGGTTGGTTGGTTATTGGTTTTTTTCGAGACAGGGTCTCTCTGTGTGTAGCCTTGGCTGTCCTGGACTTGCTCTGTAGACCAGGCTGACCTCGAACTCACAGCGATCCACCTGCCTCTGCCTCCCGAGTGCTGGGATTAAAGGCGTGCACCACCACCAGCTGCTTAAGGCACTTTTTAAATCAAAAAGAGATGCTACAGATAAGTAAACTATAAAAAGTACAAATCACAAAAACGGGACAATGTAGTAAATGGCATTTTAGTGCCTAAGTACATGGCACACCTGTAATCCTCACCACCTTAGGAGGCTGAGGCAGAGACTGTTAAGTAGGTAAGTGGGAAGTTAACTTAGGAACACTTAAACTCATAATAAAAACTTAAGGGGTGAGTATACAGTTCAGTGAAAGAGTGCTTACCTAGCTTGTGCAAACCTGTTTCTATCTCCAGTGTCTGCCATCCCCTGAAGAAGCATTTGGTACCCTATTTACTGCTAATCCTCGGTGAGTACAGAAGACATTATATTTACTATTATCGCAAGCTGGGGCAGTGATATAAGCCTATAGTCTGAGCTCTCAGGAGGCTGAGGAAAGATAAAGGCAAATTCAAGGACTGTCTAAGGCTAGCCTGGGCAATCTATTGAAATACTGTTTCCAAAAAAAATTAAAAAGTAGCTTAGTGATATAATGACTGCCTAGTATATGCCAATTGATGGGTTCAATCCCCAGAACTAAAATGTATTGATTCCACAATAATAATCTTCCTAAGTATGATCCAAAAAAATGAGTATAAAGTGCTTCAAGAGAAATCAAAGGAGAATATATTGTTGAAGGATCCAGAAAACCATCTCAAACATTCTTTAAAGATTCGAAATTGCAAACATAGATACACTAACACTGTCTTTAAAATACATATAAACCTAACATTACTTTTGTAGTCCTAGAGGTATTTTAAGAGATAGTAAAGAAGCTAAATTTTCTAAAATGCCCTTAATATTATATGGTAGCTCATAAAAAACAGCATAAAAGTTACCATTTTCTAGGGACTGGCTATTACTCAGTAGCTTTGCCTGCCTTCTTTCCAAGGCCAGTTGTTTATTTCTCTCAATTCTCTGTTGCTGCTCGTCTGTCAGGCTCCTACTTAATTCAGAAGCCAGCTTCTTGCTGTCAGGTGAACTTGTCACAAAGGGATCAAATCCAGCAGCAGTTGCATCGAGGCTGTTAGTTTCCTCAACTTTATCTGTGGCAGAAAATAAACAGTTAATACAACTGTAGTACTAGATGAGTTAGAGAAAGAGCTTATACAGCATTCAGCTAAAGAAGTTTTAATGTGGCGAGTGGCCTAACCTACATTTTGTGAGTTATGAGAATACATCCAGTACTGGCTGACTCAGGTTAATGATTCAGGTAAAAGTATTTACAAATAACTCTTATGGTAAGGAATACTGTTACATCAAGTAGACATATTAACTAATTATAAAAAGGTTCTCAGGAGGTAGCTCAGTTGGCATAGCACACACAAAGCCCTGGATTTTTTTTTTTTTTCCCCCGAGACAGGGTTTCTCTGTGTAGCCTTGGCTGTCCTGGACCCGCTTTGTAGACCAGGCTGACCTCGAACTCACAGCGATCCACCTGCCTCTGCCTCCCGAGTGCTGGGATTATAGGCGTGCGCCACCACGCCCGGCCTTCAAAGCCCTGGATTTTATCTCCAGTCCCACATAAACTGGGTGTGGTGACAAACTCTGTAATCCTGGTGCTTGTGAGACAGAAGCTAGAGATCATCAGCAGTGAGCGCTTGATGAGTTTAAGAAATAGAAGACCTGCTCTTAACCCTCTCTCTCCTCTCTCTCCCTTTGTCTCTGTCTCCCTCTCTCTGGGGTACCCTTCCCCCTTTCTTCTCTCACCATGCTCATATAATAAACATCCATATAATTTAAAAAAGAAAGAAAATAGAAAACCCTTTCTCAAAAAGAAAAATATAGAAAGAAGTCGGTAGTACAGACTTGTAATTCCAGCATAGCAGACAGAGGTAGAGGCAAGGGGATGAGAAGTTCAAGGTTCTGCTACCTACAAGTTTAAAGGCACCCTGGGCTTCTTAAGAAGCTGTCTTTTGAGCCGGGCATGGTGGCCCTTGCCTTTAATCCCAGCACCTGGGAGGCAGAGGCAGGTGGATCACTGTGAGTTCGAGGCAACCTAGTCTACAAGTGAGTCCAGGACAGCCAAGGCTACACAGAGAAACTCTGTCTTGAAAAACAAAACAAAACAAACAAACAAAAGAGCACTTGCTGCTCTTGCTGAAGACCAGAGTTTGATTTCTAGCACCCACATTAGGTAATTCACAAATCCCTGTAAACTCAGCTACAGTGTAAGGATAACTGCGCTCACACATGCTCATAACCACATGCAGATGCACACATAATTAAAAATAAATGTTAAAAACTTTTAAGCCAGATGTGGTGGTGCACGCCTTTAATCCCAGCACTTGGGGAGGCAGAGGCGGGCGGATCTCCGTGAGGGGCCAGCCTGGTCTACAAAGGGAGTTCCAGGATAGCCAAGGTTATTAAACAGAGAAACCCTGTCTCAAGAAAAATTTTTTAAATATTTATGTATGGAGCCATCGCACAGAAAATCTGACAACTATACAGACACTGTCGGCAGGAACCATTTGTTTTGATGTGCGTGACTGTCTATGGTTGCATTGTACAACTAACAATGCAACCAATACCAGGAACAGTCACGTAGCTCTAAAGTCACATAGCCATGGATCTAGTTTTTTGGGTTTTCTTTTGAAACAAGGTCTTATATAGTCCAAGTTAGCCTCAAAGTCACTATATAGTCAAAGCTAGCCTTGAACTTCTGGGTCTCCTACTTCCACCTCCCAAGAGCTGAGTTTACAGGCATGTGTTATTACACAAAGCCTAAGGGTCTAAACACTGAATGAAATGGAAATGTTCATCAAATTATTCTACCTAATTTCCCAGAGCCAGTTTTTCTAATGGTTTCTATGCCTATGAACACTCTAGTTTGATAGGTATTTGTACTAAAACTGTAAAAAAAAAAAAAGAAGCTGGGCAGTGGGAGCGCACGCCTTTAATTCCAGCACTCGGGTGGCAGAGGCAGGTGGATGGCCGTGAGTTCAAGGCCAGCCTGGTCTACAAAGTTTATATATGGGGTTTTCTTGTATTTTGTTTTTTGAGACAGAGTTTCTCTGTGTAGTCCTGGTTGTCCTATATACACTTTGTAGACTAGGATGGCCTCAAACTCACACTGAGCTGCCTGCCTCTGCCTCCTCAGTACTGGGATTAAAGGTGTGTGCCACATTTTATAGATTCTTTTTTTTTTTTTTTTTTTTTTAAGACAGGGTTTCTCTGTGTAGCCTTGGCTGTCCTGGAACTCACTCTGTAGACTAGACTGGCCTTGAACTCACAGCAATCCGCCTGCTTCTGCCTCCCTAGTGAGGGGGATTACAGGTGTGCCCCACCACACCCTGCTCTAGATTCTTTTTCTATAACACATCTAATCTGATGACACTTCAATCGTATCTTTTTTTGTTTGTACGTATGAAACAGGGTCTCACTATGTACCCCCTGGCTGTCCTTGAAGTTCCTTATACAGACCAAGCTGTCCTTGAACTCAGAGCTCTGCCTGTTTCTACTTCCTAAGTGCTGGGATTAAAGGTATGTGTACCACCGTGCCAAGCTACTATTATACCTTTAGGAAATAAATCTCAAAAGAGAAGGAAGCACTGAAGGTAACATGGATTTGAACAAAGTACAATGACAAACATTTGAAAATCTCATAATAAAGCAGGTTCTTAGCTGGGTGTGGTGGTCACGCCTGTGGTCTCAGCACTCAGGGAGGCAGAAGCAAGCAGATCTCTTTGAGTTCAGTTCCAGGCCAGCCTGGTATTCAGTGAGTCCAGGACATCAAGGCTACACAGAGAAACCCTGTCTCAAAAACAACCACAACCACAACAACAAAAAAAAAGTACAGCTATTAACTACACTGTAGTTACAAAAATATGGGTTAAAATTTTGGATGTAGACCCATTTCTAAAAACTAAGTTGTGGTAAAGTAAATAAACTTGTAATTACCATCATTGGTAACAAAATCTTCATGTACAATGGGGAGATCAAGTCGAATTCGTTTTAAACAGGTCTGAAAGAAAAAAGACATTTTTCAACACTTGGGAGGCAGAGACAGGGGGATCGATGTGAGTTCACGGCCAGTCTGGACTACAAAGCAAGTCACAGACAGCCAAGACTACACAGAGAAACCCTGTCTTGAAGGGGGGGAAAAAGAGAGACTTTTTTCCTATTTTTATCAATAAATTAGGGAGGGAACAATCACTTATTCATATCTGAAAGAGGTGTTCTTCATATAATGACTTAGTTTTCCTGTCTACCAAGACAGATTTCAAAAGGAAAATTCCTGAATAACAATTCAGCCTCAGCTGAGGCCATCATGGTGCTACTTGGCACTGCGAATGACATTCACCATAGTCACACTTACCTGAACCTCCTTTTTATTTCCTAGGTTTTCAACTCTGTCAATAAAATCTTCAAACTGCAGTTTGGGGAATAACCTATGTGCCCAGTGCTCCATGTGTCTGATTAGCGTTTTCAAGTCTTCAGCCTGGCACATAAAAATAAAAATGCTGAACAAAAGACTCAAATGACCCTGTCAGCAGATTTTAGCATTTAAAGACAATACCAAAGTCACTGCTATCATATTTATAAGGCTAAGAAACCTTTTAGAAAGAAACAGAAAAATCTAAAGGCCTGGAAGATCACAACCTCACAAAGCATTGGGTTAAAAGAGCAGATACAGATTTTGGGTTGGACACACTTTTAGGAACTAGAGGGGAAATGCAGTAAAAGGTTGGGAAGACAGTTTGGTTGTTAAGTGCCTGGGGAATAAGCCTGAGAGCCATAATCTAACCCCTAGCCCCACATTAAATAGAAAAAAAAGACATAGTAGCTGTGTTGGCTAGTTTTATGTCAACTTGACACAAGCTGAGTCATTTGAGAGGAACAAGTCCCAATTGGGAAAATACCTCACCAGCGCACACCTTTAATCCCACCACCTGAGAGGCAGAGGCAGGTGGATCTCTGTGAGTTTGAGGCCAGCCTGGTCTACAAAGTGAGTCCAAGACAGTAAGGACCACACAGAGAAACCCTGTCTCAAAAAAACAAAAGAAAAAGAAAATACCTCAGTAAGACTGGGCTATAGGCAGTCCTCTAGGATATTTTCTTAATCAGTGATTGATGTAGGGGAGCCCAGCCCATTGTGGGTGGATCCTGGGCAGGTGGTCCTGAGCTCTGTAAGAAAACAAGCTGAACAATTGAGTAAGCAGCCTTGGCCTCTGAACTTCAGCTCCTGCCTCCAGATTCCTGCCTTGTTAGAGTTCCTGTCCTAACTTCTTCCTTCAGTGATGAACAGTGATATGGAAGTATAAGCTGAACAAATGCTTTCTTCCCCAACTTGCTTTTGGTCATGATGTTTCATCACAGCAATAGACATCCTAGACAATGACAGACCCTGAAAGGACCAGACAAACTCCACTTTGAAAAAGAAACTCCATTTTGTGTTAAACCTAGCCAAGTGCTGAAACCAGATTCTAGAAAACCCACAAACTAGTCTAAAACAGGAAAATATTCCCTAGCAATACAATCAGCTTACCTTGAGAAAGTCTAAATATACTCTGCTCCTCCAGCTGACCAGCAGGTGATCTGGCACATAGCAACAGCCAATTAGGAGAAGCCAGGCCAAAGTTCCTAATGCCCCATGACTGCTTCAACCAATCTTTCCTATAGGTCAACTTGCCCTACACCTGTTATCCCTGCGTGCAGCTTTTCTGCCCAAATGCCATCCAATCATATACTGTAAAACCCATTTCTTTGTCTAAAACCTATAAAAACCCCCCTCAATTGAGACTTGAGGCCACTTCCCTGCATCTGCTGTGCCAGTGCATAGGAGGGGTGGCCAGGTTGGAACCTGCAATAAAGACTTCCTTGCCATTGCATTTGGACTCGGCTCTTGGGTGGTCTGTTCAGGAAGTCTCTCGAAATTTTGGGCATAACAACCCTTGCAATCTTAGTGCTAAAGAAACAAAGACAGACTGATCTTGAGACTCACTGGATAGAGCCTGAGGAAACAAACCTGAGGTTGAACTATGGCAACCACACACACATGCAAACCCACACATACATAAATAAACACACAGTAAAGAGAAATAGCAATAAATAGAACAAAGTTTTAAAATACTCATAAGTGCACCTTTTCAGTAGTATACAGAAAAAAAAAATAAGCTTTTAATAAAAAGATGTCAAGGGATTCGTGTGGTAGCGCACGCCTTTAATCCCAGCACTTGTGAGGCAGAGGCAGACGGATCAATGTGAGTTCCAGGCCAGCCTGGTCTACAAAGGGAGTCCAAGAAAGCCGGGCGTGGTGGCCCACGCCTTTAATCCCAGCACTCGGGAGGCAGAGGTGGGCGGATCGCAGTGAGTTCGAGGCCAGCCTGGTCTACAAAGGGAGTCCAGGACAGCCAAGGCTAACACAGAGAGACCCTGTCTCGAAAACCCAAAAAAAAAAAAAAAAAAAAAAAAAAAAAAAAAAAAAGGGAGTCCAAGATAGCCAAGGCTACATGGAGAAACCATGTCTTAGAAAACAGAAACAAACAAAATAACCAATAGTATCTCTAATATAGTCAGTGATTCCAAAGAATATGATAATATACACAGCTTAACTTTTGTTTGTTTGTTTGTTTTGAGACAGGGTTTCTGTGTAGCCTTGGCTGTCCTGGACTCACTTTGTAGATCAGGCTGGCTTCAAGATCACATCAATTTGCCTGCCTCTGCCTCCTGAGTGCTGCGATTAAAGGCGTGCACCACCACCGGCCGGCCCAATGCAACTTGTGCAAGAGAAAGCACTTAAGTGAGGAGGTCTCATGTACAGTTTCAAAGGTTTAGTCCATTATCAATGTTAGGAGCATAGCGGCACACAGGCAGGCACTGGAGCAGCAGCTGAGAGCGATATTCTGATCCACAGGCAAGACTCTGTGCCTGGCATGGGCTTTTGAAACTTCAAAGCCCAATCCCAGTGACACACTTCCTCCAACAAGACCACATCTCCTCAATCCTTCTGATCCTTTCAAATAATGCCACTTCTTTGTGAGTATATATTTAAATATATGAGGGGGTGGCATTCTTATTCAAAACAACACTACTACCCATGGCTATATAGTGATATTTTATCTCAAAAACAAAATTAAAATAAATAAATGAAAGTCTAAAAAAAAAAAAATCAGGGCTGGGATGTACTCCAGTACCAATGTTTAGCTTGTGTTCTAGCACTTGCCCAGGATTCAATGCCCATTACTAAGAAATAAAGACTGATCAGACATTTCTTACCTCATGACCTTTCCCCTTGAATTTTGTATTATCAAACACATGCCTTAAGGCTGGAAGCCCTCTCTCTGAAGTTAATCTGTAAAAAGAAATATATTTTGACTGTCAGGTTTTCTTTTTCTTTTTCTTTTTTTTTGGTTTTTCGAGACAGGGCTTCTCTGTAACAGCCCTGGCTGTCCTGGACTTGCTTTGTAGACCAGGCTGGCCTCAAACTCAGAGATCCACCTGCCTTTGCCTCCCAAGTGCTAGGATTAAAGGCATGCACCACCACACCTTGCTGAACATCAGGTTTTCTAGCCATGTCATAACCAAGACCAGGAGAAAAAGACATTTCCTCCCAAATTAGAAAAAAGAAAATGTTTACAGGGGAATAAGTTCACAGAACTCTATGTGACCTCCAAATCATTCAGCCAAAGCTTATGAAGAAGAAAAACATTAGCTGGAAACCTGTAAGGGTATGAAAGTAAATGTCAGGTACAATGGCCTATAGTCCCAGCACTCCGGAGGCAGAGGCAAGCAGATGTCTATGAGTTCGTAGCCAGCCTGGTCTACAAAGTGAGTCCAGGATAGCCAAGGCTACACAGAGAAACTCTATCTGGAAAAAGACAAAAACCAAAACCAAAACCAAAACCAAAAGAAAAAAAAAAAAGGAAATGTCCATACCTAGTAGCATCTAGCTTGGGTAGATTCCTTTTAACTGTTCTCTTTGGCGGTACAGGAACAGGTGCTCTATTTCCTGATTCTAATGAAACAGACCAAAATTCAGTACTTAAAAATTTAAGCCCTGGGCTGTCAAGATAGCTCAGTGGGTAAAGGCACTAGCCACCAAGCCCACATGGTAGAAGGGAGAACTGGTTCTTGCAAGTTGCCCTCTGATCTCCATATGCACATATAGTGGCAACTGTGTGCCCACATACATTCAGATACACACAAATAAAAAAATTATATATATATGTGTGTGTATGTGTGTATATGTTTGGAGTGTTTTTATTATTTATTTATTTATTTATTACGCCCGGCCCTTTTATTTATTTATTTTTTAGACAGCATTTCTTCTGTAGTCCTGGCTATCCTGTAACTTGCTATATGGACAAGGTTGGCCTCAAGCTTACAGAAATCAGCCTGCCTCTACCTCCCAAGTGCTGGATTAAAGGAGTGTACCACCACCAACTGGCCAGTATTTTTTTTAACTCAAGGCTTATTTGTAAAATATGTCACTTTTAAGCTAATCATATAGATAACTAAACATGGATCATTTCAGCAGAATAAGCAGGATTGTGAGAACAAGGCTAGTGTGATACACTGTGAGACTTTGGATTTTTTTGTTTTTGTTTTTGTTTTTTGAGACCTTCTCTTAAAAACCAACAAACAGCTGGGCGTGGTGGCGCATGCCTTTAATCCCAGCACTGGGAGGCAAAGGCAGGAGGATCACTGTTCCTTCCAGGCCAGCCTGCTCTACAAAGCGAGTGTAGGACAGCCAAGGCTACACAGAGAAACCCTGTCTCAGAAAACAAAACAAAGAACAAAACAACAAGCCAAGTTTTGTGGCACACATCTTAATTCCAGCATCTGGGAGGCAGAGGCAGGTGGACCTCTGAGTTTGAGGCCACCATGGTCTATACAGTTTCAGGACAGTCTAAGCTACAAATGAAAGAGACAGTTTGTTAAAACTTTTTTAAAAATACTTATTATTTATACAGTATTCTGCCCACGCGTGTGCCTGACCACCACAAGAAAGCACCAGATCTCATTACAGGTGGTTGCAAGCCACCATGTGGGTGCTGAGAATTGAACTTGGGACCTTCGGAAGAGCAGCCAGTGCTCTTAACCTCTGAGCCATCTCTCCAGCCCTGTAAAACTCTTGATACAGACCTTCATCAGGGTCAGCTTCTACAGGATCTCTCTCTGGAGAGGCTGGAGGTGGGAAGGGAGGAAAAGTCTCATCCTCTTCAAATTCATTATCTGGTTCTTCAAACAAGCCATTCTCTTCTTGCTCCGACATCTTTTCCTCCAGGAAAAAAAAAAGTTATTTTTATCCATCCAAAACAGACTTCCTATCACACAATGAAAGCCATGTTTCAATCACTTAAACCTCATTTCAATTTTATACAAGTTTTTTTGTTGTTCTTTTGTTTCTGAGAAGGGTTTCTCTTCGTATCCTTGGCTGCCCTTGACTCCCTTTATAGACCAGGCTGGCCTCGAACTCACAGAGATCTGCCTGCCTCTGCTGCCCAAGTGCTGGAATTACAGTTGTATGACATGATATTAGCTTTCTTAGTACAAAATCAGGCAAGTCTTTGTGCTCCACCACTGAGTCCTAAATGTAGGTACACAACAGATGCTCAATATATATTTGCTGAGGATAGGAATTAAAAAAGAATTTCAAAGCCGGGCATGGTGGCGCACACCTTTAATCCCAGCATTCGGGAGGCAAAGGGAGGTAGATTGCTAGAAGTTCGAGGCCAGCCTGGTCTACAAAGTGAGTACAGGACAGCCAAGGCTACATAGAGAAATCTTGTCTCGAAAAACAAAACAAAAACAAAAAAACAAAAAAAGAATTTCAAGGGGACTGGAAAGATGGCTCAGTGGCAAAGAGCACTGTCTGCTCTTCCAAAGGACCAGGATTCGAGTCCCAGCACCCACATGACAGCTCACAACTATCTGTAACTCCAGTTCCAAGGAACCCTCACACCAATGCACATAACATAAAATTAATTATTTTCTTTAAATGTCAAGCCAGGAAGTGATATGTACTGTACTCCCGACACTTAGGAATCTAAAGTAGGAACCAGGAGGCAAGTCCAGTCTGGGCAATAGAGTCCTTATCTACCCACATGCACACACAACACACAATGCAGACGTAGACTCAGTTGGTGGAAGGCTTGGCTGGAATCCACAAAGACCTAAGTTCAATTCTCAGCACCCCACAAACTAGGTGTAGGTGTGTGTGTGTGTACATGGTAATCCCAGCCCTCAGGTAGAGACAAGATCAGAAATTCAAGGTTATCAGCAGCTTTGTGGCTGGGCCAAGCCCAGATAAGGCTATATGAGAACCCCATCTTTAAATAAAAATAAAAATCTTGGGCTGGAAAGATGGCTGAGGGTTGAGAACATAAACTGCCTTTGCAAGGAACTGAGTTCAATTGCTATGACCCAGACTTGGGCAGCTCACTAACACCTCTAACTACTTCAGGGGATTTGACCCCTGGCCTTATAAGCACATAATCCGGAGCCAGACAACTCCAAAACTAAAAATATTAGAACATGTCTAAAACATTCCCAAATCTATACCTTTAACTTTTAAAAAAATATATATTTATCTATTATTTATATAATAATCTGCCCGCATGTGCACCTGCCTGCCACAAGAAGGCACTGGATCTCATTACAGATGGTTGTGAGCCACCATGTGGTTGCTAGGAATTGAACTCGGGACCTTTGGAAGTGCAGCCAGTGATCTTAACCTCTGAGTCATCTCTCCAGCCCTACTTTTACCATTAAAAAAATTCCCAGCAGCCACATGGTGGTTCACAACCAGCAGAAATATAATATGATGCCCTCTTCTGGCCTACATGCAGACAGAACACTGTGTACATAATAATAATCTTTTTATTTAAACCTACGATAACCTGCAAGGCACGAGGTGAACTGGTTTTTCTTCATTTTTGTAAAGATTTAGATGTTCACTAAGCTACTTTCCTTGATAATGACCAAACAACTTTTTGAGTACGTCTCTATTTCTCCTCCTGGTCCTCAAACTCCCAGAGAACTTCTGATCCACAATTCCTTCCCGGACCTGTTTCCCACGTACAACTTTTTCCTAGCTGTCAAACAAAATCCCTCATCCTAAATGAAGTCCTAGCATACTAACTCAAGCTCCACTCTAAAAACCTCACATCTCCTCTGCCTGCTCTCGAACCTTCTCATCCTTCCTCCCCTCCAGTCAATTCCATGCCACATTCTCTGCTCCGACGCTTGGAGCGGAAGGTCGGGGGTGCGGGGTGGGGGACCGCGCCGCCGTCTCAGAGGCGCGGTCCCCCACCCTCGCCCTCGGGGCGCCTCCCGCCCGTTCCGCCCGTTCCTCAGCCCCACTTCCCGCCTAGCTCCTGCGACCCCAGTCCCCGCGCCCCCGGAGGACTTGCAGCACAACCTCTCCTCCCACAGCTGTCCTCACAGAACCCAGTCTCACCTCACCG
Source organism: Acomys percivali (assembly GCA_907169655.1). Classification (NCBI taxonomy): domain Eukaryota; kingdom Metazoa; phylum Chordata; class Mammalia; order Rodentia; family Muridae; genus Acomys; species Acomys percivali. Next base: position 119,115,985 of record OU015749.1, on the reverse strand, counting down.
AAATTGCGCCCGCCACCAACCGCGCGCGCGAGATGACAGCGCTTCTCGCGAGACTCGGGAATTCCCTCTGCGAGAAAAGCTGGGAAGTTTGGCGCCAAAGGTGCGCGAGGCGGCGTGGGCGGAGCCTAAGGACCTGAGCCCCGCCTTCCTACCCGGAGCATCTAAAATACGGTGACGTTCAGAAATTTTAACTTTCTTGGTACTGTATTAGCTTCAAAAATAAGTCTCCGGTCTTAAAAACCGGGTGCTGGAAGCCGGGCATGATAGAGCATGCTTAGAATCCCAGCACTAGGGAGGCGGAGGTAGGAGGATTGCAAAAAAAAAACTAAAAAGAGAGAAAAGAAGAAGAAAGAAAACTGACTTTCGTGGACTCTCTTGCCAGCTTTTCAGTTACTTCCCCTGGCGAGACTGCCTTGCCAGGCCACAGGGGAAGAGGACACACTCACTTCTGATAGGTCTTGATGAGCTGGGGTGGGTGGGAAGAGGGGCTCCCCTTTTCTGAGAAACAGGGGAGGGGGATGGAGGAGACAGAGGGAGGGTGGGACTACAACCAGGAAGTAAAGTGAGTGAATAAATAAATAAACTAACTTAAAATTTAAAAAAGAAAGAAAACTGACTAGTAGATGAAGTAAAAAGGACAGTGTCAAGCAGCATTGGCTGGAAATTTACCGCATCAGAATACAAAAATGTCTTGACTATGAATTTTATTATTTATTAAATAAAGATGTGAGGAAAAGATTGTAGTTAGAAGCCAGGCATAGTGGCGCACGCCTTTAATCCCAGCACTTGGGAGGCAAAGGCAGGTGGATCTCTGTGAGTTAAAGGTCAGGCTGGTCTACAAAGTGAGTCCAGTACAGCCAGGGCTATACAGAGAAATCCTGTCTCAAAAAACCAAACTAAAGCTGGGCGTGGTGGCGCACGCCTTTAATCACAGCAATAAAGACTGTTAATTTTAAAATAGAGGCAGGCTAGTTGATCACTTGCAGAGAAGCCAGGTTCTGTTCCCACAACCCGCATGGCTACTCACAAACACCTCTAACTCTAGTTGCAGGGGATATGGTGCCCTCTTCTGACCTCTGGGCCACTGTAGACACCAGTGTACTTACATGCAGATAAAATAATCGTACATATAAATAAAAAGACAGTCCCTTAGCAGATTAAGGCACTTGCCACTAAACCTGACTGAGTTCACTCCTTGAGACCCACTAAGTGAAAGGAAAGAACACCTTCCTGAAAGCTGTTTTTTGACCTGTACATGTGGACCACAATGTACACACACACAATTAATTAATTAATGGATTGACATTTTTTTCTTTTTTTGTTTTGTTTCTGTTTTTGTTTTTCGAGACAGGGTTTCTCTGTGTGTCCTTGCCTGTCCTGGACTCACTTTATAGTCTATGCTGGTTTCAAACTCACAGTGATCCTCCTGTCTCTTCTTCCCGAGTGCTGGGATTAAAGGGGTGTGCCACCATGCCCAGTTTTGGATTGACATTTTTTCAATGCAGGCTTTCTCCGTGTGGCACTGGCTGTCCTAGAACTCACTTTGTAGACTAGGCTGGCACCAAACTAAGAGATCTGCCTGCTTCTGCCTCCGGAGTATTGGGATTAAAGATGTGCACCACCAGCGCTCAGCAATAATATAAATTTTATTTTATTTTATTTATTTATTTTTAGTTTTTCGAGACAGGGTTTGTCTGTGTAGCTTTTGGCTGTCCTGGACTCACTTAGTAGACCAGGCTGGTAATTTTTTTTTTTTTTTTTTAATATTTATTTATTATAATACAGAGCTCTGCCTGCATGTACACCTGCATGCCAGAAGGTGGCACCAGATCTCATTGTGGATGGTTGTGAGCCACCGTGTGGTTGCTGGGAATTGAACTCATGACCTCTGGAAGAGTAGTCAGTGCTTCTAACCGCTGAGCCATCTCTCCAGCCCCAGGCTGGTAATTTTTAAAACTTTAAAAATGGGGTCTGGAGAGATGGCCCAGAGGTTAAGAGCACTGTCTACTCTTCCAGAGGTCCTGAGTTCAATTCTCAGCAACCACATGGTGGCTCACAACCACCTATAATGTGATCTGATGCCCTCTTTTGGCATGTAACATCCAGATAGAACACTCATATACATAAAATAAGTAAACTTTTGTTTGGTTAGGGGGTTTTTTGTTTTGTTTTGTTTTGTTTTAAGATTTATTTATTATTATGTATTCAGTGCTCTGTCTGCATGTATACTTGCAGGCCAGGAAAAGGGCACACGATGTCATTATAGATGGTTATGAGCCACCATGTGGTTGCTGGGACTTGAACTCAGGACCTCTGGAAGAGCAGGCGGTACTCTTAACCACTGAGCCATCTCTCTAGCCCCTGTTTGTTTGGTTTTTTTTTCCAAGACAGGATTTCTCTGTGTAGCCTTGGCTGTCCTGGGCTTTCTTTGTAGACTAGGCTGGCCTCGACCTCACAGATATCTGCCTGCCTCTGCCTTCCAAGTGCTGGGATTAAAGGTGTACTCAGGCATGTCCAGCTAATATCACTTGCTTTCTTCACATTTTTATATCGTTTTTTTGTGTGTGTATGAGGGTTTTGCATGTGTGCACGTGGAATAATATTTGTGCAGTGCCCAACAAGGCCAGAAGGTGGCATTGTACCTCCTGGAACTGAGCATACAGGCAGTTGTAGGCCACCCTGTGGATGGTAGGA
>OU015749.1:119080898-119103434 GCA_907169655.1 Acomys percivali | reverse complement strand
CTTCTCTTCTCTTCTCTTCTCTTCTCTTCTCTTCTCTTCTCTTCTCTCTCTCCACTTCTTCTCTCCTCTTACTCTGCTCATGTTTTCTGCTTTCTCTGTCTCTAAATGGCCAGGCCTTCCCCACTCAGATGTCTTGCTGTCTAGACTTGGGGCTCTTTGGGTACTAGAAAATTCCACGTAGGCTTCCTTCCTGCCTGGAAGGTAAGTCTCCTTTCTGGGCGGACTACAGTCTTTTCACCCACTAGGTTGCTCACACCTGGCTCTGGAGCACCCAGTGCAAATGTTTATTTGTTTCTCAAACCTCGTATCTTAGTCTGAATAGAGTTTTGATGTTTATTTTTATTTATTTATTTATTTTTTGAGACAGGGTTTCTCTATGTAGTCTTGGCTGTCCTGGACTCCCTTTGTAGACCAGGCTGGCCTCGAACTCACATCGATCAGCCTGCCTCTGCCTCCCGAGTGCTGGGATTACAGGCGTGCGCCACCACGTCCGGCTTTAATTTAACTTTTTGTTTGTTCTTTTTTTTTTTTTCGAGACAAGGTTTCTCTGTGTAGCCTTGGCTGTCCTATACTCGCTTTGTAGACCAGGCTGGCCTCGAACTTACAGAGATCCGCCTATCTCTGACTCCCGGGTGCTGAGATTAAAGGCGTGCGCCACCACCGCCAGGCTTAAGGGGTCCTTTTCTTATTTATTTTGTACTTTTATCTGGGTCAACAAGGGAGGAGAGTAGTTGTGATAAAGAGGCCAAGCAGCACCAGGCAGAGGCACTGTGACAGACGTCCAAGAACCTCCTTTAACAGCCACCTGGACAACGGTGGTCAGCAGAGGGCGCCCGGAAAGCCTTCCTCGGACCCCGCCCCAGGCCAGCGTGTGCCGTCCCGCCCCCCATGACGTATTTCCGCGTCATCTGCCGCTGAGGTTAGTTCTCATTGGCTGCCGGCGAAGCGACGGCGGAGTCAGGCAGGCGCGAGGGAAGCGCAGGAGCCCAGTGGAGGCGGGGCTTGCCTATTTCCCCGCCCCTCCACCTCCCTCCAGTCCCTCACTGGGACGTCTGTACGCGGCGTCGCGGATTGCGGGTGGCGACAGTGGCTGCACTTTCTCCGTGGTCCCGGCTGTAGCTGAGCTGTGGGCAGTGCGCAGCGGGGCCGCCGGAGCCCAAGGAACGCGTGCGCTGAGTCGAGAGAGTCCCGGGCCGCCGAGCGCGCGCCGCTGGTTCTCCGCGTGGGCTGGGCGGAGGGTCCCAAGCCCCCGGCGCTTATAGAACCGCCCCGACTCTGGGCAGAGCCGAGGGAGGAAGCGAGTAGCGGCCGCGCGCTCCCTGCTGAGTTGCAGGCTGTTTCCCGGCTGCAAGATGCCCAAGAAGAAGCCGACGCCCATCCAGCTGAACCCGGCCCCCGATGGCTCGGCGGTTAACGGGACCAGCTCGGCCGAGTGAGTACCGGGAGTGGCCCGGAGGCCGCCACCGACAAGCTCGGCTCCGTCACGTACGGCCCGGCTGGTGGGGGGCGAGGAACTCCAGCCGCCGGGCTATCGGTGACTAAGCACTGATTGTGCGCCTGACTCACACCGGCCGTGCACCTTGCGAGTCCGGATCCCCCTATTTCCCAACCCTGTCTGTCACCCCTGGCCGCCGATATCAATCTTCGCCAAAGAAAACGAAACATAATGCGTCTCCCCAGCTATTGCCTAAAGGGCATCTTCTGGGATTGTGGCCTGTAATGGGACGCAGAGCAAATTCAGGTCGCATCTGCGCCTTTGAGACCTCCTCGGGGTCTGAGTGTGGACTTGGGATGGGGTGAGCCCCATTACTTTTGGTGCCTGACACCTGTGGGGCCTTGTGGCCGGTTGGTCGCCTGGCCAGCGGGGGCGTGTGTGCACAGACTTCCCCATGGCTTTTCCCTGGCTCACTTTGGGGACTCCCTATCCGTGGCCTTTTTCTTGGGAACTGCCTTGCTCGAGGGAAGAGTCCTCTCCTCAGCTGACCGGTCATACAACAGTCCACCAGATATTCTCCTGACTTTGCGTATGTGGCCGGGAGCCGGAAACTGCTCTCAGACATAAGACCTTAGACCATGGAAACAAAACCAAAGGTGCTTGGTATCTGCAGCGGTCAGCATTGCTTACAGACAGACAGTAGTTTATTTCCTAAGGTGGGTGTCTGAACTCACCTGTTGGGTTCCTTTGACTAGATGGAGAAATAACTAGAATAGTTTAGATTCTTCATCTTTACCTGATGGCAGGAGACTTGAGGTATCTGACAAAATGAAAATCGCCCCAGGCATTCTGCCCTTTGGAGATTATTGTAATCTCTTTCTCTTTTTAGATTTTTTTTTTTTAATTTTGGTTTTTCGAGACAGGGTTTCTCTATGCTATCATGGCTGTCCTGGACTCGCTTTGTAGACCAGGCTGGCCTCGAACTCAGCCATCCGCCTGCCTCTGCCTCCCGAGTGCTGGCGTTAAAGGCGTGCGCCACCACTCCGGGCTTCTCTTTTTAGATTTTAATAACTCAGAACCTGTTGGTATGGTGACTTTCCTTGGTACCTGCAGTCATGGCAGGGCTGGTAGTGGGCTTGTGTGAGCTCAGCCGGGTTATTAAGACCTGCTCCGAACATATCTCATCATTCCGTCCTGCTCAGCCCATGGTAGTTTTCTGTGCCGTTGAGTTGAGCAGGATTACTATCATTTGTTCAGTTTGTATCTACAGCCTTTTGCCTCTTGTAAAACAGACAGCAAGCTTCCCTCCCCCTTTTGAGGCAAGATAGTCTTCAGTAACTGTTTCAGGACTGATGTTTTTGTGAGAGGTAGCAGTGGCATGGGCAGGGTCTATGTATGTAACCCAGGCTGGTATAGAACTTAAAGTTCTCCTGCCTTATCTTCCTGAGTGCTATGCCAGAGCCTGCTCTGGACAGTTTGGACCAGGACCTGGATATGGGGCGGGAGGCTGAGAAAAGAAAAAGATATAGGAAAAGATAGAAAGAATATAGCAAAAGAGATAAGAAAAGAAAGATAAAGACAAGTATTCAGGAGGCCTAACAGTAAGTACTGTAGCCCCCAGTTTATTTCTTTTCTTTTCTTTCTTTCTTTTTTGGTTTTTCAAGACAGGGTTTCTCTGTGTAGCCTTGACTGTCCTGCACTCACTTTGTAGACCAGGCTGGCCTCGAACTCACAGCAATCTGCCTGCCTCTGCCTCCCGAGTGCTGGGATTAAAGGTGTGGGTCACCACCGCCCAGCTGGTTTATTTCTCTTAAGAGCTTTTATACAGTATTCATCCGTGTGAACCAGAAGATTCTTGGAACAGAAGCAAAAAAGCTACCAATTACTTTAGTTATCTATCTGCTTAGACTTTTTCATCTCAAGGTTAAAGAAGTACATCAATAATAATAATAATAAATAACTTTCTTATGAAAGAAGTTAGCCAACACAAGTATCTTGTCAAGTCCTTACGGCTGTATGAGAGTTTGCAAGCCAAGGTCGTAATTTCTCAAGCTTGCATCTGTTATTCTGTTATGTACTTTAAAGAAACAGCTCTCCCCCCCCCCCCCAAAAAAAAAGAAACAGCTCCCAACAATGCGGGACTTACAGGCAGTTCCTGTGATGTTAGATTAGCACAAGCTTTATTTGTTTGTTTGTTTGTTTGTTTTTAAAATATTTATTTATTATTATGCATACAGTGCTCTGGCTTCATGTACACCTGCAAGCCAGAAGAGGGCATTGGGTCACATTATAGATGGTTGTGAGCCACCATGTGGTTGCTGGGAATTGAACTCAGGACCTCTGGAGGAGCAGTCAGTGCCCTTAACCTCTGAGCCATCTCTCCAGCCCCTGTTTGTTTGTTTTGAGACAGGGTTTCTTTGTGTAGCCTTGGCTGTCCTGGACTCACTTTGTAGACCAGACTGGCCTCGAACTTACAGTGATCCTCCCGCCTCTGCCTCCTGAGTGTTGGATCAAAGGTGTGTGCCCTGCCCTGCCTTTCCCCCACTACATGCCTGGTGAATGTAAGGTTCTTTTTATGTATTTATTTATTTATTTATTTTCTTCTCGAGACAGGGTTTCTCTTTGTAGCCTTGCCTGTACTGGACTCCCTTTGTAGACCAGGCTGGCCTTGAGCTCACAGTGATCCCCCTGCCTCTGCCTCCGGAGTGCTGGGATTAAAAGCGTGGGATTGTGAGGTTCTTAACATTAGTTAGCTTCAGAGGCTGTGTGCTGGGTCAGGTTGGATTTGAAGCTGTTTCTGTTTCTTGCAGTTTGTGAGCCTGGAGAAGTTTTTTTTATGTTCTCTGGGCCCAGGCTTATTTGTTTTTTATTTATTTTTCAGAACAAGTAGCCCTAATAATAGAACCAACTTACAGGGATTCATTGTGATTAAAATGAATTTCCCAGACTGTCCATCTGGTGCCTGGGTGCCTGTGTTGACGGTTGAGAAGGCTGGTGGACCTTAACAGGTCATGTCCGCTGATCGTAGTGGATGGATGTGTTAAGGTGCCTCTGGACAAATAACCCTTTAGCCTAGTTTTCTGTGCAGTCTGCCTCTACCTCCGTGACTCATTGCTAGGTGACAATAGGAGACATTTCTGTGTCTGCTGCTGGAGACAAACAGGGACTGTATCCTTGTTTCCCGGCACTAATTGGGGCGAGGGGGCACAGTGAGCTGACAGGCTTCCTTCTCACCCTGGGGCGGGTTTCTCAAGCAGAGCCTCCCCTGTCGAGCTGTCAGCAGAAAGAACCTTGTGCTTGTGATCTCTGTGCTTGCACCATGGCCTGTTTCAAACATGAGACAATGTGAGGTAAGGAAGAGGAAGAAGAAAATATGCACTAATGGTGAGGAGTTCTTGGTGTCAAATTGTCGCGGTTGCTTTCCTCCTGGTACCTTGAGCTTGCCGTTAACATTACACTTACCCATTCAAGGAAGAAGCTAGTAATACAGGCCCCGCAGTTGATGTAAGTTTTAGGGGTCCCTGGGGAAAAATGTAGAAATATCTTTCTTACTTAAACTATGGGAGCATATTGCTAGCATATTATAATGAAATAAATTAGAAATAAGCTTGTATCATTGTTGTCCCCATCCTGTGTCCCTTTCCCTGTCTTGCCATGTCCACCCCCCTTGTTACATTGCAATTAGAATAAAGTCCCAACTCCTCATGCTGGGCTGAGGAACTCAGACTGAACTGCCAGCCTATGCCCCTATTCCTGCCTGTGCCCCCCACCACTCCCTCCTCTAACCACATTTCCTGTGGCTTTTTCCTTGTGCCCTCTTTCACTTCCTCCATAGATGGGTTGTATTCCCCTGACCCCCAGCCTTTGCGCATGCTGTTTCCTTTGTAGTTAATCCATTTTTCTTTTCCTTGCGAGGGAAGAAGCAGTTGTCACCTTTGCTTAAAAATCCTGTCCTCATAGACCACCATGTCCCTTCATGTCTCCCATGTTTTGTTTGTTTGAGATTTATTTTGTGTATATGAGTGCCCTATCTGCACACTTTTTTGAGACAAGGGTTTCCCTGTGTAGCCCTGGCTGTCCTGGACTCCCTTTGTAGACCAGGCTGGCCTCCAACTCACAGAGACCTGCCTGCCTCTGCCTCCCGAGTGCTGGGATTAAAGGTGTGTGCCACCACGCCAGCCTTGATGCTTCTTTATTAGTTTGTGGTGCTAAGGTTCAAACCTCGGGTCCTACTCAAGACGCCACCACTAAGCTGTACCCCCAGCCCAGTGACGCACAAATGCCCACTTATTTTTCTTCCCAATTCTAGAGATGAAGTCTGGAGTTGCACACATGCTACATATCTGCTGTACCATTGACCTATATCTCTAGTCTTCCTGTATGATTTGATTTTGTTTTAAAATTGGTATCATACTTACATGTTGTAAAGGCCAGGACAGACTCTTCTCCGTTGATGTTTCCCTAGGATCTTGTCCAGTGTCTGTGCTAAATAAATGAACGCTCCCCATCTTTAAAGTCCATCTGTGGCTGCAGTCAGTCTCTCAACAAAGTTTAGCTGTGTTGTCTATGCTGACCTCTGACTTTCGTGCTCACTTGCCCCAGCCTCTCAAGGGAAGCATCCAGGTTCACAGGTATGGCCTGTGATGTCTGCCACTAGTCCCCTCCCCCTTTTCTTGTTTGCATTAATCCCTAATAAGAATACAATACCCAGAGAACAAAATTTATTCTGAGGCTTATGTCAGGTTTTTTTCTTTTTCCAAATCAGATTGTGTTTTATTTGAAGTTCTTAGATGTGCTGAAGGGCTTATGTCAGTTTTAATGGCAACTCCTTTTGCTCTCTCTTTTTTTTTTTTCAAGACAGGGTCTCTCTGTGTAGCCTTGGCTGTCCTGGACTCCCTTTGTAGACCAGGCTGGCCTCAAACTCACAGTAATCCACCTGCCTCTGCCTCCCAAGTGCTGGGACTAAAGGCGTGCCCCACCACGCCCGGCGCTCTTTTCTCATTTTTAACTTCTTTTGTGCTTTTTGTCTATATTGTGTAATAAAGGTCACTTATGTGCAGTCTTTCTGTGGGTTGGACCCGGGGCCTCTCATGCTGGACAAGCATTCTATCTATGAGCTACATTCCCTATTTTTTTCATTTTTATTTTTTGCTTTAAAAATTTATATTTATATATTCTATTTATTTGTTTTTGTGTTTCTGTTTATTTGTTTTTGGGTTTCTCCACTATTATGGAACTGTAGACCAGGCTGACCTCGAACTCAGAGATCCCCCTGCTTCTGCCTCCCAAGTGCTGGAATTAAAGGTGTGTGCCACCATGCTGGCTTATTTATATATTTTATGTGTATAGGTGTTTTGTCTGCATATATGTCTATGCACTAAAAGTATGGTGCCCTCTGAGACCAGAAGAAGGCATCTCCTGTGTCTGGAGTTCCAAATGGTTGTGAGCTGTTACATGGGTGTTGGGAATTTAGCCTCTGCCCTTTGGAAGAGTAGACAGTATTATTAACTACTGGGCCCCTTTCCTGCTCTTTTTGGCTGTCTGAAACTTGCTTTGTAGACCAGGCTGCCCTGGAACGCACAGAGATCAGCCTGCCTCTGAGTCTACTTGCCTTGCTCATACAATTTTTTATTTACATCGTTTTCTCCTTCACCTGCGTGGGCCTCTGGGTTGGCGATACTGATGAGGTAGATAGTGTGTTACCAGTAGAGTCAAGAAGACCAAGCCTGGAGCCCGGCGGTGGTGGTGCACACCTTTAGTCCCAGCACTTGGAGCAGAGGCAGGAGAATCTCTGTGAGTTCGAGGCCAGCCTGGTCTACAAAGCGAGTCCAGGACAGCCAGGGCTACACAGAGAAACCCTGTATTGAAAAACAAAACAAAGCCTGGCCTGGTCTGCATACTTGATTCCTAGCTACTCAGGAGTGGGAGGTAGAAGAATAGTTTGAGCGCAGGAGTTGAAGGCCACCTGGGCAATTTAGTGAGAGCCTATCCCAAAGGAAGCCCCATCCCCCCAAACAAAACAACCCCAGTCACACCCACAAACTCTGAAAGGACTGGAATCCACACAGAACACACCAACACCAAAATCTCAGCACAAAGGAGACTTATTTGCCCCAGAGGGACAAAGGGCAGGGAATAGAGACAAAGACCAGAGACGCAGGACTAGGGAGAAGGAAAGGAACGGGGGAGGGGGGGGAGGGGATATTTGCCTGGGAGGGACAAAGGACTGCCTCTGGATAGAGAGGAGACAGATGTGGCCCATAGGCAAATTGAAATTTACAAAGGGAAAGAAACAAAGTGAGAGAATATTAACATAGGATAGCTGAAAGCCCTTGTGTACTATATATTCAGCCAAATATATAGTTAGGTGAGCCAAAGGGGGCTTTTGATTGTTGTTCAATACTTTGATAGCTAGACCTTGGTGGTCAGCCTGGGGGCAGGGGGCCGGGGGTGAGAGTGGGTGGGGGAGGTGGGGGGTGGGGAGGAGGAAGTGGGCAAATAAGGGAATAGACCTTGGCTGGCTTTAGGAATGTAATCTAACAGTTTAGCAAGGCAGAGGAATGGGGGAAGGGCAAGACCTGTCAGAGCCCTGTTTGCTAAACTGTGGCCTACTAGAACCCTTCAAATTCCCGATACCTTTCCTAGGCATGAGTGCTTGATTCCACCAGAAGTCTGGGCCAAGTAGTGGTGAGTCTTGCAGACATTTTGAGAAACTGAACCTAGAAAACCCAAAGATGGGAAGACAATGAAGTGGGCCTGAGAAGAAACTTCAGGGGCTCAGTTTTGTTTCTGCTGATCCTTCCCAGTAACTCCCAGTTTTGAAAAACCATCCAGGTTTCTTGTTGCCACTTAATATTTTCCCCCAACATTTGTTGTAATTTGTCTTTTAAAAAGTTTTTGCAATTAATATAATTACATCGTTTTTTTCTTCCTTTTTCTCCCTCCAAACCCTTTCATATACCTTTCCTTGCTCTATTTCAAATCCATGGCTTCCTTTTCCATTAATTGTTGTTACATATATGTATATACATATATACTCCTAAGTATAACCTATTGTTTGTATAATGCTACTCATGTGTACATTTTCAGGGCTGGTCATTTGGTATCAGATAACCAATTGGTGTGCTCTTCCCCGGAGAAAACTGTTGGTCCCACTCTCAGCATTCCCTAGGTGCCTGCAGTTCTTTGTATAGGGTTGAGGCCTCATGGCTTTCCTCATATCTGCTTTGGCATGTGCATTCATTGGTATGTGTTTCTGCCCCCTCATCTACAATGTTCCTAGAACTTTAGGTGTGGGAGTGTCTTGTAGATGTACTGTTGGGACTGGGCTCCGCAACTCTGCATTTTGATTAGTTGTGGTTTTCTGTAATATTCTTTGTTGCAAAGAGAAGTTTGCTTGATGAGAGTTGAAGACTACACAAATGTTTAGAGTGTTGTTAGGAATTCTGCTGGTGTAGTGAATTGGTTGTAGGTCCTTCAAGAGCCATGGCTTTCCTGGCCCTGGGAAGTTTGCTAGGTTTCCAGCACCAGGCATGGTTTTCCTCTTGCTGAGCTGTATTTATTCAGTTCTTTTTGACCTCATGCTCTGTGCCCTGCTTCTGTTGTCTAGCTCCCAGGAGACTGTTTGGAGGCTGAGTTTACCTCTTTGCTGAGTTAACTCTATCTGGATGAATGGAGCTCTGTTTTAAAAGAGCAGGTGTTCCGAGTCCTGGTAAAGGGCCAGATCTGAAAATACTGATCCTGCCTCAGATTTCTCCCTGTCTTTGTCAGGGCCATCCTGCTTTGATGTCAGAGAGGAGTCAGGTGAAGTAGGGGTCTGGGAGCGGAACAGAGCGTGGGCAAGGGCTGTGACCCTTTCTCTGTGAATAGTTCACTTTTCAGGACAGCTCTAGAAATCCTGATGTATAAACACTCTTCAAAGACCCTGTACCCAGCTGAGAGGTGGTGGCGCACGCCGTTAATCCCAGCTGGGAGTTCGAGGCCAGCCTGGTCTACAAAGGGAGTCCAGGACAGCCAAGGCTACACAGAGAAACCCTGTCTCAGAAAAAAAATAAAAAAAAGAACCTGTACCCATGGGGCTGGAGAGATGGCTCAGTGGTTAAGAGCACTGCCTGCTCTTGCAAAGAACCTGGGTTCAATTCCCAGCACCCACATCGCAGCTCACAACTGTCTGTAACTCCAAGATCTGACATCCCCACACTAACGCACATAAATTAAAATTATTGAAAAGAAAAATTAACCTGCACCCAAGGCCAGGTGTGGTGGGGCACACCTTTAATCCTAGCATTCAGGAAGCAGAGGCAGGTGGATTGCTGTGAGTTCGAGGCCAGCCTGCTCTACAAAGCGAGTCTAGGACAGCCAAGGCTACACAGAGAAACTCAAAAAACAAACAAACAGAACCTGCACCCATCAAATTTTCTACTTCTACTTATTCTATTAGATAGAATTTTATTTCTAACAATCTTTAATATTTAGTATGTGTGTGTGTAAGGGGGAGGGGGCACGCGCGCAGAGGACTTTCCAGAGTGGGGTCTCTCCTTCTAGCAGGTGAATTCCAGGGATTGAACTCAGGTCATCACGCTTGGCATCGAATGCCTTTACCTGCTGAGCCATCTTGTAGCCCAAGCAGCATTTTTTAGATGTTTTGCTCTGAGATAAAGTTTCACTCTGTAGGTAAGGCTGACCTCACGCTTGATCCTTTGCCTCAGATTCCCAAGAGCTGGTACTATAGGTGTGTGCCCCAAGCTTGGTTTAGCTAGCTGAGACCATTGATGGTTGCTCCCACCTTTACACGTAGACACATTCATTAAACTTGCCACTTTAGTTGGCTGAAGAGTAGATGTGATAAAGTTTGGCTTTCTATGCAAATGTGACTTCCTTGGTCACTTAGGTGATTTCCAGGTTGTTTTTTTTTTGTGTGTGGTTTTTTGAGAAAGGGTCTCAATATATAGCCCTGGCTGTCCTGGAATGCACTCTGTACACCAGGCTGGCCTCTAACTCACAGAAATCTGCCTACTTCCCCCTCTCCACTGCTGTAATTAAAGATGGGTGCCATTGCCTTAGTTAGGGTTACTGTTGCTGTGATGAAACACCATGACCAAAAGTAATTTGTAGAGGAAAGAGTTTATTTAGCTTCCGCTTCCTTAGTCCAATCACTAAAGGAAGTGAAGACAGGAACTCAAACAGCAGGAACCTAGAGACAGGAGCTGATGCAGAGGCCATGGAGGGTGCTGCTTACTGGTTGCTCTCCATGGCTTGCTCAGCCTGCTTTCTTATAGAACCGGGGACCACCAGCCCAGGGATGGCAGCACCCATAATGGCCTGGTCGCTCTTGCAGCAATCACTAATTAAGAAAATGCTACCTTTCAGGTGGCTCTCTGAGTTGTTGGATCTCCGATTTCAAGACCAGCCTAGTCTACAAAGTGAGTTTCAACAGAGCTGGGGTTAAATAGAGAAACCATGTCTCAAAATAACAAAAAGCTGGGCGTAGCAGAGCACACCTTTAATCCCAGGCAGAGGTAGGAGGATCGCTGTGAGTTCAAGGGCAGCCTGGTCTACAAAGTGAGTCCAGGACAGGCAAGGCTACACAGAGAAACCCTCTAAAACCAACCAACCAACCAACCAACCAACAAACAACAATAACAACAAAAAGAAAAGAAAAAACAAAAATAAACACACAAAAGAAAACACTCTACAACTTGTGTACGCCTGATGTTATGGATGCATTCTCTTCATTAAGGCTCTTGTCTCTCAGGTGACTTTAGTTTGTGTCAAGGTGACACAAAACTATACAGTACAGCCATGATTTCCAGAGTTTTATTATTTAAGGATACTGTTGTAAATGCTTTCAAACCAGTATATTTTATTTTTCATTTATATAAATGTGCCAAATCATAGGCAATAAACCCTGCTACTTGTGTTATTACAAAATAGGTTGTTTTTCGAGACAGGGTTTCTCTGTGTAGCCTTGGTTGGTCTAGACTCTCTTTGTAGACCAGGCTGGCCACAAACTCATAGAAATCGGATTGCTTCTGTCTTTGCTGGGATTAAAAGTGTGAGCCATCATCTTCCGGCTTATTTACCATATTTTTGAAATGGGATTATTTTCTGCCTTTCATGTTAGTTTAGTACTTATTGAGTTTTCACTGGATGTTCTGTGCTGGGAGCTGTATGTGACTCAGAGACAAGTAAGAGAATCTTTGCCTCTAAGGTTTTCGGATGTAAACATGGAAACGGAGGAGGTGACTGCAGTGAGAAATAAATGGCTGCAGAGTAAGAAAAGTACCCCAAAAGAAGAAGTAAAAGACAGCCCTGTAGCACTCCTCCCTGGGAGGGAGAGGAACCCCCATCCAGGAGGTGAGGAGCTGCTGTCTCAGAAGTGATGACATTTGAACTGGGTCTTGAAGGATAGCATTTCCGTGGGAATGGGGGAGGGGCGTGGCAGGAAGCGCTGGATGAGCAGTTCACACCAGCCGCAAGCTTGAGATGTGTCTGGAGGGAATAGGCAGTCAGTTCTGAAACAGGCACAGGAGATGAAGCTGGAGAGGTAGGTGGGGATTGTGCTGTTTTACTAGCTGAACATTTGGACAAGTCACATACAAACCCCTTTCCCTTTATTTTCTCAGATTAAAAAAAAAACTTCCTTTGTGTTTTATTTATTTATTTATTTTTTTGAGATAGGATCTTGCTCTGTAGCCCAGACTGGCCACCGTGGGTAGATCACCCCACCTAGCCTACCAAGTGCTGGGATGGCAGGCATGTGCCACACAATGCCTGCCTTGGGCTTTCATCTTAAAGTTTTATAAATTATAACACTGTCCTTAATAGGTTTCTTATTGAATGAAGAATGATATTTTCTTTTTTTAACCTTTACAAGCATGCCATGTGTACAGGACAATCTACTTTTCATTAACATTAGACGTTTGCTGCCTCTGCAAACTAGATGGAGTGTGTGGCTTCCTTTTTTCTCTCCCTTTGTCCCATGTGTGATTAGTGTATCGGAGAGAGGTATCAGCTGAAGTTAATGTTTTTCCACCACATGTTCTAGTGTTCTACTGGACTTTATTAAATAGTATTTATTCACTTGTATTTTTTCAGGTGTTTACTTGGTTTTTGTGGTATTTAGATTTAATTCTTATATTTCAAGTAGTTTGGATATTCTTTTTTTTTCTCTCTTTCTTTCTGATCTGATTATTTTCTTTTGAGTAGTGTTCTCATGTCCTGAGTTACTAATTGATGCTATTATCATTGAATATTTAAAAATTTGTGTGTGTGTGTGTGTGTTTATCAGCTATAGTTAAAAAGTTGAATGAAGTGTTCATAGTCTATGTTTTGTTAGTTTATTACCTTTGCTAGTTTATTACATTTCTGGATTTATTGGTGTCATCCGCAAGATTGAGCTTTCCCATCAGCAGTCGTGGTTGCTGGCCCTGTGTCTCAGGAGTATCATGAAGTGGATCTCCTGAAGGGAGACTTTTGTTTTTTCAGCTACCCACCTTTAGAAGAGAGACTGTGGGGAGTGGTTGGGGCCTGTGACGCCTGGCACTCTAGCCTGGTGCTTTTACAAGGAGTAGAGGAACTTGCTACATCCCCACTGCTAGAGCAGGAGATAGTTGGACTTTTAACTATCTTGTGGATACATTGCATGATTTCAGACATTTAGTGGCTTGGAAAGTTGCCAAGTTTCCCCAGGGTTGATATTTTGTAACTTTATCTAATATTCTTTGGAAAGTATTTTCAAGTAATAATGTGAGTCTTTCAAAAAGTGCCCCTTTTATATATATTCTCTTCTCTTAGGTGGCTGAAGAAATAGAGGAATAAGAAGAAAATGGGAGAGCCAGCCTTGGTGGTGCATGTCTTTTTTTTTT
Organism: Acomys percivali; assembly: GCA_907169655.1. Classification (NCBI taxonomy): domain Eukaryota; kingdom Metazoa; phylum Chordata; class Mammalia; order Rodentia; family Muridae; genus Acomys; species Acomys percivali. The sequence continues at coordinate 119,090,132 of OU015749.1, read as the reverse complement.
TTTTTTTTTTTTTTTGGTGCATGTCTTTAATCTCAGCACCCAGTTCTTTCTGAGTTCAAAGCCAGCCTAGTCTACTAACAAGTTTAGGCCAGCCAGAGCCTGGAATTGTGGGACCCTGTCTTTAAATAACATTTAAGAAGAGTAGGAAAGAAAGAAGAAAATGGGACAGGGAAGCGACTCCATCCCAGTGGACGAGCCTGTTAAGGTGTTAGTTGCAGAAGTGGAAGCAGTGGTCCCCTTGAAATGAACACCTTTCTGGAACCGATCTATTTACTGTGACTGTTCATAAGAATTTCAGCACCTCAGATGTGTTCCCCCTTCAGAAAGAATGTAACAGAGTGAATAACCTACCGGCTCCAGACTCTGGAGTTAAAGGGCACAAGCCTGGCAAACTAGCCTCGCATTTCTTGTCCTCACAGCTCTGTGTGGATCCAGGGTGATTCCTTTTTTACTGAGTTACAGTTGGCACATCCAGGTTTGTTTAAAAAGTAGATCATATGAGATACTAGGTTTGCTACACAAAAATAAGAAAACAAAATAAAAAGAAAGACCGTCACTGCAGCGAGTCCAGCTTAAGTTATTTGTCCTCTTTGCCTATGTACTTCTGTGTGGTAAACAATCCCTCAGAGAGTGCCCTCGGCACATGGGGCTTCAGGAAGTTAACAAATCCCAAGCCCTCCTTGAGCGTTTTGTATGATGGCATATTCAGGTTCTCACACGGGCCTGCCACGGTGGCTGCCTCTCCTCCTTGCTTTCTCTTTGTACTTGGTGGGGTGGTAGGGAGACAGGAAGAGAAGAGCCACTTAACACCCCAATAATTACTAGTATTGCAGAAAGTTTTTGTGCTTCTCTTAGTTTCTCATTTGTGTCTACTAATAAACCTTGGTTGTTGAGGGCTGGCAAGATATTTTAGCAATTCGGGGCACCTGCCTTGCTTGATGACCCTGGGATCCACATGGTGGGAGCTGAGAACTGATCTCTATGTACAACTTGTTCAGTGGCACATGTGAAACCCCCCTATACAAACACACACGTGCACACACACACACACACAAATATATGTACTAAAAAAATTTTTTTTGTCATTTAAGCCAAGGAAAGCCTCTGTCCACAAGGATGGCTCATGCCTCAGCTTTAGGAAGCACCAGTGGTCTGCCCGGGCTAGGTTTCTTACTATATTATATTAATGTAGAGACTTTAGCACTTTTATTATTCTTTTTTTGTTTGTTAGTTTTGTTTTGTTTTTTGAGATAGGATTACACTGTGTAGCCCAAACTGTCCTGGAACTTGCTTTGTAGACCAGGCTGGCTTTGCACTTACAAATCTCCCTGGCTCTGCCTTCTGAGTGCTGGGATTAACAGCTGCTGCTACCACTGCGGGGCTACTTTTATTATTCTTTTTTTTTTTAAAGAATTATTTATTTTATTTATTGCATATGAGTGCTTTATCTGCAGAAGAGGGTATCAGATTACATTAGAAGGTTGTGAGCCACCATGTGGTTGCTGGGAATTGAACTCAGGACCTCTTGAAGAGTAGGTGGCGCTCTTAACCACTGAGCCATCTCTCCAGCCCCCCTTTTTTTTTTTTTTTTGGTTTTTCGAGTCAGGGTTTCTCTGTGTAGCCTTGGCTGTCCTGGACTCACTTTGTAGACCAGGTTGGCCTCGAACTCACAGCGATCCACCTGCCTCTGCCTCCCGAGTGCTGAGATTAAAGGCGTGCACCACCACGCCCCGGCTTACTTTTATTATTCTTATGCTGGACCATTTCTTCTACAACAGTCTCTTTTGCCTTATTTAATTTTGGTAACTAAATTACTCCTGGGTTAGCCATAAATGGAATTTGTTGCATTCCCATTTCTGAGTGTGGTAATTAAAAAAAAAAGTCCTAAGGAATTTTCATATTAAAAAAAAAAGCCATACCATCCTTAGCAGGGGAAGATGAGGGGAGAGAGTTAGGAAAGCACCAGGACAAGCAGCAGGTGAGTTGGTGGCATTGAGGTGCGTTCCAGCTTGATGCGCAGGCACAGGAGTGCAAACCGCTGCTGACCATCTGAGGCAGAGGAGACAGAGGGTGAGCAGAAGTCAGTGGGGCCAGAGGCATTGAGCTTTGCATTACCAGAAGCTTGCCCACAGCTGGGGAGGGGCCCTGGGAAAACTCTTAGGCAAGTTGCTTTCCTGATAGACAGGGCTGTGTGTGAGGACCATAGCTTTCAGTCTGCAAGGGAATAAAAATGAATGTGTGCAGGAAGACTGGTAAGGTAGAGTCAGAAGACTGAAGAGGAATTGGAGGAGCCCTGGCCCTCACCGGGGGCCTTCTGCTCTCCAGTCACTGGCATTCTACAGGATGGTCCTCAGAGGCCATTATACCAGTAGGGGACGCGAAGCTCGGGGAAGCTGAGTAATAGCATAAGATTGTATAACTGCTAAATTGTGGATCTAGGTTTAGAGCCTAGGTCAGGCCTAGTTGCACATCATTTCCCACCCCACTGTGTAAAATGCCGGAGGATTTTGTAGAGCTGTACTTTTCAAAACTAGACATTACCCACATAAGCTGTTTATATCTGAATTAACTAAAATCCAGTACAGTTTAAATACCAGTTTCTCAGCCACACTAGTCACCTTTAAAAGACTTAACGGCCACTGTGGCAACTGTATTGGGTAGCATTCGTGAAGACCATCGTCACTTAGTGTCTTGCGGGTGCTAGTCTAAAAGTTAGTCAGTTTTGTCCCTAAGTTAACTTTTTGCCCCTCTGCTTAAAGGATAAAATGAGAGACGAAGAAGGAGGCAACATGTTCAGCCAACAGCTCTTCCCCACCCCCGAGACAGGGTTTCTCTGTGTAGCTTTGTTCTCCCTTTGTAGACCAGGATGGCCTCAAACTCACAGCGATCCACCTGCCTTGGCCTTCCGAGTGCTGGGATTAAAGGTATGCACCACCACCGCCCGGCCACAGCCAACAACTCTTATTCCATGCCGTCAGCCTGGCCGCACAGTGGAGTCCCCATGCCCTCCATGCTCCCTTAAAACATGTCATAGAATGGAAATATTTAAAAGGAGTGACTTTTCTATGCTTCCAGCTTCACTCAGTCTGTAGCTGCATTCTTTCTTCTGAAGCTTTTCTCTCAAGTTCAGAGGGCATATCCGGTTGGCTTCCCCCAAGGAAATGAAAGATGTTTGTTGGGAAGGAATTCCACGCTTAATATATGAAGTGGCACTTGGATCCCTCTGCTTCCTTCTCTGCCTTCCTTCTCTTTGTAATTGAACTTGCAGCTGCTAACCATCTGTCTTCCAAACAAGACCAACTTCCAAACAGTTCAAATGACAGAGGTTTGTCTGCTTCAGAGGCTAGCAGCTGCCTGGTATTTGCTGTCAACATACGTGTAGGTCAGATAGATTTAGGTTACGACCAAAATGACAATGGATTTTTTTTTTTTAATTTTCTGCTCCTGTCTACTTTGTGCTGGGATTGTAGGCATGTACCACCATACCTAGCTCCAAAATTACAGTGAGCTTCTAATATATTTGTTAAAGATTAAGATACTTAATGTTATTTGAGCTGATATTAGGTACTTATCTTGTATGCCAGGAATGGCTTTCAAGATGGACTAAAAAGATCTTTCTTTCTTTCCTCCTTTCTTTCCCCCTTTCCTTCAGCAGAGACTCACTATGAAGCTCTGATTGGCCTGCTTCTTCTTCCTGAGTGCTGGGACTAAAGACATGTATCACCATGCCTGACCTAAAAAGACTTCAGATAAAAATTGAAAAATGGGGCTGGTATGGTGTTGCATGCTTTTAATCTCAGCACTTGGGAGCTAGAGGCAGGTGGATCACTGATTTCAAGGCCAGCATGGTCTAAGTATCATGCTATTGGCCAGCCAAGGTTACATAGAGAAGCTCTTCCTCACACAGAAAAAATAATTTGGAATTTAAATTCTTTTTTAAAAAATATTTTATTTTTATTTTATGCTTGTATGTATGTCTGTGTGAGGGTGTCAAATCTCAGAGTTACAGACAATTGTGAGCCGCCATGTGGGTGCTGGAATTGAACCCGGGTCCTTTGGAAGAGCAGTCAGTGCCCTTAACTGGTGAGCCATCTCTCCAGTCCCTGCATTTAAATTCTTAACTGAATTATGTTGTCAGTATTTGCTATCTATGTATCTGCCCACTAAGTCTTGGAATTCAGTAAAGGTTTCTTTTAGATCATAGCTCTAAAGTAAATTGAAGAATCATGTATAAATGTCCCTTGAGTCAAGCTATTAAAGACATTTAAATTATACTCTCGAGTGTCTAAATGGCAAGCTGAAGTGTATGTGTGTGCATTCGGGGGATGGGCATGTGGGAGTAAAACGGAGGCATTGTACTGAGATACTATTTTTAGGACGTCAGTGTAATTAACAGACTCAGGGTTTAGAAAATTGCCTTTTAGAAACTGAGAAATTAAAGTTTTGTGTTTCTCCTTAAATGTTAACACCCAATGTATTAATATGTTCATAGTGATTAGCGTGGAGACATTGGAATAATGGAAAGTATCCAGAAAAGTATCTTCCTGGAGTGCAAAGACAGGAAGAGAAAGGACATTAAGGATGGTGAGAACAGCTGGCAGGGATCTCTAAGAGCTCTGACATCTGGCCAGATGGTGTGACTGGGGAGCAGAGTATCCAGAGGACTATTGTTTTGTGAAGTCTGGTTTGTCTAATTTCTAGAAAGTTAACATAGGCTGAGAATTTTGGTCAGTAGGCCCCACTGCAAGATGGTCTGAGGAGGATGTCATGCTTTGCTTGGTGGTGCTCATGTGGATGTAGGCTGTTCAGTGCTAAGTCCATCATCCTAAGAGGATTAGGGATGAACTGTCTATTCTGTGGTTCATCTGAATCCAGAGATGAACCATTTTTTCAGAGGGGTCTAAAAATCTTCAGCCTCTTTAATTTTTTGGTCTTGGGGCTTTGGAGTGGAGGTGCTGTATGTAAAATGAGTGCTTTGAGCTCCTTCTCTGCCATAGCTGTTAACTCAACACCTGACTGTCCTGTGCCCAGGCAGCTTCTTTGTGGACTGGTGGGGACGGCAATGGCTTTGTCTCGTAGGGTGTAGATCAGCACACTTTTAAGTTCCAAGTAGCTAGACTAAATTTTATTCTTGAGCAGGGTGTGGTGGCACATGCCTTTAATCCTAGCACTCAGAGGCAGAGGCATGAGGATCACTGTGAGTTCGAGGCCAGCTTGGTCTACAAAGCAGATCCAGGATAGCCAAGGCTACACAGAGAAACTGTCTCAGAAAAAAAATTTTTTCTAATTCTTGGAAGGAACTTTAGAGATGCCTTTGTGTTGTCCTGTTGTTTGGCAGAGAAAGAATCTGGGTCTAGAAAGAAGGGTTAGAAGAAGTTGGCATGCTACTTTGAATCTGTCTTCTGAGTGGCACAGCCTCCGCTGGTGCTGCACAGCAGAAAGGTTTGGCTCCAGCCAACTACAGTCTGAATTGATTCTGCTTCTTGCTGTCCTTGTGGTCTTACACACGTGCTTTCACACCCTTGGGTCTGTTTTCCCATCTGTAAAATGGCTATTAAAACATTTTTCCAACAGAAAGGCTTCCTTGACTCTTGTGGTATCGACAGCATCCTGTCAGGACTGATGGTAATGGGCAGGACTAGGGGCCCAGCCCTGAGGCTTTACTCGCTTTCAGGTGAGCTGAGAGAAAACTCACTTTCCAGAGAGCCTCCGGTGCTGGGATGCTTCAGCTGTTCTTTATCCACAGGGACTTGGAATAGCGAACACCGGACATACTTGCAATTTCTTGTGATGTGCAGGAAGCAGAAGAATTATTTTCAGTGAAACAGGAGTCTGTGAAAGGTGCCTAGTGCATCCTAATATAGACTCCTCCCGGCCTTGCTAGCTGGCCATCTGCCTGTCCAGCACCACCAGGAAGCTCAGCTTTTTTTCTCCACAGTTTAAGGAGGATTTCCTGGTGTGTGTGTGTGTGTGTGTGTGTGTGTGTGTGTGTGTGTGTGTGTGTATGTGTGTATGTCTGGGTGGGGAGGTGTAGTTACTGGCCTTTGTGAACAGGGAGATGACATCCCAGTAACTGAAGCCAGATGTTGGAGATAAATGTAAGGTTCATCTAAACAGCTTTCCCTGACCTCTTCCTCACTGGGGAGTCCCTTTGAGTCCTCAGTGAGTGGTGGAACCCAAATCTATGTCATAGTAACCTGTAGGTCACCTCGTCAGTAGGTCCATCACAGACCTTTCTTTGGCTACGCTCCAGGCAGTGATCATCTACATAGTCCACCACACTTCCATCCATCTGGGCTTGTGACGTGATGTGTGTGAATGTGGGCTTGCACTTCACAGTCTGCATTGGAGGTCAGGGGCAGCTCTTGGGAGTCTATCTGTGTACTCTAGGCTAGCTGGCCCATGAACTTCTGGGAAATGTTCTTGTCTCTGCCTCCCATCTCACAATAGGAGTGCTGAGATTACAGATACTACGAGCTATTGCATCTAGCTTTTTGTGGGTTCTGAGGATTGAGCTCAGGTCATTATGCTTGTCAGACAAGTGCTTTTACCTATTGAGCCATCTCATTGACTCTGGATCATTATCTTAAAAAAAAACCAAAACCAAAACCAAAAAAAACAGAGCTATAGAGATGGCTCAGAGGTTAAGAGCACTGACTGCACTTCCAGAGGTCCTGAGTTCAATTACCAGCAACCTCAAGGTGGATCACAACCATCTATAATGAGATCTGGTGCCCTCTCCTGGCGTGCAGGCATACATACAGGCAAAACACTGTACACATAAATAAATAAATCTTAAAAAAACAAAACAAAGTTTATTTATGTGGGGTGTCTCTGTGTGGCTGTGTGTGTTCATGTGACCCACAGTGTGTGTATAGGTCAGAGGAAGATTTGGTCTTTCTACCATATGGATTCTAGGGGTGGGACTCCGATGGTCACGCTTGGCAGCAAGCATCTTCACCTGCTGAGCGAGGTCAGGCCTGTCTTCTTCACCTTCGATGCATAACATATTCCCTATTGTCTATGTCAACTTCCTTCATCATAACAAAATTCTGAGAGATCAGCCCCTAAATAAAAAAAGGAGGGCTGGAGAGATGGCTCAAAGGTTTAAGAGCACTGACTGTATAGAGGTCCTGAGTTCAATTCCCAGCAACCAATCAGCTGAACCAGCAGCTCACAATCATCTATAATGTGATCTGATACTCTCTTTTAGCATGCAGGTGTACATGCAGACAGAGCACTGTATATATAATAAACAAATCTTAAGAAAAAGAAAAGAAAAAAGGAGAGTGGGTATTCAGAAAGTATAGTCAGCCTATAACCCCAGTACTCGGAGGCAGGGGCATGCGGATTGCTGTGAGCCTACAGAGCATGCCCAGGACATCCAAGGCTACACAAGGAAACCCTGTCTTGGGAAAAGAAGAAAAGAAAGTGTAGTCAGAAGAATTGAGAGATTGAGGTCAACCCAGCCTATATAGTAAGACCCGGTCCCCTCCTCCCACAACAAGAGAAAGGGAAAAGACAGAGAAGGAAGGAGGGTTAGAGGAGGGGGGAGGGGAGGACAGGGAGGCTTATGGTGTTGAGGTTCCAGGCCATCGACTGCTGCTGTTGTTTTGGACCTTGGTGAGGCAGTACATTGTGATGGCAGCACATGGCAGAGTAAAATTGCCCCGTTCGTTATAAGAAAACAATAGAGAAAAGGAAGGGAATGGGGTCTGACAGACAGCACCCCTGTGCATACCTCCCACGACATGGGTTAGTACCTAGCTTCCTCCCTCCCCCATCACTTCCCAGTAGTACCACAGGGTGAAGGCTACACTTTTCACACTTGGGTCTTTGGGGACTTTTCAGAGTCAACTGAAACACTTGAGGTCTGATTTGGACGTTGTGCTGATGACTAAACAAGAGTTGACATGGAATAAAGATAGGGCTGTAGACTATAGTGGTTAGAGGGCACTGCTCTGGTAGTGTCTGTGCAGTCCAACTTTGACTTTATTGGTGGCTGGTTATTTTTGGCTTATATATAGCATTTGTGCTGTTAGGTTCAGTGTGGTCGCTCTCGTGGAATCCTATGGCATGAGATGTGCTCTCTCTCTATTTGATGGACAGGGAAGCAGTTTCCTGTGGCAGGACTTGTGTCACACAGGCTTTTGAGACGGCCTGTAGTTCTCTTTCCTGCTCTTCAGCAGACAGCCCCTTCCCGGCCCAGAGGAAACATTTAGCAAGCATGTACTGGTGGCCACATTACACTGTTTATGTCATGCCCTCAGCCCTGCGCCTGACATGGAGGGGGACTCAGGGCAGGCTTGGATTGGCAAGCCTATGTAGAATGCCAGCTTCCTGCTATCCTAGCAGCCTGTAAGCCCCGGGATCTTGATGGATATGTGACATTGGTGGCTGAATTTACATGGCACCTGGTGGCTTTTCACACTCCCCCTCACGCCTCTCTAGGGACTAGGATAGGACAGATGGCCACAGACACAGTATTCTCAGCTCTGCACCCTCTCTGCAAATCGCAGTTGAAGGAAAGTTACGTTTTTGCAACAACACAGTTTTGGTAATGTGATTTCATGCTGTTAAGTTGCTTAACACTCTGGATAGATGACAGCTCAGCAATGTTTGCTTAGGAACAGCTGGAGCTCATGTAGGTGGCTGCAGTTCCCACCCCCAAGCCTCCTACCCCTTAATAAAGCGAGGCTGATAAGGTTACCTCCCTGAGCCAGGCAACTTTCTGGGTCGAGAATTAAATTAATGCTCTTTTTCTCCTTAAAACCTTTAATTCTATCTCACCTGAGTATTAACATTTGCCTTTAAGATGTTAAAGGTGATCCGGGAGCACTCGGGAGGCAGCGGCAAAGGCAGCAGGCAGCGGCAGGTGAGTCACTGAGTTTGAGGCCAGCCTGGTCTACAAAGTGAGTCTAGGACAGCTGAGGCTACACAGAGACTCTGTCTCCAAAAGAACAACAACAACAAAAAGATGTTAGAGATGAAAACACAAAGTTTCTGCTTCTTCCTGTGTACCAGCTTGAAGAGGTGGAGGCCAGAGAGGCTGGGACTTGGTGAAGGCGTGAACTGAGACCCAGGGCTCCTGGTTTCCGTTCTGGCCCCTTGCCTGCCCTTTTTAAGAAAGGAGAAGCTCTATAGTCTATTTAGTTAAAAATGAGTAAACTTAGGTCTTTTTTCATTACTAAAGTCCCCAGCCCTGAGTGAATTAATTTCCTATATTGTTTTTTT
>OU015749.1:119068153-119080888 GCA_907169655.1 Acomys percivali | reverse complement strand
TTATCATTGTTGTTATTATTGACAGGGCCTCACTGTATTCTTGGCTGGTCTGGAATTCAGCTACGTAGCCCAGGGTGGTCTTGAGCTCATGCCAGTTCTGCTGCCTCAGCTCCTTGAATATTTGAAGTATATATGTAAGCTACCATGCCCAGATCTAGATTTCTTGATTTAAAAGACTTCCTATTAAACTGGGTGGTGTTTAATCCCAGCATTTGGGAGGCAGAGGCAGTGGCAGGTGAATCTCTGTGAGTTCTGGTTTAAAGAGCTATTTCCAGGACAGCCAAGGCTACACAAAGAAATCCTGTCTTGGAAAAACCAAAACCAACCAAACAAAAAAACACCCCCAAACAAAGCAACAACAACCACAAAACCCCTCAAACTTCCTCTAACCAACTTTGGTGGGACGTAGTCTTGTAATCTCAGCGTTCAGGAAGCTGAGGCAGATGGCTTGAGAGTATCAGGCCAGCCTGGGCTATATACATAGCAAGCCCTATCTCAAAAACAAAACAATACTGCTCTAATAATTTCGCTGTTTTCTTTTCTTTTCTCTTTTCTTTTTTATTTTATTTTTATTTTTTTGAGACAGGGTTTCTTTGTGTAACAGTCCTGGCTGTCCTGTACTCAATTTTGTAGACCATGCTAGCTTTGAACTCACAGTGATCTACCTGCCTCTGTCTCTGAGTGCTGGGATTAAAGGCGTGCACTACCACGCCTAGCTAGACTGGTTTTCTTACCTTTCTTATTCATCATTTTATCATGTGGCAATTCAACATTTATAAGGCCTGAAAGACTTACTGCTCCTCTCAGAATAGTCAGGCGTCTCCCAGGAAGTAAAGGGAGGCAGGATGTGGTGAGCCAGTGGGTAATGGGAGCCCTGCTCCTTTGGAAGAAGAGGAAGTGGAGAAGCAGAGGAAGAGCTCAGAGCACAGGCCTTCTCATCTCTGCTCTAAGAGTGTAATTCTTCTCTGAACTAAGCAGACCCTGTAGGATTTTGACCCAAAGTGACCAAGGTCCTGAGAACACAAGCCGTGCTAATTTTGGAGTTGCCTAACCTTCCCACAGCTGATGTGATGCTGTGGACTGTTGTCTTTTGCTTTGTAATCTCAGTCACTGGTGCATTCTCTCCTCCCTATTGGTTCATCTTTTTTGTTTTGTTTTTCAAAAGAGGGTTTCCCTGTGTAGCCCTGACTGTTTTGGAATTCACTCTGTAGGCCAGTAGATCCGCCTGCCTCTGCCTCCCGAGTGCTGGGACTAAAGGCGTGTGCCACCACGCTAGGTCTTTTATTTGCCTCAGACCACCTATGTAAGTTGTAATTTAGACTCCAAGAAGCTGGACCAGGTGGAAAATCACCTCTCCAAAACATGTGCCTCCGAATTTGCTCAGCACAGTCCTACCCATTCTCTGCACATGCTCAGAGCAGCCCCTATGCCCAGGGCAGGATTGTCCTGCTTACTGCCAGAGAGCTGGTGTTCCCGCTGCCCGGCTGCCCGAAGAGTTGACCTTTACCCTCTCTGCCTTCCTCTTGCATCTTTTGCCTCGGGCCTTTGTTAAAAATTCCTGGCCTGCTTTGTTAGGCACATAGTATGTCATTCTCCTTGTAAGCCTGCAGATCTCAGCTGCTCCCAGTAGTAGATTCAGAATCCTCTTGTCCCTATGGTAACTTTGGAGACTAACTATAGGGATTTAGGTCGCACTTGACTGTTAGGGCACAGTCTTTTTCAAGACTGCTCTTATTTTAGACTCTGGCTGGAAGCTTGGGAGTTACCAGGCTACTTGCACTTCTGATGAAGTGGCTACCAATTCAGGGTTCTCGTTACTTTCTAGGGTTCCAGAATTTGCTAGAGTAATTATAGAATGCCAGAAAGTACTGATTGCTCTTCTGATCACAACTTTATTACATGGAGAGTATAATAATCAAGGTCATCCAGAAGCAGAGACACAGAGTGATGCCTGGGAGAGCTGGTGTCCTCCCCTGTGTCCACAGGCGCACCGCTCTTCAGCACACTGGTGTGCAGTGTACACAGTGTTGCCTGTCTATCAGGAAGTAGATATACCTGGGCTTCTTTGCAGGGTAAGCTTAATCGCTGACCCTGTGGTCAAATTCGGTCTCCAGCCTCCTGCATTCTCTGCGAATTTTGCTAATAAGACTTGTTTCAAAGCCCAGTTCACTAGTTGCATGCTTGGCCTTTCTGCTATGGCCAACTCTTCTCCTTTTTAATCTCTTCAGTAGACTGTCTAGGGACCCACCCGGAGTCACCTCAGCAGAAATCATTAGGGCTTACCATGAAGAATAGTATGCCCTAATGATTACTAAGGAATTTCATGGATTTACAGGCTGCCCCCCCACAGAGGACAACGTCCAGCCAAGTTGTTCATTATACAACAGCCCCCTACCACAAAGCTGTCTCCTTTTCATTTGGCAGAAATCTAGTGTCACTGTTATCCTTTTTTTTTCTTTCCAGATGGTCACACAGTTGTGCCACCTGACTTTGGTATGTCTGATATCATCGTCACTGTCCCCTGGGTACTGTGCTCTCTGCTTTCCTTGTCACTAAGTCCCCTGCTCTGCAAGCTTCATGCTGCTGCCTGTTAGACCCCGACCCGCAATACAAAGCTCATTTCACTTAAGAAGTTCTGTTGTCCCAGCACCCTGGAGACTGAATGATTGCTGTGAGTCTGAGGCCAGCGTGGGCTCAATGGTAAGCCAGCCTAGGCTACAGAGTGAGACTATCTCAGACAAAACAACCAAAGTACAGCAACAACAACCACCACAATCAGTTTCTTACTGAAGAATAAAATGTATATTATAACCTCATGTATAAAACATACTATAGCTAGGTGTGGTGGTGCACATCTCTAATTCCAGGACTTTGTGGGTAGATGCCAGAGGATCAAAGAGTCAAGGTCCGTTAAATTTTTTAAAATGTACATTTGGTTTTTGGCCTATACAGATGTTTGTGTGAGGGCATCAGATCCATTGGAACTGAGTTACAAACAGTTGTGAGCTGCCGTGTGGGTGCTGGGAATTAAACCCGGGTCCTCTGGAAGAGCAGCCGGTGCTCTTAACTGCTGAGCTATCTCTCTAGTCCCATACTGAATGTACTTTAAACTCACTAGATTTTTTTTTGCAAGAAAAGTGGCAAGCACCAGCCCCACCAGGTGACACTGTACGGGAAGGGTGAGGAGCCTCTGTGTGTCAGGACAGGAAGCAGGGTGGCTGTGGTAGGCAGACTAAGCCCACTTTCTGGAAAAGGCTAAAGCTACAGAGGAGATTGTGCTGCAGCTTGAGTGTCGCGGTGAGCTAAGAGAGTGCCTGCCTGTTAAGATGCAAGCGGCTTGGACTGGGAGTTAGAAAGGGCTTGTGATCCAGTTCAAAGCTGATTTAACTATATATATAAAATCATGAAGTTAGGTTCACTTCATTTGGCTGCAGTTGGTCTTTTGGGTGGGGGGGAGAAAATAAACTATTACTGCCAACAACACCAAAAAGAATTCAAGGTCTTTTGCATAAATAGGAAATTTGAGGCCACCTTTAAAATAAAAAACAAGCCAGGCGTGGTGGCGCACGCCTTTAATCCCAGCACTCAGGAGGTAGAGGCAGGTGGATCGCTGTGAGTCAAGGCCAGCCTGGTCTACAAAGGGAGTCCAGGACAGCCAAGGCTACACAGAGAAACTCTGTCTTCAAAAACCAAAAACCAAAACCAAACCAAAACAAACAATCAATCAAAAACAAAAACCAAACCCAGTAGAAATGTACTTAGGAGGAGTGTCTTAGTTACAGTTTCTGCTGCTGTGATGAAAAGTCATGACCAAAAGCAACTTATAGAGGAGAGGGTTATGTTGCTTACATATCTAGGCTCATCACTGAGGGAAGCCGGGACAGGAACTCAAGTAGGGCAGGAATCTGGAGGCAGGAGGTGATGCAGAAACCATGAGGGGTGCTGCTCACTGGATTGCTCCTCAGGAGTTGCTCGGCCTGCCTACCTGCCTGCTCCTTCCTTCCTTCCTTCCTTCCTTCCTTTCTGTTGATTTGTTGTGAATTCCACATCATGCACCCTAGTCCCACTCATCTTCCAAATTTTTTGTATCTGCCTTCTGCCCTTGCAACCTCTTCTCAAAAGAAAATAAACAATCCCCATGGAAGTTATGGTGTGGCACAGTATTGTCACACAGTATTTCCTTTTGCACAAACAGCTTTTCTTGCAGATGATCATTACAGTGAGTCATTGGTCTGGTTCGAGGCCTCTAGTTTCTGCTACACTGTCAGTCCTGGGACCCCTCTTGCATATCCTGTGTTGTTCTGTGTTGTGGAGATCTTGCAGTGTAGGTTCTGGAGGGCTAGCCCCTTCATGCACTCCAGCAGTTCATAAATGAGGTAGATGTTGGGGTGGGCCTGCATCTAGTAGGCCTGGGTGATCGTTGAGTTGGTCAGCCTGGCAACTCATCCATGCTCATGCCACCTGGGCCAGCTCTCCTGAGTGCTGCAGCTGGAGAGGGGCAGGACCAGCTCATCTGTTCACATGCCCTTGGGGCCAGCTCTCCCACACTACCCAGGTGATGAGCAGGGTCAGCTCTCCCAGGCAGACACTCAGGGCTGGCTCTACTGTACTGCCCAGGCTAGGGTCAGAGCTATTTCTCCTGAGCATACGCCACTGCTTGTCCAGCTCTCCCACACTCAACACCCCAGGGGTGGCTCACTCTCACCCACGCCACAGCTCTGCTGTGCTGCCCATCAGCCTGTTGTCTTATAGCCTAGGAGTGACACCACCCACAATGGACTTGGCTCTCCCCACATTGATCACTAATTAAGAAAATTCCCTACAGCAGTTGTTATCAACCTTCCTAATGTTGTGACTCTTATTGTTTTGTTTTGTTTTGAGACAGGGTTTCTCCAGGTAGCTCTGGCTGTCTGGGACTGACTTTGTAGACCAGGCTGGCCTCGAACTCACAGTGATCCGCTGGTCTCTGCCTCCCAAATGCTGGGATTAGGGCATGGGCCACCACACTCAGCATGTTGCAACTCTTTAATACTGTTCCTTATGTTGTTGTGATGACCCGGTAGCCATAAAATTATTTTTGTTGCTACTTTATAGCTAATTTTGCTAATTTCATGAATTGTAATGTAAATATCTGTGTTTTCTGATGGTTTTAGGCAGCCCCTGTGAAAGGCTCTTCTGACCCTCAAAGGGGTTTCCACACAAAGCTGGATTTTATGGAGTCATTTTCTCAGCTGAAGTTACCTCTTCTCAGATGATTCCTGCTTGTCAAGTTGACAAAAAAACTAGCCAGCACAAGGAATCTGGAAGAATATATACTCAACACTTAACAGTAGTTCTCTGAGGGAAGGGATACACTACTTTATTCTGGACTGGTGGGAAGTTTTTATTATGAATACCTATTATTTATATGCTTAGTAAGATTCTAGAAGCACACAGTCTTCTCCAATTCTTTAGCATGGTATACTGTGTCCTTAGTGGTCTGACTCACCTTCACTCTTGACTCTCTGAGTGCAGTTGTTTTTTGGTTATTTGGAACATGCAGATGCAGATGACCAAAACTAACCTTTTCCTTTCTATGTCCCTTAAGACTAACTTAGAAACTACCATTCCTGACCTTTGCTTTCCTTTCTTCATTTTATATGCTTCTATATCCCTCTATGCCTACCTCACTTTCTGCGTTTGACTCACCTTATGAAGTAGAGCTGTTGCTGGGCTTGTTAGTACCTTTTCCATGTTTGGCTGACAAAATGCTTTCCCCTGTCTGCTTACTACCTGCCTTGCTTAGCTGTTGTTTACCTCTTTGCCTGTCTCTTATACATCCACTGCACACAGAAGATTGCCTTGGGAGGGTAGGGACCAAATGGTCTTCCCCTGCCCCCTTTCCCAGCCTTTACATGTAGGTCCCGCTATGTATGTTCCATAGGAAGTCTGTGTGGCCTTTGGCTGTAGGTAAAGCTGGATGTTACTAGAGGTCCACTCACATTTCCCATTTCATGTCTTCCTCTGTATCAGAGCAGTTTAGAAGTTTCCATTTTCACAGTTACTTCACAGTTGCCTTTGCCTCCTGAATGCTGGGATTAAAGCCCAGTGCCTCCAACAGTTTGATTTTGGGGGTAGGGTAGGATTGAGACAGGGTCTTTCTACATAGCCCTTGAACTGTCCTTGAACTCAATATTTAGACTAGGTGGGCCTTAAATTTAGGCTTAACCCCCCCCCCAAAGTGCTGGGGTTAAAGGCATATGCCACTACCCCCCTTGCCAGTTTGATTTTAATAAGTTTTTCTGGGTGCCAAGTCTTACTTCTTCCAAGTAGATTTGACTCTGTCAGGCTGGCTGCTGTTAACTTGGAGGCCTGACTAGTTTTCCATCCTTAGTTGGAGAAATACAGTATTTAAGCAATCACATTTGGACCGCTGGTCCTGATAGAGAGTGAGCTAAGTTAGACTATTTCCCAGAGGGGATTTACTCTAAGGGTTGATAATTGTGACTCTTTTTGTGTGTGCTTTAGGCTGGGAGAAGGGTATAGAATAATTATTCTTTCTCTATTAATTAATACAGTAAAATATTATGGCAACAGTTTTCTTTAACCAGCTAGTTCCCCAGTGAGTGACACAGAGAGACTATGATTTACTACTAAACTGTAAGCACTATCCTGGGCAGATTCCGAGCTACTCTAATACTAGTACTTTTAAAACCCACATAAAAACCAATTACTGAAGCCGGGCGTGGTGGCGCACACCTTTAAATCCTAGCACTCTGGAGGTAGAAGCAGGCAGATCGCTGTGAGTTCGAGGCCAGCCTGGTCTACAAAGCGAGTCAAGGACAGCCAAGGCTACACAGAGAGACCCTGTCACAAAAAACAAAACCAGAAACAAACTAATCACTGAAGCCTCCTGGGAGTCACCAGATTGCCAAGTTCATGTGCCTCTCTGAGGAAGATGCTGAGTTCATTGGTTGTTTCCTGTGGCTTGCTCTTGGCTTCTTCCCTTTCAGCATTCTGGGGCCTTCCTGACTCCCCTTTATCCCACACTGCTGCTTCTGCTCCTCTCTGGCCTCCACGATTGTTCCTGCCTCCTGCTTCTCCCACTGAGCCTTGTCTGTCGCAGCAGCATTCCTCCTCCTGTCAGCAGGGGAGGTCCTCCTCACATTTTACAGGACCTTTGGGAATAAGTCACTAGTAGGGAAGTACCTAGTGTCAAGGATGAGCCAGGGGCATCTTGCCTGAAAGATAGGAGCTTTTCTCGTGGTTTGGAGGAAAAGTTAAAATTTGGTGTTCCAGACCCTACTGTGGAAGGGCTCCATCGCGTGAGTTATAAGGCATGCCCACCCTAGCATTTGAGAGGCTTGTCACTGTGTCTAAATTTCACATTTTAATCAGATTCTCATGTCTTTTCTTGCCCTTCATTGTTTGATCTGCTTCCTTCCCCTCCTGCAAAAAATTTAATTCCTTTCTGTACTTCTGTAGGAGATTGATTCTTTAGGAATTGTTTCACTGGGGTTAGTTTTGTCCACCAAGGTAGCGTTGGAAGGAACCCTGGGCTGTTACTGTCTTCAGGCCGCAGCAGGACACCAGCCTTTGATCAGGGTGTTGGTCAGCATTCAGGGTCAGCCTGTGTATGGGAGTAGGTGGTGTGTATGCGTGTGTGTGTGTCTTCGTGTGACTGTTGGAAAAAACATGTGTGGGAAGGTAATTGTATGATTGCAGAATCCTGCTGGATTCCCAAGGGGAGATTTTTGTCATCTTTGTTTAAGAATTTGACTCCTTGGTACTTCTTTTTAATTAAGTCTGTTTTCTTGGCTTCTTTAAAGGTATGTTTATTGGCTTGGAAGCTACCCGATTTCAAAAGAAGATAAACATCTGATATTTTTTCTTTTCTTTTCCTTTTGGATTTTCAAGACAGGGCTTCTCCTCTTTAGCTATCTTTGAATCGCTCTGTAGACCAGGCTGACCTTGAGCTCACAGAGATTCACCTGTTTCTGCCTCCCAAGTGTTGGGACTACGGGAGTGGGCCACCACTGCTCAGTTGATATTTTTTCTTTTAAGCACAGTTTTCCCAATACTTACTCATTGATTATTATATCTTCATAACTTTTTTTCTTCTTGTAAACACTTTGCAGCTCTGGTTGGCCTGCTATGTAGACCAGCCAACCTTAAATTCATAGAGCTTCTGTGTGCTGAGTGCTAGGATAAATGCATGTGCCACCCTAGCCAGCCTTTTATCTTAATTTAGTTTGTTGTCTTTGTCTTGTAGAAGAACTTATGCTGGTAAGTACCCTTTCACTGCTCCTACCCACAGGGTTTTACTCTGTAGCCCAGGTTGGCCTGAAATTCTTGGCGACCGCTGACCTTGGCCTCCTGGGGTTATAGTGTGAGGCACTACACCTGGGTTCCCTTTCTTCTTGTTATCTAAGTTTTATTTATCTTCTTAGTCCAATCCCTTAGCTCAACTCAAACCTCTTAGCTCTACAAGAGTAGTAGAGTTTGGTTACAGAAAACCATTGCTGACCTGGCCTTCTGTGGGCCTCAGGGAAAGCTTTGGGCACTGGGCATGCATGTGTTGCACATGCGCACATTCAGGCAAAGCATCGTTCATACACACACAATAAAGTAATTAAAACAACAACAGATTTGTGAGGGTCATGAATGGCCCGAAAAGGGCTTCTAGTCCTCTAAGAGCAGAGGGCTCTTAACTGCTGAGCCACCTTTCCAGTGTCCCTGAAAAAGCCTTCCAGCAGGGTTTCCCATAATGCTCATATGACTCAGTGTATGCATAAAAAGTATATTATCTAAACAAGTGGTATATTTATTTGTTGTATGAACGTAAATATATGCCCCACCATAACTGGTTTCATTAATCCTATTTCTTCCTAGTGCTCATTCAGATGTATTCATTTCTCCTCAAACCATCATGCCCAGCTCCTTTTCTGCCTTAACTACTCTTTGCCCTACTAACCTGCAGTCCCCAGGCATCCATGGCTTGACTGGAAACTGATAGCACTATTTCTCTTCGTCTTTGTTTTCTTTGTTTTTTTTCCCCTTTTTGAGACAGGGTTTCTCTGTGTAGCCTTGGCTGTCCTGGACTCGCTTTGTAGACCAGGCTGGCCTCGAACTCACAGTGATCCGCCTGCCTCTGCTTTCTGAGTGCTGGGATTAAAGGCGTGCGCCACCGTACCTGGCTTTTCTTTGTCTTTTTGTTCCTTACTTCCATTGGAGCTCTTCTGCCTCTCAGCTTAAGACCCTCAGCCTTATTCTGGACATCCTTTGCTTGCTGCTGTTGTATTGATATTGACACACTTGGAGCTCAGAGATACACAAAACATTTTCCCTTCCCTATTTTCTTCCTCCCTATATCCTTTTCCCTATGGGTGTGGGAACTGAAAAGCAGCAAAGTGACTTGCCTGTGACCTTAGAGGCAGAGAGTGGTGGAAGCCGCAGAAGGGGCCTCTCCCCTCCCTCTCTTCTGCTTCCTGCAGCAGCATCGTCTCTACTTGCCAAATACCACCGGCTAGGGGAAACTGGGTAGCTCCCTGGGTTCCCTAGTGGGCTGTCCCTTTGCAGCACAGTGATTGGTTGTTTTCCGCTGCCCTCTTGTTAGTGCACTCTCTTGGCAAAGACAAAGCCTGCCACCAAGCCTCATCAAGCCAGCCAGCCGTGCTGGCGCACACCTGTGGTTTGTGTCTGGAAGCTTGAGAACCCCAGTTTTTTGTCTAGACAACATATAACTTCACATCTTATAATCCTTAGGCCAGCTTCTAAATTTAGTAGCCATCAGAGGGAAGTACGAGGTCTTGAAAGTTGTATGCCTGGCATCGTCATGCTTGTTTGTAATTCTAGCATTTGGGAGGTGTAGGCAGGAAGATCAGAAATTCTAAGCCACCCTTGTCTATCTCCATAATGGTTCAGAGCCAACCTGAGCTACCTGAGACTGTCTCAAAAAATACTTAAAATAAACTGGCCATAGTGGCACACACCTTTAATCTGAGCACTTAGGAGACAGGGGCAGGCAGATCTCTGTGAGTTGTAAGCCAGCCTGGTCTGTAATGAGTTCCAGGACAGCCAGAGGCACAAGTAAGACCCTGTCTTGGGGGAGTAAGGGGAGACAGGACAACATTTTAAGAAGAAGAGAAGAAGAGTTCTGGAAGTTGGAGACCTGCCAACCTGTCCTCTCTGGTCCCCAGTTTCCTGTTCTGTAAAATGAGGAGTGAATCTGTGTGGTGGGCTTTAAGGTTTCTCCTTTACTGCTTAATTGAAACTGTTAAGCCACAATTGAAAGCCCCCAGTATGACAATGAAATTATAAGTAGGCCTTTCAGGTCAGGGAAGGAGAGGGTAGAGCTGTTCTTACCCAGGGAGCGTCCCTTCATTGTGCCTCTCTGACGTCTCCAAGGAGTCAAGTGACAACCCTTGGTTTTCTCTGCACTGCCATTTCAAGCCCATAATCTTCTTGTATCTCTGTGAGCGTGTGTTTACTGTTAGATAGCCATGGAGCAGAATTCACATTTCACTGTGCTGTTTTTGCAACTGAGGGGGTTTGAGTGGATCACAGCTGGTCTCTGGCGAGAGGGAGGTGTGTGTATGTGTGTGTGTGTGTGTGTGTGTGCGTGTGTGTGTGTGTGCGTGTGTGTGTGTGTGCGTGTGTGTGTGTGTGTGTGTGTGTGTGTGTGTGTGTGTAGCTCTAGTTTTGTTTTTAAATCTCTGGGGTCATTTTTGCTGACTTTAGTTAAAAATTGTCTTCTGAGCGTTGTGGATTTGTGATGTGGGTCTGGAGTGAGGACCTCTCTTCTTGTTTGCTTTACCTGAAGCATTTCACCTTGAGAGGGAAAAATAAGGCTTGTGGACGACTTCCCTGTACATGAGGAGGTAAATAATAGCCCCCTACTGATTGTTTTCTTTCCAGTAAACAGTGAAAGCCGTGTTGCTGCCAGGATCTTCGCTTCACCTCAGACCACTGGTTTGCTTTTCATTCTCTGAAAAGACTGTGGTGGCACATGCTTTTAATCCCAGCACTTGGGAGGCAGAAGCAGGCAGATCTCTGTTGAGTTCGAGGCCAGCCAGGTCTACAAAGTGAGTCTAGGAGAGCCAGGACTACAAGAGAAGCCCTGTCTTGAAAAACAAAACAAAACAAAAAAGTTAAAAGTGCTTTTAGAATTCTCTTTTTTATTATTTATTTATTTGGCTAGTTGGCCCTGCGGGTCTTCTTGGGAGGCTCCTGTCACCTCCAGGTCCTTTTCTCCTTCCCCCGCTTTTCTACAAGGCTCCCTACACATCTCCCAATGTTTGGCTGTGAGTCTCAGCATCTGTGCTGCTGGGTGGATCCTGTCAGAGAACAACTGCGATAGGCTCCTGTCTGCAAGCATAGCAGAGTATTGTTAATAGTGTCAGGGGTTGACTTCCCTCCCATGGGGTGGGGGTCTTGAGTTGGGCCAGGCATTAGTTGGATATTTCTTCCATTTCTGCTCTATCTTATCCCTGCACATGTTGTAGGCAGGGTGAATTTTGGTTAGAAGTTTTTGTGGTGGGTTGATGTTCCTTTCCCTCCACTAGGAGACTTGTCTAGTTAGAGGGTTCAGTCTCCATGGCCCCTGCTATGAGGAGTCTCCCCTAGAAGTCTCTGCTAGAGCCCCTCTCCTCTCCCAGCGGCTACCCTGACTAAGTCTCCAGCGTGTCACAGAGCTGCCCCCGACCCACAGTTTCTCTTCTCCACAGGCCTTCTGTCCTCCTGCTCCTACTCTCTCCAGGTCTGGTCCCCACCTTCATATCTCTCTCTGCTTGCTCTCCCACCTTGCTCCTTCTCTTCAGCCACTACCTCTGCCTATTCTATTTCCCTTCTGAGTAAGATTTAAGCATCTTCCCTTGGATCCTCCTTGTTACTTAGTCTTCTTTGGGTCTGTGCATTTTAAGATGCTTATCCTGTACTATATGGTTAAAATCAATTTATAAGTGAGTACATACCATGTGTGCCTTTCTGGGTCTGGGTTACCTTACTCTCAGGATGATCTTTTCTTTTTCTTTTTTCTTTCTTTTCTTTTTTTTTTTCTGAGACAGAGTTTTTCTGTGTAGTCTTGGCTTCCTGGACTCCCTTTTTAGACCAGGCTGGCCTTGAACTCACAGCAGTCCGCCTGCCTCTGCTTACTGAGTGCTGGGATTAAAGGTGTGCACAACCACGCCCGGACAGGATGATCTTTTCCAGTTCCATCCACTGCATGGTACTGGCATAGAAATAGACTAGTTAACCAATGGAATCAAATCGAAGACCCAGAAATAAGTCCATATACCTAGAGACATTTGATTTTTGATAAAGGAGCTAAAACTGTACAATGGAAAAAAGAAAGCATCTTCAACAAGTGGTGCTGGTCTAACAGGATGTCTACTTTTAGAAAAATGCAAATAGAGTCATATTTATCACCCTGCATGAAACCCAAGTCCAAGTGGATCAAAGACTTCAACATAACACCAGATACACTAGATCTATTAGAAGAGAAAGTGGGAAGAGCCTTGAACTCATTGGTACAAGAGACAACTTCCTGAACAGAGCACCAACAGCTCAGGCTCTAGCATCAACAATTAATAAATGGGACCTCATGGAACTGAAAAGCTTCTGTAAGGCCAAGGACAGTGTCAAAAGAATGAAGCGGCAGTCTGCATGTTGGGAAAAAATCTTCACTAATCCTACACAACAAAGGGATGTGTATATATATATATATATATATATATATATATATATATATATATATAT
>OU015749.1:119045912-119062278 GCA_907169655.1 Acomys percivali | reverse complement strand
GTGTGTGTGTGTGTGTGTGTGTGTGTGTGTGTGTGTGTGTGTGTGTGTGTTGTGCTGTTTGATTGTGAGCTTGCTGTCTGGCCGACTACTGGAAATACTAAGGTCTGCCAGTGTGATAATCACCATCCTAGTCTGGGGAATAGCAATGGTTGACTCTTCTTCCACTTTCTGTGCTCTGGGAAGGACACCACAGATATTTGTCAAATGTCAGAAGGGGCTGCTTGCAAGAAAAGTGCCTGACTAGTGAGCTAATGCTGAGTGTCACGGCCTCAGTCTTAAGCTGGTTCCCTTTCCTGTCTGCCATTGGCTGTCTTTCTGAACACAGCTGCCCTGTGTAGAGAGGCTGCATTCTTTCATGATTTTAGCTCACCAAGTTCATTCTTCTCTCCATGTTTGTATTGTGCGGTTTCTTCTTGCTTTCCCAACAGCACCCATCTCTGGGACCCGCCTCTTGTATCTCCTGTCAGCCGCTTCAACTCATCAGTTGTCATATGGCATACTTATTGTCTATGGCTTGACCTTATTAAATAATATTAAATGTATTTGTCACTTTTCTCCTGATTGGAACAAGGGATAGTGTTGAACACATTAGGGAGCAGCTGAGCTGATTTTGGCTAAACCAATCCTATCAGATTCTTGAAGTCAAGGAGGAATCGCTTGGTTGACTGAGGCTACCCTACCTCAGCTCCGCATGCTTTTGTACCCCACAGCCCGACTGAGCAATGTCCGAAGGCCACATTTTCCTCTGAGCTCCTCAGGTCATTTTGGAGTAAGCCTTCCATTTAGCTTTGCTCTCCTGATAGGTGAGCTCCCTGATCACCATTTTTGGAGCCCAGATTGGAAGCCTGGCTGATTCCTGATTAGCACAACTCTCTGGTGCTAACACCTGCCTGTGCATTGATCTTCAACCCTGAATTAATAGAGACTTTGGCTTTAAAAATGGCCTGTTTGGGGTTGGGAATTGGCTCAGGGGTAAGAGTTTAGAAGTATGCTATTCAAGTATGAGTACTCAATTTCGAATCACCAGACCCTACGTAACAGCTCAGTTTGTAGTATGAGTGTCTGTGACCCCAGCGTTTCCTTAGTGTGCTAGGAACTCCTGGACCTACTAGCCTGGCATATGGAGGAGGCAAACAGAGACCAGGGCCTGGAGAGATGGCTCAGTGGTTAAAAGCAGTTACTGTTCCTGCAGAGGATCTGGATTGGTTCCAGCACCTACACGGCTGCTTAAAGCTGTTTGTAACTCCAGTTCCAGGGAATCCTGCACACACATGGTACATATACACATAGTCAGGAGTATACACATACACATAAAATAAATATAAGAACAACAAATAAAAACAAAACAAAGAGACTGTCTCAAATAGGTAGAAGGTGAAGAGAGACACCTGAGGTTGCTCTCTGATGTCCATATGTGCACCATTGCATGAGGGTGCCTATCACATACACATAGATTTTACGTACACACATAAAAAAACAAAGATAAATTAACAACAACAATAATAATTTTTAGCTGGGCAATGGTGGTGCACGCCTTTAATCCCAGCACTCAGGGAGGCAGAGGCTGTAAGTTCGAGGCCAGCCTGGACTACATGTGAGTCCAGGACAGCCAAGGCTACACAGAGAAACCCTGTCTTGAAATCACCCCCCCAAAAAAAACACCCAAAACTTTAAAAATTGCTTATTTTTCCAAATGTAGTGGTTTCTGTCTATAATAAGTGCTTGAGAGACTGAGGCAGGAAGACTGAGTTCCCTGATCAGCTACAAGGTGAGTTTAGGGCTGACCTGGGCAATATAGTGAGATCCTTTTTCAAAATAATAGAGAGCTGGAATGTATCTTAGTGGTAGAGTACTTGTGTAGCAAATGCAAGGTTCTGTGTTCATCATCAGTACCTTAAAAACAAAACCAAAAGCCGTTTCTCTTCTTTCTTAGGAACGTAATCACTGAAGAGACTTTCTTCTTTACCCATCTTCTTAAAAGCTTTCCCCTCATGTCTTGCCCTCAGCTAATTCATCTGGAGATCAAACCCGCAATCCGGAACCAGA
Source organism: Acomys percivali (assembly GCA_907169655.1). Lineage (NCBI taxonomy): Eukaryota > Metazoa > Chordata > Mammalia > Rodentia > Muridae > Acomys > Acomys percivali. Next base: position 119,060,232 of record OU015749.1, on the reverse strand, counting down.
TCATCCGGGAGCTGCAGGTCCTGCATGAGTGCAACTCCCCGTACATCGTGGGCTTCTACGGGGCCTTCTACAGTGATGGCGAGATCAGCATCTGCATGGAGCACATGGTATCTGTCAGCCTGGTGCCAGTGGCCTGAGAATAGGCGGCTCTAACCTCATTCTTGGTCTGGATGGTGACCAGCTCTTCCCTGGCTTCTTGGTCCACATTCCAGAAGCCCGGGAGAACTGGGGGCTTGGCTGTGGAATCTGGTATAGTCACAGGGTGACAGCCCTGCTTTTTAGGTCTCTGCTTCTCTTCAAAGAGAGTTGCTAGACACCAGGAATTCATGGTGAGCTTTTCTAGAGTATATTTCCTAGTTTTCTCTTGTTTTGATGACCGTAACATTTTGATGTGGTTCAAATCTGCTTGATACAGTTTAGGTTCACTGTGTATCCAGTGCTATGTGCTAGTTACAGGGTTCTGGGGTAATGAGGATGAAGACAAGGTTATGAAGTCTCTGTTTTCAGAAGGCTTATAATGTACTTTAAGGGCAGCCTGAGGTGAAGATAGCAATAGTGAAAGGTAAGGGCAGGTCGGTGAATGGGTGTTTATGGGCCAATTATATGTGTAGGAGCTAGTCGGCTTCTTTTTCTCCCAGTGATGATGATGATGATAACAACATGAAAATGTTCATGCTTATTGGGTGTGTAGTATATCAAGTGTCATCCTTAGCAAATTATTATTTTATTGCATTCTTACGATCTCCTTTAAAAAGAGACATTACACTTATTTTGTGTGTGTATGTGTGCATGTGAGTGTGTGTGGCAGGTACCTGGCATGCACATGAAGGTTAACTTGTGGTAGTTGGTTCTTTCCTTTCACTATGTGGTCCTAGGAATCAACTCAGTTTATGAGGTTTTGAAGCAAGCACCTTTACTCACTGAGCCATCTCACTAGCCCCACAGCCACATTTTTATCTCACCTAATGAGGATATTAACACACAAGGAAACTTGATCTCTTACTTTGCACTTGGACCATGCACTTACTAAGTCCTGGCCTCAGTCCTTGTACTTGGTTGACTCCACTGGATAGTTTTCTATCCCTTAAGCCTAGGATCACTGGCTTCTGTAGCAGATGGAATGGCTATATTCTGAAAGTCAGTCTAGGTCCAGAAGTCAGAAAGGAAATGTGAACAGGAGACATTAGCCACTGTGGCAGACTGAAAGCACAAGAGCCGTCAAGACTGTAGACTTGCCTAACTCTGAAGTGCCAGCCCCATGGGAACAAAGCAAGAGCTCGTACTTGCAGAATGCATATGCTGAATTGGAGGGCATACTACAGAATGACACCTGTCATTCCAATCTGCACAGCAACAAAACAAATGAGAAAACTGAGAATCAGAGAGATCAGGAAGTCTACTCAAGGTCACAGTGAAATAAATGGTGTGCTGGCTGTCTTTTCGTTGTTTTTGTTGTTGGTTTTGTTTTGGTTTTGGTTTTTAGTTTTTGAAGACGGGGTTCTCTTTGTAGCCCTGGCTGTCCTGGACTCACTTTGTAAACCAGGCTGGCCTCAGACTCACGGAGATCTGCCTCCTTGAGTGCTGGGATTACAGGCGTGTGCCACTGTGCCCAGCTATGCTGGCTAGTTTTATGTCAGATTGACACCATCTAGAGTTATTTTAGAAGAGGGAACCTTAATTGAGAAAATACCAGACTGACCTATAGGTACAGCTGTGGTGCATTTTCTTTCTTTTCTTTCTTTCTTTCTTTCTTTCTTTCTTTCTTTCTTTCTTACTTTTCTTTTCTTTTTTTTTTTTTTTTTTTTTGATTTTTCGAGACAGGGTTTCTCTGTGTAACCTTGGCTGTCCTGGACTCACTCTGTAGACCTCGAATTTACAGAGATCCACCTGCCTCTGCCTCCTGAGTGCCACCATGCCCAGCTTTTTTCTTTTCTTTTCTTTTTTTTTTTTTTTCTTAGTTCTAGCCCAAAAAGAGTTTTGGTGCAACTATAAAGGGAAGAAGAGAACTTGGATCAATGCTAATGAGCCAGAAACAGGAATGGACAGATTAGCCTTCTGTCCACGTAGCCTTGCTAAAAGTAGTAGAAGGTGGGTGGTGACATCACCAATTATAATAGCAACTAGCTTTCAACTCTGTTACCACTTGCCAAGTCTTTCCACATTGTGCAAGTTATTGATCATGTCACCCCCATCTCATGAGATGGATTGTCAAGCCCCTCAGCTGGCTTTTGAGGTAGTAAGGTCCTGGGAGACTTTTATAATTGGCTTAAGTCATGTAGCCAGTGCGCTAGAGTCTAAGCAGGACTGCTTCCCTTGGTTTCATACTCTCCCCTCTGTGCAGGTGCTGTACTTGTGTACTCTGCTTCTCAGCAGAGAAATGATTGGATGAGCCTTTTTCTAGGGGCCCTCTCTGAGCTTACACCCTGGGTTTCCATGGTTTTGGGCACTTGTAGCAGTCATGATTAACATTAGTTAATCAACATGGGTCCAGCTCCACAAACACTTATTTTTAGTGCTTATTATGTGCAAAATGTCACATGAGTTGCCCAGAGGACTGGGGTGATAGAGCTGTGCACAGGCCGGTGGCTGTGCTCTCTGTGTTCTCAGTTTAGCTCTCAGCGCTGCCGAGCACCAGGTGTGCCATGTCAAGCCGGCTCTACTGAGGCATCAGAAGTTCTCTCCCTAGTTACCTGCTAGGTCTGTGCACTCAAATGTCTCCCTCTATCATGGGAGCCAGGGGGGCTGTTTGTGGGAGTGTGATTGCTCTCCAGGGGGCTTGTGTCAGGGGCTACGCTGAGGCCCCAAACACTGATAATGGGCATAAAGGGCCTGCTCAGGCCTGGGGCTTAGAGGGACAGAGTTAGGCCGTGGGAGCAGCAGCAAGGCCTTCCATTGCTGTAAGAACAGTAAGTGTTTCTTCTTCATTTATTTTGCTAATTTTTTTTTTCTCTTTGTAGTTCTGTGGCTAGAACTCAGTGCTTTGTCCATGCTGGGTAAAGGGCGACACCCCCAGTCCTAGGTCAGTGTTTTTACACTAGAGAAGAGCTCAGAATGTCCTCAGGGTCTAGACAGGACTCTGTAGATAGTAGCTGTTGCTGGAAGTCCATGCAGCCATGAGAGCCCGAGTGTCTTCTTTCCCAGCCCCAGACCCTTGTGATCCTTCCTTGGTCTCTCAGGCCCTCCTGCATTAGGGCCTCTTACTGCAAAAACTGGCCGCCACTTGCCTCCAAGATGAGGTCACATGAAGAACTCTGCCCTGTGGTCACATCCCAACTTCTAAAGGGCTTTTGGTCCCCACTGTCATGGTCTGTTTGACATTCTGTGTCATTAATACACATTTCCAAAAGGTGATTAGAAATATTTCCAAGCTTATAGAAAGCTGAAGGAGGGGCTGGAGAGATGGCTCAGAGGTTAAGCGCATTGGCTACTCTTCCAGAGGTCCTGAGTTCAATTTCCAACAACCACATGGTGGCTCACAACCATCTATAATGTGATCTGGTACCTTCTTCTGGCTGGCAGACATACATGTAGGCAAAACACTGTATACATAATAAATAAATCTTAAAAGAAAAAAAAAGAAAGCTGAAGAAATTTTCCACTGAACCCCAGTTCTGCAACTAGCATTTCACCATACTTGCTTCATCCCCTATTGTCCATCTATCCACTGCTCAAATACTTTATTGAGATGCATTTTAAAGTCAGTTTGTGCCACTAGTATGCACTGTCCAATTTCTGAAGAACTCAGCCAGGGATTCACCTCCCTAGAAATAAGTCTGAATTTTCAGAGCCAAGAGAATAGGATGCTCCCTACCAGAACAGAATGCTCTTGTCTGCAGAGAGGAGGGTTTCTGCTCAGTCGGTAGCTGAGCAACCAGGGAGAAAGGAGTTGATGGTTTTGAGGCAGGAGTAAAAGCTTTTGAGCTATTATTTTCATAAAGCATTTGTCTTTTCTATAGAAAATCATCACAAAAGTACCATTGACTTAGTTAATAATTGGCTTCTAAAAATAAACACCATGTCAGCAGTGCTAGTCAGTGATGTTGAGTTCTTGGCAACAGTGAAGGCAGAGCTAGAGTGCTGCAGGGCTGCTTGCAGAGGGCTGGTAATCCTGGTCAGCTTGTGCTCCTGGTGTCTTGTGAGCCAGCACTGCTTGTCACTCTGCAGGCTAAAGGAAAGGAGTCTACGTGGCTTCTTTTTAATAGCTTTTCTTTTCTTTCTTTCTTTTTTTTGGCTAGACAAGCACACACTGTACACTGAGAGTTCTCTCTCTCCTTCTCCCTCTCTCTCCCTCTCTCTCTCCCCCCTCCCTTCTCCCTTCTTCCTCTCTCTCTCTCTCTCTCCCCCCCCTCTCCCTTCTCCCTTCTCCCTCTCACCTTTCATCCTCCCCTTTCTCCTTCCTTTCCTTCCTCTCTCTTTCAGCTGATGTTCTCATCTTAAAATACCAGGAGCAGATTCCTTCGCTTCTACCTCCATCAAGTGTCAGTTTTCTAGATAGGAACTTGGCTACAGCTGGCCATTTCTAACACAGTCTGATCAGCCTTGCATCTCTTCAGGGACCCATGGTGAAATAGAATTACTTTTCTTTCTTTTTTTTTTAAATATGGAACGCTTCACGAATTTGCGTGTCATCCTTGCGCAGGGGCCATGCTAATCTTCTCTGTATCGTTCCAATTTTAGTATATGTGCTACCGAAGCGAGCACTAGAATTACTTTTCTTACCAACCCCTGTATTCAGTTAGCTGGGTGGCCCTCTGTCCTTTGCTCTGGGTAGGGTGATTTGAAAGGCAGTGCCGGGCCGGGCGTGGTGGCGCACGCCTTTAATCCCAGCACTTGGGAGGCAGAGGCAGGTGGATTGATGTGAGTTCGAGGCCAGCCTGGTCTACATAGTGAGTCCAGGACAGCCAAGGCTACACAGAGAACCCTGTCTCGAAAAACCAAAAAAAAAAGAAAGAAAGGTAGTGCCATTCCTTGCCTCAATGGAGGAAGAAACAAGAGAACCACCAGGGTTAGCTTTCTACTCCATTTGACTCCAGTTTCACAGAACAGCTTTGTTACATTTGTTTGATATGGTCCTTTCTTGATTAAGTTAAGCCATTCAAACTCAGAGGCTGAAACTATATTCAGTTAGAGGCAAATTAGAAGTAGCTTGTCAGGGCTGGAAAAATGGCTCAGCAGTTAAGAGCTCTTCCAGAGATCCTGAGTTCAATTTCCAGCAACCACATAATGTGATCTGATGCCCTCTGCTGGCCTGCAGGGGTACAAACAAGCAGAACACTGTATACATAATAAATCTTAAAAACAAAAGCAAACCAAGTCCAGGACAGTCAAGGATACACAGAGAAACCCTATCTTGAAAACAAACAAACAAACAAAAATCCCAAACAGCAATAGCCAGCAAAAACCTTAAGAAAATAAAAACAATCAAAAACCCATCTCACCGACTTTTCTGGAAAATGACTTGCTCCTTTATCACCTTCTGCCTCCTCTCTCACACGTAACAGTTGTTTAGTCACCATTTCCACCATGCACGTACCACTCGCCCCTGGTCTTTCCTGCCTCTCTATCACATATTCTTCATCGTCGTGGCATTGAAAGCTTCAGTGTGTCACATAGTATATCCTTTTGCCCAAATAGCTTTACTTGCAAATGTGCATTGCACTGAGTCATTGGTGTGGTTCAAGGCCTCTGGTTTCTGCTACACTATGAATATTAGATCCTCATGGGGACTCCTGTTGTTGCCCTTCGTCATGCAGATGGTGGGCTATGGTTCTGCAGGGCCAGCCCCTTCACATGCTCCAGCAGCATATAGGTGGAGTAAATGTTGGGTTGCCTCAACTCAAAGTCCTGGTTCTGGACCTGGATGGTAGCTAAGTTGGTCAGCCTGGCCTCCACTGGGCCCCAGGCTGCTGAGTTGAAGCCTGTGAGAGGTGGGTCTAGCTTGGCAGGGTTCTGAACTGGCAGCCCAGACCACAGACATCTGCATGGTCTTTGGTGGTAACACGGACCATATATATCAACATAGTCTCTGGCCATATATGGACTGCCAACCCACTCATGGTCCTCAGTGACTGCATGGACCTCAGGCCATTAGGCCTCAAGTGGCTACACATGACATTCACAACAACGTGGCTCCCAAGGCAACAAAGCCCCAGGGTCTCACCAAATCATTAGTCAGCAGCACAGACCTCTTACGTCCGCATGGATCTCAGTTTTCGTTGTGGCCTAGGGCAGCAGCGTGGACCATAGACACTAACATAGGCTCTGGTGGCGTCACAGACCATGGTGGTCCTTCTAGAAGGTCTAATTCAGGAAGTGAACCTTTTCTCATCTCGTGGCCAGGTGTCCCTTTCATGGGCAGAGTCTGTGGCTACATCTCCCATCACATATTTGATCATCATAGCCACTCTATGGGCCAAGCATTCAAACACATGAGTCTATGGGGGCCATATCTAGTCAGAACAGCACACTGGCCCTTCACCCCTGGCCACTGTGTCTGAGAGCTGTTTCCAGTGATAGATGTGTTGTATTCTCAAGGAAAGAGTTCCTTGCTTTTTCTTTCTGGAGACAGGGTCTTACTATGTTATGTAGCCCAGACTTCCTTAAATCTTGTGATCCTTTGCCTCCACGGAGAATTCTCCCTGTGCAGGGGTAGGGAGTAGGGTAAGGTTAGGGGTGGGGAGATGTTGTCCCTGCAGGCTTTACCGCTGCCAGTGAACCATCCCTGAAGCAAAAGAACGACACTCAGTTCACCCTGGCAAGCTTCTAGAGTCTGATACTAGGTTTTGTTTTGTTTTGTTTTGTTGTGTGTGTGTGTTTTGTTTTGCCATATTTAAGCACAGCATAATTTTGGAAAAAAGTTTTCTGATGACAGTTAACTCAGCCTTTTGTGTACACCAACGTTTAAGACATGTTTACATTGAAACTCTTAGTGCATATGGCCTCTTCCATAAAGTAGGGTTCTGTTGACTCAGAAACAGTGCTCAAGATTTAGGGTCTGGGGAGAATGACTGAGGTAAACATAAATGCCTGCGGGAGTCAGGATTGGCCTGTCCCTAAGATAACAAGGAAGCCACTTAGGCTGTTGTAAACTACAAGTGACATCTCTCATAAGGATGAGAAGCAATGTTCAAGGTTTAGGGGGAACGGGCCTGGGATAACCAAAACATAAATTCTGGAGGATATGGGAGAAGCCTGGCTCTACAGATAGCAAAGGGTCACCAGGTTTCCAGGAGGAAGACAGGGAGACATGTCCTTCCTTTGAAGGGACACACCTACATGTTAACTTTTCTGTCTTCTCTGGTGCTTATCTGTGAACAAGGGCCTCTTGTTCTCTACATCTTTCCCCCAACCTCCAGTCCCAGATGCTGTGGTTCTTAAAACACTAGATGAGGATTCCTTTATTTCTGCCGCCATCAAATCTCAAGGGATGTGTGTGCACATGTGCGCATATCTGATATATTCGTCTTCATTTAATCAAGACAGGGTCTCACTGTGAACCCCAGAAGCTAGGCTGGCAACCAGCAAGCCCTAGTGATCCTCCTGTCTCTTTCCTGCACAGTGCTGGGGTTACAAGTGTGCACATGGCTACACCTGCCTTTTTATATGCATGCTGGGGATTTGAACACTGGTCCTTGTGCTTGCACAGGAAACCTTTCTAGGTTTGGCCTTGATTATACCTGGCCATTTCTAGCCATGTCTGCATAGCATTCCAGGAATGTGAAGCTGTTAAGTGTCTTGGCCTTCGGTTTTGCTGAAACGTTGTTTATTTCTTTCCTTGCTCGGTACAGAAACCTGCCTCTCAAGTATGATTTCAGTGATAAAATTGTTTTCTGCACTGTGTCAGAATTGCTTTTCGGTGCTGGAAACATGGCTCAGAGGTTAAGAACGCTGGTTGTTCTTCCAAAGGTCCTCAGTTAAATTCCCAGCAACCACATGGTGGCTCACAACTATCTATAATGAGATCTGGTGTCCTCTTCTGGCATGTAGGCATACACGCAGGCAGATTACTGTATAAATAATGAATAAATAAATAAATCCAAGTATGTTGGACCCTGGAATGGAAGGAAGATAAAACGATAGTGGAATAATAGATTAGTTATTATGTTCACCTCTGTGCTTAATTTCGAATGAGTCAGAATACAAATGTGTGATTATTTGGGGAAATTGTTGATTAATGAATAAATAAGGTTTTGCTAAATGTATGATTGAATATTAATTATTAATATTTATCAACAGGATTTGTAGAATGAATATTTTTCTTGTGATTTTTGTTGATTGATGTGTTAGGAGAATACCAGATGTCAGTCAACTGCAATGATAGCGCTAAAGCAACTAACACTGCCGCTGGAGATACGGCTCTTGCAGAGGACCCAGCACTCAAAATAAGCCATCCCTAACTGCATTTCTTTTTCCTTTCTTTCTTTCTTTTTGTTTTTTTACACAGGGTTTCTCTGTGTAGCTTTAGCTGTCCTGGACTTGCTTTGTAGACCAGGCTGGCCTCAAACTCACAGGGATCCACCTGCCTCTGCCTCCCGAGTGCTGGGATCAAAGACGTGGGCCACTAGGCCCAGCCCTAACTCCATTTCTAAGAGATCCAATGCTCTCTTCTGTGCTTGGAGGACATTTATTTATTATTGTTTTATGTGTATGAGTGTTTTGCCTGCATGTACATAGGTATACAATATGCACGCCTGGTGCCCTTGGAGGCCAGAAGACACCATTGAATCCCTTGGAACTGGAATTAAAGATGTTTGTGGGCTGCCATGTGGGCTCTGAGAGCCAAACCAGAGTCCTCTGCAAAAACAAGTACTCTGAACCACTGAGCCATCTTTCCCAAGACCCCATTTAAAAATTTAAAAGTGTGTGCACACGTGTGCACGTGCGTGCCACAGCACACATGGAGGACAAAGGACAGCTTTTGTGAATTGTTTTCCTCTTTCCACCCCGGGTTCTAGGCACTGACTTCAGGTTGTCAGACTTTTGTGCCTAGCACTTTTACCACCGAGCCATGGTCCTGACTCCAAATAGCTCACTAATATATCAAGTTCTTACTACATGTTCTGAGTGCTTCATGTATATTAGTTTGTTTAATCCTTATAACAGCCCATCATTGTAATAGTAGTCTTATAATTATTCACAGCATTTTACATGTTGATGAACCTGTTTAGATTTCACTGGTTAGTAAGTGGCAGAGTTAGTTTTTAAACCTTTGGCAGGTTGGCTTATAGAGCCTGCACAGCTGACACTATCTTGTGCTGTCTGTGCAAAGCAAGCCTTTCTCATGACCACTGTGTATAAGTCATTTGTTTTTAGAAGCTCACAGCTGGGTTAAACTGAAGGATAATAATTTGTAAAGCAGGTATGTTGCACGTGCGATTCACTTTCTTCTGAAGCTTAATAGTTGAGATGATAGAAACAGTGTCACTAACTGGTCTGATATTCTTGTTCTTAGGATGGTGGGTCTCTGGATCAAGTTCTGAAGAAAGCTGGAAGAATTCCTGAGCAAATTTTAGGAAAAGTTAGCATTGCTGTGAGTATATAATAAAATTTTCTTCTAAAGTAACGAATTGAGAGGAAATAGGTAAGACAGGAAGATGTCAGTGGGGGGAGTTTATTGCAAAAGTAGTGTTTTCTTACTAGAAATTTTCTTTTCTTTTTTTTCCTTTGTTTGGTTTTTCGAGACAGGATTTCTCTGTGTAGCCTTGGCTGTCCTGGACTCACTTTGTAGACCAGGCTGGCCTCTAACTCACAAAGATCCACCTGCCTCGGCCTCCCGAGTGCTGGGATTAAAGGCGTGCGCCAACACAGCCCGAAATTTTCTTATGGAGGATGATCTTGAACTTCTGATCCTTCTGCCCCTGCTGCTCCCACAGTGCTAGGCTGACAGGTGTGCACCATCACACCTGGTTGTATGCTGTGCTGGGGATCCAAGTGTGGGCCCTATGCTTGCAAGCAAGCACTTTACCAACTGAGCTAAACCCCTAGCCCAGACTTTATGTTAAAATTTGTGTCTGGAACTGGGCGTGGTGGCGCACGCCTTTAATCCCATCACTCAGGAGGCAGAGGCAGGTGGATTTCTGTGAGTTCCAGGCCAGCCTGGTCTACAAAGTGAGTCTAGGACAGCCAAGGCTACACAAAGAAACCCTGTCTTTAAAAAAAAAAAAAAAAAGAAGAAGAAGAGGAGGAGGAGGAAGAAGAGGAAGAAAGAAGAAAAGAAAAAAATTGTGTTTGAAAATCAGGACACAATTTCTGAGAAAATTCTTATTGGTAGTAGCAAAAAAGGTCTTTAAAATTGCTGGCTTAAAAAATAATCTCTCACAGGGTATTTTGAAAAGTTAGATTGGGGGCTGGAGAGATGGCTCAGAGCTTGCTCTTCCAAAGGTCCTGAATTTAATTCCCAGCAACCACTTGGTGGCTCACAACCATCTATAATGTGATCTAATGCCCTCTTTTGGCCTGCAGGTGTAGTGCAGGCAGAGCACTGTATACATAATAAATAAATTAATTAATTAATTAAAAAAGAAAAGTTACATTGGCCATCCTTAGTTTAAGCTAACAGGTAATGCTCTATAGAACATGTCATATGGCAGCTTGATGAGGCAGACTTGTTAGTGGCTACTGTGCTCAGGGAGGCAGAGGCAGGCACATCCCCGTGAGTTTGAGGCCAGCCTGGTCTACAATATGAGTTCAGGACAGCCAAGACTACACAGAGAAACCCTGTCTCAAAACAAAACAAAACAAAAGAGCAAAAAGAAGAGTTGCTGTGAACTAGGTGGTGATAGTACACATTAACCAGGAGACAGAGGCGGGCAGATCTCTGTGATTCAGGCCAGACGGGTTTACAGAGTAAGTTCCAGGACAGACAGAGCTACACAGAGAAACCCTGTTTTGATAAAACAAAACAAAACAAAACAAACAAACAAACATATACAAGAGCTCTTGTTTTTCTGAGCCAGTGCTATTTCAGTTTCCCTTCTTTTTGCCTTCCTCTTCTTCAGGTGATAAAAGGCCTGACGTATCTGCGGGAGAAGCACAAGATTATGCACAGAGGTGAGAAAGTATTGCCAGATGTTTTATTCTGAATTACAGCTGAAATCTGAAGGTTGTCATATCTTTTCTTTATGTGTTTAGTTTTGTTTGGAATGAAAACCCCTCACTAATCTGAGTATAGTGGTTCATGCCTTTAGTTTTGGTACTTGGGAGCCAGGGGCAGGTGGAGCTCTGTGAATTTGAGGGCAGCTAGAGCTATATAGTGGGACCCTGTCTCAAAAAAACCTACACTGATTGTGCATAAAAGTGTGTTATGCACTTTTAATCCCAGCACTCAGGAGGCAGAGGCAGGTGGATCTCTGTGAGTTTGAGGCCAGCCTGGTCTACAAAGTGAGTCCAAAATAGCCAAGGCTACACAGAGAAACCCTATCTCAAAAAATCAAAAAAGTGATGGTGACACAGGCCTTTTAATCCTAGCACTTGGGAGGCAGAAGCAGGTAAATCTCAAGTTCAAGTCCAGTCTGATCTACAAATTGAGTTCCAGAACAACCAGTTCTACACAGAGAAACCTTGCCTGAACAACAAGGATAGCAATAATTATAATAGTAATAAAAATTTTAGTAAATGGGCATGATGTGCAGGCATAAGGAAGCAGAATCAGACAGCTCTCTGAGTTCTAGGCTAAGCTGGTCTACAAAATGACTAACAGATCAGCCCAAATTGTATAGGAAGGCCCTTGTCTCACAAAAAAGAACATGGCAGCAATATAAAGCTAGGCATGCTTTTGCTTATAATTTCCTTTCTTAGTGAGAAGTAGTAAAATATGAGCAGCTGCTTTGAGGTATTGTTTGGACAGGTATCTTCTGCTCATGTAGGTTCTGGTCCTAGTGAGATGCCTTGCCTGTACAGGCAGCTAGCTCTTTTGTATGTGCAGTGGATCCACACCAAATGGGAATCTAAGAGATTCTTAATGCTTTGTCTATGCATCCAGAGAATAGACTTCCTAGGTACCATGAGTATGACTGATGTTCCCAGGCTACCAGTGCTCACACTTTGGCCAGTTTATGGATTCCATATGGTGAACTGATCCTCTGGGAAGTGCTCTGGTGTTGTGCAAGTGGTTGTATTCTATTTTCCTTGGGTATCCAATGAGAAGAGCAGCCTGTGTGGCTCAGCCTGGTTTTTGTGATTTGTGAGCAGCTGACCAGGCACTGGGCAGGAAGTCTGTGACCCCTTTGACCTCTTTGAGTCTCCATCTTCTAGTGATGGTCATGTGTAGGTGTGTGAATAGGTCCCTCCGTGTTAACTGCTCCTTCCTCAAGTCTTTTCCTTTATCCAAGACAAGCAATTACTATTTGTAAAATATTTATAGAATCCTGTCAAGTACAGTGTCCTGGATGAATCATGTGGAGGCAATAAGAGGTGGTTCATAGATGAAGTGTGTCTTCAGGAGAAAGATGATTTGTAAAAGACTTTGGTATATGGTAGAACAAAGCCAGTATTTTTATTCTATGCATGAGGCATCAGTTCACCAACTTTACTTCCTCTTCCTTTGGGTTTTGTTTTGTTTTTTTGTTTTTGGTTGGCTTTTGGTTTCTCTGTGTAGCCTTGGCTGTCCTGGAGTTGCTTTGTAGACCAGGCTGGCCTAGAACTCACAGCAATTGCCTGCCTCTGCCTCCCAGAGTGGTGGGATTACAGGCTTGCACCACCATGCCTGTTCCCTTGAGTCACCAGCAAATCTGAAGGCAGTGATGAAGATGGGGATAAAATTAGAGTCTTAGGACTCTGATCACCTTAGTTTTTCTTCTTTTCAAAGTCTTTCTTTTCAGGCAGATTCTCTTTTAGTGAGGGCAAGCATGCATTCAGGTCTTGGATGTGCTCCACTCTCCCCAGGCTACATCAGTGCGTGGCCCTCTGGTGGGTTCTGTTAGCTCTGCTAGGGCTTCTGCTAGCACCTGGACCAGTGTTTGCACTAGGGCATTGAAGTACTATGGTGGGCCAACCTGGGTTCCGTTCTCACTGTTGGCTGCATAGATGAGGCCTCATGATTGACATTCAGGCAAAACTATCTGATATTTCAGAAGGAAATCCTAGTAACAAGGAGGGAGTTTGTTAATAGGAATTGAGAAGGGATGATGTTGAAAGCAAGCAAAGTTAAATATAGAGATGTAACATAGTCATAGAGCAGGTTCTTATTAGCATGCAGAAGGCTGGGTTCAGTTCCCAGTATTTGGGACAAAAGAAAGTAAATAGTTTTCCATGACGAAAATTACTAAGCCTTCAGTCAAATAAAACAAACACAATCCAACAATTCCTAACAGAGGGTCAAAACAATAATGAGGCACCATCAGGAGTGAGTAGATGGTTTAGAGGCCCCATTGTGCCTGCTCTCTCTAGTTTTGTATGGCCTGCAAGCTAAGGGTGATTTTCAAAACTTTGTGACGTGACAGATGCAATTCAAAATTTAATGTTCATGGCCAGGCGTGGTGATATGTGCCTTTAATTCTATCCCTGGGGAGGCAAGGGCTGGTGGATCTCTCTGTGAGTTCAAGGCCAGCCTAGTCTATATAGTAAGTTCCAGGACAGCTAGGGCACCTGAAGAGACCCTCAAACAAACAAAAAACTTAATGTCTAGAAATAAAATTGTGTTGGAACACAGCCATGCTTTCTTGCTTGAGTGTTTTCCGTGGCTGCTTTGGCATTTTTGAACAATCACTTGTGAAAGAAATGGCTCAAATCCTAAAATATTTACTTTCTAGTTCTTTACTTAAAAAGCTTGCTGACCTGAGTTAAGAGGAAGGAGAATTGCCTTGGAGAATGTAAGCTCAAAACGTGGCTTTCAGCTCATCTATCTGTTAGCCCTTGAAGAATGACAGCTTACATTCCGAGTAGATTGTATAGATGGGGCAAAAGGTACTTTTCTTGACCTTTGAGCTCTGGAAGGCATTCCTTTCATACCAAACTTTTGATGTAGTCTTCCCATTTCCTGTGACAGGCCCAAAAGCCAAGCCAAAAGGCGGATAGGAATTATAGGGATGGAGGTGGCCAGGGTGCTGCTTTGTCTCTGTTAGTGACAGAATGATTTACACCACCCACTCTCACTGCTTAGCAAGGCCGTATTTTTATCAGGACTGCAGAGAAGCACCAAGTGACTTAGATCTGTGCACAGTGCACATGGCTCAGCCTGTAACTTAACTCTGCTTTGGAGCTGCTTGCTGATAGAGAGTGCTAAACACAGCAGACTGCTTTACTTTATTTTTTAAAATTTTAAATTGGTGTGTGTGTGTGTGTGTGTGTGTGTGTGTGTGTGTGTGTGTGTGTGTGTGTGTGT
>OU015749.1:119018749-119042326 GCA_907169655.1 Acomys percivali | reverse complement strand
GTGTGTGTGTGTGTGTGTGTGTGTGTGTGTGTGTGTGTGTGTGTGTGTGTTGTTCTTTTATTTCATTTATTAACTTGACATAAGTTAGGGTTACCTGGAAAGAGAATATCAATTGAGAAAACGCTTCCATAAGATTGGCCTTTAGGCAGCTCTCTTGCTCTCTCTCTTCCTCCCCCCCCCCCCCCCCCCCCCCCCCCCCCCCTGTGGTTTTTTGACCCAGGGTTTCTTGTAGCCCTGACTGTCCTGGAACTCATTCTGTAGACCAGGCTGGCCTCGAGCTCATGGAGATTTGCCTGCCTCTGTCTCCCAAGTGCTGGGACTAAAGGTGAGTACCACTATTGCCCCTGTCACCTAGCTAAGTCTTATTTTCTTGAATAATGATTGATGTATAGGAGCCCAGCTTACTGTGAATGGTGCCACCCCTGCACTGGTGATGCTGAGTGGTATAAGAAAGGAAGCTGAGCAAACCATGGGGAACAAGTTAGTAGTGTTCCTGCCCTGGCTTCCTTCAGTGATGGAGTGTGACCTGAGAGTTGCTCTTGGTCATAGTGCTTTATCACACCAATAGGAACATAGCAAAGCAGGGTGCATGCCTGTGTGTGTACGTTCGTGTGTACATGTGGGTGTAGTATGCAGGTGTGGAAGCTAGAAGTCTTCCTCAATGGGTCTCTGCTTTATTTTTTGAGACAAGGTCTCTCCCTGGACCTGGAGCTCACTGGACCTTTAGCTAGCCTGGTTGGTCAGTGAGCCTCTGGGATCCTTCTGTCTCTACCTCTGAGTGTTTACAAGTGGTTGCTAATATGACCCACTGTGTACATGTGTGCTGGCATCACACAGTCCTCATGCTGTGCAAGCACTTCACTGCCTGGGCCGTCACCCTACCTCAGTGCAGGCGTCTTTGATGGGAAGGCTACTTTTTTATTTTGGGCAAGAAACTTCGTTGTGAGGCCTCAGTTTCCAGGTCTATGGAATGGGCCTGCTCTGCCAAATGTTGCTATAGGGTTAGAGAAATGAGAAAACAGGCCAGCCTTGAAAGGATTTCCCTTGCTGACTTCTTTTTCTGTCCTCCTGAACCTCATTTACTGTGCTTGCTGAGTGTGATCCCTATATGCCTTACTCGGGCTTTTCTTATATTCTGTTTCTAAAATCTGTACTACTGCTCAGGATGGTGTGGGCTAGCAGAAGGGACGCCTGGACTCTGTCATGTTTCAGTGACAGATTGTGTGCCCACTGCTCTCAGGCTGGGTGAACAGAGAATTAGTGAGAGGGTATGGGAGGGCAGAACACGAATGCACTTCAGAACCGACTGTGTCGTGCATAGGAGAGAGAAATTCCTCTTAATGTGGTTCCTGGGCTCAGCTGTAAAATCTTGAAAGTAAAGGGGATAATAGTTGCAGGGGGCTGAGGAGGTGGCTCAGAGGTTAAGAGCACTAGTGGCTCTTCCAAAGGTCCTGAGTTCAATTCCCAGCAACCACATGGTGGCTCACAACCATCTATAATGTGATCTGATGCCCTCTTCTATCCTGCAGCTGTACATGCAGGCAGCACACTGTATATGTAATAAAGCTTTAAAAAGACATAGTTGTGGTTAGGACTGGTGAACATTCCTCTGTGGCTCTGCCTGCTGTTTGAACTCAGCTGTAGTTAGAGGTGGAAGACACCTTGAAGGCCTCTTGCTGTTAGACTCTGGAGGTAAATGGGCTGGAGCTGAGGAAGCAGCAGCATGTGGTGACTAGACAGGTAGGATTTCGAGGATTTCAGCCTGCTCCAGGTCAGATCCAGTCCCAGAAAGGCGTATTGCCACAGCCAACTACAGCTTACTAGTAGCTTTGCCAAGCCTCAAGGCATGACTCCTGTGGTTTGATGCAAGTTCTGTAGTCAGTGCCCTGGCTATCTAGCTTGGCAAGAGCATGCTATCAGGAGTCTGGAATTCAAACCTAAACTTTGCTCTCAGATAGGCCTGATGTTAGGACAGCGTCATGGTTTTCACCTGCTCAGAGTTTCTAGTGTTGCTGCTATGAGGAGCTGAGGGAAGAGAGTGTTTAACAGGTCTGGACCTTCAGCTTGGGTCTGCTGGCCTGCCCAAAGTCCTAGCCTGCCCCAGCTACATCCACACTTCTCAGGAAGAGGAACGTGCGGGTTGGGAGGAGGGAAGAGAAGCTGGAACCTTTTCAGTATTCTGGTAAGAGAAATTTAGGTGGGAAAAAGATTATATTTACAGCTAGTAGCTTATTGAAGGCTTTGTATTTCTTGCAGGTCTATTTATTTATTTATTTATTTATTTATTTATTTATTTATTTATTTTAATCTTTGCTGCTTAGTTAGTTCTGAGGTAACAGGTAGCTCCATGAAGGCTGTGAGTAGTGTCATTTGAGTAAGCTCCTTTCTCTTTCTATTTCTCTAGTTTAGGGAGGGTTCTTTGTGCTCTGCTAAGCATGCTCACTTGAAATCTAAAGTCACCATTTAAAAAAAAAATCTCATTCAGGATTGAGGCTGCAGCTCGGTTGGCACTGTTCGCCTAGCATGCATGAAGTCCTAGGTTTCTCATCAGCACTGCTTAAACCTGGTGTGGTGGCTCACATCCTTAATCCCTACACTTGGGGGGTGGAGGCAAGAGAATGAGAAGTTCAGAATCATTCCCAGCTACATAGCAAGTTTGACGCCAGTTTGGATTCATGAGACCCTGTCTTTTTTGAGCCTGCCTCTGCCTCCTGAGTGCTGGGATTAAAGGTGTGCGCCACCACCGCCCAGTGAGACCCTGTCTTAAAAATAAGTAAATAGCAGATAAAATAGCTCGTTTACCTTTAAAATAAATTTCACTTCTCACTATGTCCGGTCCTCTCACTTTTGTTACAGCTGAGGCTATGTGGCGGTCATCCCTGGTCACTCTGCTTGTTCCTTCTTCCCATTCCCTCCTGCTTCTCTTGGGCTTCCCACCCCACACCTGTCTCCTGTCACCGCCCCCCCCCACCCCACCCAAGCTGCCCCTAAATTCCATTTTAGGGAATGCAGCTTAGCAGCAACAAACCAAAAACAAACAACCAAACAGACAATGAAGGCACCACAGGGAGAATCACCTGAGGGCTGCTTTGCTTCTTTCAATCACCTGATAGCCTTGGGGGCTAAACAGTCAGGGGGGTGACAGCTCTGCCTGTGCTTTCATGGCCAGTATACTATCCCTCTGGGGATCACAGCCTTGAGGACAAGGACTGTGCACTTTCCACTCATTGCTCAGTGCAGGAATCCCTTGTTTGTAACACGAACAAATGGCTCCCAGAGCATTTTATGCTCCTGTGTTTTAGCAGCTAGGAAATGTCCAGAAGTTAAACTTGTCAGTATGTGCTTTTATTTTGGTGGTAGAGGAGAGCACTTTATCCACTTAGTTTTACATCAAAGTTCTTTTGTTGTTGTTTGTTTTCTTTTCCTTTTTGGTGCTGGGGATAGAAAGTTCTAGCTAGATAAGCACTCTTCCACTGAGGTGAACTCTGCCCCACTCCTTGCTCTGTGTTTTGAGGAGGAGACTTCCCCATTGCTAAAGAGACTGGGGCAGAGTGGGCAGGAAAGGGAGCACTATTTAGTATCCTGTGAGCTTCCTGGCCGCTTGGGGGCCCAGTGGGTGCTTCACACAGAGTGCTGCCCAGCTTAGCAGCATCTGATGCTGAGGGGCTGGAAGAGAACTAGAGGCTTGGCTAAGGCGGTCAGAAGTGCTAGGCCTCTCCTGTGAGTCGCCTTTGAGGCTTCTGCTGGGACAGTGTGGGAAGCAGCTCAGGTAAACCTCCCAAGTTAGGAAGGGGACTCAGGGTGGGTAGAAAGGAGGACATTGCTGATACAGAGAGTGGCAAAAAGGGCATGAGGAGGCATGGTTTACACTGGGGCAGTTAGAGGCAGGCCAGCTTAGATTAGAGTGCGGGAGATAGGGAGATAAGAAACATTGTAAATCTGGGTGCCTTTAATCCCAGCACTCGGGAGAGGCAGGCGCTCTGAGTTTGAGACCAGCCTCGTTTACAAAGCAAGTACAGGACAGGCAAGTCTAACACAGAGAGACCCTGTCTTGAAAACCCAGAAAGAAAGACAGACAGACAGACAGACACATTGTAAAGTTTGCAAAGCCAGGAAAGGGAGCTTTGGATTGTGTTTCAAGGCAGATGCGAGCCGTGAGAGTCTCTGAACAGAGCTGTGCTGGAGGAGTTCTAGTTGCCATGTGTACAGGGTAGAGGGGAATCTAGGGAGAGAAGAGTGTGGGGAGGGGCTGGTGGCTTTGAGAAGCTATACAAAGGTTCCCTTTGAGATTAGAAAATGAATTCATTCTAGCCTTGTTTGGTATCTTATACTTTCTACTTCCAGAGAAGAGTTATCTAGGCTAACTGGGTGGAGGTGGGGTGCGGAGCATGCTCTGGCTGATGCTCTGGCAGCAGACTGCAGTGTGCTAGGTCTCCTGGTCCAGAGTGGCCTTCATGCAGTGTACCTGGTCTCACGACCTGAAGGGTTGGAGCCGGGTAAAGGCTTTCATTCTCTCCAGCCCAGTGATCTCTGCAGCCTGGGGTGGCTCTAGGAGGCGGAAACTGGAGCTCAGAACCACAGAAGGGAGAGCAGGGTTATTATGTAAGTTGGAATGCAGAGGCCTGCTTGCCATGTGAGATGCAGACAGCTAGAGGCAGCTCAGCCTCAGAGTGCAGCAGCTGCAGCCTAGAGGGAGAAAAAGCAGCAGTGCCCACAAATGCAGCTGCCCAGGAGGGGAATGGGCTGAGGAGGTCAAGGCAGCTACCTCTGGGGATAGTGTGTGTGTAGCATACATACGGATTAGAGCTGCACTAATGTGAGCCGCCTGAGATGAGCCAGGGCTAGCTAATGACTCCAAGCAGGGTAGGTGGCAGAGCCGGAGCCAGTGCTCCTCTTGCTTCAGGTCGTAGCAGAAAGTATCTGGGGTAGCGAGGCTCATGTTAGAGGGTCTCCATGTGCTGCCCCCACCAGCCCTACAAGCACATCACACCCTTGGCTCTTTCTAGGTTGGTCCTGTATCCTGAACACATGGCCTCTGAGGTCTGATCCCTGAAAGGGGCACTGTAGGGCAAGGACAAGAGCCTCCTCGTCTAAGCTCCTGTTGGAGAAGGGGCAGCTGGCTTCTTGACACCTACCTGGTGTTACAGTTCTTCTCTAATGGAGGTCCTTGCACGTGTGCCCTCACCTGGCTCTTTACTCTGCCCTCACCTGGCTGTGTACCAAATGCTACCTGGCATTATGCACTCATTGACTGATTTGTTTCCTTACACCAATAGCATGCTCGCTGGATGTTACTGGGGACTTGACTGCATATCCCTGTTCCTTCCCTAGTACTGCAGGGTACCTGTTCGAGGTAGGTGAGAGACTGCTGAGGAATGAAGTGGTAGGATGCTAGACAGAGGGCACTTTTTTCCTCTGTGACCTTGAAGAGGCCCTGGGCCCTTAGATCTGCATTGGGGGAGGGACCTGAAGCATTTAAGATTTCTCCTAGTGCCTGGATGCAGGGTCTCTGGGAGGTGGAGTTACAGAGAGGTTTCTGGCTCCAACTCCAGTGCTTAGGGGTTGGGTCTTGGAAAAATCACACTTGGTGCTCTTTGTGTATCATATATCTATACACAGTTGCTGTACCCAGATTGCGAGACCCCCAAAAAACCACCAGGACTCGATACTGATGCAATATACATGCAGACCTTTAATCAGCTCAGCTGGGTTCTGACCGGACACCAACACAGTGATATCCAGAAAGAGCCCCGATCTCTGGGCTGAGGGTACATTTATAGGTTCCTATCCCTCCCAGTGCCTCAAAGCAGGGGAGTTCCGACCTGGCAAGCATCTATTGGTTGAGTAAATAAAGAGGTCTAATGTCTAAAGGTGACAGGCCACAGACAATGGCACCAAGACCACCGTGGCTTAGCTTTCTGTGTTCTCTTTGTCCGCTGCCTTGTCCAGGAAGTGTCTGGTTTCTTAGTAACCCTATCTCTGGTGGGCAGGAAGGAATGTGGCCATAAAACTGGGTCTCTTATCAACTCTGTCTCCCGTGGGACCCTTCAGGTCAGTCACTAGGCAACGCTATCTCTAGTGGGGCTGCTCTTTGCAGCTGGCCAGATTATCTCCTGTAGGCCTATTTCTTAACCTTTACCCCAGTTACCCTGAAACCCAATTTTAGTTCTTCTGGTATGTCAGTCAGTGCAGATATGCTCATTCAGTGGGGGTTTGTGTTAGCTTAGGGCTTACTAAGGTGAGACAGACTCGGAGAGCCTTCCTACCTTGCTGGAACTGGTGTGAATTGAGGCTGAATATGATATTGGCTAAATGGAATATTATAGGGCAGTCTCCCACGCCCAATTTACTCTAGGGAAGATTTTTAGAATCTGCTCAAGAATAAATAAGTGAGCCAAGTAGTGCTAATACACACCCTTAATCCTAGCACTCTGGGGGCAAAGACAGATGGATATATGAATTCAAGGACAGCCAGGACTAAACAGAATAGTCTCAAAAAACTTTAAAAAAAAAAAAAAAACGTTAGCTGGGTTTGGTGGCACACACCTGTCCTGGAAACTGAGAAAGCAGGCTCTTTTTTTTTTTTTTTTTTTTGGTAAAGGATTTATTTATTTATTATATATGGTGTTTTGCCGGCATGTATGCCTATACGCCAGAAGAGGGCACCAGATCTTATTCTAGATGGTTGTGAGCCACAATGTGGTTGCTGGGAACTGAACTCAGGACCTTTTGGAGGAGCAGCCAGTGCCCTTAACCTCTGAGCCATCTCTCCAGCCCCAGGAAGTAGTATCTTACAGCCATTTCTTTTTAGTCTTTTTTGATTTTTCGAGGCAAGGTTTCTCTGTGTAGTCCTGGGGGTTCTAGACTCACTTTGTAGACCAGGCTGGCCTTGAACTCACAGCGATCTGCCTGCCTCTGCCTCCCGAGTGCTGGGATTAAAGGTATGCACCACCATGTCTGGCTTTCTTTTTAGTCTTAACAGTAGTCAAACCGTATCTTGCTAGTAGAGGTACCCGAAATAACAGACTTTGAAATCTTTGCTTTTCCCTTTTGGTCTGTAGAGTCAGGGTTTCTCTGTGCAGCTCTGGCTGTCCTGGAACTGGCTATGTAGACTAGGCTAGCTTCGAACTCAAAGGTCTGCTCGCCTCTGCCTCCCAAAAGCTGGCGTGTCCTGCTCCAGATTTTGAAATTTTGACAGTTGGTGATAACTGACTCCTTCTGGTGAGTCACATGGCCAAGTCTGAACCCTCCAAGAGTAGGCATCTACTACCTACTGCCTTTGCTGTTTGCAAGCCAGGGACTGCCTGTGATGGGGCGTGCGGGGTAATCGACAGAGCACTGACCTTCCCTTCCCCAAACCGCCCTGTGTTAATTCTCTCATTTCCTGTTTTTTCTTCTTCACAGATGTCAAGCCTTCCAACATTCTAGTGAACTCACGTGGAGAGATCAAACTCTGTGATTTTGGCGTCAGCGGACAGCTAATTGACTCCATGGCTAACTCCTTCGTGGGGACGAGGTCCTACATGTCGGTATGAACTGACGTGCCCTTTCTCCGTTGTCTCTGTAGGCTTTACTCTTAGCATCAGCAGAACATTCTGTAGACCATGGAGCCACAGGCTTGTGCTGCATGGTAATGGATGGGGATTGAGAAGTGAGGGATAGGGCACCAGGGGGCTTCTGGGAGAGCAAGTGTGCTCCTTCCACAAACGCTTATATGTAACTGGGGTCTCCGGCACTAGAAGAGGTTGTGCTGTCCTAGTTCCAGGGTCTGGCTTCTATTGGAAGAGACTGAAAACCTACCAGACATCTTGTCTGATTGTTAAACCCTCAAACCCAAGAGACTCAGACTTGGCCATACCCCTCCTGGCCTGCTGCTGGTTCCCAGCCTTTCATCCTAAGTGGCGCTGTTTGGAAAGTCTGGACTGTTTCCTCCATTCTTCTCCCTTCCTCCCTGTTACTGCGTGTCTCTGGATCATTTACCTGCCTTCTGTCCAGCCTTTGCTTAGAGGCTGCACTAGTGCAGCCAATACCCTCTTGACAGTCTTCTCTCCTGAGCCCAAGTTTGTTGGCTCCCCCTGTTACCTGAGTACTACATGAAGCTTTCCCCATGCCCATTGTCGCATCGTCATGGAGTCTTTCCCCTTCCTGTACCATAAAGCTTCAGCCCAGGTGTCTTTAGTAAGGCCTGGCGGGGGGTCTCGCACATTGAGGATGTTAGGAATGGCTGGTGAGTGGGTGATGTGGGTTTGACTGAATGAAAGGGTCTTTGGATAGCTAATTTCTAAGTCTAGCAGGGGAAGTCTGTGGGGAGTGTTCCTGAGGCAGTACACAAGAGGCTGAGAGTAAGGGTAGCAAGGGAGAAGTGCAGGTCTAAGTAGTAAGGAAAGGCCTGAGGCCCAGTGTGTTTCACGCATAGCCAAAGAGCTGTCACATCCTTGAGTGTCAGTCCATGCCTGCAGTTGTACTATCATAGAGATGATGGTTCCTGTGTAGCAGGTGAGAACAGCTAGAGCTAGGAAGCCAGCACCTTCCTTACTCCTTATGTAGACGTTATGTCCATCTCCCCATTGCGCCCTGCTGGTCCCCACCCCCACTGTGGCACTAGCTACTGTCAGTAGCACAATACGCTTACCCCACAGCTACAGGGAAGTTCTGCTCTTTGCATTCTGACTGCTTCTTCTCTAGATGAGGAAGCAAGCTGAGCAGCTTGCACCTTGGGACACTCAGTTGCTAACTCTCAAGTTCTGACTCAATTAGGCCTTGGGACTTAGTGATCCATGGCTTAGTGGTTGGGTTTTTGTGGTTATATGGTCAGTTTCAAAGTAGTCCAGTGTTGGAGTTGGTGGAAAATCCCATGGAAGAAGCTAGTTGGGTATCTAAATAAATGCACTATGATCAGAGTGAAGTTTGTTTGGTTTTTTTGTTGTTGTTGTTGTTGTTGTTGTTTTTGGTGTGGTCCTTGAAATACATGTCTGCTTGACCTGGATGGAGCTCAGTGTGGAGACAGACTCTATGCTGCTTCTTCCCTGGTGCCCCCACCATGGTCAGCACATGCTTGTGTAGTGCTCGCCACATCAAAAGGTTTTCATTTCATATGGTTCCTGCTGTGACACTAGTACAATGGACACGGTGTTGTCATCACTGTTACTAGTTAGCAGCAGGGGTTTTGTGTATAAACATTCCCATTTTATATAGAGAGAACCTGGAGTTCAGCATCCCATAGTGTATAGTCTCCTCATAAGCCCCTCATGTGGGTTTGAGACAGGGTGCCTGCATATATAGGACAGCAGCCAGACTAGACAAAGCAGGAACCACAGGCAGTGAGGACCTGACTCTGCGGATGCTGCCAAACTGAGGCAGAGTCCAGGGAAAATGGAGCAGTAAGGAGAGGTCAGAGGTAGAGGCAACATCCAAGAAGCTAGAGGAGCTCTTAGCTGTGACATGTGTCAGAGTAAGGGGTGCTGGAAGGTAAAAGCCCAGAGCAGTCCTGGGGGTCTGGCTAGAGAAGCGGTATGACCGTCTGTCTCCCCCATAGCCCGAGAGACTCCAGGGGACTCACTACTCCGTGCAGTCAGACATCTGGAGCATGGGGCTCTCTCTGGTGGAGATGGCAGTTGGGAGATACCCTATCCCTCCTCCTGATGCCAAGGAGCTGGAGCTGCTGTTTGGATGCCACGTAGAGGGAGACGCAGCCGAAACACCACCCAGGCCAAGGACTCCTGGGAGGCCCCTCAGCTGTAAGTGGCTTGCTGTCGCCAGTGAGGACTGTGGCGATCCCTTACTGTTCTGCCTAACGTGTTCTAATTTTGAAAGCAGTCTGCTCGTGAGCACTGCTGTAATTGCCACTTTAGAGACGAAGAAACTGAGGCACAGAGCACTTTTCCTTGCCAAGGCCTCATAGACTTCTAAGTGGCTGGTCTGACTGCTGAGCATCAGTTTTACAGCATGCGTGCTTCTGAGTGGTATACATTGAGATATTTGGCTCTAGGGGAGTGCTCGCATACAACCTTTTCAGTTTTGTTTATTTTGGGGGAGTTGTTTTGTTTTTTGAAAATTTTTTGAGGCGCCATGTAACTTAAATTTTTTTTTGTGTGTGTGGCATCATGTTAACTCTGAGTGACTGAAACTTGCTATGTAGACCAGCCTGGCCTCAACTCCCAGAAATCACTCTCTGTCTTTGCCTCATGAGTGCTTGAATTAAATACTTGTGCTACCATATCTGGCCAGCCTTTTCATTTTTATGTGACTTCCTACCTGGCCAGGAGATTTGGTCTTTATCCTGATGACACCATGTGGCTAATGTGTGCAGGAAGGGAGAAGCACCAGTGGTGATAACCAACTATTGGAGGGGTTGGCTTGTGATCTTGGGATTGGAAAGGGAAAATTTCCATGCTCAGAAAGAATTAAAACATGCTCTGGGCCTGAGAGTGTGGCTTGGTGGCAGAATTGCCTAGCACTTTGGAGGCTGTGGGCTCTACTTCTACAGTGCATACAAGCCAAGCTGAAATATATAGCCCTGTGCTTATTTAGTTATGTCACTGGCTGCTCTGTAAATGAAGGATGGGAAGATTCCCTTGTCACTTGATTCCCTTTCCAAAGCTCTACACTTTGACTCAGTGGTCAACCGATTTGCTGAGGTCACACATGTAGGATGTTACTGAGCCCAGACTCACAGCCATGCCTTCTGGATCCCTCTATGTTTAGGCCTTGTCCAAAGTAGCTTTTTATGTTCCATGACCCATGCTTAACCCTTTGACTCATATTGACAAGTAGCCTTTTGTCTTACCTCAAATGTTTTCTTTTCTCTTCTTTATTAATCGGCAGCATATGGAATGGACAGCCGACCTCCTATGGCAATTTTTGAGTTGTTGGATTACATAGTCAATGAGGTAAGTGCTGCCAAGTTTCCTTGACCTTGGGTGTATTTACTCAAGAAAGTAAGTAGTTATGGGTGTCGAGATGGCTTAGTGGGTAAGCAGAGTAGCTAGCTGTTCTTGCAGAGAAACTGGGTTCAGTTCCCAGAACCCACATGAGAGCTCACACCCATCTGTAACTCTAGGTCCAAGGGGTATGATACCCTCCTCTGTGGGCACTGCACAGACACACATTCAGGCAAAACAAACAAACAAACAAAAGCACAAAATACAATAGGGGCAAAACCAAGGAAAAACAACAACAAAAAATAGTAGTTGTGAGTGTTGGTGCAGACCTATGATCCCAATACTCAGATTGAGACAGGAGAGTCCAAGGCAGGCCTTGGCCTGTAAGATCCCTGTCTCAGAAGGGGAGGTGGGAGGGAAAGCCATGGTTCATCTGAGTTACTCACATGGTGTGGGTTCCCGGGGTGCCTGTGCTTTGCTCTTGGAATTGTTTGCTCAGAGTCCCTTCTTCTTTCCCAACATCAGGAGCCTCCCATTCACCCACTGCTTGCCTGTCTTTATTTATTAGGCTGCCCAGTACATTTACAACGTTCTGAGCACAGGAAGTGTGAGAAGTGGGACGGACTAAAGATGACGGTTAGATGGGGTGGAGGGAGTTGGGCTAGTGGATGCAGAACTGCAATATAATAGGTTTGGGTTCTTATTTTAACTGCCTTTTAAAAGCTGTGACTATAGAAAGAGATGTGAAATATCCATTATCAATTCCGTCTGTGAAAGAAGGACATTACTTCTGGGGGAGGTGGTTCAAGCCTGTAATCTGAGCACCTGGGAGGCCAAGGGAGGATGTCATGAGTTTTAGGCTTGCCTGAATTATGGAATGAGACATTGTCTCAAAGCAAAGTGGGGGGGAGGGTGAGAAAAATATTTTTAATGTATATGCCTATATAGATGATTAAGTTTTTAAGAATCTTGTTACTCTTGGCTGACTTTAACATAAAAAGCCATACCACTTGTGAAACCTATTTATAAGTAAGTGTACTATTTATAAGTAAGTGTACATTAAGAAAACAGGTAACTTGCTCCAAAGGTTAGCTTAGGAGTAGCCTGGGGCAGTACAGGCATCTGATAGGAGCCAGGGGGCCAGCACTCTGGCCTGCAGCAAGAGCAGCCTTGGCAGTTGATGAGAAGGGATGAGTGCTGGCATGTTTCAGAGGCAGCCCCAAGCTCAGATATCTTTGACTTCTAGAACTCATAGGATATCTTCTTGTTTCCTTCTCTGAAAACAGATCCTTACAGGCACAAAAGGGCCTGTTTTCTGTTACAAATTGTTTGCTTCTCTACCATGTGCAGAGCAGGATGTTGGCAGCAAGGGGCAAGGCGTCCATGCAGGGTTGAGGGGTTCTTCAGTGCAGGCTGGGCCATCCTCCTCTGCCTGCTGGAGCCCATGTGCCTCTGGGCCTGTTAGGGGGGTGGTGCCTAGACACCTGTGTAGCTCTGCACACTGCTTTCCCCACTAGTCCTCACATTCTGCTCTCACTGTTCAAGCCAGCTGAGGTGGGCCAAACTGCCTTGTCCTCCTCACTTCAGGTAAGGAAACTGAGGCTCTAGGATGGGCAATAACACATCTTCCCCCAGCCCAAGAGCCTTTGTGAGCATCCAGTCCTTTCTTGCCTTGCCCCCTCAGCAAATATTGGCCTTTTCTTTCTTTCTTTCTTTCTTTTTTTTTTTTTTTTTTTTTTTTTTTTTTTGAGTCAGGGTTTCTCTGTGTAGCCTTGGCTGTCCTGGACTCACTTTGTAGACCAGGCCTGCCTCTGCCTCCCAAATGCTGGGATTAAAGGTGTGCACCACCACCATGCTCGGCTACATTGGCCTCTTGAATATTCCACACAATTGTCTCTACAGTTAGATCAGTTTGCAGGATGGGGCTTGTCTTGGGCCACTGTTCTACAATCTGGGTTGTAGCTGACCTTAAATTGACAAGTCAATTCAGGATTGAGAGGGCTTGCTGGGATTTTTAATAGGGGCTTGTATTTTGTTGTTGCTGCAGTGCTGGGGGAGAGGGGGGTCAAACCCATGCCTCATGCATGCTATACAAGCTCTCTACATCTGAACTGAGCCACTGTGCAGAACTGGTGTTTGTTTTTTAGAAAGGTCTCATGTAGCCCGGACTAGTTTCAAATGCATCAGCACCCCCAAGTGGTGGGACTGCAAGCAGGCACCACCCAGCTTTTTTTGTTTGGTTTTGTCTGAGGCCTGACTGGAACTCACTATGTAGACCAGGCTGGCCTAAAACTCAAGAGATCCACCTGCCTCTGCCTCTGGAATGCTTGCTGATATTTAATTACAGCCACACCTTACGTATATCTCAAGTACTGCTCCTCCCAAGAAAGCTGCACATAGCTGCTGGCAGAGGTCACGAGAACTGACAGATATCCTGGAGCTGCCAGTCACTGTTTATTAGCCTTTGTAAGGGCTCAGAAAGGGGTTTTGTTTTGTGGCTTCTGGGGGTACTGTCTGGTCTGAGTGGTGCCTCCGAGTGTGTGTATCCCTGGAGCTTCTGCTGTTAGTAACTGCTGGTGGCACTTCCAGGCCAGTCACCACTCTTATATACACTACTATTCTGGATTCTACATTTGAGTGTCTAAGCTGAGAGGGTACTAGAGCTAATAGCTCAACCTTATTCCATAAGAGAGTGAGCAGGCTGAGGAAAACAGGATTTGTTCCATCACCAGAGTGGTAGAATACTCAAAGTGGTCCCAACAAAGTGAGCCAGGAGGAGCTGGACTTCTTCCTAAGGCCGCTTTCCTGGAACTGATGAGGGCAGCAGTGGCCATAGGCATGGGTGTGATGGGGAGGTGACTGGAGCAGAGGTCGAGTGTCTCATGTGCTGCTGTGTTTACAGCCTCCTCCAAAACTGCCCAGTGGAGTATTCAGTCTGGAATTTCAGGATTTTGTGAATAAATGGTAAGTTTGTTTCTGAGAAGACCCCCTCCCCCTTACCCCTTCCTGTTTTGATTAACCCTGGCTCTTGCCATACCACTTGTAGTGCTGGGATTCAGGACTGTCTGATCCTGGGTGCTGCTCTCACTTGAACTGCAGGGTTCATCCTGTTAGTTTCTGGCCTTGGTAGTTTCTGGCCTTGGTTTAGTTGAGCAAGACTCTTACATGCTTAAGTATGATGATGGACATGCTTAAGTATGATGATGGGGGATGAGCAAGGCTCAGGCACTGGCTCCTCAGCCTTCAGTGTCAGGGCCAGGCATGCAAACAGGAGCAGCGAGGCTGGGAACCAGCACTCTCACATTACTCATCTTCTTTCCAGCTTAATAAAGAACCCTGCAGAGAGAGCAGATCTGAAGCAGCTCATGGTGAGTCTCACAGAGCCAGTTTATTTATCTGACTGAGCCATTGTTCTGCCCTGCCCCACCAGACTCAATTTCCTCTGTCCTGTGACTTACAGGGGACCTGGGATGGGGGATGGGTGGCGCTGCCCACAGCCTTAAGGACGGCCCCCCACCTCTGTCCCCAGTTCTGACTTGTTCACCTCACATTTCCAGCATCCTGAGTTAATCTCCATCTGGTTCTTGCTTGATGGCAACGGCACAGGAATGTGACACTCAATGCTCTGTGTACCCTTGAATGCCGTGTCCCTTGTTACAAGCCAGTGAATTGCTCAGACACAAGTTTCCCAGGGCCTCACAGCTGTATGTGGCAGGGAGGTGGGGGGTGGGGTCTTTGGGCTGCAGCTGGCCTACTTGCTGCTCAGGCTGAGCACTAGAGGCATCTTCCCAGTGGTACTTCTCCTCTCAGGTTTTCAACAGTATTTCCTGCACACAGGTTCACGCTTTCATCAAGAGATCTGATGCCGAGGAGGTGGACTTTGCAGGTTGGCTCTGCTCCACCATTGGGCTTAACCAGCCCAGCACACCAACCCACGCCGCCGGCCTCTGAGCCTTTGGGAAGCAGCAAAGAGGAATCCTCTGCCCAGTGGCATGCCATGTTGCTTTCAAGCCTCTCTCATGCTTGTCTCTGTTCAGACGTGCATCCCATCTGTGACAAAGGATGAAGAACACAGCATGTGCCAAATAGTACTTGTGTCATTTTTAATATCACCGTCTTATCACTATGGTTACTCCCCTGAGTGGATTGGCTTTGTGCTTGGGGCTATTTGTATGTTGGTCAAACACATGCCAAGCTGAACAACAGTGAAACCCTGGTGACCTGGGTGGTCATTCTTACTGATATTTGCACCGCTGTTCATGTTCCGTGACTAACTGGCTGCCTGAATTGTCAGGATTCTCGGACCCTTGGTACTTCACTCTTGCTGGTGACCCCTCAATCTGAGGAGAGGGAGCCTTGTAAGACACCCCACAGGCAGTGCATGGGAAGCATGCTTTACTGCTGCTGAAATGAGCATCAGAACGTGCACATCACAGCATTCTTATTTTTTGCTTTTGGTATAAAACTCAGCAATTCCCATTTAAAAAAACAAAACAAAACAAACAAAAAAACCAAAAAAACTAACCAGAGCCCATCACTGCCATGATAGCTGGGGCTTCAGTCTGTCTGCTGTGGTGATTTTTCAACTTCTGGCTGTATTTCTGTATTTATTTTAAATATACAGTGTGGGGTACTCAGTGGTGTATGTCTCTTAAGTTTGGATTAGTGTTTCTAAATTGGTGGTTATTTTGATTGTCACAAATGGATTAAGGCATCAGTATGTGTCAGAGTTCTGTCTTTCCTCCAATTCAAGCACCAATGCTATTGTAAACGTGTCTAGTGCCTACAAATTGTATGAAAGCCCTTTTAACCATTTTAATCCAGATGTTTATCAAATCTAATCTCTTATTCTAATAAAAATACTATCAAGTTAAAATAAAAAGGATACAAAAGGTATTTCTGCTTTTATGGCAGGCCTTTCTGTTTCTCTAGACTATGTTTTAGACAGGTTTAGCCACCACAGACTCATTATTTGAATGCTTGACCCATAAAGAGTGGCACTATTGGGGGCTGGACAGATGGCTTAGCAGTTAAGAGCACTGACTGTTCTTCCAAAGGACCCGGAATTAATTCCCAGCACCCACATGGCAACTCACATCTGTTTGTAACTCCATGATCTGATACCCTCACAGACATACATGCAGGCAAAACACCAATGCACATACAGTAAAAGTAAATAAATTATTTTAAAAAAGAAAAAGAGTGACACTATTAGGAGATGTAGCCTCGCTGGAGGAAGTTCATCACTGTAGATCAGCTTTGAGGTCTATGCTCAACAAACACTCAGTGTTGCAGTCTCCTCCTGCTGCCTTGGGATCAAGATATACAACTCTCGGCTCCTCCGGCACCATGTCTGCCTGCACGCTACCATGCTTCCTGCCATGATGATAATAGACTAAACCTTTGAAACTGTAAGTCAGCAGCCCCTATTAAATTTTTTTTTTTCTTTTAAAAAAAGATTTATTATGTATACAGTGTTCTGCCTGCACGACAGAAGAGGGCACCAGATCTCATAGATGGCTGTGAGCCACCATGTGGTTGCTGGGAATTGAACTCAGGACCTTTGGAAGAACAGACAGTGTTCTTAACCTCTGAGCCATCTCCTCAGACCTAAATACTTTCACTTAATTCATTTAACAGTTGCCATGGTCCTGGTGTCTCTTCACAGCAATGAAAACGCGACAGCAGTGATTTAGCCAGGCACTGAGGCAGGGAAAGTGAAGACAAAAATATTATACTGTCTGAGCGCTTCTGTTGCTGATATGAACACCCTGACCAAAAGCCAGGAGGAAGGGGCTTGTACCCAGCCCATCGTCCAGGGAACTCATGGTGGAAGCCTGGAGACTATGGAGGAACCCTGCTTACTGGCTTTCTTGTCATCCTTGCTGATCCTTTCTTACAGCGCCCAGGGGTGACACAGCCCACAGTGAGCTGGGCCCTCCCACATCAATCATCATTCAAGAAAACGCAGCACAGGCTTGCCCACAGGTCAGCTCTTCTGCTGAGCTGACATAAGAACTAGCCGCACATGCTGGGCACTGCATATCCAGCTTTAGTACCAACTCTTGGGAGGCAGGAACAGGTGGGTCTCAGTGAATTTGAGGCTGACCTGGTCTATATAATGAGTTCCAGGACAGCCAAGGCTGTATAGAGAAACCTTGCCTCAAAAGAAAGAAAAGAGCTGGGCGTGGCCCTTAATCCCAGCACTAGGGAGGCAGAGGCAGGTGGATTGCTGTGGGTTCGAGGCCAGCCTGGTGTACAGAGTGAATCCAGGACAGCCAAGGCTACACAGAAAAACCCTGTCTCCAAAAAACAAAAAGAAAATAAAGTTAGGTGGTGGTGGTGGTAAACACCTTTATTCCCAGTTCAAGGCCAGCCTGGACTATATAGAGAAACCCCATCTTGAAAAATAAACAAAGCAAAACTAAGCAGTGCATACACACTGATAGCTCTGGGCAGTGGTCGAGCTGGTCTCCTGCAACTCCAGTTTTGGGCCGACTCTTCTTGTGCAGAGCAGTAACTCCTACCACCTTCTCAGGGCCTGTGACCGAGCAGTCTCCTTACACAAGAGAAAACTGTAGGTGGGCATCTTAGGGTTTCTATTGCTGTGATAAAATACCAAAGCCACTCTGGGAGGAAAGGGCTTACATACTCTGAATCATAGTCTACCGAAGTAAACCAAGGCAGGTATTCAGACTGGGTGGGAATTCAGAAGAAGCTGATTTAGAGGCCCCGTAGGAAGGCTGCTTACTGGCTTGTTCTGTCTCCTTTAATTATAGCACCCAGGACTACCGGCCCAAGGGCTGGGTCCTCCAATCTCAGTAAGAAAATGCCCTACTGGATTGTCCAAAGCCTGATATTTATTTATTTAAAATTTTCCAAGACAGGGTTTCTTTTGTAGTCCTGGCTGTCCTGGACTTGATTTGTAGACCAGGGTGGCTTTGGCCTTGAACTCACAGAGACGCGCCTACCTCTCCTCCTGAGTGCTGGGATTAAAAAGCATGCGTAACTACACCCAGCCCAAAGCCCCATCTTAAAGAGGCAATTTCCTCTGTCATAGCTTGTGTCAAGTTGACAGATAACCAGCCAGCACAGTGGGTTTGGGAACCTGCCAGGGCAAAATCATGAGCTAGTTCTCACATGTCGCAAGGCCTGCCATGCTCACAAGAGGTCCTTGCTGGTGTAAGAGCCTTCATCCAGGCCTGGTCAGTCAGCTGTACTATTCAGAGAAATGGTTTCCCGTCAGTGCTTAGAGTTAACTACACCTTCAAAGGGAGGAGAGATACTCCCAGTGCTGGCTTTGTCACGCCTATGAGGTAGCTGTAAAAAACAAGAAGTGGGTCCCAGAAATACTTTCATTCTTAAGAGTTCTGTTGTGCAATTGTGAGGTATGGAGTTTGGGTACCAGCAACCACATTAGAAACTAGGTACCTCACAAACATTTGCTACTCCAGCTCTTAGGGATTCAACTTTGTACACACGTTACTTTACTTATACATGTATGCATACACGCAAGCAACATGTATCTCAAAAACAAAAACAGAGCAGTCATGTGCAGGTGACATGGTTCTGTGAGTAAGGTAACAATACTTATTGCCAAGCTTAACAACCTAAGTTCAACCCTTGGGACTCACATGGTAGAAGAACCGACTATCAATAATTGTCCTGTGATCTCCATATGCACACTGTGATACACATGTACACTACATGCACAAGCAAACCAGAATGTGAGTTACCCTTGAGGCTGTCTCATCAATATAGCTTGATTTCTTCTTTGGGAGAATATCTTACACAAAACAATTTTAATAATTTTTTGAGACAGGGTCTCTATGTAGTCTTGGCTATCCCAGAACTCGCCGTGGAGACAATTACCCTTGCCTGACATCTGCCTTTGCCTCCCATCTCCTCTCATATGACTGCCCCTGGCAATAACTGAAGTTACTTCAATTTGTAGCGTTTGCCCTTTTCAGAAAAAAAAAAAAAAAGATGGAACTGAGTGACTATTTTATGTCACTTAGCATGATGCTCTATTAACCCATGCTAAGACCTTGCATTGTGTCTGGTTTTGGCTATAGTCCAGGTTGGCCTTGCAGTGGATGACAATCACTCCTGCTAGAGCATCCCAAAACCTGGGATTACAGGTGTGTATATGCCAAAGCTAGCTAAACTCCTTATTTTTTACTATAACATTTAGATAAGGATCAGATGTTATCTACAGTTGACCTTGAACTGATTCATATATCTAAGCAGCTTGCTATGTACTAGCACTACTCTAAACCCTTTCCCTGAGTGCTGGGATTACATGCGAGCCCAGCATCACTGTAGTTTTCAGATAGCGTCTCTCGGGGAACGCAGAGCTCACTGTTTTGGCTAGATGGGTTGGTCCGTTGGCCTTCCTATCGCCATTGTGGGGTTATAGACATGTGACACTGTACCCAGCTTCTTACATACGTCTTCATGTTTGTATGTATATACTTTAACAATGGAGCCTCTCCCAGTCACAAGTATAAACCCTCTTTCACATAGGCTTTAGGGCCCAAGGCAAGAGGACATCTCTGAAGAGATGAAGTGCCTGAGACTTGGAAGTTTAGTTTGTAAAACTAACCCTAGCTCTTGTCCCCTTTTACGAATCAGATTCTTCCTCCTCCTCTTCCTCCTCCTCTTCCTCCATAGGGCTCCTTGTGCTCAGCTTCAGTGTGGTTTGATTGATTGATGCTTCATTGTCTACATGCACTGACATCTGTGGGAAATAAGAGCATTAGGATTAGTGGGAAGGAGCAGAGGCTTAGAGCAGCAGATTCTTTAAAATCAAATCTCATTTGTGGGGTTGCCAATACTTGTTGCAAGCCAGGCAATGGTGGCGCATGTGTTTACTTCCAGCACTCAGGAGGCAGAGGCGGTGGATCTCTGAGTTCGAGGCCAGCCTTGGCTACAGAGCGGGTCACAAAACCGCCAGGGCTACACAAAGAAACCTTGTCTTCAAAAAACATAGAGTACTTTCTGAAAGGCCTAAGTTTGAGTCTTCACATTCATGCTGAACAGCTTACAAGTCCCAAATCTAAGGTATCTGCCATGGGTACCAGCACCTACCCACCCACCCACCCACCCACCCATCCATCCACCCACCCACCCATCCATCCATCCATCCATCCACACAAAATTTTTGTTGTTTTGTTTTGTCAAGACTAGGTTTCTGTGTGTAGCCTTGGCTCTCCTGGAACTCTGCTCTGTATTTAAAAAAATGCAATTGTATGTTCATCACATTTTTATGACTGAGAGAAAAGAGCACTTTCCTGTTTCCTATTTATCCCATTACTGAAAAGGAGTAAGAATAAATGCTTCATACTTACTAAAATGTTAACTGACCTTCAAAGTTCTTTTAAAAACCATCAACAAAATTACAATGGGGCTGGGTATGCGGCGCCCACCTTTAATACCAGCACTCGGGAGGTAGAGGCAGGCTGATCTCTGTGAGTTCAAGGCCAGCCTGGTCTACAAAGTGAGTTCCAAGACAGCCAGGGATATAAGAGAAACTCTGGGGAAAACAAACAAACAAAATAAGTACATGGCCTTTGCCTGCTTGTGTGTCTGTGTGAGGGTATTAGGAAAAAAAAAAAAAACCATGATTTACCACATAATTTTCAAAATATGGTGTATTGGCTTTGCCGAGGGCACTTGGTAAGAGTAAGTAGGGTCACATATGCAACTCATCCTTTAGCCCGTTTTTTCTTGAGCCACACAGAGCAGCAAGAGCCATGTTTCTAAATAGGATGTGAGGGCAGCACAAGCCTGTAATCCTAGGCTGAGAGGCCTGGCAGCAGGCTGGCCTGGGTACATAAGACTCTGCTTCAAAACAGAACCCACCACCTCTGCTACAACATCTGAGTAACTGGGAAGAGTGGAGTAATCTGAGAAGTGGGCAGGCTGGGTACATTGGTGCACACTAGGAGAGTAGAAGCTGCCTAAGTCTAACAAGTATTAAAAGACAGGCTATTGGGTCTGGGTGTGGTGGTGCATTGCCTTTAATCTCAGCACTCAGGAGGCAGAGGCCAGCCTGGTCTACAAAGTGAGTGTAGGACAGCCAAGAGTACACAGAGAAATACTGTCTCAAAAAACAACAACAAAAGACAAGCTAGTATTGCCTGGAAGATTAATGTAGATAAGCTATTTGTTGAACTATAAATTATGAGGGGCTGGAGATACAGTTCACTGGTTGCTCGCCATGTATGAGGTTCCAGGTTCAATGCATAGTAAATTGTCCCCATGTCCTCCAAACAATTGATTAGCACTTCCCAGGATCTTTTGGACTTTACCACACCGCATTTGCCTGCCCAAGCAGCAAGGGCACAATGGGAGTCCACGCTATCTGGAACCTACACTTGACTAAACTTACATCACATAACTGTTGAGGTGCAGGCTGAGAAGACGGCGTCTCAGTCCCTCTTCGAGAACTTATCATTGACTGGAGAGCCATTTCTTCAACCTGGGAGAGAAGAGTGGAGGACATTTTACTGAGTATTCTGCTGGGTTAGCAAAGCAAGCGGATTCCACTGGATGCTGTTGGCCTGAGATGGAACGGCTTGGACTGCTCTAAAAGGGCAGGAGGAACTTGACCTCCTTTTTAAAAACTGGCCCCTGCCAGAAAGGCTCACACTATGTCATTCTGGCTGTCCTTGAATTTAGATATCTTGCCAGCTTCTCCCTCCCAAGTGCTGGGATTAAAGGTGTGTGCCTCTACACCCAGTTTAGTAATGTAGTTGGGTGTGAAATGCATGCCTGCAATCCCTACACTGGAGGAGACAAAAGGATCACAAGTTTGAAGACAACCTAGGTTACACAGGGAGGTCATCTCTCTCTGAGACAGACAGACAGACAGACACACAGCACAAAGCCAGGTGTCAGCTGGCTCTACAAGACACAGATGTCTTAAGCTGGAGCTTGTCTACTCATCAATGAGGAAGAGAAGGCAGAAGATAAAAATGCACTTGTTTCCTGGCAGGTCAAGGTATCTGCATCTGGGAGGTCATCTTCAACACACGATCATTAGGCCCTTGTAGAGGAAAACTACTTACCACTTTCTATATTCCCCGTATACAAATTCTGAAATCCTCATGTCACTTATATTAAAGATCCTGCCTATGAGTGCTGAGCATGGACTACCATGGTCATTTCACAGGGGCCAAATTACCCCTAGGTCTAGGAAGTGATGAAGGTGGACCTAAATCTGCTCCCAGAAGCGCTACTGCGAACTCTTGGGGACAACTTCTCTCTCAGACCTCATTCTACGATTCTCTTTCAGCTTTGCAACACTAAAGTCTTTTTCAGTGCATATAAATACTAGTAACCAGCAGCTGAGGCGTAAACCGGCGGGCCGGGGCCGGGTGGAGGTGGGCTTAGGGACCGGAGCGGTGGGGAGCAAGCTGGCCACGAGGGGCTAGGGCTGGAGGCCAGCGCAGTCACCTTGAGGCGGTTCAGTTGGTCGTGCAGGGCTGCCTTTAGACGCAGCAGGGTCTCCTCCTCCTTGCGGAGCTCTTGCAGGCGGCTGAGCATGGTACTCCACCTTGTTAGGGCGCTGCCTTCTTCCCGGCGCCGGGTGATGACGCTACTTCCGACCGCCGGAAGCAGCCTTGGGCCCCAGGTTTACTCTCTTCCTGCTGCGTGCTGTTGGCCAGTAACCACCAGGAGCTTAACACAATGAAATCCCAAGGAGCGCCGAGACTTTTCAATCCAATTGCCGATTCCTTACAGTAAAATTCGCCTCACATGCCTCAGAAGTGGCTTTATTTTTAGAAATACTAATTTCTAGTCTTAAACTTTAGTGGGACATGAACCCTACTAAAGCTTAAGGAACTCCCATAGTCCAGGACAGAAAGCTATTGTTTTTAATCCGAGTTTACTTGCCTGCTAGCAGCTTTGACCAAATACTATGATGGCAACAGGAAATGAAGCTATTTCTAGGATGACCAGCTTGACATTTCTATTTACAGCATAGGAGGCAACACCTGTCACCGCTAAACAAGTAGCCAATACTCCAAAACTACCATTCCATTCAGTCATTGCTTTTCATCCACCTGTGACAGGCATGGGGAGTTGCTTGTACTATCACGCTCTCTGGTGGCTACTAGCATAATGCTCACAGAACCTGGACAGTTTTCCTGATTTTCCTCATTTCATTGTGGGTAGTTTGGGGACAGTCTCAAATTCACTTTATACCAGAATATGTTGGACAAATTACAGCCTAGAGAATGAAAACTTTGAGACAGAGTTTCTGTGTAGCCTACACTTTGTAGACCAGGCTGGCCTTGAACAGCCATGTGCCTCCCAGAGTGCCATTCGACTTGGCATGAAATTTTCAGGACACAGATTCTGTGTAGCCTTAGCTGTCTTGGACCAAGTTGGCCTCAAAGTCAAGAATGCCTCTGCTGTGATTAAAGGTGCACGCCACCAACACCTGAGAAAAACTTTACTTTTAATAACGTGTTCTCCAACGATTCCCAGAGCCCTGTATTTCCACGTCATGCCACATATCCCCAGTTAGTGTTTGGAGCTGCTGGGCATCCAGGACAGCCAAGGCTACAC
The DNA here is from genome assembly GCA_907169655.1 of Acomys percivali. Taxonomy (NCBI): domain Eukaryota; kingdom Metazoa; phylum Chordata; class Mammalia; order Rodentia; family Muridae; genus Acomys; species Acomys percivali. The sequence goes on along the minus strand of OU015749.1, from coordinate 119,018,867 downwards.
AGAGAAACCCTGTCTCAACAACAGAGTCTTGGAAGCATCACCCATAATTAAGATCCACACAAGATTCACTGCATCTTTGATTAGGTTTTTATTCAAATAGGCTTGTCTCTATTTGCTT
>OU015749.1:118980271-119009465 GCA_907169655.1 Acomys percivali | reverse complement strand
ATAATAATAATAATAATAATAATAATAATAATAATAATAATAATAATAATAATAATAATAATAAAAAAAGTGTGTGCTACCGCGCCCAGGGACACTAATTCTTTTTGGAGTAGGCACGGTGCTTTCTACTGGAAACATAATACCAACCATAGATATATACATAATGCAAACTTTTATGGTAGATCCTTTAAGAAAAATAACAAGTTGGGGTGCAGTGGCGTACACCTTTAATCCCAGCACCAGGCAGAGGATTTACAAAGTGAGTTCACAACAGCCAGGGCTATAAAGAGAAATCCTTTGTCTTGAAAAGAACCCAAAAAGGGTGGGGCCCAGGCTATGGCTGGGTGTGGTCCTACATACTTGTGATCTCAGCAAATAAATAAAAGGTAAAATTGAGGGTTGTGTACTCTAAGCTCATATCTCAGAAACAGGTTGTTCCCGTTGGGAAATGAAATGAAATATCTAGATACTTGGGCATCTCGAGTGAGTCTGTTTTAGCTTGTCATACCATGCCTGTTAGCACTTTCCTACTGTCCTCAGGTGCTTTCTCTACAGGCAGCTGCTACAGTTGGATCCTGGGGGCTGAGAGATGGCTCAGTAGTAAAGAGCATGCGCTGCTCTGCAGAGGACCTGGCTTTGTTTGCAGCATCCACATGGCAGCTCACTCCTGTCTTAACTTCACTGCCAGTGCTCGTAACTGCTGAGCTCTCCTCAGCCTCCCGTGCAGTTGTTTTCTAGCACGGAAGAGAATTGACTCTTGCATCTGATTAAATAATCTGAAACATTTTTAAAGCTCTTGGAGAAGGAAGAAACAAGTCATGTTGAAGAGCCACATTCTGAAGAGACTGCTATTTCTGAGTTCTCTGCTGATGAAAATGTTAGTCCACTGGCCTTGCCAATTGGGAGAGCAAGGTAAGTTGGTTTTGTTTATTTTGTTTGTTTTTGTAAGTTCAGTCTTAGAAGTAGAGGATAGGATTTGAATTGGAACACTGTTGAGACTGAGGATGTAGCTCGGTGTGTAGACTGCTTGGTCAGCATACATGAAGCCTTGAATTTGAGCCCTATCACTGCATGAAACCATGCATGGTGGCACACGCCTTTAGCTCTAGTCCTCGGGAGACAGAAGGAGGAGGATCAGGTGTTCAGGGTCATTCTTGCCTGTGGAATCCGCTTGAGTCAGACTTAGCTACATAAGACCCTGATTCAAAAGGAAAAAAATATTTTGAAACATTTTGCATTCTTATAGCCATTGAAAAAGTGCACCAAGCCCTGGGGCGCCTCCCTCCTTCCCTCGTCCCTTCCCCTCAGAACAGTATGCCTGGTGCTCTAAGGATGGCCCTGCTTAGATATCCCATAGGCGTCCTACAGTCACCCCCCCCACACACACCTTCCTCTGCGGTTCATTTCTGTTGCTTTTTAATTGTTTGCCTTGAGTCTAGCCCAGTGCCTTTCTAGTCTCTCCTTCCCACTGCTGCCAGAGTCACCTTTTTAAAATGAAAGCATGATTGCGCTGCTTCTGTGCTTACTCCTGTAATCCCAGCACGCGGGAGGCAGGAGCAGGCAGGTCTCTGAGTTCAGGGACAGCCTGGTCTACAGAGCGAGTCCAGGACAGCCAGAGCTACACAAAGAAACCCTGTCTCGGAAAAAAAAAAAAAAGAAAGAAAGGAAAAAGCCCTGCCTGCCTTGGTTCCTCATTGTCTTCATGGTAAAATCCAGTGTCTTCCCGCTTGATGCATAGGAACCTTCATTTCCTGACTAACCCTGGAGCTTCTCCGCTAGGGGTGGTTCCAGGTTGCACTGAAACTATTCAGGACTGTTTTTAGGGGTCAAAATGAGTAGAGCTCTGTGAATTTAGTGGACAGCTGTCCTACACAATGCAAATGATCATGCTCAAGAAATCAGAATGCTTTTATAGAATATACATGTTTTCCTCTTAAGCTTTCTTTCTTGCCTTCCTGCTGTGTACATATGTGGTGGCCTCCACTTGCCCCTTGCCACTTGCAACCCAAGTCTTTGCCTTCAAGGTGTTATGGAAGATAGAGCCCGAAGAATCCTAGCTCTTCACATTAGTAATGTGCCTCTGTGTTGGTTCTTACATTCCCCCCTACTTTATTTGGGGTTCTTTAAATGCTTATACCTCCCTTCCAACCTACCTATCCAAGACAGGAGAGAAAGGAGGTTCATGGGAACAGGGGAAGTAGACCTTTTTGAATTCAGTTCCTGGGAGCAATTCCCCTGGCGTAGTTGGCGGGATTTCAGCAGACCAGCAATTCCACCAAAGTTGCTGCTGGAACCTGGAACAGCAGCCGAAGCCCAGAGCCCCAAAGTGTCCTCCGGAGTTGTCTCAAAGTGGAGTGATGAACAGCCAAACAATATCAAGACCCCAAAAGCGCCCACCTCCTGTTGTGGGCTCACAGATATATATCTTCTCTCAGAGTCTGTACTAGGATGTGTTTCAGCTGGCAAAAACCAAGCGCCTCCACCCTCGTGAGGTGGTTCGACTTCTAAGTGAACAAACATCACCTATTCTCTCACAAGTCTGTTCCCCATCCCACACTTGGGATCAAAATAAAAACAAGTTTATATCCACCATTTTTTTTTTTTTTAATGCTGGTTAATAAGTCTTTTCTCTCATGGCTTCTTGGCCTATAGTCATAGTGTGGCCTATTTTCTCAGTTCCCTAGGACTTGAACATTATTTGGTTTTCTTCTGCTGATATGTTGGGTTAATTTTTTACAAATTTATTTATTATTTATAGTGTTCTGCCTGCATATGTGCTTGCAGACCAGAAGAGGGCACCAGATCTCATAGATGGTTATGAGCCACCATGTGGTTGCTGAGAATTGAACTCAGGATCTTTTGGAAGAACAGTCAGTACTCTTGACATCTGAGCCATCTCTCCAGCTCATTGGGTTAATTCTTATGTTCATCATGTCTGTGTGTGTGAGTATGTATGTGCTCATGTGAGAGGAGATGCCCATGGATACGCAAGCCAGATGACAACCTCACATATTGTTTCTTAGGTGTAGTCCAGGGTCTTTTGTGGCTTAGAACTTTGCATATAGATTAAGAGGGCTGATCTGATTTCATGATCCTCCTGTCTTCCCCTTTCCAGTGCTAGGATTAGTAAGTGTGTGAATCACCCACACCCAAATGTAGTTTTTATTTATATTTTAGTATATGTATATATATGTGTCCATGCACATATGCCACATGTACATGGTGCCTGTGGAGTTCAAAAGGGAGCTGGAGTTACAGTTATGAACCACTGCACATGGCTTCTGAAAGATCCTCTGGCAGAGCAACAAGCAGTCTTAATAAGCTGTCGTTCTAGCCTCAATGGCGCGCGTGTGCGTGTGCGTGTGCGTGTGCGTGTGCGTGTGTGTGTGTGTGTAACACATGTTGTAGACTAGGCTGGCCTAGAACTCACAGAGATCCACCTGCCTATGCCTCCTGAGTGCTGGGGTTAAGGCATGCGCCACCACTGTCCGCTTGTGTTTTACCATGGATTCTGGAGATGGAACTCAGCTCCTTATACATGCGAGGTAAGCACTTTATCATCTGAGATGTCTTCTTAGCCCCTGCCACTTCTTGATTTTCTCTTTCTTTATGCCTTTCATACAGTCTTAAGATTTTTGCGTTCACCAGGCAGTGGTGGCGCACGCCTTTAATCCCAGCACTCGGGAGGCAGAGGCAGGCGGATCACTGTGGGTTCAAGGCCAGCCTGGTCTACAAAAGTGAGTCCAGGACAGTCAGGGCTATACAGAGAAACCCTGCCTCGAAAAACTTAAAAAAAAATTTAAAAAAAAAGATTTTTGTGTTTACTTTCTGAAGTTGAATGTCTTAGAATTTCCTTTCTTGTAGCCAGGATGTGGTGGCGCATTCCTTTCTTGAATATCTAATAGTAAATTGTTTCTATCTCTTGGAAAAATAGAAATTTAAGCTGAAGGTTTTAGTTGACTTTTATTTTATTTATTTATTTATTTATTTTGGTTTTTTGAGACAGGGTTTCTCTGTGTAGCCTTGGCTGTCCTGGACTCCCTTTGTAGACCAGGCTGGCTTCGAACTCACAGCGATCCGCCTGCCTCTGCCTCCCGAGTGCTGGGATTAAAGGCGTGCGCCACCACCACCTGCCTTTTTAGTTGACTTTTAATTTTCATTTTTTTTCTTTTTTAATTCTGAATGATAGAGAAACTTCTGTATGCGTTAATGTATGTTTACCAGTTGTTTATATTTTGATATGTCTACATTGTCAATTTCTCTTTTAGCAATTATAGATTTATATATGCAAGGCAGTGTATGGTACATGTTTATACTATATATAATGTTAGCATATTGCTATAATTATATATGATATTTTTATATCCAATATACGTAACTTTAATATTTTTATGTTATTTTTAATTATGCGAGGTGGGGGGGGGCTTGGTATGTGCATACAAAGCCTCTGTAGATGCCAGAAGTATTGGATCTCCCAGTGCTAGAGTTACAGGTAGTTTTAAGCCACCTCAGAACTGTGGGTGCTGCGAACTGAACTCTGGTGCTTTGCAAGGGCAGCACATGTTCTTAACTGCTGAGCCGCCTCTCTAGACTTATAGCTGAGTATATAGTATACCCTGTTCTTTCCTTGCTAAAGTATGTAAACATACATGTATTTATGCATCTTATCTCTTCATTTCCAGATTGGTGTTTCTGTGAGACCCTTCACATTACCTTTTTTTAAATTAAAAAAATAAAATAAAATAGGGTGTGGGTGGTGCTGCAGATTGCATCAGGGCTTCACACATGCCAAGCATGTGCTCTGCTGTCGAACCACACCTTCAGTGTCAACAATAATGTGTGACTGGCTTTTTATAATTGGTTTTCCTATCCTTTGTTTTCAAGGCAGTTAATTGGGCTTTATACCATGGCTCACAATCCTAATATGACCCATTTGAAGATCAAACAGCCAGTTACTGCCCTTCCTCCTCTTTGGGTGAGATGTGACAGTTCAGATCCTGAAGGTACCTGTTGGCTAGGAGCTGAGCTTATCACGGCAAATGACATCGTTACAGGCGTTGTCTTATATGTGGTTACTTGTAAAGGTAAGTGCTCAGTCTTGGTATATTTATTTGTGTAGTTGTTTGGTGGTACTCTGTGGCAAGTTAGCCACTGGGAAAGAAAATGTCCTTACAAGTAAAACACAAACACACACACACAAACTTGCCTTTAGCCAGGCATGGTGGCACATGCCTGTAATCCCAGTACTCAAGGAGGCAGAGGCTGGCAGATTTCTGTGAGTTTGAGGCCAGCTTGGTCTATACAGCGAGTCTAGGGCAGCCAAGGCAACAGAGAGAAACCTGGTCTCAGAAAACCAAAAAGAAAAAGAAAATGCCCTTGCAGCAATTACAGACAGAATTCTGTTCCCAAACTGGATTTGAATTATACAGTAACTGTATGCCTGCATCTCCCTCTTTTAGTCTAATAGAAGGCTCTTTCTCCTAAAATAACAAACTATATATAATAATAACAATTAGAAAAGTTACTAGGTAAAATTTACATTTGTATTTTTAGCACCCTTGATTCTGTCCATCTATTTCTATCATCTTAAACAATTTATGTTTAACTGTGGGACTATAACTATCTAGTCTTCAGCCTCATCAGAGACTTAAGAAGGAATAAACATTCCTAAATATGTAGAAAGTGCAAATAAGTAGCTTCCAAAAGAAGCTAGACCAAAAGAAGACAGATATTTTGCTGCCTGGACAGTCCCCCAAAATTCTCCCGTAATGTTGGAGCATCATCTTCAACGCTCTGGCTCAGAATATTTGACAGACTTTACTGTGAGTTATAAAGCACTAGTGTACTTTGTCCTTGCAAAGCTTGGCAGTTGACTGTCTTGCATCCGGTTTGTTCAGTTTGTGGACAGTATTCTGTCTATAATTGACAGGAACATTTTCTTACCTAGTGGCTAGCTTCCCACATAAGCCTTTGATGCTCTTCGAAGTAGAATGGGGGTGCTGCCAGGAGCAGATTTGTCTCCTGTCAGAAATGCTTTAAGTTAATAAAATATTTAAATGCCATATTCTATAGATCTTGTAGGTTTTTGATGACCATCTATCTGTCTTACCTAGACTGTTTGTTTCTAGCTATTTTTATCTGTCAATCTAGAAAAAATATTTTTGTAATTAAACTAGTATCGAATATGACCATGAATTTGATTGTCTAAGTACTAATATACATTTCTATTTATTTACTTATTATGTTTACAGTACTTCGTCTGCATGTACACCAGAAGAAAGCACCAGGTCGTCTATTATAGATGGCTGTGCGCCACCATGTGGTTGCTGGGAATTGAACTCAGGACCTTTGGAAGAGCAAGCAGTGCTCTTAACCTCTGAGCCATCTCTCCAGCCCTAATATACGTTTCTTAATTATCCTAAACAATTGGTAAAAGCAGTTTTTAAAAAGGACTAGAATTTAACATTGCAGTTTTAAGAATTACATAGGTACAATACCTTAGCATGTTGTAACAAAATATAGTCTTAAACCTGTATCAATATACAAAGATTTATACCAGTGTAATATTTTTGGCTTATTAATGCTCTTTGGTCTAAAAGGAGATAATCTATCATTTTACTCACCATTCCTATAGCCTTTAAAAGAACAAAAGTCATATGATCTATCAGCTGTAGAATGACCAAAAACCATCCACCCCCACCCCATGGGAATGGGGCGGAGTCTTACTAAGCTGCTTTCTGCTGATAGGGGATGTAGTTTCTCTTTTTCAGGGGCCCAAGAAATTTAGGATATTGTCCAGTCTTAAGAAAGTTAGGGGCTGAAAAAATGGCTCAGAGGTTAAGAGCACTGGTTGCTATTCCACAGGTCCTGAGTTCAATTCTCAGCAACCACATGGTGGCTCACAGCCATCTATAATGAGATCTCGTGCCCTCTACAGGGTGTGCAAAACACTGTGTACATAATAAGCAAAGAAAAACATATTAAAAAGAAAGAAAGAAAAAAGTTAACTGTAACTTTTGCTATCCAATCTCTGAATACTGAGAAAATTCAGAGCTTAACTGAAGTCTTGACTGGAACAGTCTGTGATGCTGGACAGTCTAACTAGTGGTTTTGGAGTTGTCCCAGATGTAGATTTTTGAGGAAGCATTGTCATTGAGGCTCTCTGTGAGGTAGGATCACCTGAGCTACTGGTCTTTTTTTGGTGTCTGGTCCTCTTGCTCTGCAAAATATTAGACTTTCAGATACGTAATACATTTTGTATTTTTATATATTTGGGTTGTGCGTGGAGCACAGTTGAGCTAAAGATGATTTTCTGTAAAATAAATTTTATCTGTTCCATTTAAAGAATGGCATGATAAGTCCTGAGGATCTTGTAGCCAAAGGTTTATTGCCATGCACAGCTGAAGTCCTGGCTGGAGACGTTTTCATGTCTCTGTCAGTCTCAGAGCTGGAGGGATCAGCAAGAGCCCTTTCACAAAGAAATTTAGCTTCCTTCCTTGGCTAGGAAAGTTTGGCTTTGAGAAGTTTGCTTCTGTTAAAGAACCACATTTTGTTTCTTAGCAAGGGCTTTCTAAAAGAAGTGCTCCTGCTTTGCCTCTCGGGGTTTGTATCATTTTCCATATTGTGCCCCAGGTTGGAGGCCTTACTGCTCTGTGGGGGTCTAATCAGGAAGCGTGAGCTCCTGCCTTAGAAATTGCTGTTGATCTCCTAACAGAACTAAAAAACTGCCCTGTAGTTTTATTTTCTATGCAAGTTTGGCCCCATTTTAGGGGCCAAAATCTTAAAATTATTTTATTTTATTCATTCATTTATTTATCTATGTATTTGTTTACTTGTTTTTTGGGTTTTGTTTTGTTTTGGTTTGTTTTGTTTTGTTTTGAGTCAGCCCAATTCATGATACATGAATACCTCCACCCAGACCTTTTTCTTTCTTTCTTTCTTTTTTTTTTTTTTTTTTAATATTGGTTCCTTGTAGCTCAGGCTAGTCTTAAATTTGGGGGGGCTGAATTAAGCCTCACACTCCAGATTCCTAAGTAGTTGGGCCTTCAAGTCCATGCCAGTGTGCATTACTATTTAATATATATTTGTGAGTGTACATTTTGTTTAACTTAAGGCAGAGTGTCACTATAGCTCAAGTCTTGTCTCAAATTCAGTATTCTTCTGCCTCTGCTGCAAAGTGGCTAGGATTTCACATGCTTGGCTTTATTATATTTTAGTTTTTTTGAGACAAGGTTTCACTCTATAGTCCTGGTGGGCCTTAACTTAATACATATTCCAGAGTGATTTGGATACACCTACCTCTGTCTCTTGAGTGCTAGGATTAAAGGCATGTGCCATTGTGTCTAGCTAATTATGTTGTTGTTGTTGTTGTTGTTCTTCTTAAAAAATGAAATTTTTTCATACAATATATTTTGATCATAGTTTCCCCTCCCTCAGCTCCCAGATCCTATTTCCTAACCACCAAACTCTACTTTCTTTTTCTATTTAACGCTTTTGTTTGGTTGGAGACAGGGTCTTTCTGTATAGCCCTTGGCTTTCTTGGAACTAACTATGTAGACCAGGCTGGCATCAAACTCACAGAGATCTGCCTGCTTCTGCCTCCTGAGTGCTGGGATTAAAGACATGTACTACCACTGCCTGACATAACTTTCTAGTTTTAACAGTATAATTTGGAATTAAATCTTTCCTCTTTTTTCATCTCATGTCCTATAGCTGATAAAAATTATTCCGAAAATCTGGAAAGTCTAAAAAATTCACACAAGAAAAGACATCACTTGTCTGCTGTGAGTATTTGTCTTTTTAGCTTACTTACACACTGCTTGGTTGGCCTGCTTCTCCCTTTTGCTATGACTGGATGTTTCTCTGTGGTGTTAGAGAATCTGTCTTTGTTTTTTTTTTGTTTTTTTTTATCAGCTAGAACACAGTTTTTCCTTGGTAGCTTTGGGCTTGGTTCTAGGACCATGCTAACGTACTAAACTGTGTGCCTGAGGTCCTCAGATATGGGACCCACATCTCTCCATGACTAATGTTTGTTGCTTAAAAGAATTGTCTTATTTTTTCATTTGGATGACAGTGTGATGTGTGGTACTTTTTTTCTTTGGGGACAGAAATCAAGGTGATTTTGATAATGGTTTTGTTGTGTGAAGTTGTTGCTAATCACTGTCCTGTCTGTAGGTAACAGCCAGGGGCTTTGCCCAATATGAACTCTTTAAGTCTACTGACTTGGATGATATTGTCACCCCAACCCAAACTACAGTCACTTTGGATCTTTGCTGGAGTCCTGTGGATGAGATTCTTCAAACCCCTCCCCTGTCTTCAACTGCTGCTCTGGTAGGAAAGCACTGTCTTCTCCTTAGAAGCTCAGGTGTCTGTGTGGAAGTTTACTTGTTTATTGCTAGTACTATATATTTCCAGACCTGACATTCACTGGAGGTTAAGCTGTCCAACTTAGAAAATGTTGGTTGACTCCTGGAGTCTCACCAGACAACCAGTGGAGCTTTTGCCAAGTCAGCTGGCTGTCAGCTGCTCATAACACCATTACTATGGAACTTTACTTTCAAGAGGTGATTACACTCTCTTGTGTGGGGACTCAAGGGAGGTCTACTTCTTTCTGTTTCCAGGCACAGTCCCATGTGCTTTTAGTCCCAGCACTCAGGAGGCAGAGGCAGGAGGATCTCTGAGAGTTTGAGGCTAGCCTGCTCGGCATAGTGAGTGAGACCCTGTCTCAATAGAGAGAGAAATTAAAATTGCTAACAAAAAGCTGAGTTCTCAAAACATTAATAGTAGAACCTGCTGAACATTCATTTTTAAAAATGGCTAAAATGGGTTTTCATGATGAGATATGTAGGCTTTTAAAATTAAGATTATTTTTGAAGGGACTCGAGAGATGAGTCAGCAGTTAAGAGCACAGGCTGCTCTTCCAGAGAACCTGGGTACAATTCCCATCACCCACATGGCAGCATAATTGTCTGTAATTCCAATTCAAGTCGATCTGTCACACTCACAAACAGATACATGCAGGCAAAACTTCAATGCACTAAAAATTAATTAATTAATTTTTTTTTTGAACTGGAGATTGACTCTTAAGTCGTATGCATAACATAATTGGCAAATGTTCTTCCACTGACCATGTCCCCAGCTAATCCCCCTTTGATTTATTTCAGTGACTTTTTTTCTTTTTTCTTTTTCTTTGCAGAGTTGGGGTATTGGTGGTTGAGACAGGGTTTCTCTGTGTAACAGCCCTGGCTGTCCTGGACTCACTTTGTAGACCAGGCTGGCGTTAAACTCACAGCAATTCGCCGCCTTCTGCCTCCTGAGTTCTGGCATGACGGGCATGCGCTTCTTCGCCCAGCTCTTTAACTATGAGGATGTGCATGTGGGTATAGGTACATGCAGTGGCCAGAGGTGTTGGATTCCCCTGGCTCTGGAGCAAAAGGTGGTTGTGAGCTTCCCCGTATTGGTGCAGGAAATTGAATTTAGGACCTCTGTATGAACAGTATATGCTTCTAACTACTGAACCATTTCTCTAGGACAGCACCTTAGTGCCATCCATACCAAGCCCCCTCCCCCACACACTTTTTTTTTTTTTTTTTTTTTTTTTGGTTTTTCGAGACAGGGTTTCTCTGTGTAGCCTTGGCTGTCCTGGACTCAACTTTGTAGACCAGGCTGGCCTCGAACTTAAAGAGATCTGCCTGCCTCTGCCTCCCAAGTGCTGGGATTAAAGGTGTCCACCACCGCCACCTGGCATACCAAGCCCTTTTAAAAAGTTGAATCAGGCCAGTATCAGGCATGTTGAACGCTGGAGACTCCAGGCCAGGCAGGGATACATAATGCAACCCAGGGCCTAAGTTACTTAATGTTGGCCTTAAACTTGCTCCTTAATCCAGACTGGCCTCGAATTTGTGACTTCTTGTCTTAGTCCAGAGTAGCTGGGAGTATAGACCTGCAGCACCAGGTTTGGCTCTTCTACAGGCTTTGAAAATTATGTTAAAGCCAGGTGTGGTGGTACACACCTTAATCCCAGCACCTCACCCCCATTGTCGCCTTGCACCACTGGGACCTGCCACAGGTGAGGGCCATGTGGATTTAGAGGAGCTTGGTTCAGCAGAGGAAGCCTGGTGTGAGGACCCGAGGTGACCAAGAAAGGGGGAAGAGCCTGGGTTTGGCTCTGGACAGAAACATGTAAGGAATGCCTGGCTGTCTTAGCTTATTTGTGCTGTTGTGACATAATGCCACAGACTGGTGAAGTTAAAAACATCAGAGTCACGTGGTGGTGGTGCATGCCTTTAATCCTAGCACTTGGGAAGCAGAGGCAGTTATTTGAGTTTGAGGCCAGCCTGGTCTACAGAGCAAGTTCGAGGATAGCCAAGTCTAAATAGAGAAACCCTGTCTCAAAAAGTACAAATAATCAAAAAGCCTCAAATGAACACAAACATTGTTCATTTGTCTGAGTTTTGGAGTCCAAGATCAAGCAAGGTTCCAAAACAGTGAGGTCAGCACTGGGCTGCACTTCCAAGATGGTATTTTTAACACTGTGTCCCCTAGAGGGCGCTGTGCCCAGCAACGCACAGGAGGAAGGGCAAAAGGAATGAGCTAGTTGTGTCATTTTGTAAGGCACAGGGTCCTGTTCATGAGGGGTTCATAACATCCACGGGGCTGGAGAGGTGGCTCAGGTGATAATATTTGCTGTGCAAGCATGAGGACTTGAGGACCGTTCCCAGCATCCACATAAGAGGCCAGGCATGGTGGCTGACATGTACCTGTCATCCTAGCATTTGGTGAAGACGACCACGCAGCCTAGCAGAATCAGATCTATGGTTTCCAGCCTCAAAAGTAAGCAGGAGAGTGATTAAGACCTGATGCTGATTTCTGTCCAGTCCCAGTGCACATATACATACATGAAGCATTAACTGGGAGGCCCCGCTGCTTGTAGCCAATGAAAACTGTGATACTAGCTGGGCAGTGGTGTGCACGCCTTTAATCCCAGCACTCGAGAGGCAGAGGCAGGCGGATCTCTGTGACCAGTTTGAGACCAGCCTGGTCTACAAAGCGAGTCCAGGACAGCCAGAGCTCCGCAGAGAAACCCTGTCTCAAAACAAAATAAAATAAAAACCTAAGGCTGGGTCTATAGCTCAGGAGTAAAATGCTTGCATAGATCCAGTCCCTAGATACATGGGATGGGGATAGATATTTTTAAAAGAACAGGAAAAGCTTTTTAAGCAAAAGTTAAAAAGAGAAGTATACAGAATAGCATGTACAGCTGTGTGTGTCGAGTGTGTTTTGTTTAAAAAAAAAAAAAAGTGTACCCAGAAGCCTTCATCATATTACCATTGGTTCTCTTGGAGGGTAGGATTGTGGTACTGTATTTTCCGGTGTATAAGACAACTTTTTTTTTTTTAAGACTTATTTATTTATTATTATTATGTATACAGTGTTGTGCCTGCATGTACACCTGTAGGCCAGAAGAGGGTATCGGATCACACTATAGATCCCATAAGAAAACTTTTTAACACCTGAAAATCATGCCAGGGCTGAAGAGATGGCTCAGAGGTTAAGAGCACTGACTGATCTTCAGAGGTCCTGAGTTCAATTCCCAGCACCCACATGGTGGCTCACAACCATCTGTAATGAGATGTAATGCCCTCTTCTGTCATTCATGCAGGCAGAGCACTGAATACATAAAAATAAATAAAATTTAAAACAAAAAACAAGACATGCTTAGGAATTCCGTCATTGGCCAGCATGGGATTTGTTTAGAAAAAGAAAAAAGAAAATCATGCCAAAGTCAGAGGTCATCTTATATGCCGGGTACTTAGCTGCAGCTTGCTTCATATGTCTGGCGCATATGGCCGATTCTCCACTCTGTGGGGAGTAGAAAGAAGGGAGAAGCAAGCTGCGCACATCTTCCTGTACCTCAAGGAGGAGAACATGAGCATGGATTGGCTCTTCACCAGGACCCGCCCATTCTACTTGGAGGGTTTCGGGTCTTTGGGTCAAATGTGGAACACGCCTTAAAGGGACGATATAGGCCGGCACTGGCTGTCTGCGGGCATTTAATAAAGTGCCTCGCTGTCTGGGCGCTGCCTGCAAATAGACACGTGCCCCAAATTTGCTACATAGGGTGTACATTGGAAAAGGAGTAGTCTTATACAGCAAGTATATTCCAAACTCTAATATTTTAACTGGAAAAGTTGGGGGTTGTCTTATGTGCCCAGTTGTCTTATATGCTGGGAAATACAGTAATTATATTTGTTTTTCTTCCCCTGTAGTAGGAATTTGATTACTTATTTTTAAGGATTTAAGGTTGTAAAGCTGTAGCTTCTAGATAGATGTTGGTTTAGTGTGGAGTGTGACATGCTGATTTATTGGGACTTTGTTTTCAGTGTATCATAATGCTAAGTATCACTGAGCTTTGAACTATTTATTTAAGTAGCTCCTCTTGGACATTCCCTGAGGAAAGACAGGAGAGCACGTGAGGGAGGTAGTTCTGTCTTCCTGGTACAGAGGAAGGCAGCGGCCTGATTCAGCTTGTGCATCAGGGTAGCTGGATCTGTAAGACCGTGAGGTGAGGTGTTCACATTGTGCTGTGGGCTTAATTTACTAATTTACTGCTGCTTTAAGAAGTAAGCAGTTGAAATGCAAGTCACAGTGACTCTTGAACAGAGAAGAGGGGTTGCCAGTGGAAACTGATGGATGATCTTCGATGCTTTTTAGAATATCAGAGTACATTCGGGAAAGTCCAGCAGTCGACTGAATCATCTCCACAGAGAACTGAACTTCCTCCTTGTGAGTATCCTTCTGGAATTGTTTTCATTGAGTTGCATATTGTCCTGGAAAGTGTTTCACAGTATAACTTTGATCAAAAGTATGTTGTAAATGTTCCTTTTCGTTATACTCTTGACAATTGGACAGTTATTGTGGGGTTGTTTTAAATGAAGGGGAACGTCGCTTAGACCACAGCTACATTCCTCACCTTTGTACTTGACTGGCTGAATTGTGTAAGCCATCACCTCTATTAGTGTTAAAACATTTCCATTACTCCTAAAGGAAGCCGTGTGTCCATAGTACTTATTAGTGCTCACCAGTCTCTAGCAACTACTAATCTGCTTATAGTGTTTGTAACTTTTGATTGTCAAATAGCATCTAATTTATGGACATAACTGCATTTTGTTCATCCTTTTATCAGCTGATGAACATTTCAATTTTTTGATTTGGTTTGGTTTTTCAAGATAGGGTTTCCCTGTGTAGCCTTGGCTACTCACTTTGTAGATCAGGCTGGCCTCAAACTCACAGCAATCTGTCTACCTCTGCCTCCCGAGTGCTGGGATTAAAGGCATGCACCACCACTACCCAGCAATTTTTTGCATTTTTGGCTTTATGAATAATATTGCTATGAACATTTCTATAAATTTTTGTGTGACTGTATATTTTCTGCATCTCTGATGAATTGCTAGGTTATATGGCAACTGTAAACCGCCCTTTCCCTTGATATGGATGCACAAAAATGCATGCACAGAATCATGGAGGGGTGTGTGTGTGTGTCTACAGTCTTTTCAAATTCAGTCTTTGTATTTTATAAATACATATAATTGTTTTTCTTTTATCCTTATGCATGTCTGCCCTCTTTCCCTTCCATTCCTCTTTTTGTCCCTTTGACTGCCTCTCTTTTTTCTCTCTTTTTAAAATTATGTCTTATTTATTTTGTATATTTTAAATTATATTTATGTATATGTAGCAAGTATTTGTGCAGAATGTGTCAGTTTTTTCCTACATGTAGATTGTGGAGCTAGAACTCAGGTTATCAGGGTTTGGCAGCAAGCATTTTTCCTCTGAGCCATCTCGCTGGTCCTTACTGTACAGCCCTGTCACCTCTGTTTGGCACACTCTGAGGATCAGGCATTGTTTTTCAGTAGAGACCCTGTGGGCGTTTCACACTGACTATTCTTTGTGATTTGGACCATCCTACACATAGCAATATGTTTAACATTCCTTATCTCCACCAGGTTAAATGTCTCAGTCATTTTGATACATAAAATATTACCTTCACCTTTTTCACAGACCCCTTTGTAAGTAGGAAATGATCTCTTTTCTGTTGAGAAACACACACACACACACACACACACACACACACGGGAATAAAGGAGTTGTTAACTACTTCATCGTGTCATTTCTCATAAGAAGCAAAAGCTTGTGAAGTTTGTTCACTCTGGTTGGAGTCGTCCCTCATGATCTCCCCGCTCCTCCTTCCCTGCTGTGGACGGCGTCCCTGCTGTGGACAACGTCCCTGCTAAGGTGCAGCAGAATCCTCACATGGATTGTTGCTGTAGCTACTGTGTGTAGCCTGTCCTGACTGTCTTTCCTTCACTCTGCTTGAATTTTGTGTCTGTCTGCACGTGTTTGGATAAACTTGTTTTCAGTTTTACATTTGTGGTTTCATTGTTACTTTATCTGTAATGTAGTCTTCACCCAGAATCACATGTTGTTCAGTGTACATAGCATTATAGTTGAGAATACCATTCCTAGAACATGCGTGCTTGGTGTGTACCCTGGTACTGTTTGTTAGTGATGTCAGCTAGTTACTGAAGCGTTCTTAGACTCAATAAAATGATGGTAGCAGTAGTATCTGCCTCAGAGAGTTTTGTTGGGATTAAATAACACAGACACACAAAATCCTATGGTGACTTAGTTAGTGGTCAACACTCAAGAGCCCTTACCACAGGCTCAGGGGACCTTGGTTTGATTCCTAGTACCCACATGGTGCCTCCTAGCCATCTATAACTCCATTTCTAGGATATCCAATGCCCTCTTTTGAATGCTGAAATCACCAGGGACTTCTGTGGTGTACAGAACATATGCAGGCAAAACACTCAATACATGCAATAAAATAAACAAATCTAAAAAGAAATTTGTTGTAAAGAACTGCTACCTCAGGGTGGCCCGATCTTTTACTCCCAGCACTTGGGAGGCACAGGAGGATCTTGTGAGTTCGAAGCCAGTCTGGTCTACAAAGGAAGATCAGGACAGCCAAGGTTAGAGAGAGAAAAACCTGTCTTGAAAAACTGCAGGGGGAAAAAGGGAATTAATTGCTACCTTAATTGATACTATTAAATATATCCCTATTAATTAAACTATGATTTCTGCTAACATTTTCTGGCTGTTAAATCATTCTACAGGTTTTGGCTGATGGCTTGAGGACTGGTGTAACCGAATGGCTTGAACCTCTGGAAACAAAATCTGCTGTTGAACTTGTGCAGGAATTTCTGAATGGTGTTTGTTTTTATAATTCATTTTCGTTTGCTGCTTGTTTTTAGTGTAATATGCTTGCTACATTTAAACATCAGTTGTCTCTGCTTTATATAGCTTTGGGTTAGAATACATTAAAGCTGTGATCAGATATGTGACAACTTTGGTTCTAAAATGTCAAAGATGTTTTTATAAAAATTGTACAATTGAATTGTTAACTTGAGCTACAGAGTGAGTTCAAGCTAGGCAACTTAGGCTTTGCCACAAAATAAAAACCACAAAAGTGAAAAGAGGGCTTGGGGTGTAGCTCAGTGGTAGAGCACTTGCTAACTATACTTGAGTCTGTAGTTTGATGAGGCTTCAGGTCTGCAAAAAAAGAGAATGCTTACGTGGAAATTCATGTAGCACAAAGGTGTTTGAGACTGTAGAAGCAGAAGTGTGATGCAACAGTACCTGAGTGTCTTCCACATGCTTGTCACATGTCACACTCTTTGAAGGATAGCTGTCATGCTGGTAGTTAGCTAAAGTCCCACTGTATTCACCCTGTTCCCATTTGTGTATTGAAAGCAGGGTTAGGATGGGTACTATGGAAAGCCGAAAATGAAGTCAAGCTTATAAGCTTTTCCTACTTTCTAGACTTAACTAAGCTGGATGAATTTGATGATCCTACCAAAAAAGATGCAGAAAAAGAGGTAAGCAATTACTATCTGTTAGAAACTCATCCTAGTTTTGAAATTGGGTGTGCTGCTGCCTTTCGTTTTGTAGCATCTCAGATCTGCTTCCTTCCTGTATTGTTTTTACGGTTGAACTGCAGAGTAAAAGCAGTTGTGTTAATGATACCCTTAGAGGGTATTGCTGTAGTATATGACTACAACATTAAGCAGCAGTCATCGAACCACAGCGTGGCAGTTCCATCTGATGAAAAGCAAGGGGCAGAGGCGATTTAATAAATGTTTTTGGCGTGTGTGGTGGTGCACACCTTTGTTTGATCCCAGCACTCAGGAGGCAGAAGCAGACGGATCTTTGTGAGTTCAAGGCTAGCCTGGTCTACAGAGAGAGTTCCAGGACAGCCAGGGCACACAGAGAAACCCTGTCTCAAAAAAGCAAATCAGTAAATTGTTTATTTATTTTGATGTAGAAAGAAAACAGGTAGCTTACTTTTAAGTAGTATAATTTTGCTGTTTTATGTTTGATTTTTGTTTTGAGAGGGCTTTGCCATGCAGCTTATGCCTCAGACTCGTTTTACTTCTGCCTCAGTACACTTTGCTCTAGGATACTCTACTAGAGTACACTTCGCTCTAGGATACTCTGCTCTGCTCAGTACACTTCACTATAGTATGCTGTACTCAGTACACTTCACTACAGTATATTCTGCTCAGTGTGTCTCCTTATTAGTAAATTACATTCTGAGGAAAGTAACATTTACACAACTCTTTGTATGTGTTCACGTCTTCACAGCTCTCAGAATAGTGTTCAAAGTTTAAACTACTTCGCTTTAAAAGTAAATAAGTTGAGTGCTTGCTGAAGTTTGCTTCTTTTTCAGACAGTGAACCATGAAGCAGCTGCAGTTGACAGGTCTGTGCTTATCACAGTGCGAGGAGATCTCGATTTTGCTGAACAGCTATGGTGCAAGATGAGCAGCAGTATGTATCCATGTTTGCTTTAATTGTATGTGTGTCGCTGTTTCCCTGTCTGTACACCACACGCTAACCTGGGCCTCTGGGCGGCTTCAGATCCTCTAGAACTAGAGCTGTAGATGGCTGTGAGCCGCCATGTGCCTGCGGGGGCCCTACAACCACAGGAACCCTGGTCCTCTGGAAGGGGAAGCCAGCACTCTTAACTACTGAGCCATTCTTTCCAGCCCCTTTTAAAATATACAACTTAGTCTGGCAGTGGTGGTGCACACTGTTAATCCTGGCACTCGTGAGGCAGAGGCAGGTGGATCCCTCTGTGAATTCAAGGCCAGTCTGGTCTACAAAGCAGAACAGCCAGTGCTACACAGAGAAGCCCTTTCTCGAAACACACACACATACACACACACACACACAAATAAGTTAAATTAAACTTAACTAGGGTTACATGAGATGTAACTATATTTACATTTAAATGTAACTATATTTACATGAATCAAAACACACCTCAATAAAATTGTTTAGAACAACAACAAAATATATTCCTACCAACTGCTATTTGGGAATTTGAGCTATATCTTTTTGTCTTTTTTTTTCTCTTCCACTTTAAATTCCCTCATCTCACCACTAAAGTGCAGGGCTTTTGCTTGTTTCACGTGTGTATCATTAATTGCCACTTTGATCAGTAGCAATGTGGATATGATTTCTGTGTGACTTGTTTTTTAAGGTGTGATTTCATATCAAGACTTGGTGAAGTGTTTCACATTGATCCTGCAGAGTCTGCAGCGTGGTGATATACAGCCATGGGTAGGTTGAGTGGTGTGACTAGAATGTTCTTCTCAGTGACATACAGAAACCAAACCAAACAAAAAGAGCATGTTTGATGAAACACTGGATCAATCAAACAGTCTGGGTTGAACTCCAGCTCTGCTAGATTGTAGCCGTGCGGATTTGGGCCCCTTTACTTCTCTGTACCTCACTCATGTGCAGTATGAAGACGGGCGCCTACCTGATCATTGTGTGGGGAGATTGATCTAGTTATGCACAGTGCCTAGTGGCTGGCTTGGCACATTTAAGCTGCTGATGTTGGTAACTGCTCTGGGAACGAATGTTTTTTTTTGTTTGTTTGTTTTAATTTATTTATGTAGTATTCTGCCAGCATGTATGCCAGCAGGACAGAAGAGGGCACCAGATCACATTACAGACAGTTGTGAGCCTTGTGGTTGCTGGGAATTGAACTCAGGACCTCCAGAAGAGCAGCCAGTGCTCTTAACCTCTGAGCCATCACTCCAGCCCTGGGGAATGAGTGTTTTCATAGGCCACGGATGAGACTTAAAAACTAGGGTGCTCAGCCAGGTGTGGTGGCAGGCAACAGCAGTTGGCGGTGTTTAGAGTTTAGATATTGACGTAAGATTCTGTGTTTGTGGAGTGTGGATAAGCATGAGCCTGCTGCCAACAGTGAATACAAACCAAGGGAATCTAGGTTTTAAAAAGATCAAAAGCAGCCAGGGAAGGTAGTGCACTCCTGTAATCCCAGCACTTGGGGAGGCAGAGGCAGGCGGATCTCTATGAGTTTGAGGACAGCCAGGGCTACACAGAGAAACCCTGTCTCGAAAGACAAAAAAAAAAAAAGTATCAAAACTGAGTTCGTTGCTGAGGATGGCTGACAACTGCCTCTGCCTTCTGGGCATGGCCCCAGAGCTTGCACATGGCAGAAAAGCAATCTAAAGCCACTAGCCAGGAATGGCGTCTTAGAAGCTCAGGTTAGTGTGAAAGAATTTATAGTATCAGGAGGCTGGAAATGTACCCTTATAATTTTGAACTCATAGTACTATTTTGCTTATTACATTTATTTATACTTAAGTTTGAGAATTGATAAGCTTTTTTCTGTTTCTAGCTGCACAGTGGGAGTAACAGTTTACTAAGCAAGCTCATTCACCAGTCTTACCGTGGAGCCATGGACAGCGTCCCTCTCTCTGGAACCACTCCGCTTCAAATGCTTTTGGAAATTGGTTTGGACAAACTGAAGAAGGACTATATCAGCTTTTTTGTCAGTGAGTCATTTTTCCAATTTAAAAGCTTGAAAAACCTGTCAATTGCCACCCATAAATACTCTTAGGTTTTTACCTTCCTTGTCACTGTAAATCTGGCTAGGAGACAAGCATTTTCCTTCTCTGAGCCTGTTTCCCACTTACTAAATAGAATAGGTTAAATACAGCTGTAGTGTTTGTTTTTTACTTTTAGGTATGAATTTTGGTTGTTTGGTTGGTTTTGGTTTTTTGAGACAGGGTTTCTCTGTGTAGCCTTAGCTGTTCTGGACTCGCTTTGTAGACCAGGCTGGCCTCGAACTCACAGCGATCCACCTGCGTCCGCCTCCTGAATGCTGGGATTAAAGGCATGCACCATGACACCCAGCCTTGTTTTTTTGTTTGTTTGTTTCGTTTTTGTTTTTATTTTAAGATTTATTTATTATTATATATAGTGTTCTGCCTGCATGTACGCCTGCAGGCCAGAAGAGGACAGCAGATCACATTATAGATGGTTGTAAGCCACCATGTGGTTGGGGGGAATTGAACTCAGGATCTCTGGAAGAGCAGCCAGTGCTCTGAGCCATCTCTCCAGCCCACTTGCTTGTTTTTTTAACGTGGTGTGGTAGAGCATCTGTGACATACATATGGATGTGGGAAAAGAACTTGAATGAGGCAGTGCTTCCTTTCATCGTGTGGACTCCAGGATCTAGCTCAGGCTGTCAGGTTTGATAGCAAGTGCCTTTGCCTGCTGAGCCATCTTGCTGCCCCTAGTTAAAAGATGTTTTTCAGTACTTAACACTTGGTACTTTATTTATTGTGGGAAAACTATGATCAGTTTTAGAATGAGTATTAATGTATTTATGATGTAATTAAGGAACTATTAACTGCCTCACCTCTTGGTTTTTTGAGACAGGGCTTCTCTATGTAGTCCTGTTCTGGATCTTACTCTGAAGACCAGGCTGGCCTCGAACTCACAGAGATCCACCAGCCTTGCCTCCCGAGTGCTGGGATTAAAGGTGTGTGCCAAGAGGTGATCAAGTAGCCTTTAATCTGAGCACTTGGGAGGCAAGGCTGGTGGATCTCTGTGAGTTCGAGGCCAGCCTGGTCTACAAAGCTAGTTTAGGACAGCCAAGGCTACACAGAGAAACCCTGTCTCGAAAAACAAAAACAAAAACAACAACAACAACAACAAAATATATATATATATGAAAATTTCTAAAGCTTATTTGTATATATCTTTCTTGATAGGTCAGGAGCTTGCATCTTTGAATCATTTGGTGAGTTTCTTTCTATTATGTAGTCATTCTAGAAGGAGTTGCTAATTGTCTGTAATGTGCCAGTCTCTGGTCTAGGTCCTAGGAAGAAGCATCAGTAAGCTAGCTGATGCCGATTATTACTGTTTCTTAAAGGAAATTAAAAAGAAATTAGGTCCGTGTCATTCCTTTTTTCTTTGTATTTATGTAACTGATATGTAATTTTATTTTGCTGATGCCAAAGTTCTACTAAAACTCTTATCTAGAATGGTTAGGGAATCCATTAGCTCTATGAGGGAGTATTTATTTTATATCCTCTTGACTCATTTGTAATACATTTGAAGGATTATTTGCTAAAGAAGTTATGACACTCTTTAATGTATTGGCTCAGGACCAGTCTCAATTCTGTAGATACCCTCAGCATTTATCATGCAGCCGTTCCCTCATGAGAGCTCACTCTTTCAGGGTGAGTGGGTGGAAAAGTGTCTCCTTTGCTTCTTGGTCTTTTTTTTTTTTTTAATGTATACAGTGTCTGCCTGCATGTACACCTGCACGCCAGGAGAGGGCACCAGATCTTATTATAGAATGTTGTGAACCACCATGTGATTCCTGGGAATTGAACTCAGGACCTTTGGTAGAGCAGCCAGTACTCTTAACCTCTGAGCCATCTCTCCAGCCTGCCTCTTGGTCTTCTAAAAGGCTAGCCTGGGCAGGGTTTTGTTGTTAGGTTTTTCAAGACAGGGTCTCACTATGTAGCCCAACCTGTCCTGGAATTCACTTTGTAGACCAGGCTGGTCTCAAACTCACAGACTCACCTACCTCTGTCTCTCACATGCTGGGATCAAAGTGTCACTGGTACACCTGGCTATGGTCAAGTTTTTATAATGACCAAGTGATAATCTCCCTTTGATTAATGCATGCTCTGTTAGTGACCTAGGCATGGCAATAAACCACATCATGTTTGCAAGTTCTAGGCTCACTCTAGGGGAAGGAATTGTGTAAACTACACTCCAGGAGGCTAGAGTCTTGAAGGCTGTTGTCAAAGTCTGTTTATCATTTCCACTATGGGCTGTAAGGTTGAGTCTCAGAAATAGGACTGCAAAGTTGAACATTTCATGATGCTGGCTTAGTTTGCCAAATTTCTTCTCCAAAAGCTGTGCCAGTGTACTATTAATATGTGAAGGGAAAATTGTCACACACTTGGCTAGTGCAGAGAGACGTAGAGGAGCCTTTCAGATCAGCGCGTTGTTGGCCTCCTTAGTGTAGCAGGCCTGGGACCAGCGTTTCTAGGAGACCGTCATCACTGTGTCCCGAGCGCTTAGTAAATGCTTTAGTTTAAAGGGTGGTAGGAACAGGTGGCGAGTTCTGTGGTGTTGCCTCCCTCCCCCGTTACCAGGCTTCCAGATTTAGCTGCAGAGGGAGTGGCCATTTCTCCCCAGGGGTTCTGCTTAGCCTTTGCTTCCTTACTCTCTGCACTCCTTTCTTCTAGGAATACTTCATTTCTTCGTCAGTAACTTCACAGGAACAGGTGCAACGCGTTCAGAAACTCCATCATATTCTAGAAATACTCGTCATCTGCATGCTTTTCATCAAACCTCAGCACGAGCTTCTCTTTTCTTTAACACAGTAAGGTTTTGTTTGTTTTTGTTTGCTTTGAGACATTGTCTCATTTGTAGCCCAGGCTGGCCTCAAACTCAGTATAATCTTCCTGCCTCAGTTTCCCATGTGCTGGAATTACAGGTCTGAGCCTCCACAGCAGCTCACAGTAAGTGTTGCTCTATTGTGACTTATTTAAGAACTGTCCTTTTCTAAGTATCTTCTTCTAGAGTGCAGTTAATAGTATGCAGGGATGAGAGATGGCTCTGCAGTCAAGTGCACTGGCTGCTCTTGCAGAGGACCATGTTCTGTTCCAGCACCCGCATAGCAGCTCAAAAACCATCTTTAACTGCAGTTCTAGGGGGATCTGACACCCTCTTCTGGCCTTCTTGGGTTCCCGCTTGGATGTGGTTTGGTACATATATACACTTAGGCACACACATGTACACATAAAATAAGTTTGTTTAGTTTTTGTTTTATATTCATAGTTTTTTATTGCTGGTAAGACTACAACCTTGTCTTTACTTTAGTGTGGCTGTAAGTCAATGTCATATGAAGGAAAGGCTTTGGATTGGGGGAAAAAATCAGGTTAGACCCTTTCTCCCTCCTGACTTCATTAGGAGGTTTTTTTTCCTTGACTCCTGTTTCCCCTGTGAGAAGGATATGCCTTCTCATTTGACTGAGAAGAACTACGTGATGGATCTTGTGTAAGGTACCAGATCCATAACACGTACTAACATACACTGTCGTTTCTTTTTTTCTAATTTTAAAAAGCAAGTCCTACTCTCCTGTAAATCTAAATAAACTAAGCACCGCCTGAAGGAGATCCTCTGGGCTGTCAGTAGCATGCCTGTAATTAGAGCTTATTAGTGTAAGTGCATGTAGTTTAGACCAACAACCCTTGCAGGTGAAGACACAGTTTCTTTGGGAATCGGGGAACCATTTTCCGAAGATTTTTAACGATTTACTTATTGATATGCACGTTAGTGTATGTCTCTATATACACCTGCGCACTGCACAGAAGCCAAAAAAAGATCCTCAGGTGTCCTTCTTTATCACTTTCCATGTATTTTTTATTTATTTAAAAAAATTTTTTGACTGTGTGGTGACATGTGCTTTTAATCCCAGCATTCAGGAGGCAGAGGCAGTCAATCCTTGAGGTCCAAGTTCTATATAGCAAGTTCAAGGCCAGCCAGGGCTACATAGTGAGTTGCTGTCTCAAAAAATTTTGTTTTCATTTTACATTTCTTTAGTGTGCATCTATGCCAAGATGTACATATGGCAGGTATAGGACATTTTTACAGGACTCTGTTTTCTCCTACTATGTGAGTCCTGTGAAGTGAGCTCAGGTTGTCAGGGTTAGCAGTAAGCACCTTTACCATTAGGATCATCTCAACTGCCTCCCACCACCTTGTTTCTTTTTGAGATAAGGTCTTCCCAGAACCAGAGGTTTGCATTTTTTTCAGATAGGCTGGAAGCCAGCAAGCCCCAACAATCCTCACTCTGCCCCCGCCTAGTTGGCATCACAGATGCGCATGGTATGTTCAGCACATTACATGGGGTATGGGATCTGAGCTCTGGTCCTCATGATTCCACAGCAAACCCTTTTAGCTATTAAGCCATCTTTCCAAACCATGTTTTCCAAATTTAGAATTTGCATCAGTTGTGAAGGTATAAAGAGGAGATTTTGAAATCATTATTGCTTATCAATTTAAAAGCTCTCCTCCCCATTTTATTTAAACTCGGCAGCCCTTTTATTACGCATCAGTACTGTATAGACATGCTGGAGTGTAGCACACGGGAGAGCATCTGCCTGGCATGCGTGATGCCTCAGGGTCATTCCCTAGTCCTAAGAGAAAGGAGGAAGAGGAGGAGGATGGATGAAGAAGGAAAAGATCAGCAGTGTAAATGAAGTAGATTTTTAATTCTCTGGATTCTGGGCAGGAAAGTTGGCTCAGCAGATAAAGGCACTTGGTGCCAAGTCTGAGGGCCTAGGTTCAGTCCACATGGTGGAAGAAAACCAACTCCTGGAAGTTGTTCTCGGCTAGGCGAGGTGGCGCACGCCTGTAATCCCAGCACTCGGGAGGCAGAGGCAGGTGGATCTCTGAATTCAAGGCCAGCCTAGTCTACAAAGTGAGTCTAGGACAGCCAGGGCTACACAGAGAGACCATGTCCTGGGGGGGGGGGCGGTTTCTCACATCTCTACAAGGTAGCATCCACTCATGTACACAAAAGCATAGATACACACAGTGAATAAAGTTACTTGTTTAAACCCCTAGGACTCTGAAAGCTACGGAGTCTCTATTGTCTCTCCTGTACTACATCCTTCTTCCCACTTAAGGCTTGTGGTCAACTGTGAATTGAACCTAGAGCCTTGCCTATGAAAGGCAAGCTCTTCCACTTAGCTGCATTTTAGCCCAATATATTTTTATTTAAGAAGTATTAAAAAGTTTGTTGGCATTGAGGTGGGGGTGAGGTGAGTGGGAGGGGGTGGTGTTTGTTACTATTCTGGCTCTGAACTCACTCCTTCTGTCCAGTTCCTGGTTAGTGGTACTCAGTAAAATGTTTCTCTAGACTAGAAAGCCTTTATCTTTTTCATGCTCTTATTACAAAAACAGATTGTTTTATTTTTTTTTAGATCGTGCATAAAATATTACAAACAAAATCCTCTTGATGAACAGCACATTTTTCAGTTGCCAGTCAGACCAGCTGCTGTAAAGAATTTGTATCAAAGGTAAGCAACTTAATAATTACACTGTACCTTGTAGGCAGTTTGGGGCCCATTTTCCATAGAATTTTATGACCCAGTGTGGCTTAACTTTAGTCTCATGGCTTTTCCTATTCTTGCAGAATTTGTGTCACTTACGACTTTTGAGCCTCTAGTCTTTGTTCTGTCACAAAGTCAAGGGAGGACTAATAGCCAGGAAGAAAGGACAGACTGAGACAATGATGAGGATACATAGGGACAGCAAAACCAAGACCGTGACGTGCAAGTGCTCATCCCCCAGGCTCGTCCTTCCTGAAGCTTCTGCCACACTGAAAGTGTGCACCGTCCATGACCAGTAATTGGTTAATTTTTGAGATGGGGTATTACTGTGTTACTTAGGCTGGCTTTAAATTTTGTTGTCCGTTTCAATTTCTAAAGTATTGGGATTACAGTCATGCGCCACTGTGTCCAGCTATTAATGTCCTGTTAAGTAGCTAAATTAAATGGACATGTTATAGAAAAAATGTTTTTGGCTGCCTGTTGTGGCACATGTCTATAATTCTAGGACTTAGGCGGGTGCCTCTCATGCGTTCCAAGGCCAGGCAGGTCTACATAGCAAGTTCTAGGCTAGACAAAACTACAAATTGAGACACTGTCTCAAAAAAGGAAAAAAAAATTAAATAGAGGTGAGCAAGATAGCTTACTTGGTAAAAGTTACTATGCCTATGACCTAGTTCAACTCCTGGGACTCACTTGGTTAAAAGAGAGCTGACCTCCACATGCATACCCTGGTATGCCTACCCCTCACGCACGCCCCACATGTGGACACTCTATACAATATAATAAGTCAACAACTCTATACAATAAGTAAATAAATGTTTAAAAGAATATGGGGTTGGGCAACGGCTCAACTGGTGAGAAAATCACTCACAGCACAACTCTTTTATGTTTGTTTGGGTTTTGTGTGTTTGTTTGGTTTGGTTTTTCGAGACAGGGTCTCTCTGTGTAGCCTTGGCTGTCCTGGACTTGCTTTGTAGACCAGGCTGGCCTCGAACTCATATCCATCTACCTGCCTCTGCCTCCCAAGCACTAGAATTAAAGGCGTGTGCCACCACGCCCAGCACGGCACAACTCTTGAGTTCTCTGATCTCCAGGATGCATGCAAAAAGCTGTTGTGATGGTTTGTGTATGTAATTCAACCTGTGGCTAAATAGGAGACAGAGACAGGAAAAGCCACTGAGACTGGAGTTAGAGACAGTTGTGAGGTGTATGTGGGTGCTGGGAATTGAACCAGGGTCCTCTGGAAGGAGCAGTTGGTGCTCTCAACTGTCAAGCCATCTCTCCAGTCCCAGTCTGTTACTGCTTGTTAAAGTTTTTGTTTCTTTGAAATGTGTATATATGTTTTTGTCTCTCTCCTTCTCTTGACTGTACTTCTCCAGGGCAGGCATTGCAAACTATTTCTATTCCTCCTCAGTGCTTGTCACATAGGATTTCACTAAATGACTAGAAGGAAGGAAGGAACTAGCTGTTGTTTTTGTTGTTTGAGACAGGGTTTCTCTGTGCAGCCTTGACTGTCCTGGACTTGCTTTGTAGACCAGGCTGGATTCAAACTCACAGAGATCCATCTGCCTCTGCATACCAGAGTACTGGGATTACAGGCGTGCGCCACCCAGCTGATTGTTTGTTTGTCTTTTAAGGTTTTTCTTTTGATATTTTTTTTCTTTAGTGAGAAGCCACAGAAATGGAGAGTGGAAATAAGTGGTAGTCAGAAGAAAGTGAAAACAGTGTGGCAGCTGAGTGACAGCTCACCTGTAGACCATTCCAGTTTTCACAAGCATGGTAAAGATGATTTGTAGTAAATTAAATCATTCTGGGAGGAATCGTTGTTTTCCTGAACTGCAGGTATAAAATATACTTTTTTGTTTGGTTGGTTGTTTTTTGTTTGTTTGTTTTATAAAACATACTTTAAAAGAAAATTTGAGTTTTGTGCCAGAGTGAGGTTTAAAAGAATTCACAGTACAATAATTTCTGAGTGCTTTCTCTTGTTATCCTGGGTAAAGGAATCTTTACTAAATAAGGGAAGGATAAAGGACGCAAGTGTAGAGGTGAAGGATGAGATGGAAGTGCTTGCTCACACTTTATCCTGCAGTCGTGGTGGTGATTCTTCCCTAATGCGTTCTCTGCAGCTGGAAGAGGCTTGGCGTTTCTGGTGTTCTGTCAGAGAGATTGCCCGTGTTGGTCTCTTGCCTGGCCCTCCAGCTTCTTTGAAACCCTTATCTTCGTGCATACTGATTGTGATATCTCTTACTCATAGGTCTTAAGTGGACACATCCAAATATTACAGAGATTTTTCTGAAAATAAATCTGACAGTTTTTTAACAGAGTAGAAAGCTTTAGATTCCTTAATCAGCCACTGTTTGGAATACAAACAGTTTTATCTTACTGACTGATACTTTCTTAGTGTCTTTCTTTTTGCTGTGATAAAATACCCTAATAGAAACAGCTTATGGGAGGAAGGGTTTATACTAGCTCATGGCTCCAGATACAGACTACCTTGGTGGGGAAGTCAAGGCATCTGGAGCTTAAAACAAGCAACCAGTTATGTTGCACTCACACCCAGGAAGCAGAGAGCAGCACGTGAAGGCATGGTGCTGCTGCGTTAGTTCCTGTTCTCACATAGTCCAGGATCCAACGAATGACCCTGTTCCTAACTACAATGGGTCTTCCTACATCACTTACCACAGTCAAGGCAACCTCTATATCTCAGTCTCTTTTCTTGTTACTATGATAAAATACTCTGACAAAAGCAACGCAAGTGTCAATGGCTTTATTTTTTTTCCACAGTTCAAGCAAGGTACAGCCCATCGTGGTAAGGAAGTTGAGGCAGCAGGAGCTGGAAGTAGCTATTGATATAAATTCCTTAGAAGAAGAAAGTAGTGTGTGTGTGTGCACGTGTGTGCGTGCGTTGGTCTTAACTCATTTTCTCCACTTTAAGTAGTCCAGAATGCCTGGCCCAGGGAGTGGTTCTATCCATAGTGGGCAAGTCTTTACACTTCATTTAACAGAATAAAGATAATCCCCTGTAACTTATTTCCAGATGATTCTAGGTTCTGTCAAAATGGCAGTTAATACTATTGCAGATAAAATGCAGAAATCATTAAACTAAAAAACCTTTTCTGGAAGCTATCAGTTAAAATCATGACACATGTTTTCAAGTATGGTGTAAAACTTAGAAGGTAAAGGTGATTAAAAGTCAGCTATGTGGAGGTCGGAAAGATGGCTCAGAGGTTACGAGCACTTCTGATATTGCAGAATACTTGGGTTCAGTTCCTAGCACCCACATCAGGCAACTCAAAGCTACCTATAACTCCAGGTCCAGGGAATTTCGTGCCCTCTTCTGGTCTTTGTGGACATCTTCACACATGTGATGTACATAAACACATGCACAAAATAATAAATCTTTTAAAATGTTCAGGTATGTAAAGAGAAAAGTTTCTTTGGAACAAAAAATATGTCAAAGGCCGAGAATCAGACATAGTAAAACTAGGAAAAATATATTTATAGCATATGTTCAGAAGAGGATCAACAGCTCCTAGTATACTAGGAAAAAAAAAATCTTTCAGATTACTTGAGGCAGAGGCCCAAGAAGGCCAGGGCCACACAGTGAGACCCTGTCTCAAAAAAACCAACACACACACACACACACACACACACACACACACACACACACACACA
>OU015749.1:118970194-118980261 GCA_907169655.1 Acomys percivali | reverse complement strand
ACACACACACACACACACACACACACACACACACACACACACACACACAAACTTAATTCAGTGAGAGACTCATGAGCAGTTTACTCAAAGGAAATTCAGAGATCATCTCAAAAATAAAAAGTGCCTGGAAGTTGATGTGGTTGGCCATGCTTGTCCTCCCAAGCACTTGGGAGGTGGAGGCAGGAGGACCAGGAGCTTAGAGTCCTGAAGCCTGAAAAGTGGCTCAAAAACAAAGGTGAGGATAGGGATTTAGCTCAGGGGTAGAGGCCTTGCCTGCATGCACCTTGACTTCTATTGTCAGCTCTGAGGTGGGATTGGGAGCGGGGTCAGAAAAATAGGAGCAGTAGTAGCAAAGTTAGTCAGGTGTCCAAGCCTGAGTTACATAAGTGAGTTCTAAGTCTCCAAACTAGCCTAAGCTACATAATGAGACCTTTCCTTCCTTCCTTCCTCCCCCCCTTTCTTTCTTAAGTAAAATTATGGCTGGATGTAGTAATGCACACTTGTAATTCTAGAACTTGCGTAGTGAAAGTAGGATGTCAGAAGTTCAGGTCATCCTCAGCTACATAGTGAGTTTAAATTAAGTCCAGCCTGGTCTACAGCTTGCTCTGAGACTCCCTGCCTCACCAAAATTAAGCAAATAAACCAGCCAAAGATAAGCATTTAAGAAATTAGATGCAGCCAGGTGGTGGTGGTGCACGCCTTTAATTCCAGCATTTGGGAGGCAGAGGCAGGCAGATCTCTGAGTTCAAGGCCAGCCTGGTCTACAAAGTGAGTCCAGGACAGCCTGAGCTGTTACAGAGAGAAACCCTGTCATGAAAAACAAAGACAAAAAACAAAAAAACAAACAACAAAAAAAAAAAAACCAAACAAACAAAAAAGGAGACTAGATGCTTTCATTGGGTTGAACGCTTAAGTAAAAAACTAGCTTCCACTATATCTAATGGTATTGTGCTCATAAGTAAAACAGTTGGCACCAAGACAGGAGACGTAAGAGAGTGAGTACACTTCTAGCTGCCATAGGAAGAGAGAATAATGATGTGGAATTAATGGAGTAGAAAGACAAGTGTCTAGTAGAGGGCTGCCCACCAGTGGGTGCTCAGCAGGTGACAGCAGTAATATGGAAACCAAAAGGTGACTCACAAGGAAGTGAATACAATCCCATTTGTTTGAAACACAGTAGTCATTCTTTGAGGGGAAAATGAGTGTACATCTAGCTAGCTGTAAGACTGTAAATCTTGCCAGGTAGTGGCAGTGCACACCTTTAATCCCAGCACTCGCAAGGCAGAGATAGGTGGATCTCTGTGAGTTCTTGGCCAGCCTGGTCTACAGAGGGAGTTCTAAGACAGCCAAGGCTACCCAGAGAAACTCTGTCTCCAAAAACAAACAAAATGACTCTAAATCCTAAGAATTGCCTCTCTGAAATTTATGATGCCAGGATTCAGAAAAGACACTGTTGAGCCTTAAGTGGTGACACAGAAATTAATTTAGTTGATTGGTTTTCATGGGAAGGTAGTTGTTTTTTTGTTTTGTTTTGTTTTAGCTCTGCTTTAAATGTTAAGTTGTCTAATGATGCTGTGTAAACAGTTGCCCTGGCTGAGTTTTGCCGAACAGATTCTTTTCACATGGAAGACAGATGCCATCCACACTCCTTCTCAACTGCTGCGTTACGGTAAAGTCAGTTCTGACTGACCTCATTGTCTTTCTGCTTGCAGATTTTTCTGAGTTGACGCTGAATGGTAGTCTGGAAGAAAGGACTGCCTTCATTAACATGGTTACCTGCAGCCAGGTGCACTTCAAGTAACACGTGCTGAGGTCTCGGCAAGGTATCTGTGTTCTTTCAAGTATGTTGTGAAGGGATGTGAGGGGGATCTGGCTGCGAGTGACATCTGTCACCACACTGATTGCCAGGGTTGATTTGGCTGATCTGGCTGACTAGGCGGGTGTCCCCTTCCTCCCTCACCACTCCATGTGTGTCCCTCCCAAAGCTGCATGCTGGTAAAAAACAAAACTATTTGGTTTACTATCAGTTTGGTCCTGCACAGTGTCTCCTTGCTGGCTGCAGTGCAGTGAGTGGCGTGCATGGCTTCCATCAGGAGGCATGTGTTCCTGTTCACTCGCTGCCCACCTGCATAGCTAATAGTCTACAGTCTGAAAGGAGTTTAGATTGACAGTGTCCATCAGATAGGGCAGTGCACGGGACAGTCATTTCCAGATAAATGAGAAATAATCAAGTTACAAAACTATACTGTGAGTGGGGTGTGGTGTCCCTCTCCTGTAATCCCAGCACTCAGGAGGCAGAGACAGGTGTCTCTCTGAGTTCAAGGTCAGCCTGGTCTACAGAGAGAGTCCAGGATAGCCAGGGCTACACAGAGAAACCCTGTCTTGAGGGGAAAAATAAAAACAAATGCCTTACTGTGTTCCTCATTTTGAAAAATGAGATATGTGAAAGATATATAGCAAAATATTAACTCTGACTTCAGCACAGTTGAGATTACAGGTCACTTTTATTTTATTTATGCTTATTTTTATTTTCTGATTCTTAAATCCCAACACAAACCAAAAAAGTCGGGGGAAGGTGTAATTTTCAGCGCCTAAAAAATAGACAGCACATGGACTTTTGAAGCAGAAAAGAAGGGTGATCCTGAAGATTTTCTGAAAGGTGAAGGTGGAGATGTGATCTGCCTCAGCTGTGGCTCCTGAGAAGAAGTGTTAGCAGCAAGGCAGCAATGAGGATGGAGAGGGCGCAGACTGTGGGGACCACAATTTCTGAAACCATGTACATGTGCCTACGCAAGGGCTCTGAAACAGACAGAACATTCCACCAGACGTGAGCTTTGCTTTGAAGCAAAAACTAAAGAACGTGGACTACGGTAGTTTCTCATTGTTCTTATTTATTGTAAAAGGGAACCAGTAATGCAAACATTATTTTGAAATGGTGCTCTGTTGGCATAGTGCAGAACACTGCACTTGGTGGGCACACAGCCTTTGGGAATCCCTACCATTACACAAGACTTATGTGAGAGCTGGAAATGTCACAGAAAATGTGGGAACGCCTACATTTGGTTCTTTCACTGGTGTTTGGTTTAGCCCGCGTATAGATAATATTTATACTGGCATTGCATTAATCTTAAAATACTAGTGCCTATATTCCATGGGTTTTCTAGGCTTTTGCTGAGGGATGTATAAAAGAATCTTTAGGGCTGGGCGTGGTGGTACACACTTTTAATCCAGCACTGGGGAGGGAGGCAAAGACAGCCTGGTCTGTAATGCTATTTCCAAAAAAGCCAGAGCTACGCAGAGAAACTCTGTCTCTAAAGGAGAAAATAAAAGAAGCCATTGGAAACATTTCTAGCTTTTTGGGTTTGTTATTCTCTCTGTACTTATATACATTTAAGAGATGGAGGAGTGTCTGTCTATATTGCAATTTCTAGTGGTAAGTCTTAAACTCACTTCTTTGTTGACGCAAAATTCATTTAAAAGTTTAAAAAATTTATTTGATAATTCTTGCATTGTTTAATCTTTAAGAGCTAAGTGATTTATGTACACTAACCCAATGGAAGGCCTTCATGCGACCCACTTTGATTTGTCTGCTGAGCAACCTGTGACTGAGGTAAACAGGCATGGGTATGTTCTCATGAAGCTCACAGGCTAATCCAGCATTACAGCCCTGTTGCATTTACTTGATTTGGTGGACTACGGTTTATACAGACTACAGTAGTCTATGGCCTGATTATTTAGGAATGAGGGAGCATTGCTGCATGGCCCTACACTGGCCTGTAAAGAGAGCTCGTTGAGAGGGTTCTGTATTACCTGCTTTGATCCCACATTAAAGAATGATATCAAAACAAGAAGTATATTTCTTTTGTTGCTCTTACGCAGAAAAAATGGATTTCAAAAACACTGATGGTATCCTGTATTTTGGATCTTTTTAGATCCACTGCATAAGACATTAGTCCTTTTTTGGTGATGGCAGACACTTTAATCTGAGCACTGGGGAGGCAGACATAGATGGTTCTCTGAGTTCGAGGCCATCGTGGTTTACAGAGTGAGTTCAAGGACAATCAGGCAGGCCTATACAGAGAAACTTCTGTCTCAAAACAAACAAACAAACAATATGGGGCTGAAGAAGCTGCTCAGTAGTTAAGAGCACTGGCCACTCTTCCAGAGGACCCAGGTTCAAATCCCAGCACCCACAGTGGCAGCTGTGTGTAACTCTAGTTCCATTGTTCTCACACAGATGCAAAATAAAAAGAAATCATTAAGAAAAACAAGAAAGCCAGGCATGGTGGCGCCTGCAAATTAGAGTGCTTGAAATCATTCTTGGGAATGGGGCCATGCCTCAGTCGGTAAAGCACTTGCCTTGTTTTACCTCTAGAACCTACATAAAAATGATAAAATAGCAAGGTACTTTTTATTCTCCCGAGACAGGGTTTCTCTGTGTAATACCCCAGCTCACTTTGTAGACCAGGCTGGCCTTGAACTCACAAAGATTCGCCTGCTTCTGCCTCCAAAGTGCTGGGATTAAAGGTGTGTGCCACCGTACCCTGCTTGGCAAGGTACTTTTAACCCTAGAGACAGGAAGAGCCCAGAACTTGCTGCCTAAGATGTCTAGCTAGACTAAATAATGAGCTCCAGGCCGGTGAGAAACTTAGTCTCTGAAGAAGTGGTTGAAGCAAAGCGAGTCTAGGACAGCCAGGGCTATTACACAGAGAAACCCTGTCTTACAAAACAAAACAAGTGGTTGAAGTTGACTGTAACACTTAAGTTGGCCTCTGACTTGCACACAAAGAAAGGCACACATACAGAAGAAAGCTGCCCTCCCCTGTTTCTCTTGTGCTTGCATGCTTTCTCTCATATAATTTTTTTTTTTTTTTTTTTTTGGGGTAGAGTCTGGCCTAATCTGGTCATAAATTAGATAGATGGATAGATAGATAGAAAGAATGAATGAATGCTGTTCAAAATGAGTCCCAGGGCTGTTACACAGAGAAACCCTGTCTCAAGAAAGAAAGAAATTAACATTAAAGATAAAGACATTTTTAGTTATAAATGGTTGAGAATACTGACTTTAGGTAGATCATTTTGAGAGTCTAGGTTAAGCCATCATATGTAAATTACATATTTATCAAAGAAAAGAGTGCCCTTACCTGTGGCAAGCATCTGGTTGTTGATGAAGCAAGTTTCCAAAGCTTTGAGGCGCCAGCTTTCCACCTAATAAAAACCCACTTTATAACCATAGTTGCCTTGATGTTTTTCTATGTTTAAAATTGTTTTTAGGATAAATGAGGCAATTTTCTTTTTACAAAATTTAAATGTATCTTGTGTGTGTGCATGCGTATACTCGTGGAAGTTGGAGGATAACTTGCAGAAGTCAGTTTTCTCCTAACACTTAGCTCCCAGGGATCACACTTAGGTCATCAAGCTTGACTGAAAAAGCCTTTACCAGCTTATCAGTCTCCTCAAGACAAACACATTTTTGTTTGTTTTTCTAAGACAGGGTTTCTCTGTAGCCGTGGCTGTCTAGGACTCACTCTGTAAACCAGGCTGGTGTCTAACTCACAGAGATCTACCTGCCCCTCCCTCCCGAGTGCTGGGATTAAAGGCATGCGCTGCCACCACCCAACAACAAACACATTTTTAGGTCTACCCACTGTTTATATTTTACCAATTTTTTGAGACTATTTCATTGTAACCTATACTGGCCGCAAACTGGCTACGTAGCTGAGGCTGGCCATAAACTACACCCCCAGCCTCAGGTATTGCTTTCTTGTACTGACAGGGTGAACACCTGAGTGAGGGCACTAGTCACTGCCTTCACAGCTAGACCCACTTGGGTCACTCTGAAGCAATTATAGCAAGCAAGTCACATTTGCTTTTAATTTATATCATACCTTAGAGTCCATGTTTGTAGATACAGTTACAGACAAGGTAGAGCTGAGGGGAATTTGTTTTTGTTTGTTTTGTTTTAGTGTGTGTTTAGTTGGTTTTGTGATGCACCTGTGTATGCCCTTGGAGGCCAGAAGAGGGTGTTGGGTATCTTGAAAGTAGAGTTGTAGGGAGCAGTGCTGAGACTTGAACAAGAGCAGCAAGACTCCCTGTTTAATAGGGTAAAAAGCTTCAAGTTTATTTCTGTTTAATCTTGCTTTGGAAGCAGTGCTTTTATATGGCTCTGCCACTTGGTGAAAAGATACACTCGTACATTTGATTTACAGAACATTTTACATAATAGGAGGTAGTTGTTTGTATCAGGGCAACATTTTCAATTCATTGGAATTCCCATCTGATTCATCTTTTTTAGTCTTATTGTTCCAGTGTGTTCTGGATGCCAACAAGACCCTAGAGGGACAGGTAGGGGAAGGTAACCTTTGGAACTCAGTGGCTACCTTGCCTGCCCATATGTAAAGCCCATATGGTGAGACCCAGGCTACAGCAACACAACGAACCATTCACATCTCTACTGATTTGCTCTGTCTGGAAGGGACTGGATTTTGAGGTGTGCTTACTCCTTCCTAAGCAGAGGTGGTGGTGAGAGGCAGGGAGGCTGTATTTCCTACCTACTTCCTTAAAAGAAAAAGGAGGGATGCATCTTAATCTTTAGTTCTTGTAAGAACAAAACAAATGTCAGCTGGGCGTGGTGGCGCACACCTTTAATCTAGCACTCGGGAGGCAGAGGCAGGCAGATCCCTGTGAGTTGAAGGCCAGCCTGGTGGTCTACAAAATGAGTCTAGGAGAGCCAGGGCTGTTACACTGAGAAACCCTGTCTCGGAAAAACCTACAAACAAAAGAGCAGAACAGATGTCATGCCTACCTCTTGTGGGTTTGGAAACCCATTGGCTCTGATGATCTCCGTGTAATACTGAACCGAAGCCTTGGGATAGCGAGGCTTGTTTCTCACATTGAACTCAACATGATAGAATCCATATCTATCTGTATAGCCTTTCTCCCACTCAAACTTATCCAGCAGAGACCAGGAAGTATACCCTTTTATATTCACGCCATCCTTTATAGCTGTGAAGACATGATTCCGTGTTTTGAGAGGCACACACATAGATAGTGCTCAGCAGTTGTGTGAGATCTAGAAGCAGGGTTTAGTTGCTGGGAGATGACAGGTTAAATTTGTCTAACATGTGAAGCAAATCTTAGTTGTATCTCACCTTTTAACATTTCATTTATGTATCCTTTGAGGTACTGAATTCTCCACTCATCACAGAATTGAGTGCAGTGTAACTTTTGAGATGCTCCATTTTCTGTCACATATATGGGAGGATCACCGTATTCAGTCTGAAAGTAAGGCAAGAATGGATACCAAGCATCTGACTTAGGTGTTCTTCTGGGTCACATGGCTGTCATATTCTAATGAAGTGTTGGCTCTTAGTAGGTGTCACACTTAGTAGGTGTCATGTGACATGTTTATTAAGAGATGAGTGTAGGCAGGTGAGTTGATACAGAAGAGTGTAGTTCTCAATAAAGGGGTCTTACTCTTAAAAATGCACTCCAGGTCTTAATCTTCCCACAAATTCCCTTTCAAATCAGAGGGGCTTTCAAAGGACCAAATAGACCTGACAGAGACACTTTCTTCAGTAGTATAACCACTGTTTAGTCTCCAGTAAAAAAAAATCTCGCCATGTGCTTGTAAGCAACTCCAATTAAACTTAGTGGGCCACAGACATAGGGACACAACGACATGAAAGTAGGAAGCAATTTTTTGGGGAAGAAGGGCGTTAGGCAGGAGTGGGAGGGGTAGCAGAACAGATAATGAAAGGTAGATATGATGAAAATACATCACATGCCTGTATGAAAGGATACATTTAAGAATTTAGTCTAAGGGGTTGTAGAGATGGTTGAGAGCATTAGCTGCTTTCCAGAGGACTCAGGTTTACTTCCCAGTACGGACATGGCAGCACACAAATCTCTGTAACTAATTCCAGGGTATCTGATCCCCTCTCTAACCTCCAAGCACCCTTGTGGTGCACATACCTATTTTCAGGCAAATGCTTATATACGTGTGTGTGTGTGTAATATATATATATAATGTATATATAACCTGAGCGGGGTATGGTGGTATACACCTTTAATCCCAGCACTTAGGAGGCAGAAGCAGGCATATCACTGAATTTGAGGCCAGCCTGGCCTACAAAGTGAGTCAAGGACAGCCAAGGCTACACAGAGAAACCCTGTCTCCAAGCAAACAAACAAGCAAACAAAAACCCCAGCAAATTAAATGTCAGATTTTCGAGCCGGACACAGTAGTGCATGTCTGTGATCTTAGCACTCGGGGCCAGTGGTAAATGGATCTCTGTGAGTTCCACGTCAGCCAAGGCTACACAGAGAAACCCTGTCTCTGCAAGACCTATGCAAGGGCTGTAAGGTGCAGAGGACTGGATTTATTGACTCACTAACTTGGTTGTTGTTTTGAGCTTTTAAAAAAAAATTAATTTATTTTTTGGTGTTTCGAGACAGGATTTCTCTGTGTAGCCTTGGTTGTCTTAGACTGGCATTGTAGACCAGGCTGGCCTGGAACTCACAGTGATCCGCCTGCCTCTGCCTCCCGAGTGCTGGGATTAAAGGCCATGATGTAGGGCCACCATGCCCGGTTTCTTTATTTTTATTATGTGTGCATTGGTGTTTTGCCTGAATGTATGTCTTATGAAGTTGTTATATCTTGGAGTTACAGACAGTTGTGAGCTTCCATGTGGGTGCTTGGAATTGAACCCAGGGCCTCTAGAAGATCAGTCAGTGCTCTTAACCACTGAGCCATCTCTCCAGCCCCCCTTATGAACTGTTTTTGTTTAGGGTAGAGCCTCATGCAGTGCAGACTGGCCTTGAGCTCAGCATGCAGTATGCAGAGGTTAATACTGAGTTCCTGGTCTTCCTGCGGCCCACCTTTCAAGGGCTGGGCTTGTGGTCATGTGCCTCCATACCTAGAGTCTTGCCAGTTTTCTTACGTAGTCACCTGAGTGACTGGGAGAAACTAAACTCAGGTCTGAAGGTCTTATTTGGCTTGATGGGATACATACCTGGGCAAAGTTGAGAAGTCTCCTGAATCCCCATGGCACAGAATAGAGCCATGAAGACCCCATTTCTGGCCAGTTGGGGTCCACAAGCTCTACTAAGTCACGGTCATTCTGGTAGCTGGGCCCCTGGTGGGAGGAGTATTTCTGTCGAGTGATGTATCGAGTGGTAAAATGGCCCAGTCCCAGGAAGTCAGATGTGCCTTTAAGGTAGCTCTTCTCATGAAGGGAGAACATGGGCAACCTCGATGTCTCCAGGCCTTGCTCTGTGCTCTTTGTTCCTGACAGGAGAGAACATGTGAATTTAAGAGAGTCTTAATTTCTCAGCGTCATTTTGCTTTGTCCCACAGTGCTGCTGGGACTGTAGTGTATAAGCTGGGTCAGTTCTTAGCACCCACATGGCAGCTCACAACTGGCCGTAACTAGTTCTAGGGCTCCAAAACACTCTTCTGACACACAGAGGCACGAGACACATACATGCAGACACTGATACATATAAAATAAAAATAAAATCTTTTCTAAAAAGATTTATTTATTATGTATACAATGTTCTGTCTGCATGTATGCCTGCCCACCAGAAGAGGGCACCAGATCTCATTATAGAGGGTTTTGAGCCACCATGTGGTTGCTGGGAATTGAACTCAGGACCTTTGGAAGAGTAACCAGTGCTCTTAACCTCTGAGCCATCTCTTCAGTCCCATAAAATCTTTTTTTAAAAGCTGAGCTTTAAGTTAGGAAATGGTGGCTCATACCTTTAATTCCAGCACTGAGAAGGCAGAGGTGGGTGGGTCTCTGTAATTTGAGGCCAGCCAGGGCTACACAGAAACTCTGACTTAAAAAAAAAAAAAACTGGGCTGGAGAGAGGGCTCAGAGGATAAGAGCACTTCCACAGGTCCTTTGCTCTTCCACAGGTCCTGAGTTCAATTCCCAGCAACCACATGGTGGCTTATGACCATCTATAATGAGATCTGGTGCCCTCTTCTGTTGTGTAAGTGTTATTCAGGCAGAACACGTGTGTGTGTGTGTGTGTGTGTGTGTGTGTGTGTGTGTGTGTGTGTG
>OU015749.1:118953763-118970184 GCA_907169655.1 Acomys percivali | reverse complement strand
TGTGTGTGTGTGTGTGTGTGTGTGTGTGTGTGTGTGTGTGTGTGTGTCCACATGAGTACAGTGCCCACAGAGATCAGAAGTGGGTGTTGTCTTCCCTGGAACTGCAGATAACAGGCAGGTTCTGAGCTGCCATATGTGGGTGCTGGGTACTGAACCCTGTTCCTCTGGAATAGCATCAAGTGTTACTAACTGCTGAGCCATCTCTAGCCTCTATTTGAAAAAATTTCTAAATGTATATTGCTTACTGTTTGTGGCTAGGAGTGTAGCTTAGTAGTACTTGAGAGGCAGGAATAGGGCTCTGGCAGCCAAAGACTGTAGTATGTTCACGGATTACTCGGTGAGTGGTATGTGGACAGCTCCTCAGCTACCTGGGGAAAAAGCAGGGTTATATTGTTCCTTCCACTGAAAAACTGGTAATGTGGCTCCTTCTAGAAGGAAACTGGAAGGCCGTTGGGGTAGAGAGTCATAGACGTGTTCTTATATGGTTGACAGTATAAGCTGTGACAGGCTCTGCACTGAGCAATTTTGTCCTATACTAGGACTGCAGAGGTATACCTTTTCTGTTTTGTTTCTGGTTTTTTTTTTTTTTTTGAGACAGGGTTTCTCTGTGTAGTCCTGGACTCTTTTTGTAGACCAGGCTGGCTTTGAACTCAGAGATCCGGCTGCCTCTGCCTTCCAAGTGCTGGGATTACAGGTGTGCACCATCGCACCCAGCAGAGGTACACCTTTTAACTGACAAGCTTGAAACCTCTTGCCCATATGTGGAAAAGGTTCTACATTCACGTAACTTCACTGTAAATTGAGCAGCAAAAGGTTGGAAATAACTTTTATGGCCAAGGGGATGAGTGAAAAAAAAATGGTAGAAAGCTGAGGAGGCAGCAAGCATCAGGCCCTGGGTCTGATCCCCATCATGCCAACACTAACAATAGGAGCTGGAGAGCTGACTCAGCAGCTGAGACTGCTTGATGCCAGAAGACTCAGGTTCAGTCCCCAGCAACCACACGGTGCCTCGCAGACATCCGTAACTCAGTTTCAGAGGATCTAGTGCCCTCT
Source organism: Acomys percivali (assembly GCA_907169655.1). Lineage (NCBI taxonomy): Eukaryota > Metazoa > Chordata > Mammalia > Rodentia > Muridae > Acomys > Acomys percivali. Next base: position 118,969,131 of record OU015749.1, on the reverse strand, counting down.
TCTGGCCTCCATGGATACCATGCATGCATGTGGTACACAGACATAAGACAAAACACAGCTGGGCATGGTGGCGCACGCCTGCAATCCCAGCATGTGGGAGGCAGAGGCAGGCAGATCTCTGTGAGTTCGAGGCCAGCCTGGTCTACAAAGTGACAGGACAGCCAAGGTTACACAGAGAAATCCTGTCTCAAAAAACCACACAAAACAACAACAAAAACAAGAAACAAAAAAGAAAACACTTTTACACACAAATCGAAAACAATAAACTTTCCTAACATAATAATAGTTATTGTTGAATGACCATCAGCACCATGATGTGTATCTGTTAGAACAAACAAGGCAGCACTTTCTTGTTCCATGGGAGGATTGCCTACATATATGTTTAAGGACTAAAAGATGCAGTCTGGAACTGGAGAGACAGCACACCTGTAATCTCAGCACTCGGGAGGCAGAGACAGGTGGATCTCTGTGAGTTCAAGCCCAGCCTGGCCTACAAAGCGAATCCAGGACAGCTGGATACATAAGCAGTCTCAAAAACAAAACAACAAAACAAAACAGATCTAGTCCTAAAAAACAAAACAAAACAAAACAGATCTCGTCTTCCCTTGCTGGGCTTGGTGGTGCACATCTCTAGCCTAGCATTTGAGAGGCAGAAGTAGGTGGCTCTCCATGAGTTGAGGCCAGCCTGGTCTACAAAGGGAGTTCCAAGGCATCCAGGGCTGTTATACAGAGAAACACTGTCTTGAATAACAAAAACATCTTTCTTCCTTCTTGAAGTATCCTAAACACACACCCCATTGAGCCATCTCTCTGGCTGTTTTTTAGTTGTTGGCAGGGCATATTTGTTTTTGTTTTTTGGTTTTCTGGGTTTTGGAGAAAGGGTTTCTCTGTGTAGCCTTGGCTGTCCTGGACTCACTTTGTAGACCAGGCTGGCGCTGAACTCACAGAGATCTGCCTGCCTCCCGAGTGCTGGGATTACAGGTGTGCACCTGGCCTTTTTAGTTGTTTTTAAATTTTGTTTTTTGAGGAAAGCACCCTGATTTCTATAGTGGCTGTACCAGATTTTACTCCCATCAGCAGTGAATGAGGGTTCCCCCTTCCCAAATCCTAGTCAGTGCTTGTTTTCTTTTTCTTTTTTCTTTTTAAAAATTATTTAATTTTATTTTATGTGCATTTGCATTGGTGTTTGCCTGAATTGTATGTCTGTCCCTGGAACTGGAATTAGACAGTTGTGAACTGCCATGTGAGGGCTGGGAATTGAACCTGGGTCCTTGGGAAGAACAGTCAGTGCTCTTAACCTCCGATCCCGCTCCAGCCCGTGTTTGTTTTCTTGATGGCCATTTGGACTTGGGTGAGATGGACTCTCAAAGCTGTTTGAATTTACTTTTTTTTTTTTTTTTTTTTTTTTTTTTTGTGGCTAAGGATGCTAAGATAAGACAGACACACATAAGTGTCTGCCCGCTGTTCTCACTGAAAGAGCAGTGGATTTAGAGTTAAGTATGAGCCAGGCTCGGTAGCACAAACCTTTAATCGGGAGGCAGAGGCAGGTAGATAGATCTCTGAGTTCAAGGCCAGCTTGGTCTACAAATCGAGTCTAGGACAGCCAGAGCTACACAGAGAAACCCTGTCTTGAAAAATAGAAAAAAGAAAAACTAGAGTTTAGGTCGGTTTTGCTATTCCAGAGCCAACCCCTGTGTCCCCACCCATGACTGTGAAGCCACTGTCACAAGGAGCAGGAAGCTCTGGTTGTGCAACTGCAGCGCGACTGTGGATAACAGTGCACTGTGCCTCTCCAAAGCTAAACGAAGTTTGAGCTTTCATCAAGACGGGTGGTGACAGAGGCAGGTGGGTCTCTGAGTTCGAGGCCAGCCTGGTCTACAGAGTGAGTTACAGGACAGTCAGTGCTACACAGAGAAACCCTGTCATAAAAAACAAAAACAAAAGAAAGTTTTCATCATAAAGCAATGATAATCTCTTTAACCTGATAATAACATCAGTGTACATAATGTACTGAAACGTCACACAGCCCAATAACTAGTTTAAAAGGCTTAGGGCTAGAGATGATCTCAGTTGGTGAAGTGCTTGCCTTGGACGCCTGAGGACCTGATTTCCAGAACCCATGTTCAAAAACAAAGAGCCAAGTGTGGGCTGTTGGCATGGCTCAGCAGATGAAGATGTTCTGTGAGCAAACCTGTCGACCTGAGTTCATCCCCTGGATCCCCAAAACAACCAAGTCTAGAATTGTCTTCTGACTTCCACACTTGTGCCTTGACACACACAATAATAATCTACATGCATGCATGTGTGTGTGTGTGTGTGTGTGTGTGTGTGTGTTTAAGCTGAGCATGGTGGTCTGTGCTTGAATCCCAGCCCTGGAAAGGCAGAGTCAGGTGGATTCCCAGAGCTCGCTGGCGAGTTAGATTTGTGTACTCTGCAAGCGTTCACCCCAGTGATAGACAAGGTGGATGGCCACTGAGGACCAACTAAAGAGATTGTTCTCTGGCTTCCACATACATATGCATACATGTGCGCATATACATATACCAACACACATTTCAACACACATGCAAAAATAAGTTAAAAACAAAAACATGACTTGGCTCACCAATGTGGTCCTTCATGACCTGGGGGTAGTCACCAGCATAAATAGGGTTGGCAAACCAGCCGAGGCAGAACTGTAGGTATCTCTCAGCGGCCTCAATATCATTGGGATTGTTGCTGTCCACAGGTTCGCCCCAGTCACAGTTCAGTGAAATCCCCACTAGGCCTTAAAGGAAGGACATCAGGGTAGAGAGAGGCCGGATGTGGCTCCTCTGGGTCTGTGGGAGCAGGAGGGTCCCAGCTTACCGTGCTGTTTGCTGCGCCACGTCTTATTGTAAGAATGCCAAGCTTGGGCGTGTGCCTGAAAAAAGGGAATTCATGAATGCCCCTGGCTCATCCGTTCCTGTGCCTCCTGCCTGCCTGTCTTCTTTCCTTCCTCCATCCATTTCTTTCTTCTTTTCTTTTGTTTGTTTACTTATGGGGGAGGGGGCAAGTGCTCAGAGGACAACTTTCTCTCCTTCCACCATACCAGGCATTGAACTCAAGTTGTCAGTCTCAGCAGCAAGCATCTACCTGTTTGCCAGGCCGTCTTGCTGGCTGGGAGTGGCCTTTCTTGCCTTCCTAACTAGAGCCCCAGCATCGACCTTCCTGTGTTCTTGAATCCAGTCTCAAACACCACAGAATCCCTCCCTCTGCTTCCACAGACATTCGCTTCCTTTCTACTGTGGAGGAAGCATAGTCCAAATGCGGCGAAGCCACTTTGCTAGCTCACTGCTGCTGCTGCTCCACCCTACAGGGACCAAACGAGTGTTCTACCCACTGAACTGCCCATCACATACTGTCTCTAAATTGTTCGTGTAGATCTCTAGAAAGGCGACAGTGCTTCTGAGGGTTTATTGGAAGTGTGAGTTCACGAGGCCCCTTCAGGACCTTTGGAAGCAAGCTCTGAGAGCAGGGCCCAGCAACCTGTACAGTTTGTTTCTGTTTTGTTTTGAGGCATGGAACCTTGACTATCCTCACCTGCTGGGTAACGAACGCTGGGATTACAGGCATGTTATTACTGAGCCCAGCTGCATCCTATGTTTAAAAATGTCACCGTTTGTTTCTGACATTTGCTAAAGTTTGAGCTCATTCATGTGAAACCTGGAATATTTCAGGCTGCAATAGTTTGAAGTGTTGCATTCTTTTTCTGCTCTGTGCTTGTGTGTGTGTGTGTGTGTGTGTGTGTGTGTGTGTGTGTATACACTCTTACACATGTATGCAGGTGCACATGCATGTATATGTGAAGGCCAGAAGTCATTTTTGGATGTTGGTCTCTCACTGGGACCCAGATGACACTTCCCCCAGTGGGCTGGATTCTGGCCAGCAAGCTCCAAGAATCCTCCTGTCTCAGCCTCCAAGGTGCTGGGATTACAAGCATGCTTCACCACACCCACTGTCCTGGCTAGCTTTCCTTCCATCTTGACACAAGCTAGAGTCATCTGAGAGCAAGGAACCTCAATTGGGAACATGTGTGCATAAGTTCTGGTTTAGGCAAGCCTGTGGGGCATTTTCTTAATTAGTGATAGATGGGGAGGGGCCCAGCCAGTTTTGGGTGGGATCACTCCTGGGCTGGTGGTCCTGGGTTCTATAAGAAAGCAGGCTGAGCAAGCCATGGGGAACAAGTCGGTAAGCAGCACCCCTCCAAGGCCTCTGCATCAGCTCCTGCCTCTAGATTCCTGTGGTTTGAGTTCCTGCCCTCACTGCTTATGATGATGAGTTGTTATATGTATGTATATACATATATGTATATATGTGTACATATATACACATACATATATGTGTATGTGTGTATACATGTGCATATGTATATACACATATACATGTATATGTGTATGTGTGTATATATGTATATACATGTGTGTGTGTATACACACACACACCTCTGAGTGAAATAAACCCTCTCTTTCCTAAGTTGCTTTCGTTGTGGTGTTTTATCACAGTAATAGTGTGATGCTTTGAGAAAGAATGCTGCCTGCCCCACCCCCACTCTGCATAGGCTCATATTTGAGTGCTTGGTCACCAGGGAGTGGAACTCTGATAGGATTAGAATGATATGGCCTTGTTGGAGGAAGTGTGTCACTAGTAGTGGGCTTGAGCTGTCAAAAGCCCGTGCCAGGCCCAATCTCTAGCCGCTATCTCTTCCTCGGCCTCCTCTCTCTTTGTCTCCTCTCTCCCCTCTTCCCACTTCTCTTCCTTCTCTCTTTCCCCTCCCCTCTCCCTTCCCTCCCTCCCTTGCCCCCTTTCCCTCTCTCGTCTCTGCTTGTGGATCCGGGGTGTCAAGATGTAGCTGTCAACTACTTCTCCAGCGCCATGCCTGCTGCCCTGTTCCCCACCATGATGTTAATGGACTAAACCTCTAAAACTTTAAGCCCCCAGTTAATGCTTTCCATTAAGAGTTGCTGTGGTCGGGGGCTGGAGAGATGGGTCAGTGGTTAAGAGCACTGCCTGCTCTTCCAAAGGACCCAGGTTCAATTCCCAGCAACCACACGGCAGCTCACAACTGTCTGTAACTCCAAGATCTGACAGCCTCACACCAATGCACATAAATTAAAATTAAATGAAATATTTTTTTAAAAAAAGTTGCTGTGGTCATGGTCTCTTCGTGTCAATAGAACAGTGACTCAGACAAATAGCAATCCTAAGATACCCAGCTTTTTTGTTTGTTTTGTTTTTTGAAACAGGGTTTCTCTGTGTAGCCTTGCCTGTCCTGACTTTGTAGACCAGTCTGGCCTTGAACTCACGGCATTCCACCTGCCTCCCGGGTGCTGGGATTATGGGCATGCACCACCACGCCCGGCTGACACCCAGCTTTTTTTTACCTAGGTTCTAGGGATTGGATTTAGGTCTTCATGCTTGCATGGCAAACACTTTGCAGACTGGGCTCTCTTTCCTGTTTCTATGCTTTTTATTTTGCAAGCTAGTAAGTAACTAGAAAAACAGGAGGAAACCTGGAATTGTCTAGTGACATGGAACTTTACAGAACCTGTTAGGAAAAGTACTGGTTCAGGACCCCAAAACCAAGTTCTCAGCACAAAGGAGATTTATTTGCCCCAGAGAGACGAGGGTAGGGAATAAGAGACAAAGACAGGGAGGTAGAGACTGAGGGAGAGTGGGCCTGGTGGTGCACGCCTTTGATTTGATACCAGCGCTAGGGAGGCAGAGGCCGGCGGATGGCTGTGAGTTCGAGACCAGCCTGGTCTACAAAGCGAGTCCAGGACAACCAGGGCTACACAGAGAGACCCTGTCTCCAAAATAAAATCTGAAGAAAATTTTATAGTAAGAAAAACATGAGAGTCTTTTTCCCTGACATGAACTCAGGTTAGTGTGTCACCAGTAGTCTATCCAAGAGTCCACAGGGGTGACTTCCATCAGGCTTTGTCCTCCCAGCATCACGCCCTGTGTCTTCCACTAAGGTCTTGTAAGCAACCCACTGTCTCTCCCCTTCCTCAGCTTTCAGTGCACGCTAAGCACCATCTCTGTCTCCTTCCCATCCACAGCCTGATAGTCAGCTGGCTGCCCAGAAGACTTGCACTATACTCATCAGAGACCAACCCAGCAGCCAACATATCTTAAGCTGGAAAAGGACGTGTCTGCCTTTCTTTCTCCCTCCCCCCTTATGAAGATTTATTTATTTATTTATTTATTTATTTATTACATACACAGTGCTCTGCCTGCTTGTACCCCTGCACATCAGAAGAGGGCTTCAGATCTCATGATAGATGGATGTGAGCCACCATGTGGTTGCTGAGAATTGAACACAGGACCTCTGAAGGAGCAGAGGGTGCTCTTAACCACTGACCCATCTCTCCAGGCCCTGGCTTGCTTTCTAGATGCTTTTCTACCTCCTTATGAAACCCTAGGTCATGACCAGACCACTCTGACTCCTTCCTGCTGCTCTTCACAACCTCTGGTTTCTTCCTTCTCTATGTTTTGAGGACTTTGGTCCTTATCCACCATCACATCTCCCCCCCATCCCCGCCCCGACAGAGATAGTGTTTCTCTGTAGTCATGGCTGTCCTGGACTCATTTTGTAGACCAGGCTGGCCTCAAATTCATAGATATCCGTCTGCCTCCCTAGTGCTGGGAGTAAAGGCGTGCACCACCATGCACGGTGGTATGAACTCTGTGGGGAGAGGCGATGGGAGGGGAGTTCATAGCTACACATGACAAGTTTCCAAATGTCTACCCGTATCCTCTTGGTGAAATCAGAAGCAGCAGCTGCTGTAGTACCTCTACCATAGTGGAGTGACAGGTGATAGGATTTGTCCCCTACATATCCTCAGTCCAAGGGCCCATGGCACATACTGATGTGGTAGAGGATCAGTGTGACCCCTGGTGCAATGACTCCACCTGGAGCCTAGCCTTCACCCCAAAAGGATGTGGCTTACCTTAATTATATGGTGTGCAGCCGTGTACAGGCCAGTGCCCTGAAGCCTCAGGCCTGGTGCGTGGAGGCCGGTCTCATAGCCTTTTTCTACCATTGTCTGCAGAGACAGCATTGGGGATCCCAGGATCATGAGAGACAGCAGAGGACATCCCTGTACCCCCATCTGAAGAGGAGCCCCTACTTACCCGAGGATCACTAAATGTGAGCCAGTGCTTCACTCGGTCCCCAAAGACCTCAAAACACAGGTCGGCGTAGTCCCTGAAGTATTGGGTCATACTCACATTCTGCCACCCACCGTATGTGACTTGGAGCATCTGTCAACAGAAAGAGAAGCCAGGGCCCTGGGGAGACTTTGGAGTAGATTGGCGAAGTGTCTGGCTAAAGCACAGGTACAAAAATGGCAACAAAGAAGCTGTGGCAAGGCGGTGCATCCTTTAAGGCGGAAGCTGGAGGGAGCAGAGGAAGCTGGAAAAGCCTGCCCAGGAAGAAGCTGACAGACTGGGTATTTAAGATGTAAACCATGCATAGGGCACATGCCTCTCATCCTAGCACTCCGGAGGTAAAAGCAGGATGATCCAAAGTTCGGGGTCATCCTCAGCTTGAGGGTCTGCCTGGCTGGGTGCTGGGGGAGATGTGAGACTGGGGAATTACTGAGAAGAGCCTAACACTGGTAGGAGAGCCCCGCTGAGGATTTGGAGGGTCTTGCTGAAATCAGGGCCCTCCCTGGGACCTCAGCTGTTGGTGTGAGGTAATGAAACCTCCAGCGCTGAAGCCAGCCGTGCACTACCTGTGCACAGGGCTAGCCATCCATCTGTCATGGTGACTTAGTGCCATTCTAGAAGAGATGCTCCCTGGACAGGTTAGTGGAAGCTGCAAACCTGCTGGGTCCTCTGCCCCGGCTCATAAGCCTTTAAAAGCTCACTACCACAGTTTCCAGTCTCCAGTAATGCTCTATACATGTCCCTCCCCCCTCCTCCTCTTACCCTTCCATGCACGGAGAACACTTCACCTTCTCTCCCACTCCTCCATAAAATTCTGGACCTGGCACCATCTGGCACAAGTCACAGGCAGCCATACCCTTGGCTTGGCTGTGACCTCTGTGGGGCCCCAGGCAAAGGAAGGAAAGCAGCCTGAAGGTTGACAGCAATTTCTGAAGTGTTCTGGGACATGGCTGGGCGTGATGCTCATGGATGAAGGCAAGTGGTATGTTCTCAAACAAAGGAAAGAAAGATTGAACATAAAGCTGTGGAAATACTGTGTCACCAAAAATTCAAGTCCAAAGGTGTTCCTTGGTGGGCTTCTTCAGCTCAGTGGTAGAATACTAGCCTAGCAGGCACAGGGTCCTGGGGTTCAGTACTCAGCAGCAAACACAAAACTTTTTTTTTTCTTTTTGATTAATTTTTCCTTATGCCAAATGTTGTGGAAAACACTAGCTGCATACTTTTCATTTACTACAAGCAGCAATGAATAAGGATCCTGTACCTTATAAAACGACACAACTAGCTCAATTCCTTTTGCCCTTGCAGGGACACAGCGCCCCCTAGAGGACATAGTATTCAGGACATCATCTTGGAAGTGCAGACCACCCCACTTCACTCACTGTTTGGGTACATTGATCTTGGTCTCCAAAACTGAGACAAGTGAATAATGCTTTTGTTTGGTTGGCTTGGGGTTGTTTGTTTGTTTGTTTGTTTGAGACAGGGTTTCTCTGTGTAGACTTGGATGTCCTGGAACTCTATCTGTAGACCAGGCTGGCCTCGAACTCATATAGATCCACCTACCTCTGCCTCTGAAATGCTGGGATTAAAAAGGCGTGCCCCACCACCACCACCACATGACTCTGATGATGTTTTTAACTTCACCAGTCTGTGGCATTATGTCACAACAGCACAAATAAGCTAAGACAGCAGCCAGGCGTTCCTTACATGTTTCTGTCCAGAGCCAGACAGACCCAGGCTCTTCCCCCTTTCTTGGTCACCTCAGGTCCTCACACCAGGCTTCCTCTGCTGAACCAAGAACCTGGCCCTCACCTGTGGCAGATCCCAGTGGTGCAAGGTCACAATGGGAGTGATGTTGTTCTTTAGCAGGGCGTCAATGAAATCGCTGTAGAACTGGACTCCTCTCTTGTTCACCTGTTCAGCTGTAAATGAAACAGAACTTGGCCTTTCCTCCGGGGTGTGGCATTCTTGGGTCTCATGGCCTTCTGTAGGCCAAAGCACCCACAGCCCATGGTTTCTCCTGAGCCATAGAAGAATGCTGTTGGTATGCCTGGAGCCCAGTTACCTACTGATCCTTGCAGAGCCTAGGGAGGGACAGTTGTAACTCACCCCTGACTCCTGTGGGCAGGAGCCTCGGCCAAGACAGGGAAAATCTGTAGTGGGTGACCTGTAGCTCCTTCAGCAGAGCAATGTCCTCCTGTATAGAAGGGTGGGGAAACAGGGCTGGGCCACCTGGGCTGTGAGGGAAGGGCAGACAAGTCTTGGGGGCCTCAAGGATCATTTATATCTGCAGTTCCAAGCGGTGTCTTCTGTAAGGACTGTACTGAGCTCCTTCTGAGGCGAGCTGCCCCATGCCCTCCTGCAGGCTCTGGGGCCATGTTACTGGCCTGTTGGCCCCTGATTGCTTGGACTGATTGTACTGTCCATCTCATTTTCCTTCTTTCTGTGTTTGGGCACTCACAGCCCCAGCCACCACTCTCCCACCCACTTTGGTGACGATGGGTACACGGTGTTTAGCAGAATATCAGATTGACATTCTCAGTGAAATGTCCCCATACTTTGCTCCCCACCTCTCTGGCAGGGTGGCAGTGCACACAGGCCCCTTCACTCACCTGAACTTTATAGTAGCTGTCACAGGCTGCATCAGCTGTGTCATCCCCTAGCACCTGCCCCTTCCTACCATGTGTGAAGGCGTCCCAGATGCTGGGCCCTTTTCCATCCTGGTCCCATGCACCTTCTGTCTGGTAGGCAGAACTGCCCACGCCCCAGGAGAAGCCTGTAGAGAGAGACCCCACACCAGGCCCTGGGCCACCCCAGCTTCATTGGAAACCCTAACTATGCTTCCCAGGCTCAAAGCACCCACCCCACAGCCTACCCCCGCAGGAGGAGGCAGGGAGAGGGAAGTAAGTAAAAGCATTTTGTGCATAGTTACAGCTCCAACTAGCATCTATTGTATGTAAATGTTAATAACTTGTTTTAGATTTTTTTTTCATTCTTCATCAGTTTGTGTATTGGCTAGAGGGTTACGGGTTAAGGTTGGTGAGTGCAGGTGTCTGGAGAGGCCAGAAGCAAGCCTGGATGGGTCCCTTGAAGCTGGAAATCCAGGCAGTTCTAAGTCACTAGATGGATGTAGATGCTGGGAATTGAACCCCTTACAAGACTGGTGAGCACTTTTAACTGATGAACCACCTGTCCAGCCCCAATTCTAGTAACTCTCAAACACTCTCTGGATTGGGGATGTAGCTCAATACACAAGTGCTTGCCTAGCGTGGACAAAGCTGTAAGTTGGATTCCCAGCAGCGCACAGATACACTGATGGACAGAGACCCTGTCATCCAACACACACACACACACACACCTATGTACCAGGAATTTTTCCTTTAGAACATCCACATGGAGGTGTGTCCCATCTTACTGTACAGGAAGGAAACCAAAGCACCTAATTCCTCAGCAAGTCAGCCAAGGTAGGGAGACCATCAGAGACCCAACAAATGGAGAGATAGACAGACAGTCCTAGGACAGAACAGTGGAGGAATGGACGTACCAGGTGGAAAGGTTCCATAGTAGAAGGATGTCTCTTCCTGAGATCCTCTCGCGGCAGCCCCTAACCTGGGCACCAGCAGGATCCACCCAAGGATGATGGCCCACATTGGCTTCATGACACCCCACCCTCCTCCATGCCTACGAGCCCCTGTTAGAGCTCAGAGACATAGGCCAGGAGGGGAGGATACCGGCCTACAGCAGCAGTGTGGGGAACCCTGTGTTAAACAATAGGCCTAATGGGCCAAGCTTCAAGCCAGCTCCTATTCTGATCATGGTGTAATGGGATGGTGTGGTCTTATCTAATGGGGGACCTACCTCTGCCTCAGAAGGTTCCAGTCTTCTGGGGGAATCTGACAACACAGAGTCCCCTCAGCCTCCTACCTCCCTACTGTGTAGCCAGTATACAGTGCTCTCTGTATCTAAGGCCCTCTGTTCTTAGCTGTCAGCAAGACTTCTTCCCACTGGGACCCCCCGTCTGTGAGCCACCAGCTTACCCAAGATGGTCCTCAGCCCTTCACACTCCTAGGTCCACTGTTGTCAGCCACAGCTGAATGACTCCTGGCTCTGCACTCCCCGCCCCCAGCAGAGCCCACAGGCATGGAAACCTCTAGTTGGGGGTGTGGTCTGTGGCCTGACCCCAACAAAGAGTTTCAGTAATCCTACAGAGAGGGCAGAGGCCAGAGTGCTGAGCTGGCCAGAAGGGACTGAGTCAGCAGTAGCCTGGGCACTGGGCCCTGGGCATCCAGCTGGCTCCCTCCCAGGAGAGAAAGGCAGCCTGGGAGGAGGTGACCTTGTCCTCCCAGCTCCCTCTGGGTCTCACATGCAACCTTCAGCACAGTCCTGGGCATCCTGAGGTGGGGTGTGAACTTGGGACCAACCTGTTTTGAGGATGTTTCAATTTACCCTTGTTTGTTTGTTTGTTTTCTTTTCTTTTTCAATACAGGGTTTCTCTGTGTAGCCTTGGATGTACTGACCTTGCTTTGTAGACCAGGCTGGCCTCGAACTCACAGGGATCTGCCTGCCTTTGCCTCCCGAGTGCTGGGATTACAGGCGTGTGCCACCACGCCCGGCCCTGTTAGTTTACCCTTCTTTGCTGCCACAGAAAATCTCTCAAGAAATGATGTTGGGTTTTCCACTTAACCCTCCTCTCCTCAGACACCTTATCGTTTCCTCAGCTTGCTCATTCTGCCGTTGATGTCTGTGGAAACAGTGGGTCCAGGCTTCTACCACTTGCTTCCATCTCAAGGCAGTTTTCCTAGCAATTAGCCTCTATCAGAAAAACCTCTCCTTAGCAGGTCATGTTGGTGCACACCTGTAATCCTAGCATTCCCAGCACTTGGGAGGTAGAGGCAGGTGGATCTCTGTGAGTCTGAGGCCAAAGCAAGTCCAGGACAGCCAAGGCTATACAGACAAGCCCTGTCTCAAAAAAAAGAAGGAGAAGAAGAAGAAGAAGAAGAAGAAGAAGAAGAAGAAGAAGAAGAAGGAAAAGAAAAGAAAAGCCTCCCTCTAACATCTCCTCACTCCACTGAGCCTGAAGCCATCTTGCCCCCATTGCACGGTCTCTCTCAGCCTGCAGGCCTCTTTGTTCTTGACTCTTTTCTAACCATTCTCCAAGCATTCCCAGGCCAGCACCACCCCGTTCAGGAAGTCCCAACATGTGCCCTGCTGCAACCATCCAGCCCCACAATTCCATGTCATCTGTGAATTTGTCCTCGCCTCCTTTCAGAGCCCCACAGGGATACAGGGATTTGCTGCCCCTTCACCCAGAATCCCTATAGCTAGTACAGCGAGCAGTCAATAGCGTAGAACAAAACATTTGCAATTACTAGCAGCTAACATTAGCCAGGCTCGGGGATGCATGCCCGTAATCCCAGCACTCTGGGAGGCAGAGGCAGGTGGATCTCTGCCAGTTCAAGGTCAGCCTGGTCTACAGTGTGAGTACAGGACAGCCAAGGATACACAGAGAGACCCTGCCCTCGAAAAACCAAAATAACAAAACAGGACAAAAAAAGGCTAACATTGTGATTTGGGTCAACTTGATGGGACTTGGGGTCACCATGGAGACAAACCTCTGGGTGTGTCTGTTAAGAGTTAACTATGTAAAGTAGGAAGACCCTCATTGAGTGTGGACAACACCATCCCATGGGCCAAGGACTTGACCGAATATAAAGAAGTGAGCCGAGCACAAGCACTCATCTCTCTGCTTCCTGACTGCAAGTGCAATGTGACCAGCCACTTCCTGCTTCTGCTGCCGTGCCTTCCTCCCGTGGTGAAGTGTACTCTGGAACTGTGAACCAGAATAAGACCCTTCCTACATTGCTCTTGTCACATGTTCTGCCCCAGCAACAAGTAACTGAGACACTGGCTGGGCAGATGTCCCACAGCCCCCACAGATTGCTTTATTTAGTCCTTGTGCGTGATTCAGTGAGGTTGAAACAGGTTTGAGGGGAGGCTCTCCTCGACGTGACCTCTAGCCTTCAGGTGGCCTTGCTCAAAGGCCGTTCCACTTAAGGCCCATGTTGAGGTACAGAATATCTGAAAAGCTTCACTCCATTGCCCACCTGAGTACCTCAGGCCCTCCCTCTGGTCGGTGTCCAGAGCCGCCCCGTGGGGTGGGAGACACCAAGTAGATGCTTGCACACCAAGGGGTCCAGTTGGGGCCTGAGGCTGAATCCTCAGGCTCCCATTGCCAAACTTGGGGTCAAGGGTCAGTGTCTCCTCCCAGTTCTAAGGGTCCCCCCTGGCTTACTCGTGGATGAGGACTGCTTCTCAGAGTAGATGGTAGGGCTGGCTCCCTCACCAGGGATGTACCGACTGCACGGGGGATGATCAATAGAGGTGCCTACCTTAGTTTTGTTTCTGTTGCTGGGATAAAGTACTCCAATAAAAGTAGTAACTCAGGAGCCGAGTGGTGGTGGCACAGACCTTTAATCCCAGCACTTGGGAGGCAGAGGCAGGCGGATCGCTGTGAGTTCGAGGCCAGCCTGATCAACAAAGCGAATCTAGGACAGCCAAGGCCACAAAGAGAAAACCCTGTCTTGAAAAACAAAAAACAACAAAAAAAGTAACTCGGGAGAAAGGGTTTATTTAGCTCATTCCCAGTTTATAGTCTACTAATGCCAGGAAGCCAACAACAAGAGCTCAAGACAGTGATCGCATTGCATCTGTAGCTGAGAAGCAGAGAGGAACCCATTAACGTATGCGCTGTACTGCTCAGTTCATTTTCATTTTTATGCAGTACAGGATACAGAGCCCAGGGAATGGTGCTACCCCTAGTGGGCAGGTCTTCCCACATCGTTAATGTAATTAAGATAATCCCTAACACATCTCTGTGGAGATCTTCTCCCAAGTGATTCTAGATTGTATCAAACTGACAATTAACCATCACAGTCCCTCCCTTCCATTCTTACTTCCTTTGGGTCCCATGTGTCCTCCTCCACAAGCTTGCCAGCAACTGGAGTCTGAGGGGGCTGCAAGGCTGGAGAGGGGTACACAGGATGACGGGTGGGAATAAGGGCTGGCCTCAGAGTCTTGGGAGATGCTGGGCATGGTCCTTTTAGGATGTGGGAACACTTGCCAAATGGTACCAAGCAAGGAGGGCATGGCCACTTACAGAGGGGACAAAAAGAGCATCCGTCCCAAGTGTGCTTGAGGACCTGGTGAGTTAGGACCTTCTCTCTACTTGTGTCATCCCTGTAATGCCATAACTCGTCATGTTCACAACTGAGGGCTGCTGGGCATCTTTCTTAGTGACCACAGCCCACGTGGGTTATTTTTGTGGTACCCTTTTTGCAACCAGAGGGCTCTAGTCATGCTGTGTTCTGGGCTGACGGTGGCAGGAAACATACCACTTTCAGAGCTGATGTCATCTCTGAAAAATGTCCCTACCCAGGAGCCTGGGCCTCATGTTTATCTTGGAAAGATTGGTCAGCCTAGCATGGTGGGGCTGCCTGGGGGTCTGAGGAGAGGCCTGGCTCTCATCCCACTGACTCCAGGCCTGCCTCTGGCTAGAAAGGGAGAGGACCTCATACCTGATGCCCCCTCCTCCCTGTTCCCTGCTGTGCACACACCCTCCAGTGGCTGCCTGAGGTCTGCATAGGAGTCAAAGTTCCTGATGTTCGGACTCCTAACTAACAGGGTGTGTTAAAAGACTGAGAGGCACTCTTGCTCCACTGAGCCTAGTTTCTTCCTCTTTTTCACCGGCAAGGGACTGTGAAGGTGGCATCCATCACTGACAGCCCTGTCAGCACCCCGAAATTCTGCCTGAACTCTGTGACTACGGTGGTAGACTTCAACAAAGTGAAGGATCTGGGTCCCAGCCCTGATGACACCATGGTTCCCCAGGCATAGGCCGTGTGGGAACTGTTACTGTCCTGGCAGGAGTGAAATTATTCTAAAGACAGACACCTGTGCCCATCTCGTACTGGTGAGGCCTGGTGCCAGTCAGAAAAAGGTTGTCTCCCAGAAAAAGATTTCACACAGGTCTGAGAAATGGTAAGAAATGGAGCTGAGACACTGATGGTCACCAGGGGGCAGGACCTCACCTTGACCAGGACTGTCCTTTGCTACATAACTCTGACCTTGAATATTTGTGTGTGTGTGTGTGTGTGTGTGTGTGTGTGTGTGTGTGTGTGTGT
>OU015749.1:118932186-118953753 GCA_907169655.1 Acomys percivali | reverse complement strand
TGTGTGTGTGTGTGTGTGTGTGTGTGTGTGTGTGTGTGTGTGTGTGTATGTACATGTGCCTCTGCGTATTGGTTACCTGCAGAGACCAGAACAGGATGTCCGATCCCCCTGGGGCTAGAATCATAGGCAGCTGTGAGTCACCCACTGTGGGTTCTGAGACCTGAACTTGAGTTGGGTCCTCTAGAAAAGTGGTCTTAACCACTGAGCCATCTTTCCAGCCCCTTTGGCCTTTTTTTTTTTTTTCATTTAGTTTTTCAAGACAGGGTTTCTCTATGTAGCCTTGGCTGTCCTGGACTCGCTTTGTAGACCAGTCTGGCCTTGACCTCGCAGAGATCCGCCTGCCTCTCCCTTCCAAGTGCCGGGATTAAAGGTGTGCGCCACCATGGCTGGCCGGCCTTCTGTTTATATCTAAATCTCGTGTCCAGATTCTGAAGATGAACTTGGGGCCTCTCTGGACCTCTTTGTTCTTCCCAGTGAAAGCCTACTGCCTAATTCTCCTGAGGAGATGGAAAAATTACTCTATTCACCTCAAATAAAGAGGGCTTAGGCAGGGCTGCAGAGATGCTGAGCCGGTCAGCAGGTAGACACCCTTGCCAGTCACCAACTCTCATGTGGTAGTGGGAGAGCACCAACTCTTGAAAATTGTCTTCTGACCCCAACATTCAAGCTGGTGTGTGTGTGTGTGTGTGTGTGTGTATGTGTGTGTGTGTATGTGTGTGTGTGTGTGCAATGTAGCATAATAAAAGAGGTGACAGGTGTTTCAGGCATGTTGGTTTAGACTTTGTGGTAAAAGGAAGGTGATCAGAACAGCCTGGAAGTTGGCAGAGGGAGCTCGGCAGGGACAGAAGAGCTGGCTCAGCTTGTCAGGTCACAGTGTCTGTGCATAGGGTGGCTCCAGGGGCTCAGTGTGGGACAGAGCCCATGTAGAGCTATGAGTGCTGTTGGCGTGGAGAGCCAGAGTTTGGTGGAGAGGGCTGTAGAGAACAGGAGAGTGTGGTGAGGCGCTCATGGAGTCGTCAGTCAGTGTTCTGTCAGCCCGGGGCTGCATCCTGACCATTAACTGCCTCACTTTGGTTTTCTTGAGGACAGTACCAGCGGTCACCTTATCAATGAGCTCTGTGATGGCAGTAAGTGCCTGATCTAGTAATGTCAGCAGAGCTGGTTGTGGATGGGAATTCTGCAGAGCACTGCATCCCACAGAACTCTTGATGGTTTCTTCTGAAAACATTTAAGGTAGGCACAGTTCATGCCTATAGTCTTCGCATTCAGGGGGCTGAAGCTGGAGGATCACAAGTTTAAAGCCAGCCTAGGCTACATAGTGAGAACTTGTCAAAAAAGAAAAGGAAAGGCTGGGCATATAGCTTGGTCAGCATGAGGACCTGTACTGGGGTGTGGTGGTGCCTGCTTCTAATCTTGGCACTGGCAAGGCAGAGGCAGGAGGATCCCAGGCGCTCGCTGAGCAGCCAGGCTAGCCCAATAAGCAAGCCCAGGCCCCAGTGAGAAGACCTTGTCTCAAACAAAACAAAGTGATATGAATGGCTGCTGAGGAACATTAACCTGGAGTTGACCTGTGCCCTCCACACACACATGCATGTTTACTCACACACACACACACACACACACACACACACACACACACACACACACGAAAGAAAGTTCAAGCACTCAGTGGCAGTCCACACTGGCATCTGAACTGTGCTAAACTCACTTCCCCCCAAGTGTGTGAATCCCTCTGATCCTTCATTTTCAGATGCATTCCAGGCCTCGCTTCACTCCTGGCCACGTCAGCAGGCATCCGTGACTTTCCTTTGCTTCTCGTTTTCTTCTGGAGTTGGCATTTGCCCACAGTGACATACACCAACCTTAACGTACATCTCTGTGAGTCTCTAGGAATGTGGTCGCTTGTGTGGCCAAACTGTATGATGTTGCCATTTTCTAAGGACTTTTAGAGGAACTTTGTGCAGGTCTCAGAGTGGGTTTCATGGCATCTCACTCCTTTAGCTCAGGCTTTGTGGAAATTCTGAGAACCAGTTGAGGTTACTTCTAGGCTGCTGGAGCCGTGTACACAGTGCTAGGATAATGGTTTCGAGTGCGTGTGTGTGTGTGTGTGTGTGTGTGTGTGTGTGTGTGTGCCCGTGCATGTGTGTACATGTATATGTATGTGTATCGGGGGTACACATGTTTGTGCAGTTAGGCCCATGAAGAGTATCAGATGTTTTGATCTATCACTTCCTGTTTATTCCCTTGAGACAGGGCCTCTCACCAAATGTGGAGCTAAGTGGAAATCAGCAAGACTCAATGATCCTCCTATCACAGCTTTGAACAGTGCTGGGATTATAGAGCACATTGGCTTTTTACATGGATGCTGGGGATTTGAACTCTGCTCCTCAGGCTTGCTCAACCCAGTTTCTTACCCACAGAGCCATCTCCCCAGCCCTGGAGTGGTTCATCTCTTGCTCTCTCATAAATTGGCATAATAGTAAGTTATGTGTATATGTGTGCATCTGTGTGGGGGTTTGTACACGTGAGTGCAGGTGTCTGTGGAGACCAGAAGATACTGGATCCCTGGAGTGGCAGTTATAGGTGGTTATAAGCCACCCAGTATGGGTGCTGGGAACTGAAGTCAGGTCCTCTGGAAGAGCAGTTTGCACTCTTAACTGCCCTTAAGCCACTGTCCCAGTGCCTTGTTTGCTATTTTCAAATCCTACTGAAGTGTATGCACAGCCTACTCTTTGGTTCTCAGATCCTGTTCTTGGAACAAGACTGAAGGAATGCTTCATGAAGAAGTAATCATATTGGAATTTTCAGGACATTTCAAAATATGTGAGTCTGACACTGTTCCAATAAATCTGGAATGAATTGACATTACCCACACTGGGCAGACTTGTATATATAGCACACATGCGTGCACACATACACACACACACACACACACACTCACACACACACAGCATGCACATGCACACATACATTCCTGTTTCAGTCTAGACATTGGCATTGGCAGGGCAACCATCAGTTCCAGACTGAAAGATTCTATTCAGTAGCCTTGCTGCCCGGGAGTCCTGTGGGGCCCAGACTTGGGAGGAGGAGATGCAGGCCTGAGAAAGCAGTTTGCATGGCCCCAATGATGAGGAACTTGATGACGAAGGGTCTGGAAGAGGCCAGTGCTTCCTGTGCTGAGCTCATCTCCTGAGGATTTCTGGCATTTTCTACCCCCATCCTCATCTTCATGAGGAGCCCCCAACTGTCTGTTGCCAAAGACTGCATGAGGCTTTTAGGCTCCAGTTTGTGAAGGATGGGGTGGAAAGAGTAGGTGAGCTCCAAAGAAATGACAAGAAAGCCCCTCAGCTTTCCTCGTATTCTTCTCTGGAATCCATCTTCCAGAACATCCATCAGAGACAACATCACTATTATTTAGGAGACTGATTGGTAGGAGTTTGTCTCCTTGGTCTACTCTTGACTTTTTATTCACAACTGGATGTTGGAAGCCTCGCTTCCCTCACTGTAGCACGCATTTCCAGAACTGGCTCTCTCGAGCCACAAGAGGGACCTCCTTGCTTACGTCTGGGTAGGAACAGGAGGGATGTACAGCTCACATCAAAGTTAAGCTGGTCTAGAGAGAGGGCAGGGCCTCTGGTGATAATCCTGAAGGGGTCTCCGTGCCCCACGGTCAGCAGCAGGCCGTATCTTGGTGGCTTCCGTAATCTGAGCTGCTTTGGTCCTATTCTGTACTGAGGTCACCTCAGGAGAGGAGAGCTAGTCCCATCCTCGTGCCAAGTGGAGAAATAGAGGCTTACAAAAGCCAAAGGTCACAGAGCGTTAGGGCTAGACTTTGTTTCTCAAGGAGGTAGCGCATTTAATCCCAGCACTTGGGAGGCAGAGGCAGGTGGATCGCTGTGAGTTCAAGGCCAGCCTGGTCTACAAGGGAGTTCCAGGACAGCCAGGGTGATACACAGAGAGACTCTGTCTTAAAAAACAAACAAACAAAGAAATGGCAACCATTCCTGAAATACAGTTTGAACACAGCATGAGGCCCTCTCACTGTCCTGTCCCTGCCCCTGTCCCTCCCCAGGTGGCAGCTTTTGGCAGCATCTGTGTCCCTCCCTGATTCCATTAGTTTCTTTATGCAGAGCTGGTACATAGACACAAGGGTCAGATGTTTGATTGTCCACATCACTGGATAGACGTGATATTGTTAGATGACTTGTTGCTTCCGTGTCGTACGTTGGGGGTCTTGCCAGATCTGCATCCTGTTGCCTCAGTCATTTTAACAGCTCTCAGCCTTTAGTGCACAGTGCTCCATAAGGGTTCACTAGACCCCGTGGGAACTTTTTTTTTAAAAAAACAATGTTCTACTGTCACAAAGAAGACAAATCTGCATGTGTAATTTCATGTCTGTGTGTGTGTGTGTGTGTGTATGTGCAGGAGTGTGTGAGAGATGTACATGGGGGTGACCATGAAGACCACAGGAGGGTGTTGGATCCCCTGGAGTTGGAATATAGGCTGTGTAGAGCACACCGACGTGAGTGTTGAACCTGAGCCTTTTGGAAGGACAGAAGTGATTTTAACCACAGCCGTCTCTCCAGCCCCATCTTCACAGATGCTGCCATGTTAGCCTTCATCAGAGATCTTTCTTTTTTAGATGTATTTACTCTCACTCTGCCTGCATGCATGCATGTATGCATGTGTGTGTGTTTGTGCGTGCACATGTGCATGCATGCATGCCTTCCTGCAGAGGCCAGAAGAGGGCATGGATCCCTTAGAATATGTAACTATAGGCATCTGGGCACCAACAGACAAGATGCTAAAATCCGAACTCCGGTCCTCAAGATAGAGAACAAGTGCTCTCTAGCTCCCAGGATTGATTTTTTAAAAATATATGTTTATTTTTATGTACATTTGGTGCTTGGTCTACATGAATATCTGTGTAAGGGAGTCGGATCCACTGGAATTGGGTTACACACAGTTGTGGGCTGCCATGTGGGTGCTGGGAATTGAACCTGGGTCCTCTGAAAGAGAAGCCAATGCTCTTAACCACTAAGCCATTTCTCCAATCCCCCAGGATTGATTTCTTTTTAAAAGATAAGGTCTTATGAGCCAGATATGGTAGTGCACGCCCGTAATCCCAGCACTCAGAGAGGCAGAGCCAGGCGAGAATATCTATGAGTTCAAGGCTAGCCTGGTATACAAATGGATTCCAGGAAAGCTAAGGCCACACAGAAAAACCGTGTCTTGAAAAGCCAAAAATATAATTTTTAAATAAAATAAAAATTAAAAAAGGTCTCATGTAGTCCATGCTGGCCTTGAACTTGCTATGTAACTGAGGATGGCTTTGAACTTCTGATGCTCCTGCCTCTGCTTCCTCGGTGATTCCTGGTGTGTACTACCATGCCTGGTTTATGTGATACTTGGGATTGGACCCAAGACAATGCATATGTAGGAAGTGTTCTCCCCACTGAGCTTCATTGCCAGCCCCTCTTTTCTTTCTTTGTTTCTTTTTCTTTTCTTTTTTTTTTTAAATTTGTGTGCATTGGTGTTTTGTCTGCATGTCTATCTGTGTATGGGTGTCAGATCCCCTGGAACTGGAGTTACAGACAGTTGTGAGCTACAATGTGGGTGCTGGAGACGGGCCTCCTATCATGGTATGTTGTCCTCAGCAGTGCCCCCAAACAATGAGACTGCTGAATGTGGACTGAACCCCCACAACCATGAGCCAAAATAAACCTGTTCTCTTTGGGTGTTTTATTCTGTGACAGAGAGCTGATGTGGGCTTACTGAAGTCACATGGTGGTTCCTAGCAGGGCAGTCATAGTGTAGACCAGCCTCTTGGTTACCTTCCCATTCTATAGCCTCCCAGCTTGCCCTGCTTTGCCTGAACCAAACATAAAGGCAGAACCTCAGGCCCTCCTTCAACCCCCAAGGACTCAAAAAAAAAAAAAAAATCCCTTACACTTCAAGAAAAGCTGACCCAACCGCTCTCGCCTTTGCTGACCCAGCCACCCGACAAACCATGCTTGTCTTCACTCACTGAGGCCAGGAAACCACACTGGCTCACCCAGCGGGCTCCAGTCTTGTCCCAGGGCAGGCTGGCTCTGCAACTCTGGCCTCCTTCTCTCCAGCCCCCCCCGCTTCTCTTAGGCCATGAACCCCAGCCTAAGCTGTTTCCATCTCTCTATCACTGAGGCCAAGAAAACAGGAAGTATCCGAGTCACCCCTTGTCCTCCTGGGCTTTGGCCCTTTAGCGTTGGGGAAGGACTAGGTTGGAAGAGGTTGGCTTCACGGAGGGAGTCTCTTGCTGGGCTCTCTCTTCCAGCTTGTGGGACCCGGGAGCCTCACTTCTTAGGATATAGACGTCAAGAGCTGGCATGTGCCCTGCCAGTTGTAGGCCTGGGCCTGGGCCTTGGCTGGTGCCTCTCAGCCGGGGACACAAGAAAGCTTTAAACTTACTGATAATCGGAGTCGAGCTAAAGGGCTTTTGTTGTTTAGTTTCAAAGGTGATGATGATGATGATGATTTTATTATTATTATTATTTGTGTGTGTGTGTGTGTGTGTGTGTGTGTGATAGAACAGAACAGAGGATCTTTGGGGAATCTGTTCTCTCTTTTCCTCCTTTACATGGGTTCCCTGAATCAAACTGTGGTTGCCAAACTTGAGTCAAAGCAGCAAGCATCTTTACCTGCTGAGCAATCTCACTGGCCCTGTTGTTTGTTTGTTTTAAAGCCAGGGTCACCTGTAGCCAATGCTGGCCTTGGATTCACCATTTAACTGAGAATGCCCTTGACCATCTGACCCTTCTGCTCCTCTCTCCTGAGTATGTGCCATCACACTCCTGTGTGCAGTGGTGAGGATCCAGCCCAAGGCCTCATGCATCCTGGTGATCTCTCTACCAAGCTGAACCCCAGCCCTAGGCCTTTTACTCTGTTTTTACCACTGTAAAGTGGGGCTAATCAAAAATCATGAGGTTATTTTTCTGAGCATCACATTCATGAACTCATAAACTCAAAATCCTTTTGTCAAGTTCTATGCCAGGCACAGTTCTGGGCTCTGGCAAGAAAGCAAAGGCAACAGCCAAGATGGTGTGCCCAGGAAGGGTCCTCTGTCGAACTTACACAATAAATAAATATCTTGTGGCTTTTAAGCCACAATCTGTCGGTGCTTCCTTGTCTCCCTGAATCTGATGACTAGCAGAGACACACTGGCATTAAGGTCTTCAGAGGCCATTCAAGAACCCTGCAGAAGCTGATCCTTCCTCCTCAATGTCACCTCCTCCATGTCACTGTGGGCTGTGGGGGAGGGATGAAGGAGGATGGGACCCTGGGAAACCCAAGTCCCAAAATATCCTTTCAAAGAAACATACATCCCATTGTAGATAGGTTTTGTTTTTTGTTTTTGTTTTGTTTTGTTTTGTTTTTTTTTGAGACAGAGTCTCTCTGTGTAGCCTTGGCTGTCCTGGACTCACTTTGTAGACCAGGCTGGCCTCGAACTCATATGCTCAGCCATAGATAGTTTTTTTAAAACCAGGTTCTTGCATGCTGAGGTGTGGTTCATGCTGGTGTCTCGGGTCACTATAGCCTAGTTTAGGCTCTCACTGGTCACATGTGGTAAGTGGCCCCCGTTACTGGTCAGCTCAGGTTCCACCTGACCATCACCCCAATCTCCCAGTCCCCAACAATAGCATGAGTATAGGTGAATGTCATAGACTCCTGATGGAAATTAGACATATCCAGTTTCTTTTTGATTTTTTGGGTTTTAGTTTGTTTTGTTTTGTTTTGTTGAGACAGGGTCTCTCTGTGTACTCTTGGCTGTCCTGGACTCACTTTGAAGACCAGGTTGGCCTCAAACTCACAGTGATCTGCCTGCCACTGCCTCCTGAGTGCTGGGATTCCATGCGTCACCACCGTGCTGGGCTATCGGCTTTCTTTTCTGTTTCCCTTTCTTGGGGAAGAGGTGAGGGGCCTTTGAGGGTTCTAGAAGCTTCAAGGTTGTCTCAGTTTCCTGAGTCACAAGGGACACCATCAAAAGGTCCAGAAACAGGAAATAGGTGAGCTGTGTGTGTAAGGGGCTGTAGCTGTAGCTTAGTTGGTAAAGGGCTCACTCACCTGGCATGTGTGAAAGCCTGGCTTCAGTCCCTAGCACTGCATAAAAACGTGTTAGTACATGCCTGTAATCCCAGAACTCAAGAGGTGGAGACAGGATGGTCAGAAGTTCAAGGTTATCCCTTGAGTTTGAGGCCAGCCCAAGCCAGGTGAGACCCTGTAAAAAATAAAAATAAAAATAAAAAAATCTTGAAGTAAGTCCACAGAAGTGTCTGTGTGTGTGCAGTGGCCACTCACTCCCAGGAGATGGGGGAGTGGGGTCTTGTGATGATTGGCCTTCTCGCTCTCACATACCTTTCCCTCCTCTCCCTAAGGATTAGGGAGCTGAGAGCCAGCACAGGTGGAAAGGCCAGAGTTCACTTCTGTGCCTGTGGGATGCTTGGGTCTCTGCATAGCTCTTAAGGGTGGGGCCCGGGAGTAGGGGTTGCAGAATCCACTTTGTTCACCTGAAGGCCGGTAGGCCGCACCTGTGGAGGACCGTCCCCTGCCTTCATTTTGTGATTGGGTGGCTCTGGCCACCTGTCTGTGGCTTCCAACAGCAGCCCCTTCCTCTTGGGGTCCCTTATGAAATGTATATGGGCGTGTGAATGACATTTCCAGACTGAAGGTGGTGCCACAGGCTGGCTGGGGCATAGGGTCCGTAGCCAGAGCCTCCAGCTGAGCCTTGTATAAAGAGTCATTCATGCTGGACAGGTGTGTGGCGAGTGCTGGGTCGGGCAGGCCAGTCGGCACTTTCAGCAGGATTTAATCAGAGTTAAAGCATCCCCTCCCTCTCCAAAGCCTGAAATAATTCTTGGCAAGAGTCTCTTGCCTTCCTTCCGGAGTAGGGGGTGGGGAAGAAGAAACCACCAGAAAGCCACCCGGGGTGTAAGATCTCTCATGGTCCAGGTGGGTACACACACACACACACACACACACACACACACACACACACACATACACAGAATGCACAGTCTTGTGCGTCAGTTCATCAGACTTGGTGGCAAATGCCTTTACCTGCTAAACTATCTTGCTGGTCCCTGAACGTTCTGTTTGAACTGGTTTATCACCTAATTCTGAGGTGAGGCTTGTTGCCATGTCACAGATGAAAAAATGAAGGCTCAGAGGCTGGAGCTGGCGGTAGAGGGGGGTGAAGGAGGGGTTGGAGGTGGGGAGTGAGGGGAGGTGGGGGGGTGCACGCACATGCGCACACTTGTGGAGACTGAGGCCTGTGTGGCAGAACTAGTTTCCATGGTGGCCGTAGCGCAGGAGAGCCTCCAGGCTGGGCCTCTTCTTGTCTGCTCACCAGCCTTCAGGATGGGGCAGAGGGACCAGACTGGGTGGGCTGGCAGGGTGACTCTTGAGCCTTCAGCCTCCTGTTATTGGGAGCAGAGGGACAGTTTGAGTCTCCCCCTGCTGCCATGGTGCCTTGGGACTGGCAGCTTGCGCCTCACGTGCTTGTCCTTTTCAGACCCAGAATCAGCTGCTGCTTAGGGGGCCTCACTAAAACCAGAAGCACCTGAGATGCTCACAGCCCCATCTGTCTA
This sequence comes from Acomys percivali, assembly GCA_907169655.1. Classification (NCBI taxonomy): domain Eukaryota; kingdom Metazoa; phylum Chordata; class Mammalia; order Rodentia; family Muridae; genus Acomys; species Acomys percivali. Next base: position 118,944,130 of record OU015749.1, on the reverse strand, counting down.
GCCCTGTCCATCAAGCCCTCCTAGGCACAGGGCTCTCTGGGAGTCTTCCTGACTTCCTTCCCCAGTGGGGAGAGTATCCACCCTAGTCCCGGAGGGTGGGGCTGTATTCTTAGAGACCCTGAGGGCTAAAGTAGCCTTCTTTGCTCTTTCTCCAGACATCATTAGACATAGGATCCTTCCTTCCTTTCTTTTTATCTAGCTTTCTCTTTTTCAGATTTACTTTAGGGACCAGAGAAATGGCTCAGTGGTGCTCTTCCAGAGGACCCTAGTTCAATTCCCAGCACCCACATGGCAGCTCACAGCTGTATGTACCTCCAGTTCCAGAGCTTCTGACACCCTCACACAGACATACATGCAAGCAAACCACAATGACGTAACAAATTATACATATATTATATATATATATATATATATTCAAGTCAGGGTTTCTCTGTGTAGCTTTAACTGTCCTGGATTCGCTTTGTAGACCAGGTTGACCTCGAACTCACAGCGATCCACCTGCCTCTGCCTCCCAAGTGCCGGGATTAAAGGTATGCACCACCACCACCCAGCAAATTATATATATATATTTAAAGTTTTACTGTGTGTGTATACGTGTGCATATCATGTGTGTGATGGCAATACTCAGAAGTTGGATCCCTTCCCTGTTGTGAGCTGCCTGAGGTGGGTGCTGGGAACTGAACTGTGGACCTCTGGAAGAGTAATATATGTGCTTGACTACTGGACTAGCCCTCTAGCTTCTAAGGAAGCTTTCTTTTTGGGGGGGGTGTTGTGGGGGCAGGGGTTCAAGATAGCGTTTCTCTGTATAATAGCCCTGGCTGTCCTGGACTCACTTTGTAGACCAGGCTGGCCTTGAACTCACAGAGGTCCTTCTGCCTCTGCCTCCCGAGTGCCATCACACCTGGCTTAAGGAAGCTTTCTTTTTTCTTTTTCTTTCTTTCTTTTTTTTCCTTTGCTTTTTGAGACAGGGTTTCTCTGTGTAGCCTTGGCTGTCCTAGACTCACTCTGTAGACCAGGCTGGCCTCGAACTCACAGTGATCCACCTGATTCTGCCTCCTAAGTGCTGAGATTAAAGGCTTGTGTCACCACTGCCCGGCTTATTTTGGTTTGACAAGACAGGGTTTCTCTGTGTACCTTGGCCATCCTGGAACTCTGGAACTCACTCTGTAGATCAGGCTGGCGTGTGGGATGTGTGCGTGTGTGTGTGCACGCGCGCACACACACACACACACTCTTAAATTGTTTTAAATGACAATGTTCTTTGAGTAAATGTTGAGGACGAGTTAAATCACTGTTCCCACTTTGCCAGCAGGGATTGGTGTGGAGTTTCCCGGGACACTTGGCAGAGCTACCCCTAGGAGGCGCTCACAACCTGCCTGGGCAGCACTTCAGGCCAAAGATTTCCCTTTCCGAGGCCTGCTTCCAGGCTAGGGGTTCCCAGCTGAGGCTGAGTGTTCCCTTGGCCCACTGAACTTCTATCACCACCGTGGGATCCCTGCTTCTGGACTGAGGGCTTTCTGAAGATCGCTTCTTCCCAGAGTGGCCCAAGGGAATCAGGAAATTTCTGGTCAAAACTGTGAGGAAGACAAAGGTCTTACATTTGGGACCCGTGACTCTCATTGCTCTGGCATCGCACAGGCAGGAGGAGCACCCTTAGAAAAAGCTGACAGAGAGCCTTCCACCCACCTCTCCTAAAAGGGGAACCTCACAGAGAATACACGCATCTCTCTTGCTGCACCCACCCACGCACCCACACTTCAGGGCGCCAGGAGCTCTGGCCAGGGGTTGGGGCAACCTGGTTCCACTTGCCTGGTGTTTTCACTCTCCAGGCCTCCCTCCCCACTCCCCACCCCCATGTGAGCTGGGGATTTGGGTGCCTTCCGCAGAGAGGGAGGCCAGGCCTGAGACTTCTAACCAATGACTCTGTGAGCAGGGCCTGTTAAACCCTGCAGACTTCCTGGCCACGCTTCCTCGTTGTCACGTTCCTATCCCCTTACCTGAAAGGTAGGGAGGAGACTGACTCAGATGTAAATATGTTCCAGGAGGGTAAGATCTGTCCTCAGGGCCCAGAGCAGAGAGCTCTGTATATGACAGGTACTTGATAAATATTTGTAGCTAACAGTAGGGCTGGGGCAGCAGATAAACGCAGAAAATCCCGAGAAACAGGCAGGGAGGGGCTGTGACCTCATTTCACCCATCAGCCTTGCAGATGACCTTGGCTAAGTCCCTTCTCCCCTCTTTTCCTAGCTCTGTAGGCTCCAGGCAGCTCTGAGTCTTGCTCATCTTAGGAAGCATACCTGTCTCCCCTCCCTCCCTCCTTGCCCCCCTTTCTCTTTTTTTTTGGGGGGGGGGTTGGTTTCGAGGCAGGGTCTTTCTGTGTAGCCTTGGCTGTCCTGGACTCCCTTTGTAGGCCAGGCTGGCCTCGAACTCATAGCAATCCCCCTGCCTCTGCCTCTGCCTCCCAAGTGCTGGGATTAAAGGCACGCACCACGACACCCAGCCTCTTTTGGTTGTTCAAGACAGGATTTCTCTATGTAGCCTTGGCTGTCCTGGAGCTCACTCTATAGATCAGGCTGGCCTTGAACTCACAAAGACTTGCCTGTCTCTGCCTCCCAAGTGCTGAGATTAAAGGTGTGTGCCACCGCTGCCTGCCTACCTCCCTTGAAAAAAAGGATTTGGCCTATGAGTTTAGGTGTTCCAGAAGGGGCAAGAGCTGTGATGGTATGAGAGCCTGACAGGTGGCTACTGACTCTGTGGGAGCTGGAGGCTGTGGCAGTGTTCCCCTGCCACCTCAAGGAACAGATTCTTTTAAAAACATTTTTGGGCCTGGGCGTGGTAGCGCATCCTAGCACTTGCGAGGCAGAATCAGATGGATTTCTGTGAGTTTGAGGTCAGCCTGGTTTACAAAATGAGTGCAGGACAGCCAGGGCTATTGCACAGAGAAACTCTGTCTCAGAAAAGAAAAAGAAAAAAAAAGTCATTATGCCATTTTCCTTACTTTCTGTGTGTGCGGTTTTTACCTGCATGTATGTCTGTGCATCACAGTGTATGCCTGGTATTAAAAAAAAAAAAAAAAAAAAAAAGATGTTGGGTCCCTCAGAACAGAGTTACCGATGGTTGTGAGCTGTCCTGCTATGCTATTATTATTATTGGGTATGTATGTGTAGGGGTGCACACCACAGTGCACATGTAGAGGTCTAAGGATAGCTTGAAAGAGTCAGTTTTCTCCTTTCACCACATGGGTCTCAGGAATTGAACCCATGTCGTCTGACTTGGCTGCAAATGCCTTTACCTCCTGATGTGCCATCGGGACAGGTAGTATTGGTTCATTTTCACAAGCTGGAGTCACCTGGTAAGAGGGAGCTCAATCAAGAAAATGTTTCAGAGGCTGGACAGATGGCTCAGAGGTTAAGAGCACTGGCTGCTCTTCCAAAGGTCCTGAGTTCAATTCCCAGCAACCACATGGTGGCTGACAACCATCTATAATGAGATCTGATATTCTGGCCTGCAGGTGTACATGCAGGCAGAGCACTGTATACATAATAATAAATAAATAAATCTTAAAAAAAAGAAAGAAAGAAAGAAAAAATGTTTCTGGCTGGGCATGGTGGCGCACGCCTTTAATCCCAGCACTCGGGAGGTAGAGGCAGGCAGATCGCTGTGAGATCAAGGCCAGCCTGGTCTACAAAGCCAGTCGAGGACAGCTAAGGCTACACAGAAAAACCTTGTCTCAAAAAAAAAAAAAAAAAAAAAAAAAAAAAAAAAAAAGATATTTGACATCTTCTAGTTGGCAAACTCAAATTTAGTGCTTTTGGGTTTTTCTTATTTTTTGTTTGTTTTGTTTTGTTTTGTTTTGGTTTTTCCAGACAGGGTTTCTTGGTGTAGCCCTGATTGTCCTGAACTCTTGTAAACCAGGCTAGCCTAGAACTCACAGCGATCCTCCTGCCTCTGCCTCCCAGGTGCTGGGATTAAAGGTGTGCACCACTATGCCCAGCTGAAATTTAGTGCATTTATGTGTTTACTGTGTGAATGGTTATACAGAGATCCTCTTCTTTAGTGCATCTAGAGCAGTGGTTCTCGACCTGTGGAATGACCCTTTCACAGGGGCCAACTAAGACCATCGGAAAACACATATTTTATATTATGATTCCTAACAGCAAAATTACAGTTAAAAGCCAGGTGGTGTTAGTGCACGCCTTTAATCCCAGCACTTGGGAGGCAGAGGCAGGTGGATCTGGATCGCTGTGAGTTTGAGGCCAGCCTGGTCCACAAAGTGAGTCCAGGACAGCCAAGGCTGCACAGAAAAACCCTGTCTCGGGAAAACACACACACACACACACACACACAAAACAACAACAACAACAACAAAAACATAAAGAGGTGGAAGCAAGTGGAGCACAGCACAGTCTTGACTTCACTGAGAGCATCTGGCATCGCAGCTGAGCCTCCAGCCTTCCCTCACATCAGATCTCCCGGACCCTCATCATTTTTGGTCCTCTCAGTGGTGGTTAAGCTCTGCGTCCAGGGTGCCTCTTTCTTTGGGTTTTTCAGCTTATAATCAAATGGTTGAGGAGAGGCGCTATCCTGGCCCAGGCAGTCTGGGGACTATGCAATAGGCTACAGCCAGATCTGTGCCTAAGGTCCCTTGTGGGACTCTGCTGCCTAGCTCGCTGTGGGAGCTTTGGTGACTCCCTTCACCTCCTTGTACCTCTCTAGTTGCTTGTTGGTTATGTAAGCTGGCTGAGCCATCTTGGCAGGTTGTCATAAGAATGACGTGCCATTCAGAGAGAGAGGCCCAGCTCATAGGCTATGCCTGCTGAGTTCATACTGTGGTTAGCCTGCAGTCTTCAGAGACCCCCTGGCCTGGGAGAACAGAGTCCCTTTGACTCTGCTGGCCACTGTGGTTGTCACCCCGTAAGCACTACAGCCTGGAAAGCAAACATCCCAGGTGGAGCCTTTTCTTGGCTGTCACCTTAGATGTGGGTTGTGGGCAAAATGAGTCACCCTCAGGTAAAGGGAGTCCCCAAGGTGGCCCCAGCCTGTCTCAGTGGCTCTGGGTCAGATCCTACTCTCAACTCCAGAACCTGCTGGGGGCCTTGATACCTGAACCAACAGACGGAGGGCAGTGTGGCCATGGGCGACTGTCATGCCAGCCCAGGCAGCTGGGGTTATCATCCCAGTTTCTTTTTTCCTTTGTTGGTTTGTCATGGCAGGGTTACTCTGTGTAGCCTTGGCTGTCCTGAACTTGCTCTGTAGACCAGGCTGGCCTCAAACTCACAGAGATCCAACTTGCTGGGATTACAGGCATGCGCCACCATGCCTGGCTTCATTCTCAGTTTCTATATGGGGAAGTTGAGGCACACAGGAGACAGAACTCCCAGATCTGGTCCTACTGTGGATCTGCGGGATCAGGCCTACCTTCCAGGAAATGCTTTGTCTCTGCAACACATCCATTGAAATGGGTGATCTCCGGGTTTCCTGGGCACTTACTTGTCCTTGATCCTGTGACTCTGCTGAGAGAGCAGGGAAGCTGAGGCCTAGCTCTGACCTGACCTTGCAGCTAGTCAGCTACAGGGGAAACCGTGAGCTGCTCTAGCCTCAGTTTCTTCGTCTCTGAAGCAGAGACATGAGATGTTTAATGGCATATTGTTCATGGAAGCCACGTTCCAAACTGCAGCAGTATAGGCAGGAGAGCTCTGTGCAGGACCTCTGCCGAGGAAGTGGAAAGGGAATAGGGGAGGAGGGTGGAGAGGGTTAGGGGAGGAGGGTGGAGAGGGTTAGGGGAGGAGGGTGGAGAGGGTTAGGGGAGGAGGGTGGAGAGGCTTAGGGGAGGAGGGTGGAGAGGGTTAGGGGAGGAGGGTGGAGAGGGTTAGGGGAGGAGGGTAAAGAGGGTTAGGGGAGGAGGGTGGAGAGGGAGCCCTGTTTAGCCAGCTATGAAACCCTTGGAAATTACTCAGCTTCTCTGGTCAGTCACATGAGGTCAGCCACATGGGGTCAGCCACATGGAGGTCAGTCACATGGGGCCATGGGGAGAACTTTCACCCCAAAGCATGTGTATATATCACTGGCCCAACATGGCCTTTGTGTCTCAAGGGTGACCTAGGCCCATCAGGCAGTGGTCTGGCAGTACTCGCAGGGTGGTGTGGTATGGCTCTTTGAGGCCTGAAGTCTCCTTCCTTTTGGTGTATATGTGCAGTGGTGGGGTCTAACCCTGGCTTAGGCTTAACCAGGGTAGCCTGCCCAGTGAAAAGTCTAAGGAGAAACTCCTCATGGGGCCACAGGGGCCTCTGGGGGAGGTGAGGGCCTTGGAGAGGACAGCAGCTTCGGCTGTCTGCTTGCTGTGGACAAGGAAGGCCCGCTCTCTGGCACATAAGAGTGCTACCCCCTCCTCCAGAGCTGACCCACAGGCATTGCATCCCAGGGTGGGACCTGAGACATGCCAGCCCAGTGCCAGGCTGGGGGCCTGAGTGGGGCGGAGGAGGAAGAGGAGGAGCAGGGTGCTGCTGCCAGCCAGGAAATGTCTGCTGGCTGGCTTCAGACATTCTCCAACTCGGGATCTGAGAGCTTCCTGCAGTGGAGCATGAGGTGACCTCAGCCCACAGACATTCGGGGACAGCCCCCCAGTCCAAATAGGCTGGCCCATTGTCCCCTCGAGCGGGGACTGGTGGCGGCACTGCCGACCTTTCAGCATACAAACAACATCCATTCATTGAACAATGTTTACAGAGCACCCACTTGATGTGGGCACCCAGCCAGGCCCAGGGACACAGAGGGGGGCCCCGGAGCTGGCTAGTGCTGGGGTGCGTGCTCCACCCTCCACAAGCCCCTGCAGCTGGAGTTGCTCTTGGGTCGGGTTAGTGAGCTCAACATTGAAGGGAGACTCTGCAGTGCCTTACTGCTGAACAGGGATCCCCTGAGCAACACACTTTTAGTGCTTGTCTATGCCTGCCTGCAGGGGACCAGCAGGGTGGGACTTGGGGCCCGGCACCCTTCCCTCAGAGACGGAGGGCAGAGGGAGGGTTAGTGGACATTTGCCTGGGATTCCAGCCGCTGGACCCGGCCATTCGCATAATTCCGGCTTGCATTAGCCTAGCTTGTATAACTTAGGAGAAGTTTAGCTAGGGAGAGTGCCGTTTATGGGGAAGCCATCATCCATGCCAGCTGTAGACTTTCTCGTATGGCTGCTTTCATGTCACACACTTCCCATAAGCAGCCCCTCTCCCACACCCTGTGAGCGAGCAATCGAGCCCAGTGAACTCATTGGCTCCCCGTGGTGTGAACTGTAGTGGGATCCTAACTTGGTTTGGCATTGGGGCCGTATGAGGAGTACATAAGCATTATCTCTCTGAGGAGCCGTGACCCCTGGGGAGGGACAGCCCAAGCCTGTGGGTAGCACCTTCAAGGGTAGCACCTGCCACGTAAGGCTGACTGCCAGGTGGTCGCGCCTGCATTTTTACCTTCACTCAGTGAGTGCCCTTGCCTATGAGACTGCAGGTGTCTAGCTCACATCCTCCTCGCCATGCAGGGTTAATGGGACAGGATGGCAGATGCAGACTCTGCTCAAGAGCTAAAACAGAGGCCTCACTCAGGGGTGTCATCTCCCAGGAAGCTCTAGGCAGACAGGACCTGGACTGGGTGGGGGTGGGGGAGGAGTCTTTGACCCTGGTTGCCATCCCAGACCTGATCACTTTAGGCTGCTAGATGGATCGGACAGCAACCATTCTTCTGGGTCAGGTGGGCAAATGAGAGGTGTTAGAACACTTAAAGAACAAGACCCGTGCTCTCTCTCCTCCCTCCAGGGCTGAGAATCTAGGGGTACAGGGCCCCCCCCCACCAGCCAGCGCTTTGGTGGCACTGAGCCATCAGTCTGAATTTATTTCTGCCCCAAACTGTGTTATGACCTACTATCTCCCTGTGTCACGGACGTGCAGACGACGGGCATGCCTGAGGAAAGCCCTGTGGTGCCCCAGTGGAGAGGATCGGGGTGGGGGCCTCTGTGGGTGACCCAGACTTCTCTTGGGGTACCTTCCAGAGCTGAGCAAAGGACAAGGGGTTTTCTTTGCATAGTTGGGCAGACCTACAAGTGGAGTGGAAACTGCTGGGATCAAACCCCTGGGAGATCGTCTCTTTCCCCTACCCCCTCCATCATAGGAGACCCCCGCATGGTAGTAAGGAAGAGGTCATGAATTCAGTAGGGCAGGAGGAATAATAAGAGCTATATAGCTGCCCAGGGCAGTCACGTAGCCTCCAGTGGTGGGGGCGAGAGCTTCCATGTAGACACTGTTCATTCCTGTGTGAGTCATCTCTGTAGGAGACGCGATTCTGAGTGAGGCTCCTCCCAAGACTGGGAGTTTTTTAGTTTGCTGATGACCTTGTATTAGAACCAAGGCAAGTGCTCCCAGGGCAGCATGCCTCACTTCCTTTCCTGTGTGTGTGTCTGTGTAAGTGTGTGTTCTGTAAGCAGGGTGGTGGTGGAGGCCCACGCCTCTAATCCCAGCATTTGGAAGACAGAGGCAGGCTGATCTCTGAGTTTGAGGCTAGCCTGCTCTACAGAGGGAGTTCCAGCACAGCCAGGGCTACGTAGAGAGATACTGACACTGTCTCAAAACAAAAACAAAAAAACAAAAAAAAAACAAAACAAAAAAAGCGTAAGTGCTTCTGAAGGGCATTGTACCCTACAGTATTTGTAGTATGTATTGACAGAGTTGGTGTGTGCATGTTTGAGTATGTGTTTGGGTAATGTGGGAACTGGTATGTGAAAGTGTGTGGAGGACATGTGTGTGGGAGTTTGTATGAATGTGCACATGTGAGAGGACTTGAGTATAAGAGCAGGAGCGTGTTAGCTCGTCTTGATTGTCACCTGGGCACACCTGGGAAGAAGACTCCTCAGTCAGGTTGCCCTACGGAGCTTATCAGTGGGCATGTTTTTCGATCGTTAATTGATGTGGGAGGGCCCACTGCGCCCACACTGTGGGTGGCACTGCGCCCTAGACGCCTGGGCCAAGCATGAACCCGAGAGCTAGCCGGCAAGCAGCGTCTCTCCACGGTCCCTTCTTTACGTTTTTGCCCTGCTGAAGGCCGGCCTCGGCTTCTGGGCTTGCTGAGGTTTGTTAACTGACCAGGGCCAGAGACAGCTGGGAAGAAGGGCCCTCAGCTGAGGAAGTGCCCCCATCAGATTGCTCTGTGGGCAAGTCTGTGGGGGCATTTACTTGGTTGATAACTGAAGTTGGAGGGCCCAGCTCACTGTGGGCTGTGTCAACCCAGGGCAGGCAGTACTGTGGTGTCTGAGCAAGCCGACTGAGCAAGCCGGTAAGTAGCACTCTTCATGGCCTTTGCTTTAGTTCCTGCCTCCGGCTTCCTGTTTTAGTTCCTACTCTGACTCCCCTCCATGGTAGACTGAGACTTGGAATTATAAGTGGAAATAAGCAACCCTTTTTCTCTCCAGGCGTTGCTCTTTGTCATGGTGTTTTATCACAGCAACAGAAAGCAAACAAGGATGTTAGTGTTAGCACGCAGTGTTTGTGTCAGTGTGCTTGAATGTGAGGGTGTGACAGGTTGTTTGCATATGTGACAGTGTGTTTGAGTGTGTGTGGGGTGAGTGTGGTACAAGAAGCAGGAGTGAGTTTACACCTGTGTGTGTGTTTGAACATGTGTCTATATGAGAGTGTCCCTGGGGGGTGTCTGTGTGTTGTGGGGTGGGAGTCTGAGTGTAAGGGTGTGCGAATGTTTGTGGGAGTGTATAAAAGCATGAATGAAAACAGCTGTGTGAGTGTGACTGTTACTGTGTGTGAGTGTATCCCAGTAAGCATATCTACACCTGCCCACAGCTTCATATGCACAACCACAAACCACAACCACACCCTGGCTGTCAGAATAAGTTTAGGCCCAGGTGTCCTTGCTCATCAACCGCTTTGTGCATTTATATCATTTTATATTTTTTGTAATTTTATTTTATTTTTTGCTTGTTTTTGTTTCTTAAGACACGGTTTCTCTGTGTAGCCCTGGCTGTCCTAGAACTCACTACTGTAGACCAGGCTGGTCTCAAACCTAGACCTCCTCTCCTACCTCTGCCTCCTACATGTGCCACCACTGCCTGGCAACTTTATTTTAAAATGTTTAGTACAGGCCGGGCATGATGGCACACGCCTTTAATCCCAGCACTCAGGAGGCAGAGGCAGGCGGATCACTGTGAGTTTGAGGCCAGCCTGGCCTACTAAGAGAAATTCTGTCTTGAAAAAAATCAGGGACTGGAGAGATGGCTCAGTGGTTAAGAGCACTGTCTGCTCTTCCAAAGGACTGGGGTTCAATCCCCAGCATCCACATGGTAGCTCACAACTGTCTGTAATTCCAGTTCCAAAGGATCTGACACCCTTGCCCCCATACCAATGCACATAAAATAAAATTAAATACATTTTTAAAAAAGAAGAAAACAAAACAAAAAAATGTTTAGTACAAATATTTTATTTGTTTTATTTGCCTATTATGTATGTTTATTTGTGCCTATATTGTCTGTGTGTAGTCCACAGTGCAGTTGTGGAGGGCAGAGGACAACTCGCAGGAATCAGGGGTGGAACTTGGGTGGCGGGTGTCTTTTCTTGTTGAACCATCTCATATTAAAATTATTTTTAATTTATTTATCTTTCACTTTATTTGCATTTATTTGCTTTTAAGTTATTTATTTATTTATGGTTTTTTGAGACAGGGTTTCTCTGTGTAGCCTTGGCTGTCCTAGGCTCCCTTTGTAGACCAGGCTGGCCTCGAACTCACAGAGATCCACCTTCCTCTGCCTCCCGAGTGCTGGGATTAAAGGCGTGCACCACCATGCTTGGCTTCAGGTTATTTTGAGGGGGGGGGGACAGGATCTTGTTTTGTAGCCCAGGTTGGTGTCCAATATATGATCCTCCTGCCTCAGCCTCATTGAATACTGTTACAGGTGTGCCCATCAAATTCAGGATGAGTTTTCTGTGTAATTCTTTTCTTTTCTCTTTTTCTTTTTCTTTCTTTTTCTTTGGATGGGGGAGAGGGGTTTGAGACAGGGTTTCTCTGTGTAGCCTTGGCTGTCCTGGACTCACTTGGTAGACCAGGCTAGCTTCAAACTCACAGCAATCTGCCTGTTTCTGCCTTCCAAGTGCTGGGATTAAAGGCATGCGCCACCACGCCCGGCTTCTGGTCCAAATCAGGGGTAGAGTGGGGGTCTAGAAGGGGTGTGCTCCCATCTGTATTTGGTGACCTAGAGCCTGTCACAGCCTCAGTCTGAGTCTCCAGACTCAGTGCTAGGTAGAGCTTGGAAAGACTGCACTTGTACAGACTGAGCAGCTAGGAGTGCAAGACAGTGGGCTTGGCTTCCACCTGTCCTTTCTCCAGGAGGCAGCTCCCCTCCCCGTTCTTTGGCCCAGGATCCCATCAAATAAGGAGGCAGCTTGATCGTGTTTGAAAATCTTGGGCCACTGGCTATGTGTGTTGTGCGTCCTGATCAAATGGACCACTTCCTTGAGTCTGGTTTTTACCTGTATAATAGGGCTATGGTGCTTGGAGCAGACCTGTGACTCTAGTACTGGCACTAGTCACTGATGGTGACTGACACCATCAGAAACCCTGGCTCAGACCTTCATAGAGAGAGAAGTTACTCAGACAAGGGCCAAGGTTCCAGGCCACTGAGTGGAGCCCACAAAGAAGGAGGGCGGGGCCACCTGCTTTGGCCAGCCTGCCCCAACTTAACACAGGTCAGTACAGTGAATGCTTTCACAGCTTCTGCTACAGCAGGCACCAGGCTAGACCCATTGTGGAATCTGACCACAAATTAAAAGCTCATTGTACCTTAAACTTACAGAGTGATGCAAAGAAATCAGAGATCTAGCCGGGCGTGGTGGTGAACGCCTTTAATCCCAGCACTCAGTAGGCAGAGGCAGAGGCAGAGGCAGAGGCAGAGGCAGAGGCAGAGGCA
>OU015749.1:118877131-118901729 GCA_907169655.1 Acomys percivali | reverse complement strand
GTGTGTGTGTGTGTGTGTGTGTGTGTGTGTGTGTGTGTGTGTGTGTGATACCAGTGTGTGGTAGTGAAGGCCTGTCACCTTGACCACTGGGAAGGCTGAGGCAAGTTCAAGGCCTGCCTAGGCTATAGAGTGAGTTCAAGGCTAGCCTGGGCAACTTAGTGAGACCTTTTTCTCAAAACACATTAAAAACAGGGTGAAGTAAGAGAGCACTAGGTAGGCTCAAGGTTCAACCCCAGCTCTGTTAAAACAAACAAACAAACAAACAAACAAACAAACAAACAAACAAACCAATAACCCTGCATAATAGAAGGGCGCTTAGGCCTAGTGCTCCCTCCTTGAAGTGGGGGCTTGATGAGGGTGAGTTCCAGAGAGTCATCAGGGACCCTGGTCAGGTTGGTTTATGGTGTGTCAGACACAGGGAGGATGCTGAACTGAGAGGACAGGCTGGAGCTGGCCTCGTGGGAGTCCTAGAGAAGGAGAGGACATCCTGGGAGGACCCAGGGGTGAGTGCCATGGTGTGGAAGGCAGCATACCCGGAGAGTGACTTAGGTAGAAGGATGCAGAGGTGGCTGGGTGAGCTGGCCCTCACTGGGCAGACTCTGACAGCCAAGACCAGCGTGGGGAATGGAGTTTACACCCCACAAAATAGGAAACCACAGCAGGGGCATGCCCATTTTACAATTGGGCAAATGTGTCCCAAACTAGGGACTTGAACACGGGAGGAATTATCCTATGTATAAGCCCCAGCTGCTGGGACTGGAAGTATGAAGGGGCTCGGGGGTTCTATATGCCAACCTCCCCCAGCTTCCTGTTTTCTTTTCTTTCTAATTTTTTTCTTTCTTTCAAGGACAAGGTCTCAAGTAGCTTATACAGATAACCTTGGACTTTCTATGCAGCCAAGGATAACTCTAAACGTCTGGTCTTCTATTCTTTACCTACAGAGTGATGCACCCACCACCATGACCACCATGTCCAGTTTAGTACCCCAGAGCTTCATGTGCTCTACCAAGTGAACTACATCCCTAGCCTTGGCTGGGCGTTTATGGATAGAGTTAGATGTCCTAAGAGATGCCAAGTTTGCCCCATGCTCTTCCTTCCTCACATGACAGCCTTCCCTTGTTCCCAGGCCAGGAGCTGGTAAAGAACACAGACTTCTCTGGCCTCCAGGCCCTTTTGCTTCATGGGGCCAGGGCTGGGCCCAGGATTCTGTATTGTCAGCAAACATCTTGGCTTGTCTGGGTCTGGGTCTGCTGCTCGCCCCCAGGCGTTTGGAATCCTGCTTTTCAAGCTCACCCCCAAAGGCACACACTCCTCACTCCTCCCTCCACTGTGCAAACCCTAGGCCCTTCCTCTTCAGGCTCCCCTTCTTCCAGAAAAGTGAAAACACATGGTTTCCTAGGCAACCACATCCCTCCTCCCAGCTTGCCATGAGACCTCCCAGCAACTGACTCTGCGACTCTGTGTGGTTCAGAAGAATATTTCAAATACCAGCCTCCCCAGGCATGACCCAACAAAGGCTCATCCCTCTCAAGCCCTTCTCTGTGAGGGGCCAGAGCCCCGCCCCTCTCAAACCTGTAGGCTTGGGATCCTGGAAAATGGTCCATACCATCACCTTGGTTACCACATAGGCCCATTCTGCTTACCAGCTCTCACTGAGAAGGTCATTGCTATGTGGCCTTAGGGGTCTGTTTAGTCTGAGAAGTTAGACCCCAGAGCGAGTGGGAACTCATCTTAGGGTACACAGCAAAACTAATTCTGACAAGGTACCAAAATAGAAGGAAGGAGGGCTGATTGTGTGCCCGCTGTCTGCCAGACATAGGGTAGGCATCTTTGAAGACTAACCCCATAAGAGTAATTTTTAAATTTGTCTTAAATATCATTTATTTATTGTATATAAGGGATTCTGCCTGCATGCCAGAAGAGAACACCAGATCTCATAATAGATGGTTGTAAGCCACCATGTGGTTGCTGGGAATTGAACTCAAGGCCTTTGGAAGAGTAGCCAGTGCTCTTAACCTCTGAGTCCAATTTTTAAATTATTATTATTAATTATTATTATTATGATGATGATGTTTGGTTTGGTTTGGTTTTTTGAGATAGCCACCACTCCTGGTTGTTATTTTGTTTTGTTTTTTTCGACGGGGTTTCTTTGTGTATCTCTGACTGTCCTAGAACTCACTTTGTAGACTAGGTTAGCCTCGAACTCACAGAGATCCACCTGCCTCTGTCTCCCAAGCGCCACCACCACTAGGCCCATAAGGTTATTTCATATTCCCATGTTATAATCAGGAGGTGACATTCTTTGGCACACGCCTTTAATCCCAGCACTCGGGAGGCAGAGGCAGGCAGATTGCTGTGAGTTCGAGGCCAGCCTGGTCTATATAGTGAGTCCAGGTCAGCCAAGGCTACACAGAGAGACCCTCTCTCAAAAAAAAAAAAAAAGTGACTGACATACTTTGCCTTCGGTCACTCAGTGAGGGGATGGCATGGTGAAGGACTGTCTTCTCACTAAAGCTGTTACTTCCTTCTAGAGCCTACTGTTCTCCAGATTAGAGGGAGATGGAGAAGCCATGGGTACTGAGGATGCCTGCCTGGTGTTGGTCTTTTCTTCCTGGGAGAATTTGACTAACAGTCTCTGGGGGCTGCTCTCAGCCCAGCTCCTCTGTCAATGTTCCTATATGTCCCAGGGCATCATCATGTGAGCACAGACTGAAGCCATTTGTGTTGTTCATGCCATCTTTCCGGACCTCAGTTCCCTCCTGGTTTTGTTTGTCTTGGAGTCAGGGTTACACTCTGTAGCCCAGGCTGACCTTGAACTCATGATACTCCTGTCTCTGCATTCCAAGTGCTGGGATTAGAGGTGTGGCTACCATGCTTAGTTTAGGTGTTTGAGACAGAAGACACCAAACGCACATGTGCATTTGGGGATATGTGATATGTTTATTTCTCTATAAGCAATTAGGAGTATGTGGGTCATTTGAGTGACCTGTGTCATTAGGTGTGTGTGTTGGGGGCACCAAGTGAGTGGGCGTAATTTTATGTGTGTGGGTTGGAGTGTGGGTGACTGCATGTGCAAGTGTTTTTTTTTTTTGTTTGTTTGTTTTTGTGTTTTGAGACAGTATTTCTCTGTGTAGCCTTGGCTGTCCTGGACTCGCTTTGTAGACCAGGCTGGCCTCGAACTCACAGCAACCCACCTGCCTCTGCCTTCTCGAGTGCTGGGACTAAAGGCGTGTACCACCACCGCCCAGCGTGCATGTGGATTTGATCAAAGTTGAGGGTGATGTGAGATCAGTTCACTATATCTGTTGTGGGGAGGGTCATTGTGACTTTATCTGTTTTAGGGCATGTGCATATGGGAGTCTGGGTACACTTTGGGCTGTCTGGTAGTATGTTGTTTGTAACCGTGTGTGTGTGTGTATGTGTGTGTGTGTGTGTGTGTGTGTGTGTGTGTGTGTGTGTGTGAGTATGGACATATAGTATTACTCTTCCTGGTGTGCTCAGGTATTGGTTGGGCACAACCTTCCTCCTCAAGTTCGCCATAAGAATGGCAATGGTGTGGGATAGGTAGGTGACAGAGGTAGGTGACTAGAGGCACCCATGATGGCAACAGGAGGCTAGAGTGCTCTTCCCTACAACCAATTCAGAGGCCCTTCTATTGGCTCTCTGTCTCTCTGCCTGTCTCTGTCTCTGTCTGTCTGTGTCTCTGTCTCCATCTGTCTCTGTCTGTCTATCTGTCTCTCTGCCTGTCTCTGTCTCTGTGTCTATCTGTCTCTCTGTGTCTGTCTGTCTGTCTGTCTCTCTCTCTCTATCTCTCTGCCTGTCTCTGTCTCTGTCTCTATCTGTCTCTGTCTCTATCTGTCTCTCTGTGTCTGTCTGTCTGTCTCTCTCTCTCTGTGTCTGTCTCTCTCTGTTGGGGAGCTTGGGAAGGTGTAGGGGATGCATTTTCCACCCCAATCAGCTCTCGTTGAGGAGGGAAAAAAAAAAAACCCACAAAGAGAAAGAACACTCCCCCAAAGGCAGATTTTTACTGAAACATTTTACGATGCACACACCAGCTAGAAGATTTTCTAATTTGCAACAGCTTTTCCTCAAGGCATCTCGGTTCTGAGCTTAGAAATGAACGGGGTGGGGAGCAGCTTGGTGCGGAGGCTGGGTCGTGACAGGTTTGTCCTCGCATTCACAGGGTCAGCTTTGCCTAGGTTCGCACTAGGTAGACGGGCAAGGAGCAGTGGAGTTTAGGAGCACTGAGAGACGCAAGGAAGGCTGGGAGACAGTCAGGCCAGGCCAGGCCATTCTGGTTCCTTCTCAGGAAGCCTTTCCAGTTTCATCAGAGGGATAGTAAAATAGGGAACACGGTGTGGGATAGGTGAGGTGACAGAGACACTCAGTTAATAGGCATGCCAAAGAGGTCAGGGAAGACTTCCTGGACAGGGTAGAGGTTCAGTGGTGGAGGGGTGAGGCTTGCAGGGCTGCAGCAAGAACATGTTAGCGCTTACACACCTGAGTGAAAATCTTCCTCCAATCTGAGGACACACCCTGTAACTGTGAGTGAACATCAAAGTC
Organism: Acomys percivali; assembly: GCA_907169655.1. Taxonomy (NCBI): domain Eukaryota; kingdom Metazoa; phylum Chordata; class Mammalia; order Rodentia; family Muridae; genus Acomys; species Acomys percivali. Next base: position 118,897,166 of record OU015749.1, on the reverse strand, counting down.
CCTGAGACTGAGCTGGTGTCCCTTGCTTTAAACAGCATAGGACTGGGGGGGTGGGGCAGTGGTTGGCAGCTATACTCCAGGCTGGGCCAACAGGCCTGCTGCTTGACACGTCCCTTCTATTCCACAAGGACTTCCTGGGAATGACCAGGGCCTCTGTGCAGTTCCTGTTCCCAGCGGCTCACAGTCGCCAGGCCCAGGGAGACGAAACGTGCATGAGTGTGGTGGGGCAGGGAACCGTATGAGTAGGCTGGAGGAGGGCCACAGGAAGCAGGGGCAGGGACAGCCAGCAGCGGAGCCGGCCTGGGGGGGTGTTGGGGGGGGGTCACTCTGGGACTTGTGACTTGATAAGGTAAGATGACCACAAAGAAAAAACAGACCAATGAGGCGCCGACATGGCCCATCAGACGGGATGTCCAGGAGAGGGTCAGACCCTAGTACTGGAATCCTCACATCCTCCTGTAGCAAGGCCCTTAAACAGCACCAAACCCAGCTCACTGTGGTCTCCCTGACATTGTCACCATTGTAGGTGTAATGGCCCTGACCTCACAGAAAAAGAAACAGACTTTCAGAGAGGTGACATGACATAGCCAAGGTTATTTCAGGACATGGCTCAGCCAGGATATGCCATGAGCCAATCTGACCACAATGCTTTGTGTCACCTCTGGGCTTTCTGGCTGGCAGCAGTACCCCTAGCAACTTTGTATGCCTGTGTTCAAGTCCAGGGCCTTTGGTGGACCTTAAATCGTTGTCCGTGTAGCTAGCATCCCCGTCCTTCTTCGTTCCTTCTCAAAAGCTTCCCCCACCGAGCTGGGCATAGTTGTACATACCCATAATCCCAGAATTTGGGAAGAAAGAGCAGGAAGTCAGAGCTTCAAGGTCATCACATCGAGAGTTAAGGCTAGCTTGGGCTACAAGAGACCCTGTCTCAAAAATAGACAGCCTGGGCGGTAGTGGCGCATGCCTTTAATCCCAGCACTCCGGAGGCAGAGGCAGGTAGATCTCTGTGAGTTCGAGGCCAGCCTGGTCCATAAAGTGAGTCCAGGTCAGCCAGGACTCCTACACAGAGAAACCCTGTCTTGAAGAACCAAACCAATCGGCCAAGCAAGCAAACAAACAAACATAAACTAGACAGACAGACAGATGAAAACAAAAGACCTCCAACAAGCAAGGCCATTTTGTCACTAGAACATAGAGCTGAAGACCACGTTTGAGGACTGGAGATGGTGCAGCATTTACCTAATATAGAGAAGGCCCGAGGTTCCACCCCAGGGACTAAAGGGGGGGGGAAGGCTGAAATTTGAAGGAGGGACAGGTGTTGACTCACAAACGTAACAGAAAAATTGTAAATCAAATTAACAAGCAGACTCAAAATCCTGTTTGCTACGGGACTGATGGGCTTAATGCACTTCATTCTGAGTTAGATGAAGGAGGCGGGAAGACTTGCCTTCTGGGAACTGTGGGGTGAGTTGTGACTGAGTGGCTTCTGGGCTTGTGTTTCTGTGACCCTGAACCAATCATGGATTTCACTGAGCCTCTGAAACGTTGGTCGTAAAATGGAGTTGTAACCGCTTGCTTAAATTGGGTAGGAGGCTAAAGCACACTGGATGGTAAAGGACTTTAAAGCCTTGAAGGGCACTAATGTCTTTTCAGGTTGTCCCATGCAATTTTAGGGAGCCCTTTTTTGCCTGGAAATGTCTTTAAAAGAACAAACAAACAAACAAACAAACAAACAAACAAAAAGCCCTTGCTGGGCGTGGTGGCACATACCTTTAATCCCAGCACTCAGGAGGCAGAGGCAGGTGGATCGCTGTGAGTTCGAGGCCAGCCTGGTCTACAGAGCGAGTCCAGGACAGCCAAGGTTACACAGAGAAACCCTGCCTTGGAAAAAAAAAAACCCTCAAAAATTATTGGTTTTATTTGTATGTAGCAGAGGGAGTGTGTGTTCACGTCACAGTGGACAAGCAGACAACTTGCAGGAGTTGGTTCTTTCCTTCCACTGTGGGTTCCTGGGTTGTTTTCAGGTTTGGTGGCGACTGCTTTAACTGGCTAAGTCATCTCCATGGCTCTAGAAACATCTTAGGGTGAAGAAATGTTGGAGAGACAGCCCTAAAGATAAGGCTGAGCCCAGCCAGCCTCTTGAGGGGAGGGTGGCTCAGGGAGTGGGGAATAGGGATGTGGGGGTGATTAGAGGACTTCGGTTCCATCTCCTTTAGCCATCCTCAGCCTAGTTGAAAAATGGCCCTGTGCACTTCAGCCTCAGGCTTGAATCACAGAAGGGAGCAGCCACCTTCCCTTCCTCCCTACCAGGCTCTACCAGTGTTCTGGAGCCTGACTCAGCTTCATCTCTGTCTCTTTCATTAAAAGCAAATATAAAGGCAGGCGTGATAGCACACACCTGTGATCCCAGCACTCAGGGAGGCAGAGGCAGGCAGAGCTCTGTGAGTTCGAGGCCAGCCTGGTCTACCAATGGAGTCCAGGACAGCCAAGGCTACACAGAGAGACCCTGTCTCATCAAGCCAAAAATAAATAAATATGAAACTCCACTGAGATGCAGCTGATGTACACTGATGATGGGTACGTTAGTTGCAATATCCAAAGCGGTAAGTTCTGATGTAGGTTTGTGCTTGTGACGCCATCCCATAGTTAGGGAAGCTGACATGCCCAGCACTGCTGCATTCCTGAATACCAGTCTGGAATCTGACCTACCCTCACAATAACGCACCCCACCCCACCCTGTCCCCTGGCAGCACAGAGTGGCCTTTTGTAATAGACATTACTTTGCATTTTCAGGAATCCTATGCAGGCTCGTATAAAGGAGCTTGCCACCAAGCCAGAGGACCTGGGTTTGATCCCCAAAGCCTACATAGTGGAATGAGATAACCAACTCCACAAAATTGTCCTCTCCTCCACATGGGGCCTGTGAAATCCATGCCCGTCTCACATAATACGCAAGTGTAACAAAAGTGTAAGGTGAGGCCGGGTACACACCTTTAATCCCAGCACTCGGGAGGCAGAGGCAGGCAGATCTCTGAGTTTGAGGCCAGCCTGGTCTACAAATCGAGTCCAGGACAGCCAAGGCTACACACAGAGAAACCTTGTCTCAAAAAACAAAAAACAAAAGTGTAAGTGGTGCAGTGGCACACCCCTATTAAAAAGTATCTATTTTTATTTTATGTGTATGAATGCTTTGCCTGCTGTAGTTTGTGCTCCACTGTGTGTGCCTGGTGCCCAAAAAAAGCCAGAAAAGGTCACCAAATTCCCTGCAACTGGAGTTATGGATGGTTATGAGCCATATGTGGGTGCTGGAAATGAAACTGGGGTCCTTTCCAAGAGCAGCAAGTACTCTTAGTCCTCAACCACCTCTCCAACCACGTGACACACATTTGTAGTCCCAGCACTAAGCCGCAGGACGATCCAGGGTTCAAGGTGAACCAATTAGAAGAAGGAAAGTTAAGGTCAGAGCAGAGCCAGTGGCTTAAGGTGTTTGCTGTGCTAGCCTGACAACTGAGATTCAATCTCTAGAACCTCTCCATGCCTCACCCCACCTGCCAGACTCTGTGGCCTGCATCTAACACTCTACAGCAAGATGGAGACAGAAGCTGGAGACCTGACAGGACGCTCATAGGCCAGCTTTCCTGGAGTGTGTAGTGTAGCCCACAAGAAACAAGAAAACTTGCCTCCATAAGGTAGCAATTGAGAAACAACTCCTAAAAAGTCATCCTCTGGTCTCTACGTGTGCCACAGCATGCAAGTACCCACCCACACCCACATCACACATACACACACATCTCACGTGCGCATTAATAATATTTTTAAAAATAAACAAAAACAGTAAAAATCAATTGTGCTTAATGTAAATGGCACAGCCTAATAAATATTTATTATTAGGGTATAGTTATTATGGTGATATTTTCTGTTTTGTTTTATTTCCACACAGGGTTTTTCTGTGGAGCCTTGGCTATCCTGGTCTCACTTTGTAGACCAGGGTGGCATTGAAGTCAGAGAGATCTGCCTATGGTGGTATTTTCTAACCTGCAATCAGTCAATAAAAGACACAGACACCTGTTGGATTTTAGAATAGCCTTGCTTCACCTGGGGCAGGGCAGATACTAAACCCCTTAACTGCCTTCTAATATCTCCCAGCCTCCATCCCAGGCCATCTGCTTCTAATAATTCCCAGTGAGCTACCTTCCGTCCATAACCCATAAATACTTGCTAATGTTGTCAATGTCCTCGAGCCATGCTGAGCACGCCATGTGCTTTCTCCACCTAACCCATCAACAGGGCCCGGCTTCCTCCTTCCATATCTGGCTTCCTTTTTCTCAGGCTTCTCGCTGTCCCACAATGCCTTCCAACTTTTGCCATGCATACCCTCTTCCAGCCCTGCCCAGGTATTGGCTTTCTCTCTCTCTCTCTCTTTCTTTCTTTCTTTCTCTTTCATTTTTTAAGGTTAAAAAAAAAAGATTTATTTATTACTTATACAGTGTTCTGGATGTACACCTGTACACCAGAGGAGGACACCAGAGCTCATTATAGATGGTTGTGAGCCACCATGTGGTGGCTGGGAATTGAACTCAAGACCTTTGGAGGAGCAGACAGTGCTCTTAACCTCTGAGACATCTCTCTAGCCCCCCAATATTGGCTTTCTTTATTAGTCAAATAAGGAGGCAAGTCCTGACCGGCTGCAGTAAGAATCTGGGGGGGGGGGCAGCGAGGGAGCAATGAACAAATACAAAGCATCAGACCATACTCCAACAATCAATGAAATAAAAGCCATAAAAAAAATATTGAAAATAGTGCCAGCTAAGAGAGACATCATTACAGACTCCAAACATGTTAAGAGGATGAAGGCATGTTTTCTTGGACACATGTTAAGAGGATGAAGGCATGTTTTCCTGGACACATGTTAAGAGGATGAAGGCATGTTTTCCTGGACACATGTTAAGAGGATGAAGGCATGTTTTCCTGGACACATGTTAAGAGGATGAAGGCATGTTTTCTTGGACACATGTTAAGAGGATGAAGGCATGTTTTCTTGGACACATGTCAATACATTTGGCAACTCACTCAAGGAGAAGCAGGTAACACAGTCCAATAACTATTAACAGCATTGGCTCATAAATACAAAATAAATAAATAAATAACAGCACTGACTCTATCATGAAGCAAATAGCAAGTGCTCATGGGAAATAACTCCTTCGAGGACACTGGTGTCTGCTGGGCATATGTTGGGTGCAGGTCAAATACAGAGGGACTCAAGATGATTATTTGTCATTGTGACCATTCATTCCTGCCTGACGAGTTCCCTGGGGAGGCAAGGCACTGGGGAGTGCACTGGGGAGGCTAGGAACTCAAGAAAGACACGGCGACTATGTAGAATATCTGCAGACTTTTGCTAAGAGTTGTGATAATGGGCCAGGCGGTGGTGGCGCACGCCTTTGATCCCAGCACTTGGGAGGCAGAGGCAGGTGGATCTCTGTGAGTTTAAGGCCAGCCTGGTCTACTAAAACAAGTCCAGGACAGCCAGGGCTGCAGAAAAAACCCTGTCTCAAAAAAAAAAAAAAAAAAAAAAAGGCAAAAACAACAACAACAAAAAATGAGTTGTAATAATAAACAACCAACCGTTTAGGTGGCTTAAGTAAGAAATCCAATGTCCTACAATGCTAGAGGCCAAAAGGCCGCGGTCAAAGGACAGGGAAGGAAGTTTTCTCAGAAGCCTCTTTCCCTGGCTGCAGGTAGCTAGCCTTTTCTTGTCCCGCCGTGATCCTTCCTTCCTGTGGGTACTCACCCCAGACACCTCGGGGTGTCTAGATCCCCTCCCCTCCAAGGACACCAGTCAGATGGGATGAGGGCCCGTGATAATGGCCTCATTTTGTCTTAATGACGGCGTGTGCGCGATTGCGTATGTATGTATGTATGTATGTATGTATGTATGTATGTATGTATGTATGTATGTGTATATAGGTGTGTGCCTATGAAGGCCAAAGGGCAACCTTGTATTTCATTCCATGGATGCTCTTCATCTTGTTTTTCAAAGCAGGGTCTCTCACTGGCCTAGAACTCACGGAGTGGATTAGAGCGCTGGCCAGAGAGCCGCAGGGATCCCCCTGTCTCGGCCTCTCTGATACTGGGATCGCATGCACCTATGTCCCGCCCTGTCTGTTGCTTTGCTTCTACAAGGATTCTGGAGCTCAAATTCAGGTACAAGGGGTACGCCCGGCAAACTCTTCACTAACTCTCCCAGCCTCCATAACGACCTATTAACAGCCTCTACTTCCAAGTACAGTCCCGTTCTATAATAGTTCCAGGAGGCAGTCAGTCAACTCGGCGATGCCACAATTTAGCTCATAATAAAATCAAAGGGCAATCAGCGCTCGTCCCCGGGGATGAAAGGACAGCCCTGGAACTTCCAGGAAGGTGGAAGCATTCCAAGAAGATTTCCTGGATGGGAAACTTCAGATTTTGGTCAAAAGGGAATTAGAAAGAAAGACTGGAAATTCCAGGCACATGGAGCGGCGAGGGCACGAGCCTGGAAACAGGACGCGTTTCAGGAAAGATACGCCTAAGCCGTGTGACTGTCTGCATGAATCACAGGGACAGTCGTCCTAGAAGGTGGAGTTAGGTTGTGGAAGGCGTTAGATGTCGGAGAGGCTCGGGGCTTGATCTGCAGCAGTAAGGAGCCATTGATAGTATCTGGGCTGAAGAGAGAGAGGGGAGAGTTGTACTTTGGGCCAGAAGTAGAAATTGAGCAAACTTGCCATTTAGGTGTGTCAGAAACCCCTGATCCGCTGGTTGGAGTCACCACCAGGTTCGTGATTCAAAGCGCCTGGAACGGCACCTGAACGGTTTTGTTTTTTGTTTTTGTTTTGTTTTTTCCTTTCACCCAACTTCTCAGGGCTGCTTCCAGAGCTGGCCTACGTGATTTAAGAACCGCTGGAACTGCCTTTACCAGGCAGGCAGTAAGAGCAGAGTCGGGGCAGGCAGAGCTGTAGCTCCTCCTCTTCCCTCCTGAAGGCCTGAAAGGCCAAGGCCTCAGTAGAGGTGGCGCCAGCTCTGGAGACGCTGCTTGTGTCTGGTTGCCATGGCATCCGGCGCTGCACAGGAGGGCCAGTCCCGCTCCCTCCACCCCTAGGAAGGAGGGTGGATCACCTGGCCTCTGCGCTTTTCACAGCGCTGAGGTTTTGGGGTTTTTTTTTTTTTTTGTGTGTGTGTGTGTTTATTTTTTATTTTTGTTTTCTTTCCCTTGGTTTGGAAGCAAGCACCAAATAGTTAGGTCTCCCGGAGCTTGTAGCCAGCAGAACAGTTCTAACCACAACACTTTTCAAGCTGGGGCGGTGAGTCTAGGCTCGTCTTGGCCCCGCCCCCTAATAGCCTTTTGCTCCAGCCACGCCCACTCCAGCCCAGGCTCACCATCCATCTGCCTTTGGTTTCAAACTCAGCCTTGCTACCCTGTAAAGTGGACGGCCCCTGAATCCCTGCTGTCCTACTGGCCTGGGGGAAGATACTCAACTCCTTTGTAGTTGTATGCTCACCTGTTAGGTGAGTTAGGTAGTAAGATACTTCCTCCTTGGGTTGCTAGGAGGGTTAACTGAGGGCAAATGTTATTATTACCTTTGCTCTTTTGGAGTGTCTTAGTCATTGGCCTCAAGTCCTTTATTAATTTTTACCCCCACTGGATATGATGGAAAACAGAGAGTTCAAGGTCAGCATTGCCTATATAGTGAGTTTGAGGCCAGTCTGTACTCCATGAGACCGAGCTTTGAAAAGCTATAAAACAAAATTCCATTACAATCTAATTCAGACATTAAAAAGAGAGAGCATATAACCCATTTTAAGAGAATTAAGAAACCATAGAGCCAGCGTCTGCTCAGCTTCAATCAAGCCCTCAAGCCGTGTGTCTTGGGTTTCTAGACTGCCTTGCCTCGCATCTACCCTGTACACACTCACAGGAAGTGAGAGATCTTAGTTAGGCTGCACACTGTAAACTGCTTCAAAATCTCCTCCTCTCTTGTAAAAACCAGCCACAAGCTTTCATGTGGAGGGCTTTTTACACCCAACCTACACTGCTACTTCCTGTTTGGTGTCTGCCACCTAAGACTAAGGTGCCCCCTAGAATTTTTCTTTTTTCTTTTCTTTTTTGTTGCTGTTGTTTTTGGTTTTTTTTTGTTTTTGAGATAGGGTTTCTCTGTGTAGCCTTGGCTGTCTTGGACCCACAGTGATCCACCTGCGTCTGCCTCCAGAGTGCTGGGATTAAAGGCGTGTGCCACCACACCTGGCTTCATTTTGGTTTTTTGAGAAAGGGTCTCTCTGTGTAGCCTTGGCTGTCCTGGACTCGCTTTGTAGACCAGGCTGGCCTTGAACTCACAAAGATCCGCCTGCCTCTACAATCCCCCTCCCCAGTGCTGGTCATCATTGTTTTTGTTGGCAATACTTCAGGTAGACTTCTTCTGCTTCAGTTTTTGCCAAAGCACCAGCACTCAAAGAGAAAGAACCCACCCCGGCTAGAACTGACTTCCACTACAGGTGTTACCCTTTATCCTATCTGTGTCTGTTCCTTCCTCTCCTACTCCGGAAGTTCTGTAGGGAAAGGACTCCATTTGCTGTGCTCTTTACAGCGTTCTCAGAGCCTGGAGCAGGGACCCAAAACCACCAGGCATTCGGTATCTGTCGCTCTAGTCGGGACATGACCTCAGGGGACTGATGCTACAGTCTTGGACTGAGGGGGTGCTCAAGACATATGTGAGTACCTGGGGGTATGAATGCAGAGATAGAATGGCACGTGACCTGACAACATCTGAGGTGGTTTTGGGGGAGGGACTCTCCTGTATCCCAAATTTCATCTCAGAGCTGATCCTTGGGATCTCCATATGCTGAGCCCCAGCGTCTGTGGGAACGGGAAAGGAGACACCAGGGGCTCTGATGAAAAGCCAGTGCTCCATCTTTACATTTGGAGTTTGGGGTGGTGGTGGTGGTGGTGGTAGCCCTGTTGGTAAAAATGGAAGGCCACCTAAAGGCTCAGTGGCTAGGAGGAAAGCACCCAGCAGGGTTGATGTTTTGAAGAGGCAAGGGAACAGAAGTCCCTGTGATGGGGTCAGAACAGTTTGAGCATCGAAGACAAGAGAATGGTCCAGGCCCAGAGGTCAGAGAAGAGCCTGCCTGCAAGGTTCCAAAGACCTCAAGGACTCAGGGTAGAATTAGGGGGGTGAGGGGCAGACAGCATGTGACAGCAATTAAAGGTGATGAAGAGACTTGTACCTCAGAGGAGCCTGCCTCTCTGGTGTCATTACATGCCAACCTCCCTGATGGCAGGAGGAGCAGGTGTCCTCAGCCTTTCTTGCAGACATGGGACAGAGACATTGTTTCACTTTGGCTATCTGGTTCCTTCTCTCACTGGTCCTGTGCCTGACTCTACTCAGGGCTCCAGGAACATCTTGGGAATCGGTCCTGAATTGTGACCTCAGACAAGGAAAAGGTGCCACTGGAGAGGTGTGCCCACTTCTCCAGGCTGTGGCTGTGCCCAGCGGAAGGCCAGAGAAGCTTCCAGGAAGAGGAGGTTGGAGTTTGAAAGCCAGCTGATCATAAAGAGGCTCTAGAAGCCTTGTCTCAGAGGATCTAAACGTGTGTCATTTAACTTCGTTCACTGGCGAGCTCTGAAGGCACCATAGGTCGAGAAGGTGACCTACCTACTGTACAGCAGAGGAAATAAAGGTATTGTGACTAAACCCAGAGAAGGCCTTCAATCTGAGGGCAGCCAGGGAAGGGGGCTGGGACTCAGAGCAGCTGAGCCAATCCAGATCTCTCTCTCTCTCTCTCTCTCTCTCTCTCTCTCTCTCTCTCTCTCTCTCTCTCTCTCTCTGAGCATGCACATCCGATTGCCAGAGGTTAACATCAGGTGTCCTTTTCCGTTACTCCCCTATCTCATTTTTTTTTTTTTAAAGAATGTTCGTTTTGATTTATGTGCCTCTGTGTGAGTGTATATCACACGTGCAGAGGCCAGAAATCGAGGACTGGATCTCTCGGAGCTGGAACCACAGGAGATGATGAGCTGTTTCTCATGAGTGCTAAGGTGTGACGTCAGGTTTGCTGGAAATGCAACCAGGGGCTCTTCACAGCTGGACCACCTTTCAGCCTCCCCCCACCTTAGTTTTTGAGTTAGGATCTCTCATTGGACCTGGAACTTGCTGCTTGGGCTACACTGACCATCAGCTCGCTCTGGGGTTCCTCCTGTCTCTGCCTTCACAGTACCGGGGCTACAGGAGCTTCCCACCACATCTAGCTTTTATCCAGCTGCTGGGGACCAAACTCATGCTGCACTTTACCACTGATCCATCTCCCTAGCACCCCCTCCCCAAATCATACCCCGAGACTCCAGAGACATTCAAGACTTGGCTCTGCTTGGGCGCCTCACTGTTTGTCGTAGGGCAGGTGACACCCAACCTAGGGACGGGTGTGTTAGACTTTGAGTTCCTGGTCTTGGGGCTGATCTCAGGGCTCTGTAATCTTGGTCAGTACACTCCCCCGTCTCTCTAGTCTCCAGCTAGTATCTCTAGGGAGCTGCAAGACTGAGGCCACAGTGGGCATGACTTCTCGCATAAAAGTCAGCTGAGGGCCAGCTAAAGGGCAGGGGGAGTGAGGGGGGGACACCAATCCCAACAACTTGAGGTTGATTTCCCAGAACCACTCAGTGGAAGGAGAAGAGAACCGAGTCCCACAAGTTGTTCTCTGACTCCACACAAATGTCGTGGCACACATGCCCCTCCAAAATAAATAAAAAGTAAAATATGTCAATGTTGCCTATGACCTAGACGGATGTGGCAATGTGAGCCACACTGGGCTGGTGATGATGATGATGAGGCTGCTCTCTAGCCCCTACTGCAGTGGTTTTCATGAGTTCTCTCCAGGCCCTTCCGGAAGTACTTTATGGCATGCATTTAATGGGGTGTGGACTGGAACATTCTGGAGGGAGGAAGAGCATCCTCTGATTGTGGAGATGATGCTGGTTGATAATGGTGTCTTGCAAAACCATGAGGTCTAGATCTCTGAGTCTTTGAGAACATACAGGGCTTTGTAGGCTATGACACTACTCTGTCCTTGGCTTCTTCAGTGAACAGGCAGCCAGCTAACCCCTCTGTGCTAAGTGTTCAGGGGGCCTCAAGCCAGGGCGGCCTCTGGATTCCCACTGCCGGGGAGCTGGGCGCAGCCTCTGGGCTTATCACCTCCTGGCTTCCCAGCAGGCAGACTGTCTCCACTGCTGCTGAGAGAAGCTGATAAAGAAGACAGACCCTTGTGTTTACTGTGGCCCAGTCTTCAGAGAGGCAGGCCTCCCAGAGGCGGCCCTGTCTCCTCTGGGAACAGGCTGTCTGTTTGCCAAGATACCATCACATTCCTGCAGCCAGAGGCCACCCCAGGATGGGTGGGGGTGGGTTGGACAGAGGCGAAGGAAACAGGACAGCTGCAGGCCTCTCTGTTCCCCCGAGGCCAGTTCTGAGGAGATACATTGGGGGTGGGGGGGTGTGGTGGGGATTCTCCGTATTCAGCTTTCCTGTTCATGCATAGCCAACATTGGGCTCATCTCTCTGTAGAGTGTCCACTGGTTGTGTCCAACCCACAGGCCATGGGGTGCATGCCGTTAAGGCTTCTTATGAATATTGCCCAACACAAAGTCATAAAGTTACTTAAACATCACAAGGGTGATTATTTTAATTTTTTTTTTTTTTTTTGTAAATCTATTATGTGTTTCTCGACCATGAACTTTGTAGATGACAATATCCCGTGACAATAATAAAGAGTTGGACATGCCGGCACAACTTCGAGAATATTTGCTCAAGATTGAAGTCTATGTTCCAAATAGCTTTTCATTTAGGTAGTCAGGGATCATACAAGGTTTTGTAGAAGGGCGGTGTCTGGCAAGATTGGGAGATCATCGGGGCCAGATGACCACTGGCCAGGTCAGTTGACATTCATGGCCAATGCTAAAATGGTGTTTGCTGGGTGGCAAGTACTGCCAAAGCACTATGGGGTCAGGTTAGGGAGATGGATCAGTGCGTAAAATGCTTGCTGTCCAAGTGTGAGGCCTGAGGTCAATCCCCAGCACCCATGTTAACTGGCACCTGTGCCAGTGTGCATGTGCAAAGCCAGTGTTGAGAGGCGAAGGCAGGAGGAGCCTGGGCTCACTAGCCATCAAGTCTAACTGAACCAGTTAGCGTCTGGGTCAGCGGGAGACCTTGCCTCAAAAAACAAGTGGAGAGTGACAGGGGGGAAACACCAAGTTGAGAGATGGAAGTTAGAGTCCCTCAGAGGCAGACAGACCAGATAATAAGGATTGTCAACTTCTATCTTCAACATAGCTGGCTTCTTACTCACCGTGCTGACCTGAGACAAAAGCCTAGCAGCTTGGAACAGAGACCTGGCAGGGCCTTTCTCTCTCTAGTAGGGTCCCCTTGGCTATGGACCAGGTTAGACAAGCTCAAGGCTGATTCAGGGCTTGTTTATCCCAACGTTGTGAGTCCATCAACCCTTCCCGTCCTTGTTCAAACTAACCAACCCTAAATTCGGGGAGGAAGACCCCTCAAGACCACTTAAAAACCTCCAGCCATCTGGCCTTCAGCTTCCAGAGTCCCTCCCCATCCACTCTCAGAGGACTTTTCCCTCTGTGTGTTGCTGGGTGTGTTTCCCACCCCTAACAAAACTTTTTTCTACCAGCTGATTCTGTCTGCTGTGTCGGAGATTTCTCCCGATGCTATTTGTTATGCTTATGTTATGTTATGTTGTTATAATATGTTATGTAAGACTTGGCTTGCTCTTCAATTCTTTTGTTTTGTTTTGTTTTCTGAGACAGGATTTCTCTGTGTAGCCTTGGCTGTCCTGGATTCACTTTGTAGACCAGGTTGGCCTCAAACTCACAGCGATCCACCTGCCTCTGCCTCCCGAGTGCTGGCATTAAAGGTGTGTGCCACCTCTCGGGCTGCCCTTTACTTTTTTAGGGGGCGGGGGGGGGGGGGAGGGGGTGGGGAATGAACCTGATCAAGACCTTAAACAGTAACAGGAGCTCAACCTCCAGCCTTCACACACAAACACACCCATACATATGCATGCACACACCACATACAACACACAAGCATAGGTTTATGAACTTGACAGCTATTTTGAGGCAGGTCACCATCTTATTACTTATTACGTAGTTGATTGAAGATATAGCGTCAAAGCCAGGGTAAGTCATTTGAGTAAAATCACACACAGGCAGGAAGAAAATTGGGATAGGATTTAGAACACTGAGGCTCTAGACACCCCCAGTTACCACCAGCTCCAAAGGGGGAACAATAGCAACTCCACAGTGTGTGGCAAAACTTCACAGTGTGTGGCAAGGGTACAGGCCTTCGCAGCTGCAGAGATGACCTGCTTCAAGGGGACCTGGCTTTGGGGCTGTGTTCTATTGCGTGGACCAATGCTAGGGAATCCTGGGGTGGGGGGTGGGGGTGGAGTCTGAACTCACTGATCCTCAGTTTCCTCCTTCGATGTTATACAGGGTTTGTATACACCATTATCCTCCTAGCTAAACTGCCAAGGTCTTCGGGAGTTTGCCTGGGGCTGCTCACAAAAGACCACTACAGTAGGACAGTTGATGTTTCCTCCTAGGATGAGGGGGCAGGTCCCTCACCTGAGTGTCTAGCCACCCCTTGCAACCAGCAGCGTGCAATTCTGTCCTAATTGCCTGTAGCCTTAGGGTCTCTGGGTGGGAGGCTAGTGTTCACAGCCAGGGAAAGTTCAGGGAAGTGGCTCTAACTATCTATATAGCCTTGGGGAAGCCATCTTCCCTGCTGAGGGTTAGCTTTCCAATCTGGCTGTCCTAAGGTCACCTAAGCTCCTGCCCGTTGTTCTGTAAGGAAGCCTAATAAACTCACTGCTTCCCCAGGGTCAACACTGGTGGACTAGAACTTTCGTTTGTCACTGGGACCTTCTGAGGAAGCATGGCTAGATGTTGCCTGCTTTGTTGTTGTTGTTGGTTTGGTTTGGTTTTTCGAGACAGGGTTTCTCTGCATAGCCTTTGCTGTTCTGGACTTGCTCTGTAGACCAGGCTAGCCCCGAACTCATGGCGATCTGCCCACCTCTGCCTCCCTAGTGCTGGGAGTACAGGTCTGCACCAACACACATGGCTGATGTTGCCTGGTTGTACCCCCAGTTCCAGGGTAAAAATTCTCAGCAGCAGAAGGTTGGAGAGAGTGTGAGGCTCTGTCTGGTGAGGAGCAGGCAAACTGTCTTGGGAGATGAGGTGGCGAGATGGCTTCTCTAGTGGAAACTTCAGAAAGGCATTGTTAAGAGAGACCCTATCACTCAGTGACAAGCACAAAGGGGTGATGACGTCAAAGGAGGGAGCAGGAATGAGTGGTTTTTGATTTGGGTAGACCCGACTTTAAATTCAGTATCTAGCCCCTAGCCCATGGCCTTTTACATGGTACTGCCTGCTGAACCTAGGGACTTTCAGGAGCTAGCTGGTTGCTCTTCCGCTGAGCCACATCCGGCTTTCTCTTCACCTGTTATTTGCGGCCATTCAGTGCTGTTAGTTGCTGTTCTTGTTGCTGAGACTAAATATCTGACAAGAGCAGCACCAGGAAGAAGGACTTGTTTTGGCTCGGTCTGAGGGGACCGTCCACCGTGGCAGGGAAGGCCTGACAGCAGAGGCAGGTGATCACATGGCCCCCACAGTCAGGAAGCAGAGAGAGATGGCCACTGGTGCTCAGCTCCATTTCCCCCCTTTTACTGAGTTCAGGGAGTCCAGCACATGGAGTGATTCAGCTTACAGTTAGTATGAGAAGTCCAACCTTAACAAACCCAAGTGAGCAAAACAACTCCCTCACAGCCACGCCCAGCGGTCTGACTCCTGCATGATTCTAGATGGTACTCCTCAGCGTGTGGGATCACATAGCAGATATCCTGCGTATCTGGCAATGACACTATGATCTGTAACAGTACCAAACTTACGGTTGTGATGTAGCAACGAAAATAGCTTTACGGTTGGGAGTCACCACCACATACAGGACTGTCCTAAAGGGTCGCAGCATTTGGAAGGTTGAGAACGGCTGCTCTACATCCTGTCACATTGACAGCCAATACCGACTAGCCTCACTAAATTGTCCACACTGGCTTTGACCTTGCCATCCTCCTGCCTCAGCCTCTTGAGTAGTTGGGATGGCAGGCCTGGGTTGCCAGGCCCAGCTCAATACCCAGCACTTGCTCTCTGCATAGCCTTGGGGAGCAGCTTACTGCCTCCGAGCTTATAAAGTGAGATCTCTGAGGGAAGCTTCCCCCACGGACGTGCGCAGAGCAGACGAGAACTTTAGAGAGAAGTTGGGTGAGGGCTTCTGGCAAGACACACAGTAAATGGCCTATAAATGCACCTGTTAATATTCACAGGGGCAAGGGGGGGGGATATGGGGGTATAGTTGCTTGAATGATGCCCCAAAGACATCAGTGTCCCTGGGACCTGGGACTATGTTAGGTAAGAGAACAAGGGAGAATGAAGGTTTGCTAATCAGCTGACTCTGTCACAGAGAGATTGTCCTGTAACCACAAGAATGGAAACAGAGATAGAAGGACCCGGATGGGTAGCGTGAATGACACTCTGCCAGCCACCGTGGCTGTGACGTGGAGGAGAAACTGTAAGCCAAGCAATGCAGGCCACCACTAGAAGAAGTTGGACAGGGCAAGTGGGTGACTTCTTTCTTTCCCTGGGCTTCCTCAAAGGCACAAACCTGGGCAGCTTTGATAGTTCAGCAGGCGAGGGCACTTGCAGGCAAGCCTGATGACCATAGTTCAAGGCCCCAGAGCCACATGGTGACAGGTGACAACTGACTCTGGCACATTGTCCTTCGACCTCCACATGCATCTTATGTTTGGCTTCCCTGACTCTAAATGAGTAGATTAAATGAATTTTCAAAGAGAAAGTGGGAAGCCCTGCCAACACTTAGATCTTAGCCCAAGGATACCCAGTCGCAGTTCAGACTTTCAGAGCTGTGAGAGAATGGATTAGGATCTCGTTAAGACACTATGTAATTTGTCACCACGGTGAAAGGAAAGGAACCAGGAGTGTCGAGCCTTGCACACCAGCAGGCTGGTGACAGGCAGAGGTAGGCAGGGCATCTGGGAAGGATCTAAGGAGACTCCAAGGCTGACTTGTTAGGAGCAAGGAAGACCTGTGTGTGTCTCTTTGCAGCAATAAAGAAATGGACAGCTTTTTTTCCAGTCTGTAGGCTCCATGCCTTTGGCAATGGCCGAGCGCATCCTGGCAAGAGCTAGGGTCTCCTTTACCTCCTCAGTCTAGGAGGAGGAATTAGGTGTAACTTGCTTGGGCCAAACATTTGTAGATTTGGAGCCTGGCCTTGGGAGATGTTACATACTCCTACCACAGCACCAGCTGTTTTTAGCACCTGCTCCAGCCCAGGACCAAGCCTGGAGGGACAGACAGCTTTTAACATAGCCCCAGTGAGTCCTCTTCCCACAGCTGCTAGCATTACTGCCCCCAGTTACTGTCTTCCATTGAGTATGCACTATATACATTGGCCACTGTTGACTGGTGCTTTAGGTGACAAAAGGGATACAAAACTCTCCCTCTTCCCCTCTCCCTCCCCTGCCCCTTCCTCCTCCTCCTCCTCCTCCTCCTCCTCCTCCTCCTTCTTCTTCTTCTTCTTCCTCTCTCTCTCTCTCTCTCTCTCTCTCTCTCTCTCTCTCTCTCTCTCTCTCTCTCTCTTTCTCTTCCCCCCCCCCTTTCTGGCTTTTCCTGGAGGAACATGGCTTCTGTATTATAAGGTGAGGTGTGGTGAGGAAGAATGCTTCCAACTGAAGCCAGGAAAGGTCCGAGACCCATGAAGAGCCATTTGAAGGTGCTGCGTGTGGTGGCATATATGTGACCCTAACAGTCAAGAGGCTGGGCAGGAGCACCATGGACCTCGGGCTAGCCTGGATGCATAGTGAGATCCTGTCTTGAGGAAGAAGAAAAAGGAGAGTGAGGAAGAGGAGAAGGAAAGAAGAGCAAGAGGAGAAGTAGGAGGAGGAGAGGGACCTGGAGGAGGAGACCCACCAACCAACCAAACTCCGTCCACAACCAAAGCCGTGTGAGGGACTCAGAAGTCGATCTCTGTCCTTTGAGGGTTTTTTGCTTTGTTCTTTTTTTTTTTTTTTTAAATATTTATTTATTTATTACATATATAGTGCTCTGCCTGCAGGTACATCTGCAGGCCAGAGGAGGGCATCAGATCACATTATAGATGGTTGTGAGCTAACCGCTGAGCCATCTCTCCAGCCCTTTTGCTTTGTTCTTAAGACACTGTTTCATGTAGCTGTTCACAAAGTCATTATGTAGCTGAAGATGACCTTAAACTTCTGATCATCTTGTCTCCTCCTCATGGGTGCTGGGATTGCAGAAATGTGCCTCTATGCTTGATCTTCATGAATGCTAGGCTACTGGTCTACCAACTGAGCCACATTCCCACTTCCCAGACCTTGGAAAATAGGAAACATCTACATTTGCTTTTTAGTTGTGTAATTTGTTAGCAAGCAACAAGCAGATGACCGCTACACCTCCAGGCTGGTTTTATGATGTTGACTCTCATGTGGCCTGGTCATTCCCTTTCATCTAGTGGGGGGTCAGATGCTCCTCTGACATAGAAAAAGCCACTCCTAGCCCAGACTGGTAAAATAGCAGCTGACCCTACAATTTTCCAATAATCTAAGGCATTGTGTGCATTGCGTTAAGCCAACTGAGTTTGGGCAGTGTTTACCCATCCATAGCTAGCCCATATTAGCTCGAAGATGCAGGAGCTGAGACAGGAAGTGTGCAGGGCGGACTGAGGAAGTGGGTCTTGCTGATGGTAGATTCGGGCAATATGCAGGTTGATTTGAGTGGTGGAGCCTGCTGGAAACAGCTTCTGTAATAAAGAAACTTCCAGCGGTACAAGCTGGAAGGCTTGGAGGTGTAGATGACTTGGGGGCTCTGCTGTCATGGGATGAGCAGGGACGGAGGCCTGGTTAGAGTGGGTAGAGCGGAGGTGTGGGAAAGGCAGTTGGGAAAGCCCAACTCATGGACGCAGTACCAGGCAGGACAGGAGGCAAATCGAAATGGCCACCATGTCGTAGGCCTAGGGGACTGTGTGCTTGGTTGCGCTGTTGGCAGAGGAGAGAGAGCAGCAACGGGGTCAGGGTTTGTACTGTTTGGAATTTGGAAGGAACCTGCTAAGAAGAGACCCAGGAGGCTTGATTATCCCAACCAGCAGATGGGTCAGACAGGAACGGGCAGAAAACAGCTCCATCAGAAGGCTCAGGTGTGGAACTGGAGGCAGATGTGGAGAGGGCCTGGGAGCTGCATCCTGGTGTACAAGTAGCTCAGGCTGGCACTAGCCCAAGCTGTTGTCTCCCCTTGGTGAGAAGAGGGAGGTAAGGAAGCTCAACCAGACGTCAGGAGAGGGCTGCCACAGGGAACTGGACCTCTGGGGCCTTGGGAGAAGATGCAGAGGACCTTCGACATCCAGCAGGGAAGATGTGGGAACAGATCCTTTGACTGCTGACTCCTCCTGTGAGCACACGCTGATGGCTGCAGGTGGCTGAGGCTAGCCTGAAGCCCAAAAGTAAGAGATCTGCAAAGCCAGCTGGCATGGTGGGCTTTCAGCACTTGGCTCACCTGCCCTGGAGTCCATGAAGAGGCCACCTGGGATGCTGGCACCCCATTCTCCAGGGCTTCGCTCTCTTCTCGGGACACACAAGACGTTTGTTTCCTACACCCATTAGAGTCTTCTCCACCCAAGTCATGTGGCAACCCAGCTGAACATCGCTCCTGTCCTCTCTCAGATGCGGCTGGGGAAGTCTTAGCATCTGAGATCCACTTGCTGTAAGATGGGCTCCAGGAGCTGCGAAGATGCTCGGTTGGTGAAGGGATTGCTACACTGGCCTGAGAGTCTGACTTTAATCCCCACTGCTGGGGTGCTGTGGCACAAGCTAGTAATCTCATACCTGAGGAGGCAGAGGCAGGACGATCTCCTGGGGTTCCTTGGCCAGCTAGGCATGCCTAATTAGCGAACCCCAGTCCATGACAGATCTTGTCTCTAAAAACAAGGTGGAGGCATCTGAGGTATGATACCTCAGGTTGAACCTTTGGCTTCCACATGCATGTGTGTACAAATGTACACACAAACGTACAGACAGACAGACAGACACACACACACACACAGAGAGAGACAGAGACAGAGAGAAACGAATCTAATATGAGTAACCTAAGTTAGTGTGTGGCTTTTTCTTTTCCCTGTACAGGTTTCCCTGTGTAGCCCTGGTTGTCCTGGAATTCACTCTGTAGTCTCTGCTTGTCTCAAACTCAGAGATCTGCCTGCCTCTGCCGCCTGAGTTCTGAGAGGCAGCACTAAAGGGATGTGCTACCTCACCTGGGTCTAGTGTATGACTTTCCAGATGAGGCCACTCACTTGGTTTCCTTCTCTTCTCCCCACTAGAGGTCAGCGAGGCAGCTGATCCTGTCAGGATGAGCAGAGACAGGGTTGTGTATTCAGAACCGAATCCCTTGCTGGGGGCATTTTCATAGTTGAGGGTCCCTCTTCCTAGATGACCGAAGCTTATGTCAAATTGACAAAAAAACAAAAACAAAAACAAACAAAAATACCCAGCCAGCACATCTGCCCTGTGGTAGCTCCTGGCAATGAGGACAGTGCTGTCTCGCTAGGGGGACCTCTGCGGAGGCAGGTGGAACTGGCTCTGGCTCAGATTTGCAACTTCCTAACTGTGAGACTCTAGGCAAGCTGGTTCAGTTCTCAACATGGTAAAGGTTCAATAAGTTAAAAAACCCCAACTTCAGCTGGGCAGTGGTGGTGTACACCTTCAATCCCAGCACTTGGGAGGCAGAGGCAGGCAGATCGCTGTGAGTTCGAGGCCAGCCTGGCCTACAAAGCAAGTCCAGGACAGCCAAGGCTACACAGAGGAACCCTGTCTCAAACACACACACACACACACACACACACACACACACACACACACACACACA
>OU015749.1:118827265-118869656 GCA_907169655.1 Acomys percivali | reverse complement strand
TGCTGAGGGGGACTGACAGGTGTCTACCTGGGACTGTATGCTGAGGGCAGGAGACAGAGAGTGGGATGTGGCTTTTGTACCGAACAGAACTGTCTAGATTCTGCGCTAAGTGCAAGTCTTAGTGATTTACTACTGGATGGCTTTAAGGACAGGCACCTGTCACAAGCTCGATGTCCTAAATTGGCCTCCACAAGGGAGAAGGGAGGAACCAACTCCTGCAAGTTGTACTCTGGCCTCCACACTTGCTCCAGGGCACACATGCCCTCCAAAGATAATTAATTAGTTAGAGCTAAAACGTAAAAATAAAAAAGTTGGGAGTGGTGGAGGACACTGCCTGTAATCCCAGCCCTTGGGAGTCTGAGGTAGGAGGATGGACAGTTTGAGACCAGCCTGGGCAACATAGTGAGACTGTGTCTCAAAATACAACAACACAATACAACTCAACCAAACCAACTCATCAAGCAAAACAAGCAATTGAACAGAACATCACGTGGTTCCGTGTTGAAGAGTGGATCCAGCTTCTATCGTGTAAAAATACATTTCCTGGTGCTGGGGTGCTAGCACAGTTGGTAGAGTGTTTTCCTAGCAGGTGTGGAGTCCTGGGGTTGATTTCTGGCACCTTATAAACTGCCCAGGGTACACTCCTGCAATCCAAATACTTGGAAGGCAGAGACAGGAGGCTCAGGAGTTCAAATTCATTCTTGGTTATACAAGTTCAAGGCCAGCTTGGGCTCCATGAGACACTTTTAAAAGAAGGAAAAATATTTCCCCAACACCTATGAGTCAAGTCACCTGTTCAGGAAAAAAACCCTTGACTTCCCAAGGCCCCAGCCTGGCCTCACTGTAGATGCTTGAACCCCTTGATCAACCTTGGGGTCCCCCTTGACAGCAGGCATCCCAGTCTCCTCTGGAGGTGACAGTGGTATGGGCATTGCCCTCTCCTTGGTGTACCCTAGGGGCAGCATAGCCGCACCTTCAACTGTACCTGTGACCTGTGACCTGGGAGCAGGTCCTGGGCATTCTGAGGCTCACTTATTGGCTTGTTAAGTGGGCGAGTCCTTCCTCGAGTCCTTCTGTGACTCCCTTTGTGAGTCCTGACTCAAAACTCCTACCATCACCAACTCAGCCACTTTACAGTGAGAGATGAATTGTCACTAATTTAATGGTCCCTCTTGGCAATGACTGGCTCTATTCTCACTTCACTGGTATGATTCACAGAGCCCTTATTCCATGTCAGACACTGTTTATCTGTGTGCATGTGTGCGTGTGTAAATGTGTGTGCATGTGTATGTTGAAGCCAGAGTTCAACCTTGAGAGCTTGAATGTCCTTCCTCAGGCACTGTCCGTCTTTGTGTGTTGTTTGTGTTGGTATAGGATCACTCACTGGCCTGGAACGTGACAATTAAAGCTAGGCTGGTGGGCCAGGGAACCCTAGGGCTCCACCTGTCTCTGTTTCCCCATTGCTAGCATTACAAGTATGCATCACTATACCTGTGTCTTAATTTTTTATTAATTTTAATTATGTATATGTGTGTATGTCTTTTATGTGAGTATATGCACATGAGTGCGGGTTCCTGAGGAGGTCACAGACATGGGATCCCCTGGAGATGGAGTTACAAGTGATTGTGAGCTGCCTGATGTGGGTACTAAGAACTGAACTCAGGTCCTCTGGAAGAGCAACAGTCACTTTTGACCATTGAACCATCTGGGCAGCACCCCCCCCCTTTTTTTTAGACAGGATTCCTTTATGTAGCCTTGTCTGTCCTAGACTCACTTTGTAGACCAGGCTGGCCTCGGACTCACAGAGATCCTTCTGCCTCTTTTTCCTGAGTGCTGGTATTAAAGGCGTGTGCCACCATGCCCAGCTTATGCCTGGTTTTTGTTTTGTTTTGTTTTTTTGTTTTTAGTGTGCGTCTTGGGAACTGAACTCAGGTCGTCATGCTTATAAGGTAAGTATTTTTCAGACTGAACAGTCTCTAGCCTCTAGACACTGGACTTTGATCTTCCAAACAGCCTTTTAATGTCACAACCACTAACATTTTTATAAACTAGACATGGTAGCACAAGCCTGTAACCCCAGTGCTGGGGAGGTAGAGGCAGGAGGATTGCAAGTTTTAGGATAACCTGAGCTATATACTGAGTTCCAGGCCAATCTGGGCTTTGTATTGAGACCCTTTCTCAGGGAAGAAAAAAGAAAAAGAAATGAAGAAGGAAAAGAAAAGAAAAGAGATTTACGAGGTGCTGAAGAAACATCAGGAGGTAGCTCAGCAGTGGAGTGTTCACCCCAGAAGTGTTGCTGACCTAGATTCAATCTCCATCGTCATAACTATCAACCCATTACAAAGTACCCCCTTCTGCCCCCCCCCCCCCAGGGAGGACTAAGATGGTCTGTCTGAGCCCAGTTATCTGGAGGGCAAATGGGAGTCCAGTGTAAGTCAGCTGGATCTGTGGCCCAGGCCCTTAACCATTAGTCCATCCTGCTTGAGGCTGTCCTCTGTGCACGTGACCTGGGGTGGCTCAGATAACACCAGCAGCTGGTTCAGAGTACTTTGGAAACAGTCCCCATATTGAAAGACACCGTCAGCAGGAATCATCCTTTCTGAGAGACAATAGAAAGAAATGAAGCAAAACCAAGGAGGGAGAAGTTAGAAAGTGATTAAACCAATGGGCCTGGTATCACATATCCAGTGGTGATCCCGGGGCCCTTTGGGGGTGATACACAGGTTAATAGCCTGACTTGACACACAAGTCAACTCGTGTGGTTTGTTTTTTTTTAAGTGATACATGTGATTAACATATTCATGCCTTTGTAGATTTTATTAATTACAACTGAATCGAGAGCTGGAGCCATGGTTCAGGGGTTAAGAGCTCAAAATATATGAATAAATGCCAAGTAACATGGGCTTCATGTTCAACTGTTACCACACGCTCTTAAACATGTGACATCAGAGGCTGGATATATGTGTCTCAATCTCACCCAATGCTCCTCTTGTAGAAGACCTGGGTTTGGACCCAGCACCCACATGGCAGCCTACAACCATTTGAAACTCCAGTTCCAAGAGATCGGACACCCTTTTCTGGCCTTTAGGGTACCAGGTATGTACATGGTATACAGACATACATGCAGGCAAACACTCAGTTGATTTAAAACATCAAGCAATAAATATCTTTATCCCTAACACTTCATAAACAGAGCATAGTGGTATACACTTATTTGGTTTTTTTGTTTTTGTTTTTTAAGATTTACTATGTATACAGTATTTTGTCTACATGTATGCCTGCATGCCAGAGGAGGACACCAGATCTCATTATAGATGGTTGTGAGCCACCATGTGGTTGCTGGGAATTGAACTCAGGACCTTTGGAAGAACAGTCAGTGCTCTTAACCTCCAGCCCCCAGTGGTGTTCACTTACAAGCCTCACACTTAAGGGGTGAGAGAGGAGAATCAGAAGCTCACAGTCACCCTTGACTGTAGATTGAGTTAGAGGCCAGCCTGGGTTACATGAGACGCTATCTCGAAATATATGAATAAATGCCAAGTAACATGGGCTTCATGTTCAACTGTTACCGCACGCTCCTAAACATGTGACATCAGAGGCTGGATACATGTGTCTCAATCTCACCCAATGCTCCTCTTCTTCTGCTGTTTCATCCTATTCCAAACCACCTCTGACACTCTCGCTCCCTGCAAGGCCTCCTACCAGGCTCCTGCTCTTGCCTAGTCAGCAGGCTAGTCTCTACATACAGTTAGGGGCAGCCTACTAAAGCAGAAAGCCAGCTGGGTGTGGTGGCGCACGCCTTTAATCCCAGCACTCCGGAGGCAGAGGCAGGCGTATCACTGTGAGTTCGAGGCCAGCCTGGTCTACAAAGTGAGTTCAGGACAGTCAAGGTTACACAGAAAAACCCTGTCTCAAAAAGCCAAAACAAGAAAAACAAACCCCCCCCAAAAAACCCAGAAAGCCAGCCTAGCATGCACACAGCCCAGGGTTTGGTCCCCAACAGTGCAAATCAACGATATATCCTAGAAAGCAGGTCTGCCTCTCTCTTGCTCAGAACCTTCAGGGGCTTCTAACTGACTTAGAATGCAAGCCAAAGTCCCAGCAATGGCCTGCGTGAGGCCCACATCTGCCCCCAGTATTTCTCTAACCTCTTTACCTCTGTGAAGCTCTGGAATGTTCTAAGCACATGAGTCCCAGGCATGCTCCTGCCTCAGGGCTTGTTGCTGGCCATTCCTGCAGCTGTCTGCAAGCGGTGTAATAAGAATCCCCCTGCCCCAACTACCACTATGACTTCAGTGTGACCACCAAGATCTCAATCCAATTACATCACTGAATAAAACCTCATTCCGTCACTCCAATGTCATTTTTCTCAGGGACGCCTTCCCTGACAGACCTCCTCTCCCTCAACAACCTCCTTTCCTCTTCTCGGTTCTCTCATTGTTGGTTGGTAGGGTATTTTTGAGACAGAGTTTCTCTGTGTAATAGCCTTTGGCTGTCCTGGACTTGCTTTGTAAGACCAGACTGGCCTTGAACTCACAAAAATCTGCCTGCCTCTGCCTCCAGAGTGCTGGGTTAAAGGCGTGTGCCACCATGCCCCAGCTTCCTCGTCTTTGTTTTGCTTTGACCTTGGTGTGTCACCCTGATCATCCTGTTGTAATCTGTCTCCTTCCTTCTGTCTATCACTCTCAAGTGCACCCCAACTCTTCCACTTGAGGTCATGTAGTTTTGTCATTCAAAGGAATAGACAATACCACTTAGGCAGTTGGCTGTTCGGTTGCTCTATAACATTTGAGTGTGTGATTGTTCTCCATAGAGTTAATAGGCAGGGCTTGGGCCTTTGCCCCAGTTCGTCACGGGAAGAGGTGGCCAGGCTTCCTATGTGACTTACTCATTTGCGAACAGTGCTGTTCCCTGATCCCTTCCCAGCCCTCAGGAGCAAGATCTGGTTTTGGTGATTTCTGCTGTCTCATGTCTTCTTCTTTACCGGTTAGTGTGGAAACTTCTCAAGGACAAAAGCCCACTGGTGTTTGTTTTGTGTTTTGTTTTTTTGTTTTTTGAAAACTAGATGCTCTCTAAGGAAATGCTCACTCACCTGGTCTCAACTCTGCCACCTACTGGCCTTATGAGCAGAAACAAATAGCCTAACCTCTGTTTTGGGCACTTTAACAAAGGGTTCAGGAAGAAAGTACAAGACCCTCCTTGCATTGCCAGGAAGGTTGGAGAAGATGGTGGCTAGGAGGGTTGCCTGGGGATGATGGGAGGACCAGTGAAGTGGAATTTTTTTTTTTTTCAAGACAGGGTCTCTCTGTGTAGGCTTGGCTGTCCTGGACTCGCTTTGTAGACCAGGCCGGCCTCGAACTCACAACAACCCACCTGCTTCTGCCTCCCGAGTGCTGGGATTAAAGGTGTGCACCACCACCGCCCAGCGTGAAAGTGAGAATTTTTAACTCAGTCCCTCCACAGGCACTGAGCATCCCGGGGACAGAAGAAGCAAGGCAATACTACCTCAAACAGGAGGATGTCCAGTAGCCTGGTTCTGATTCATGTTGATGTGTGCGGCCTAGCCTGACTGATTGCCCACCTCTGCCCTTGCAGGCCTTTGTTTCATAGAACTGTGCTGTTGCAGGTGGGGCAGTGCTGAAATGAAGAAGCTCAGAGTCCACTGAGGAGCAAGAGGAAGAATGGAGGGGACAGGTCGCTTCTTCCTAGGTGACTTCCTGTGGCTGTAGGACCTTGAGGATGTCCAACTGGGATCCTGCCTTCATCTTTCCCTCTCCTCCCTGCATCCCAGGGAATCTGAGCCTGGCTCCACAGGCCTCCCCAGCTGGGCACTGCTGCACACACCCTCTAGTGGCTCAAGGTGTGCCAAGCACTAAGTTGGATGGGCCTGAGAAGGAGCGGTCCTTCAGCACAGAGGACAGATTCTTGTCATTTAGTGCTGGCAGCTGCTCCTAGTGTGATTCCTATCCCCATTGCACAGTGGATAACCCACACTTACCAAGTTGGAGAAGTGCTGTACTCAGGCCTACCAGACTCTTGCTGTAGTGCAGGGGCACGCCACATCCTACCCCACCTTACATCTCCCAGGGAGCAAAGGGCCAAGAGGATAAATTTTGCTTAAGTTAGCAACCCTCTCTATTTATTCCTTTATTTAATTATTTATTTAGTATGTGTTTAAGGCATACGTTTTGTGGATGTGTGTGTGTGTGTGTGTGTGTGTGTGTGTGTGTGTGTGTGTGTGGCCAGAGGTTGACTTTGGGCACCCACTTGATCACTTTCCACTTTATTTTTCTCAAGACGGGGTCTTTCGCTGAACCTAGAGTGCATCCATTCAGCCAGGCTGGCTGGTCAGAGAGCTTCAGGGATCTGCCTCTCTCTCTACTCCTATCTCCCTAGTTCTGGGGTTGCAGACCAGCACTGATGTACAAGGACCAGTGGACATTCAATTCAGGATATCATGGCAAGCACTTTTTATTTATTTATTTATTTATTTATTTATTTATCTATTTATTTTTACTTTCGTTACAGACAGTTGTGAGCTGCCACCCACGTGGGTGCTGGGAATTGAACCCGGGTCCTTTGGACCATCTCTCCAGCCCCCAAACGGCAAACACTTTAGTAACAAGCCATCTCTCCAGCTCCTAGCGTAAGGTAGCAGGCTTCTCAGGGGCCCTGCTTTAGTCTCACCTGGCCCCATATATTTCAGGGCCTCTGCCAGAAGAGACACTTGAACTTGGCTAATATACGTGAGCAGGACTATGGTGTGGGAATGCTTCCATAGCTATCCATCCTTACCATTGGGGGGGGGGGGCTGTCTTTGCTTCCCATGGCACTCATGCTTCTTTCTTGACCAACCTGGCTGGTTTCAAGTCCTCCCCCTGCCAGTAATGACAAGCTTGTGTAGGCAATCTGGCTATTGTGTCCAAGGCCCTATGTAAAAGTAACTTTTCTTCATCTCTATAATTGTCATCTTGGAGGTTTACAGCCTCCATCTGCTAACCTAGGCCTAGTCCTGCAAGTTTCTAGCCTTTGTAAATCTAATTTAGGCCTAAAATGTTTTCAGCTTTTGAGACTTATGGATGAATAAGCTCAACCTTTCCAGCTTTTTTTTTTTTTTTTTTTTTTTTTTTGAACTATGGCTGGCTGATTCAACTCAGCAATTCTGGCTCAAACTCCTCTCCAAGCTGATTGATTCAAACTGGCATCTCTCAGCTTCTGTCTGAGTTGCTCTGCTTGGCCTCAAACTAACTCTAACAATCTGATCTAATCTTCTGGCTCCTTCTGTTTCCACCTGTGTCTAACTTGTTCTCTCTTCAACCTCTCTGTGAAACTCTCCCAGTAAAACTGCTCTGAATTCCACAAACTGAACTGCCACAAACTTAACTACACTGCACTGCCTCTCAACCCACTGACTCAACTGAACTGCCAGAACAGAACTCAGAGACCTGTGTGCCTCTGTCTCCTGAGTGCTGGGATTAAAGGCACGTACCACCACATCTGGGCCGAAACTTTTCTATACCTGGAACTTGCTCTGCATCAGGCTGGCCTTGAACTCAGAGATCTGCTTGCCTCCGTCTCCTGTGGTTAAAGGCATGTATACCAGCCAGAACACACAGACCTAGAAGGCCTTTGAATGTGAACTCTTCTTGCCAGAGCAGCCATATATTCTGAATTTAAGTTTCTCTACAGCCTTGTGCCTTAGTATCCCATATATAATGGTGGTTATTAGCCACACTCATCCCCAGAGCATTGTAATGGGGACCTGTGGCCTCTTTCTACCCCATGTTGAAGGAGGGCTAGTGGATATAGTACCTCTATTTTGGAAACTACCCCCTAAAAAGTATGTTGTGACAGCACAAGGTACACACCTCTTTCAGCTGTTGGAGGTAAGAACATGGCTAGTACATGCCTCACTGGTTTTGGTGTCTCAGTGCTTCCAATAGGTAAAAAAAAATAAAAAAAAAAAAAAGATTTATTTATTAGTTATACAGCATGTGTGCCTGCAGGCCAGAGGAGGGCATCAGATCACATGATGGTTGTGAGCCACCATGTGGTTGCTGGGAATTGAACTCAGGACCTTCGGAAGAGCAGCCAGTGCTCTTAACCTTTGAGCCGCCTCTCCAGCCCCATCTACTAGGTTTCAGTGTCAAATTAAATGGTCAAGTTTCTGTGCCTCAGTTTCCTCATCTGTACACAGAGAAAAGTAGAACTGATTAGGGTGGGAGACTTAAGTGAATACATGTTGTATAGGCTTGAAACTTCTAACACGGTAAAGAGCTCAAAGCATCTGCTCTTATTATTGTAATACAGAGGAAAGGCAACAGATATCTTCATAAACAACAACAACAACAACAACCACCCACAATTGGCTTCTCTTTGCATTTATTATTTTATTTTGGGAGAACTTTTGGAGATAGGATCTTTTGCAGCCCCTGTAGCCAGGGAGAGCCTTGAACTGACCCCTCCTCCCTCCACCTCCCAAGGGCTGCAGTTAATGGATGTGCACAACCCTGTAGAGCTCTCTTTGTATTTTAGGATCATCAACTTCTTCAGGGGTGAAGGCAGGGACTAAAAAACTAGTTTATGTGGGTGCTGTTTGCCTACTTTGAATGTGAACACTTACTAGTAAGCACTATTTTTTAAAAATCTTCGTTCTGTGGGGTAGGCATCATCCCAGCATTTTTTTGTTTTTCTTTCTTTCTTCCTTTTTGTTTTGTTTTTGTTTGTTTGTTTGTTTTTCGAGACAGGGTTTCTCAGTATAGCCTTGGCTGTTCTAGACTCGCTTTGTAGACCAGGCTGGCCTCGAACTCACAGCGATATGCCTGCCTCTGCCTCCTGAGTTCTGGGATTAAAGGCGTGCGCCACTAAACCTGGCTCATCCCAGCATTTTTAAAGGAGAAACCGCGACCAAGACAGCTATTCATATTTCACCTTGGCCAAAATAGTAAGGGGTGGGTGTGACAATCGGTCCTAGCAGCACTGGAGTACCTGACCCCAGGTAAGGCTTAGGAAAGGGTTCTGGGTCTTTCCTGCACTCACGGCCCTTCCCCCAGCGCACATGGAGACCTAGTCCTGAGCTTGCACTCCGCCTTCGCGACACAGCAGCACAGAGCACGGGTATCCTAACCAGGGAAGGGGGGCATCACAAGTCCGCGCCCCACCCTTCGCACCCCGCCTCTCGCAGGGGAGCGGCGTCCAGCCCCAGGCCAATGAGAGTAGCGGAATTT
Organism: Acomys percivali; assembly: GCA_907169655.1. Taxonomy (NCBI): domain Eukaryota; kingdom Metazoa; phylum Chordata; class Mammalia; order Rodentia; family Muridae; genus Acomys; species Acomys percivali. The sequence continues at coordinate 118,860,429 of OU015749.1, read as the reverse complement.
CTTTCATTGAGCTCGGGGCCCCGCTCCTGCCCGGAAGGGGGCGTGGTGCTGCGCCGGGGGTGGGGCTGCGGCGCGCCAGGGATGGGCGGGGCCGGCCCTGCGGCTGGGCCAATCGGCGCCACGCCCGGGAGGGGGAGGGGGAACCAGGCCTTTTTTCCTCTGCGAGTGGGACCAATCCCGACTTTACAAGCTTGAACTTTTGCCACCCTCGGACTAGCAAGCACGCCCGAGGAGGTACCCCGCCGCGCCGGCTCCAGGGCAGGAGCGGCCTTAACCCTTTCCGTGCCGGGTCCCCAAGTCTGTCCCCAATTTGCCCCGTTTTCATAGTGAAGCCTAGCTGGGGAAAGCACTCCCCTCCATCCTCATACCTCTCGGAGAGGCAGAAAGTAAATCCACGAAGGGAAAAGGAGAAGCCTGGCCTTGAGGGGGTCCCGGACGTCAGACAGCCTGGTGGGAGAGCCCACGCGTCCAAGAGGAGCCATCCAATAGTACTCTCGCCTCTACTCCACTCGGTCCAAGTCCCCACCACGGGCTATCCTGGAGCTCCCTTGACTGAAGTGTCTCACGCCGCACCCCCCCCCCCGGTAGCCCAGGCAGAGCGACCCCTAATTCTGGACAGGGGGTGCGTGGAGCCTTCGAGGGTCACGGAAGACCCCGCTACCCTAACTTCTGGACCGCCCTGTAATTCCCCAGAGACGCAAGGCAGGAAGGCGCGCACACACGCCCATTTTTATTAGCCCGCTCTGAGGCAAGGGGTTTGGACAGTCTCTAAGTGCAATGCGCGTTTGCAAGTTTGTGCACAAGCCAGAGAGAGGCAAAGGGCTGCCTTGAAGTCCGGGTCGCGGTGGGTTCACCAAACAGAGCTGAGCTGGGTAGCAGTGTGTGTGTGTGTGTGTGTGTGTGTGTGTGTGTGTGTGTGTGTGTGTAGCAGTGTGTGTGTGTATGTGTGTGTGTAGCAGTGTGTGTGTTCGCGCGTGTGCGGGATCGCTCTTATCCGTGTCCACGGCGCGACGTGAGCTAGAGAGTGAGTCCCGGGTGCTGTCAGCCTCGGGGCGGGGGTGCCGGGGCGGGCGAGGGGCGGGGGTTTGGGTTCGGTCCGCCCTAGGAACCAGCCCCCTTGGAGCTTCGGGCTCAGCAATGGGACGTGTTCTCCTTTAAGAGTTAAGAAACTTGAAACCTTGTTTGCGCAACAATCAGCGCCGCGGAGCCGCCAAAGTGTCTAGACTGGCATATGATGGGAGGCAGCCAATGACTCCGCGGCGCTCCTCCGGGGGGCCCTCAGTGTGCGTTTGAGGAGAACAAAAAAGAGAGAGAGCGCCGAGCGGGGGAGCGAGCGAGGGAGCGGAGCCCAGAGAAAGAGCCGCTGGGCGCTGCCTCGCCAAACCTCGCAGGGACCGCGGGGCCACCGGGAGGCACTTTGGTGGAGGGGGGAGGGGGGCGACCTCGGCAGCAGCGGCTCTCGAAGCGACCCAGCGTAGCTTGGGGCGGGCTGCGACCTCTGCCTCGGTGGATTGCATTTTTAATTAAGGATTCCCAGCAGCTCTTTGGGATTTTCTTTACGGCTTCCACTCATGTGTTGACACCCGCGTTCAGGAGAGACTTGCCCCAAATGCACCGAGCGCCCAGGACCTGAGACGGAGTTGCTTTTCGTGCGTGCAAATCCAAGCATTTTGGGTTTTGTTTGGGACTTTTTTCTTGCTTTGCTTTTATTTTTATTTTATTTTATTGCAGGGATCTGGGAGTTATCCACAAGCCTGAGTTTCGGATCCTGCAGAGAAAACTCCTGTAGCGTTAGCACTTGGCTTTTGAAGGGAGAGCTGTGCAGACATTTGGGGGTACGACGCAAGCGCTTTGTGCTGGTATACCAGCCGCGCAACTTTTGAAGGCTCGCCGGCCCATGCAGGGTGTTTCTAGCATCGCTTCGCCCGCGAGTCCCTTAAGGCTCCAGGGCAGCTGGAGTTGAGTAGTCCCGGCCTACCGTGGTCCATGTAGCCCGCTGGTCCCGCGCGGACTGCGACTCGGCGCGCTCGTGTTCCCGGCCCTGCCCGGCGCGAGCTCCCTCATGTTGCAGTCCTGCGGTGCCCCTTCGACGACAGGCTGTGCACGGTCTGCACGGCGCCCCGTGGCAGAGCTTCATGTAGGGCTGCGGCCCGCGCAGCCGGCGCCTCGTTGAGGGAACGGACCCCCGGTAATCGGAGACCGCCTCCCCTCCCACCACCCCAGGCGCCAAAGGATATCGTATGTTCAGGTCTAAACGCTCGGGGCTGGTGCGGCGACTTTGGCGAAGTCGTGTGGTCCCTGATCGGGAGGAAGGTAGCGGTGGAGGCGGTGGTGGCGACGAGGATGGGAGCCTGGGCAGCGGAGCTGAGCCTGCCCCGCGGGCACGAGAAGGCGGAGGCTGCAGCCGCTCCGAAGTCCGCTCGGTAGCCCCGCGGCGGCCCCGGGACGGAGTGGGACCGCGAGGCGCCCCGATCGCAGGCAGGCGCCGGCGCACGGGGGGCCCCCCGAGGCCGGTGTCTGAGCCGGGGGCCGGAGCCGGGGGCTCCTCGCTGGATGTGGCGGAACCTGGAGGCCCGGGCTGGCTGCCTGAGAGTGACTGCGAGACAGTGACCTGCTGTCTCTTCTCTGAGCGGGACGCTACAGGCGCGCCCCGGGACTCAGGCGATCCCTCGGCGGGGCAGTCCCTGGAGCCGGAGGAGGGCAGCGGGCCTCGGAGTCGCGAAGCCCGTTCCCGGCTGCTGCTTCTGGAGCAGGAGCTCAAGACGGTCACGTACTCGCTGCTCAAGCGGCTCAAGGAGCGTTCGCTGGACACGCTGTTGGAGGCGGTGGAGTCTCGCGGTGGCGTGCCGGGAGGCTGCGTGCTGGTGCCGCGCGCCGACCTCTGCCTAGGCGGCCAGCCCGCGCCACCGCAGCTGCTGCTGGGCCGCCTCTTCCGCTGGCCAGACCTGCAGCACGCAGTGGAGCTGAAACCCCTGTGCGGCTGCCACAGCTTCGCCGCCGCCGCCGACGGACCCACAGTGTGTTGCAACCCCTACCACTTCAGCCGACTCTGCGGGCCAGGTGAGTGCACGCGGGGTCGCCTCGACTTCCGCCTACGTCTTCTGGTCCCCCTTCTGTGGCCACCTCTTTGTGGATGCTCTAGGGATGCTACTCGGTAGTGGGAGCCTGCAGGGGGTTGAGGAAAGCTGAGGGGTAGGTGTCTGCAACTTCAAATGGTAACTTCATTTTGTGGGCGCCAGCGAATTTAGAAAAGGGGCACGTCCGAGTTTTCTATATGCAGCTTCTGGGACTTAAAGTAGATTGCAGCGTTGTGTAATCTGCTAGTAAGCCAAGGAGTAAGTGTCACCTCTCCTTTGGGAATTCACTCCAGTTGGTACCCAGCTTCTAGCATTTGAATGTGTATCCCTGTACCCCAGCTGTGCTCTTCTGCACCCAGGTAGGTAATGGCTGTGAAACTGTAGGCAAATGATGCTTGGCGTCAAACGTGTTTGCAAGCGGCCCATGTGTTCCTATCTATGGTTTGAACCTAGTTTCTGCAGGGCAATCCCTCTTGTTTGCAACACCCTTTGGAGTGGAACGCTAGGCTCCTCCGTCGGGCTCTTAATTCTGGCCTTCAGCTTACCTCTGAGGGACCTGAGACATCTGGGAGTCAGAGGCTGCTAGCTCTTTTGTTACCCCAGAACTGGCCCCTTTGTTCTCCTGGGATCTTCTGCACACACCCTTACCTTGGCCTTGCTTACCTAGGCAGGCTCAGGTGCAGGAGTAGGAGTGAGGACAGATGAAGGCCTCTGACAGGCATACAGGTGATACACAGACTGGCATACACACACACACACACACACACACACACACACACACACACACACTCTTTCTGTACCACGAGGAATACTCTCTATAGGTGTAGGTGAATATGTCTGAGGCACTGGGGCCTTTGCAGGAAAGAATGGAACAGGTAGTTACAGGCAGTTGGCTCTGGTCAGCTCTCAGTCAGGTCAAGTCAGTGTAGGAAGCCCGACTTCTCCCTGTGTGAATGGATGAGGGCCTAGTGATAAGAAGAGAGAGAAAGTTTCTCTCCATTTAGTGTGGTTCCCACCGTGCTTTCCTCAGGGTCCCTCTAGGCTCGATGGAGAGAGACTTTGGGTAGTCCCTGACCTGTACCCACACTGGACTTTCTTTGCCTGGAGGCTGACAGCTTCCCCTGGAGGAAACAGTCTGTTCCCTGTCTCTGGGGAGGATTCTGTTTGTGGTTGTATTGTCTCGTGTGTGTGTGTGTATGTGTGTGTGTGTGTGTGTGTGTGTGTATGTGTGTGTGTGTGTGTATTTTTTCCTACTGGGAGATGGGTGGTGAGGCCCATTGCACTCTTCCATAAGGCCCTAGTGAATGCTTTTTTTTTTCTGTCACCAAGTCACAGTATTAACAAGTTTAGCATTACTCTGTACCAGGTACTGTGTTTGTGGTGGTGGTGGTGGGGGGGAGCGGGAAAGAAATGAGTAGGATTCATTCTGTCAAGAAATCTTCCTGGGAGGTGGGAATAAGTGAGGAAGGAGGTAAGGGGGTGGGGCTAGGCCAGTGGTCTGAGCTACCAGGAAGGCTGTGGGTGTGCTTGTAACTGGATCACCTTTGGGAGTGTCATGCCTTAACCCGGAGTAGCTTGGGGTGTTGGGGGCAGGGGGAGCGGGCAGGCGTGGACCTAAAGAGGGCTTGCTCAGGTTGGTGGACCGGAAAAGGAGGGGTGAAAAGCTGAAGGCTTTGGGACTCACTCAATTCCTACTCTTTGCACTCGGAATTGGCCCTCCTTGACTAGGGAGTTGAGAGACCCGCTGAACTGTAGATTCTGGACCTAGGCTTAGTGACCTTGGAAGGCTGTGTGTGCGTGGGAGGGCCCTAAAAACACTTTCAACTGAACCAAGTATTGGAAGCTAATTCGCCACTTCCCTCATGAATCTATTCCCTGCCTCTGCTAGGGACAAACCTAGGGGGCCAGCCAACTGGGGGCATCTCTGAGGACTGTAGTTGTGGGAAAGAAGCAAGACTTGCCAGTATGCCGGGTTGACTCTCTTGCCTTCTCTGGGACTGGGGACCGGGAGAAACTGTTTGCTGCCCCCACCCCCGTTTTCCCCCCCCCCCCCGGGGTGGGCCCCCGCCCGGGCCCCCCAAAAGGGCAGGGCCCTAGCTGGGGGTCAGCCGCGCGGGTCCCGATAAGGAGGCTGCCCCTCCCAACTTTCCAGCTCAGGGAAGAGGGCTGGGGTGGGCGGGCAGACAGACAGACAGACAGACAGACAGACAGACTGACTGGGCATACAACTAGAGTAAAGTGCCTGGGAACACCCAGCACCAGTCATTTGTGCCTGGCCTCCACCCTCAAGGATTCCCAGTGTCAAGACATGAGGGAAGTGTGGTGCCCTTCTGTTCTGAGCCTGGCAAGTTGGTGGCCCTGGCCTCCTCCCATCTGTAAAGTTCTGAGTTGGCCTGAACCGCTGAGGTGAAGAGGTGACAGGCAGATTCCAGGCTCCGTGGGCTTTGTCTTAGAATCTGGTATACTGCAAGGGCCTCACCCTGAGTAGCAGGCTCAGCACATGACACAATCTGGGGGTCCCTGGGAATTACCTTTCCTGGGCCTTTCTGTTTAGAACCATAGGCAACGCAGATTTTGGTGGATGCCTATGTGGACGGAAATATGGAGAAATACTTTAATCACAGCTCTGGCCTGTTTATAGAGTTCCTTTCTCCTGCAAGTATCCATTAACTCTGGAACGAATCTCTTGCTCTTTGCTTCTCTACTTTTTTTTTTTTTTTCTGTAATTATATTCAGTAAATTACTATTATCCAAATTGTGCCCGGGAAAGAGAGAGAGAGAACTTCTAAAGGACTGGAGGGGACTGCCTAGGAAAACACAGGGTTCCCAGGCCAGGCCTGGAGGAATTAGAATGGGCTAGAAAGTTTTTCCTTTTATTTGGCCTGGCATTATCCCTTTGAAATGAGATCAATTTCAAGTTGGGCTTCCCGGGCCCGCCCCGCCCCCTCGCGGCCCCTCGGCCTGCTAGTCTGCTCCCTGCTCCTCTCTTGGAGGTGAGGAAGCCGTGATAATGCCCAGTTTGCCTCTTGCTGGCGCCAGCCGGCTGCGCTGTTTATCTGGCTGCTGGGGGAATCTGGGCAGTTAGGCTCCTTCGGCCTTAAAGCGCCAGGAGCTCCTTTTCTGTCCACTGATCCTGGGACTTGGGGTTGGGAGCCGGTAGGTTCTGAGGGAAGAAGAAACAGGCACCTGGGAGGCCCCCTCCACTCCCAGCGGGCTGTCACCCACCGCGAGGATGAAAAGTCGGAGGCCCAGGTTAGCTCCTGTAGCAAAGAGCTGCCCCACAAAGATGGGTGGAAAGTGATGTCAGGTGGAAACTCCCACCAGGCTCAGAGAGTCTGTGAACTTTCTTTTGGCCTCAAATGTAGGTCTAGATCCCAGAAGGCTTAAGTAGCCCCAGAGGCCTGACCAGAGGGTTGGCTGGGATGAGCGGGTTTGGGGGGGGGGGGGTGGGGGGGGGGGGGGGCATCGGCGGGGGGGGGGGGGGGGGGGGTAGGGGGGGGAGAGCGCTGGGCTGACTCCTGATGCTTGGTGCTCCTGGTTGACTGCTCAGCTTCTGGAGGAAGATAGGGGAGAATGTTCTAGTTCATGCCTCCGGCTGGAGGTCTTGGAGTTTCTGATGCCTTTCTCTTTTTCTCTTGACCATGTCTAGTTCTCTCAGAGGGACCTGCAGAAACTGGGAGAGCTCTGTTAGAATTTAGAGTATGTAAATTGTTTCCAAATCGACATAGCTCTTAACAAGAAGTAGGACATCTTCTAGGCAGCGGACGGAGAGCTAGGGGTCAACTTGAAGATCGTCTTCTGATCCTGTGTCTCGCCTAGTGGAGGGCTCACCTAGCTTGCCTGAGTCACGTGCCCTATGGCTCCCTTCTCCTAAATCCTGGAGGCTATATTATAGGAGGGGAGTACGAACACGGCTAGAAAGAATTACTGGTATTGTTCGCGGCACATCATTCATAACAGCAAAATATGGAACCAACCCAAATGTCCATTAGCTGACGAATGGATGAACAAAGCGCGATGTAGCCACACAATGGAATATCATCCAGCCATAAAAAAGGGTGAAGTGCTCACACATGCCACGGCACGGATGAACCTGGAGATCACTGTGCTGAGTGAAAGAAACAGACACAAAAGGCCTGTATGATTTCATGCCCATCAAACTTTCAAAAAAGGAAAATCCATAGAGATAAAAAGTAGATTAGTGGTTGCCTGGAGTTTGGGTTGGAATATAGGAAGTGACTGTTAGTAGGGACAGGGTTTCTTCTTGCGGTGATAAAAAAATGCCCTGTAATTAGACCATTGTGATGGTCACACAATTCTTGAAATGTACCCCAAACCACTAAATTGTATACTTTAAGAGGGTGAATCACATGACTCTGTGTGTGTGTGTGTGTGTGTGTGTGTCTGTGTGTGTGTATGTCTGTGTGTTTTCTTGAGATAAGGTTTCTCTGTTTAGCCTTGGCTGTCCTGGAACACACACATGCTCTCTCTTTTTAAGATTTATTTATTTATTATGTATACAGTGTTCTTGCCTGCATGTACACCTGCACACCAGAAGATGGCACCAGATCTCATTATAGATGGTTGTGAGCCACCATGTGGTTGCTGGGAATTGAACTCAGGACTGTTAGAAGAGCAGCCAGTGCTATTAATCTCTGAGCCATCTCTCCAGCCCCTGGAACTCTCTTTGTAGACCAAGCTGGCTTCCAACTCAGAGATCTGCCTGCCTCTGCCATATTGGAGTTAAAGGTGTGTACCACCACCACCACCTTTTTTTTTTTTTTTTTTTTTTTTTTAAGAAAAAGATTACCTGGTGTTGGTCTCCTACAGCAACAAGTTAACTTATGCAGCTGTCTTCAAGCATGGCCTTAGGCAGGTCCTTTTTTGCTGAGATGTCAGATGCCCCGTCAATAAAAAGGAGTTTGGAACCTTTGTTGGTGGTGCCTGCCTGTAACCCCACTGCTTAGGAGGCAAGGCAGAAGGACTCTTTTGAGGATTGCTTGAGCTATGCATTGAGATACTGTTTCAGAGCCAAAATAAATACAAATTAAGTAAAAAAGAGTTGAGTTTGGTAAAGCCCAGGCCCCTTTGATCTCTGATGTCCTAGAGCTCTGCATTCTGAGCTGCTGACTATAAGCTTTGTGCTCTTTCTAGAAGGAGCTGTGGTTAGATGAAGTCCCTTCCAGTCTCTGGCTGTGTGTCTACAATTCTTGCTTATGGGTTTTCTTTCTGTCTCATTGACGTTAGGAACCGTACCTCAGGTGTGACCGTGGGTAGTGGGTGCTACCGAGGGAGAATGTTGTGAACACTTTCTTTCCTCTACCTTTTTTGCTTTCAGGTAAAGTACCTGTAAAGTACTGGGGGTGGCCAGGGATATTCCTGGAATGTGTTCAGGAAGTGAAGACAGGAGGATCAGTAATGCAAGGTCATTCTTGGTTGTATATTGAATTCAGGGCCGGCCTGGGCTATAGGAGACACTGTTTCAAAAAACTGAAAGAAAGAGGGTTGGGTTGGGGGAGGCTTGGATGCTTGCGACTCTCTAGCTACCGCCTCTTGCTGGAGACAGGTGTGGGGGCAGATGTCTAGCCATGCCCTGGGTTTCAGGGGTTGTAAAACAGGGTGTGCACACCAGACAGGGCTAGGTCCTGGCTCCACAGCCAGGCAGTTCCTTCGGAATCACTTCCACTTACCAGGCCTCAGTCTCCTCTCCACAGTGGGAACCCAGACTCAGTGCTTTCTTCCTGAGAGCTCCAAGTCTTTGCATGCCTGGCGGCTGGACCTCTCTTAGGTCTGGCGTCTGGGCTGGGCATGAATGCAAGTAAAGTAGCTCTTACTGAAAGTAAGCACATAGTCTTCCTCCCTGGGTCTTGTTTGAGGTCACTGATGGGCCCCCTTTGGCTCCCAGGTCCTTTCTCTCACTTTTTAATTTTTTTGGTTTTTTGCGACTGGGTTTCTTTGTGTAGCCTTGGCTGTCCTGGACTCATTTTGTAGACCAGGCTAGCCTTGAACTCACAGAGATTCACCTGCCTCTGCCTCCCTGAGTGCTGGGATTACAGGCATGCGCCACCGCGGCTGTCTCTTTCTCCCACTCTTTTGTCTTTGCCTGAAAACATTAAGCAAGCACTGGGTGCAGAGGGGCCCTTTGGTTCTGGGTCTCTTGGAACAATAAAGCTGAAGTCAGACCTGGGTGCAAATCCCACCTCTGCCATGATTGTCTTGGGTGGCAGAGCCAGGCAGTTTCTTCATATGCAAAATGAGAATGTGGATGGCATCTTACATGAAGATTAAATTGAAACTGGTGCCTGATGCCTGTGATTAACCATCGTGTACTTGAGGTCCTTAAGAATCAGAGACAACAGAGGTTAAGAGCACCTGAGGACCTGAGTTCAATTCCCAGCATGTACATGGCAGCACACAGCTGTCTGTAACCCCAGTACCAAGAGATCTGACATGCTCACACGGACATGCATGTGCCAAACCCACATAAAACAACAAGTAAATCGTAAAAAAAATTAAACTAAAAACAAAAAACAACAAAAAAAAAACCCTGCTGAAAGCACTTGGGAGGCAGAGGCAGGCAGAGCTTTGTGAGTGTTTGGGAGGGGCAGGGGGTAGGGCAGGAGGAGGCAGAGTTCAAGGCCAGTCTGGTCTACAGAGCAAGTTCCAGGACAGCCAAGACTACACAGAGAAATCCTGGCTCAAAAATAAAATAAAGTATTAAAAAAAAAAAATAGAGACCATAAATGAAGTGGAAGTGTCTGGCACAGACAGAGTGCATGTTCCTGTCTCTTCAGTGGCTTAGCTTTCTCCTCTCTGACCTCTGTCCACAGAGAGTCCCCGCTCTAGACCTAGAGCCTTGACTTTGAGGAAGCCACTTCTGGCTGCAGGGTTGGCAGGAGAGGGAAGCCTCCCTTGGGTGTATGGGGCACACATAACTAATGCTCCTGTACTAATGGTGCCTTATTATAATTGCGAAAACACTCATTACCCCTGTGTCATTCCTGATACCCCCCCTAATAATAGTTATTACCCCTTTATTACTGCCGAGTTTGCGCTAGCTTGTGATCTGATGGGGTTCAGTTTCATTTACAGAAAATGGAGGGTCATTTCATCCACCCAGATTGTTACTTAGTTTAGCAAATTGTTACTTCCCGGTAAAGCGAGAGCCTAAGAAATTCCTCTGGAGGCAAAGTATATGTTTTGAAGGAGGAGTATTTTAGGCAAATGAAAGGCATCCCGAAGGAAAACACCATAGACAACCAGGAATCAGTCTGGGCTGGGGCCCGCCCCTGCCTGGCCTTTGTAAAATGAAGGATTGAGGCCAGAGGCTGAAAGTAACTGGCCTAAAATGTGGAGGGTACCAGGGTCCCACCAGCCCTGCTCTCATCCCCACACCCAGGAGTGGCAGTTCTAATGTGGGTTAAAATAATTTTAAGAAATTACTCATTATTGTGCATGCAATGGGGGTCAGAGGATAACTTGAGACCGTCTGTTGTCCCCTTCCACCGTGTTCTGGGGATCGAACTCAGGTCCTTAATCTTGGCAGCAAGCTTCTTTACATGCTAAACCATCTCACCAGCCCCTGCTTCCCCCTGCCCCCCGCCCCTTCCCCCCTCTCTTCAACCACATTTCCCCCTGTGGGCCTTCTGAACTCTGATTTGACCTGTCGAGCTGTGCAAATAAGAGTTTAGGACACCCTGTTAGGTTTTCATTTCACACAAGCAACATAAAATTTCAGCATAAGTGTATCCCATGTAGTGTAAGCCTGTGCTTGTGCTAAGAGACTGTATGCCGTGTGTGGCCCAAACGCAAACAGAACTGAGCTCCTGTATGTTATCTGGCAGCGCGAGCACTGACTTCTGCACTAGTGTTTTTCTAGTTGTAGTGATAATAAAGGAACTGTTTATGGGAGTGTGACCAAGAGCTGTGCTAAGCATTTTGCATACGCTATCTTTTGCCCTTCTGGCAAAACCAAGAGGTCTATGATTAGCCCCCTGTTTTGTAGTTGAGGAAATTGCCTTAGAGGGGTGAGGGAACTCCCTGGAGCTCTCAAAGCCTAGGTGGCACAGGTAGGGACTGAGCCCCAGGCTGTCTGTGCCCATAGATTTGGGCAGCAGAGATGGTGGAAGACGTGGAAGACTTCCTGGGGTCAGAGGTTATTATTTGAGGAAACTGATAGTTAAAAGCACATGGAACACCAGGTGTGACATGCTGTGTCCTGTCTTCTAGAATCACCGCCACCCCCCTATTCACGGCTGTCTCCTCGTGACCAGTACAAGCCACTGGGTAAGTGTGCCTTTCCCCCGAGGGGTGGGCTGAGTTGGGTGCTTTCAAACAGGGTGAAGTTTTACAAACACTCCCACGGCTGGGCTGCTGCAGGGAGACTATTTACATCTTCAAATTCCAGGCTTCTCGTTAACCTCTGTGTGACCTTTAAACACGGGCCTATGGGAGATGAATGGGTTCTGACTTAAGCCCTTCTTCGGAGATGGGTTGGAAATTTTCTGGGTCTCTTTTCCTTCCTTCCTCCCCCAGCCTTGGGTTACCATCCAACAGTGTGTGAACGGAGGTGACAGGAAGCCAGGGCATGGAGTCTTTGTTGAGCTACGCCTGTCATTGAGCTCACCTGGACAGGTGGACAGAAGGTTAGCTGTCGCCGAGGGAGGTTAGTGCAGAGGGTATGCCATTTCAGACAGACCCTGTGCAGTGGCAAGCTGTCTTCTCTGTATAACCTGGGGGCTAAGTGTCAGCTCACGTTTTGGGATGCACACATATGTTTTTAAAAGCAGACGAGGGCCTGGAGAGGGCCTCTCATGGGTTGAGAACACTTGTTGCACACGCGGGGGGATGTGGGTTCGGTTCCCAGCACCTACATCAGGTGGTTCCCAGTTGCCTGTAACCCCAGTCCCAGCGAATCCAATGCCCTCTTCTGGACTCCAAGGGCACTTGTAAGCACGTGGTGCACACACTCAGGTACACACATACTTATACACAATTAATTAAATACATATTTAAAAACAGAGATGCTATGGGCCTGGGCTCTCCTCTGTGGATTTAGAGCAGTGATGTTGTCTATGGAGTCTGAGTAGCAGGCGAGCTGGCCGTAAGAGTTCCAACCCAGCAAGTGACCAGCAGTTTCTGTGAGGCCCAGGCCTCCAAAGTACATTGATTGGCCCAAACATTCCCAAGTGACCACAAAGAATAAGTTTATCGTAGAAGCATCCTTTCTCAAAGTGCGTGAGCTCTGGCCGGGAGGTCACTTCCCCGAGTCATGGACTCATGGACTCACCCCAGGCTCCTTCCAGCCCTCCATCCCCAGTAAAGTTAGAGATACACTCACCTCAGAGTTGTTTGAGGAGTCTGATCCTCAGCAGATAGGGCGAAGGCTGTCCCTCCGGGGTGTGGGAGGCAGTGGCTGAGCTGTGGTGTTTGTTCCAGCTGTGTGCCTTGTACACAGGGAGATTTGTTTACTTCTCTGGCAACTAGGGGGGTCACGGTCTTATGGTAGATAAAGGGAGACAGCCGAGTAAGGACAGGGAAACCCCTAGTGAGGAGCTGCAGGGCTGAGAGACCAACCAGAGCTGCCACAGCTCAGGCCATGGCTTCCCCATCTTCCTGCCAGAGGGCAGCCTCAGCATCTCCCTAGTCAACAAACACGACATCCGTCCTATAGGAGATGCCTTGCTCCATTAGAAAAAGAAAAACTCAAAAGTTTCTAACCAATGGCGGCAGGCTCATTGCCAGAGGACCTGTCAATCAGCCTGGGGAAAAGCAGAAAAACCCTAAAGAGTGACCATTTAGAAACTAAGAGGATCAGGTGTGGTGGCGCAATTAATCAAATAAGTAAAAATCATTCTTTTTTTTTTTTTTTTTTTTTTGGTTTTTCGAGACAAGGTTTCTCTGTGTAGCCTAGACTCACTTTGTAGACCAGGCTGGCTTTGAGCTCACAGCAAATCTTCCTGCCTCTGCCTCCTGAGTGCTGGGATTAAAGGCGTGCACCACCACGCCAAAAAAAATCATTCTTAGCTCTTGTGCTAAGCTGAGGTTCTGTGATCCACAGCAAGAATGTTTTCTGAGACTCGGTTGTCCCACCTGTGAAGTAATGGGGCACCTGTTAGTTTCTTTTCTTTTTTCAGTTTTTGTTTTTTCGAGACAGGGTTTCTCTCGTAGCTCTGGCTGTCCTGGACTGACTTTGTAGACCAGGCTGGCCTCTAACTCACAGAGATCCACCTGCCTCTGTGTCCCAAGTGCTGGGATTAAAGGTGTGTGCCACCATTCCTGGCTAGTTTCTTTTCTTTCCTTCATGCGTTTAATCTACTGACTTTTGAAATGGAAGCTAGAGCTGGCACACCAGCTTCCAGGCATAGGCCCTCTCCGTCACCGAGGCTCCCACACAGAGCCTCCGTGAGGCTCCAGGCTGTCTGCACTGGGGACATTAGCTGTTAATTTCAGACTCAAGGTGGGGAAGATAGCTCAGTCAGGAAACTGCTGGGACATGAGTTCAGTCCCCAGGTGTGGTGGTGTGTGCCTGTCCACCACTGAAGAGGCCAAGACAGAGTTCCCTCTGGCACTCACTGGCCAGCCTAACCTGCTCAGTGGACTCTTAAACTCCAGGCTAGTGAGAGACCCTGCCTCAAAAAGCAAGGTGAGGAATGATATCCAAAGTTGGCCTCTGGTGTATACACACACACACACACACACACACACCACACACACACTGCAAAATTCTAAATCTTCTAATTTAGCATTGAAGGTTTTTTTTTTTTGTTTTGTTTTGTTTTTGAGACAAGGTTTCTCTATGTAGCCTTGGCTGTCCTGGACTCACTTTATAGACCAGGCTGGCCTCGAACTCACGAAATCCACTTGCCTCTGCCTCCCTGAGTGCTGGGATTAAAGGCGTGCGCCACCACCACCCATCTTGTAAAGGATTTTGTGTGTGTGTGAAGATTTTTTTCTTTCTTTTAAAAAAAAGGTTTGTTTATTTATTTATTTATTTTGTATACAGTACTCTGCCTGCATGTACATCTGCAGGCCAGAGGAGGGCATCAGATCACATTATAGATGGTTGTGAGCCACCATGTGGTTGCTGGAAATTGAACTCAGGACTTCTGGAAGAGTAGTTAGTGCTCTTAACCTCTGAGCCATCTCTCCAGCCCTTTTGAAGATTTTCTTACATCTTATTTTCAATACTGTTACCAGCAGATAATTTTTTTTGTGCCTTGAGATATAGTACAATATTTTAAAAAATAATTACTTTATTTTGCATTGTTTCCTTTTTTCCTATATGTATGTATATTTTTGTGTATAAATATATCTCTGTACACACACACACACACACACACACACACACACAAACACACACACACACACACACACAAAATCAGTTTACTTTTGCACCCCTCTGATTTCATGAGACCAGGAACCAAAGTAAAACTCAGCATCTGACAAGTGGGAAATGAAGGGAGGGAACCAAATTGGTTAATGTTTCATCTTTCCTGCTCTTAAGCCATGCAGTGAAAGGAAGAAATTTTTGTAAGATGCAATGGAATCCCCTCTAGTTAGAACCTATGCTGAGGGAATTGTCCCAGGAATCCATAGCCCCTCGTGGCTGCTGGGCCATCTGAGGCCAGCCCAAGGCAGATCTGTCTTGTGCTGGGTGAGCTGAAGATGGAAAAGTTGTCGGCTTCCTGGTCCATGCCTCTCTCAACTCCTGGGCAGGTCTGTCCCTTTCTGGGGACAACCCTATACTGCTGATAGCAGAGGCCCCAGACCTAGGGGGAAAAATTCCCAAGTTCCCCAGAGCATCCGTTTATGAAACTAGTGGGGCAGAAAAAGTTCCCTTCCATCTCAGCGCACCGCAGGCAGGGGATAGCCGGTGATGCCATATGAAGCGCTTAATTAATCCTGCTTTTAAAAACACAAGCATGAATGCAAAACCCGGCCCCAAAGCTCCACAGCCCTTTCGGCTGTTGGGGAGTGGAAGAGGTGAGAGAGCCGGCAAAAGTTAGTCTTAATGAGAGGCGTGTGGGAACAGAAGTGGTTGGCGACTAAGCTCCCCCTCAGCTCCAGCAGGCAGAAAGGAAAGGAGAGAAGGAAGGAAGCAGGAACGAACAACTTCAAGAATTTTAATGGTTGTGATTAAGTTTAGCAGCTATGAATTGTTCAGGGACTTAATTTAATCTTGCCCAAACAGGCTTCAAGTTGGTGCTTGCTCAGTCCCCTGAATGCGGACTGTTTCTGTGGTCAGGGCCCCTGAGTCGCCTCCATGGGTCACAACCGGCTACATTTTTCCAGAAGGGTTCTGGGACTAGATGATGGGTCTGGTTTCGAGTGACATCAGAAACATGGGCACTGGGGGTGTGGCTCGGCTGCTAGAGTGTTAGCCTAATGTGTGCAGAAAGCCCTGGGTTTGATTGTGTACACCCAACGTGGTGGCTCAGGCTTGCAATCTCAGCATTTAGGAGGTGTGAGCGAGAGGAACAGGAGTTCAGAGCCATCCTTCGCTGGAGGTCAGCCTGGGCTGCAGGAATAAATAAATAATACTTAAGTGGTCATTGGCGACATCTGCCCTTTGTGCTCGCACAGGTGACTTTTGGCTGACTGAGTTCTCTTTCTCCCTTCTTTCCCCTCCCAAACAGATCTGTCCGATTCCACATTGTCTTACACTGAAACCGAGGCCACCAACTCCCTCATCACTGCTCCGGGTGAATTCTCAGGTTGGCTTATTTCTTTTCCTCACTTGTCGCTGTGGGTGGCACCAATGGGGATGCATGTGGGTGCACACCGATGGAAGGAGTTTGCTTTCTTCTGATTTTTGTGCTCTTATCTGCCCACCCTGTGGATGGGAAGGTGGAACTGGGCGTGGCGTCGCATTGCTCATCAGTCAGCCCAGTACTCAGGAGGCTGAGGCAAGAGGGGTTCAAGGACCGCTTTGGCTCCAAAGGTGTGTGGTCTGTGTGGTTGGGAACTTGCCAGGTTTGCCATGGCTTAGAAAGTCCCCTCTGTCAGCCAGGCGTGGTGGTCCATGCCTTTAATCCCAGTACATGGGAGGCAGAGGCAGGCGGATCTCTGTGAGTTCGAAGACAGCCTGGTCTACAAAGTGAGTCCAGGACAGCTAAGTCTATACAGAGAAACTTTGTCTCGAAAAACCAACAAAACACAAAAAACCACTATTATTGTAGCTTGGGATACTTCTCAGTAATAGGAGGCTCACACGTAAGCCTTCTTCCCCCTGTGCTGAGGAGGAGGGTCCGTGGGTAAGCAAAGGGGATAGTTGGGCAGACTGGCAAGGCAGCAGTTCGCTAAGAGCTAGCGGTGTCTGTGCACTGTACTTGGCAGTGGATGGCAGGCAGGAAGCAGGAGGAAGGAACCCCAGTTTTGGTGCTGTCCCCATAATTGGCTGAGATCCCCAGCTGCTGGCCCTAAGGCTCCTCACGTTCAAGGGAATTCTTGTGAGAGGGTGGGTCTCTCACATTGGGGCAGGAGGGCCAGAGAGGAGCCTTGGATGGTGAGGTCTGTGTGGCTTTGTGGGAGTGCTTTCGGTTATAGGGTGTGCTGTGTGGCAGCTGGGCTTGTAGCAGGGGTGAGGATGGGGTGGGGGGATGGGGATGGGGTGGGGGGGTGGGCCTGTGCATCTTTTTCCTGATTCCACACCCAGGCTATAAAAGTGAGGTAGTGGGGAAAAAACGATAGAGGTGAGTCAGGACCCGCCTCAGCACCTTAACATTGTCTCAGGGCGGCGAGTCTGTCTACCCATAGGTGGAGTGACTTCTTGTGTCCCTCAGGGCACACAGCAGCCTTCAATGCCACAGGAACCTGAGCTCCTGGCTGCTACTGTGCTACTGTGCTGCCTGCTCCTCTGTTCTGTAACAGTTGAGTGTACACTGATGAATATATTCCCAGAGTTCCCTCTGTCATTCCTTGGGCTCCCAGTGACACTAAGGTGACACAGTGCTGGCTGGCTACTCCCGGATGCTTATCCATTCCCCTGTCCATTCTCTGGTCTCCCCAAAGCCCTGGGAAGAGACCACAGGAGCATGGGAATGGTGTGCACGTCTTTAAGTCCAGCACTCGAGGCAGAGGCAGGCAGGTGTCTGTGATATAGACCAGCCTAGTCTCTAGTTCCAGCCAGCTGGGCGTACATAGACAGAAAGGATGCTGAAGATCCAGCCAGGTAGCACCGGGTTACACCACAGACCGTTTTCTCCACTGTCCATGCAGAAGCCACATGTGACTGGAGCGAGGGGCTGTGATAATTTTTGAATTTACAGATCTGGGTCCTTGCCAGCTCTCATGGCTGTTAAGTCAGGTGAATCGCCCTGGGTGTCCTTGGATTGCAGGACAGGTGGGCGCTTCGACATCTTCCTCCCTTGTTGATGAGCAGGTGTGTGTCTCTCACAGCGCGTTTGCATTTCTGAGCTGCCTTGATTCCAGGGGAGCCTGCTGCGTGGCTCCTGCTTGAAGGAATGGGCATCTGCACACTTGGAGGAGGTCTCCCCCCCCCTTGCTCCTGCAGAGAGCACCCCAACACATCTAGGGACTGTATTAGGGTGGTCTGGGCTGGGAATATCTGCCCAGATCTTAGAGCCACATCTGTAGCACTAGGCAGTGAGGAGGCCACTCTTAGTTTTGATTGTCATGAAAATAGAATAGAATAGAATAAAATAAAATAAAATAAAATAAAATAAAATAAAATAAGTAGCTGGGTAGTTGTGGTTCACACCTTTAACCCCAGCACTCAGGGAAACAGAGGAAGGCGGGCATCTGAGTTCAAGGCCCGCCTGGTCTACAGAGTGAGTTCCAGAACAGCCAGAGCTGCACAGAGAAAAAAAAAAAAAAAAAAAAAAAAACCTGGGTAAAAAGAAGAAAACTGTCTAGCGGTTGGCATTCTGAGAGGCTAAAAGACGTGGGAAGAAAGTTTGGGGTTTCCCATGTGGGAGGATGGAATGAGGTGGTCATGGGCTTCCGGCTGGGCTCTAGATGGGCCGAGAAAACAAGTGGAACATTTATGTGTCCTTCTGAGCTTTGGGCTGTGTTGGTATTGGCTAGAGGGAAGACTCAGGGAGGGGGGTCCTTGGCAGGTAGGGAAAGGACCCAGGGGGCAACAGGCCTAGGTGAGTAGGAGAGTCGTGACTACTTCATCCTGTGGGGATAGAGTGATGTCACACAAGAGGCCACTGAGGGACTCCAAATCAGAAAGGCCGGGGTGGAGTGGGCACAGTGTGTGGGTCAGCTGGGGCAATAGACAGACAAGAGAGCAATGAGTTAGTTGGTCGCAGGTCAAGGTACTGCTGGAGATGTTGATGGCTCTTTTGTTTTGTTTTGTTTTTTGAGACAAGAGTTTCTCTGTGTAGCCTTGCCCATCCTGGACGCACTTTGTAGACCAGGCTGTCCTGGTACTCACAGAGATCCATCTGCCTCTGCCTCCCCAAGTACTGGGATTACAGGCGTCATCCTAGCTGGTGTCTCTTGACCCTCACTTTCAGATCAGTACTGGCTGTTCTTCATCTCCATCACACTGTTCGACCATCCGTGGAGACAGCTGGCATTCTCCCCACTGTACCCGCAGGGTCCCTTCTGGACCATGATCCTCAAGATCACTCAGGTGGGAGAGGTAGATGTGGACCTTCAACCAGATCCCATAGTCCCTCACATCCAATGTGTTCAGTGAAGTTAGGGTAAAATCATTGGCCTTGAGGTCTCTTTTGGGGTGTTCTTGGAGCTCTGGTGTTGAAGAGCCTTTGGTAGGCCTGTACCTATAAAAATGATGACACCGTAGCTGGGCGTGGTGGCCTTTAATCCCAGCACTCAGGAGGCAGAGCAAGTGGATTGCTGTGAGTTTGAGGCCAGCCTGGTTTGCAAAGCAAGTCTAGGTCAGCCAAGGCTACACAAAACAAAACAAAAAAGGGGGCGGGGGAGCTGGAGAGATGGCTCAGAGGTTAAGAGCACTGACTGCTCTTTCAGAGGTCCTGAGTTCAATTCCCAGCAACCACATGGTGGCTCACAACCATCTATAATGTGATCTGATGTCGTCTTCTGGCCTGCAGGTGAACATGCAGGCAGAGCACTGTATACATAAAAATAAATAATTCTTTAAAAAAAAAAAAAGACACCAAAACCTTGTAATATTTCAAACTTAGCCCTTAGTTGGACAGACTCAACTGGCTCATCTAATTTAACCCATCCACCTAACTCCATCCAGCCTTGTGGCTAGTTACACCTTTCAGGACCATAGTCATGTCTGTCTCCTTTCTTGTCTCCCGGACAAATAAAAACAAAAACAAAAACAAACAAACAAACAAAACCCCCAAACTTTCCTCTTCCCAGAATTCCTTTCTCTCTCCCAGAAAGTTGCACCTTCCCTTCTCTTTCTGCCCAACTATAGGCTGTTAGCAACTTTTATCATCCTATCAGGGATACTTTGGGAGGCAAGATTGACATGACGTCATCCTGAATACATGGGACCTGAATACATGCCCCTAGGACAACTAGGATTCTGGGGGAGGGGCAAGCAGCCAATACTTGAACACATAGTAGCCCCTGATCAACCCCAACACTTTGGGGCTATGGTTTTCTTGCTTCACTTGGGTCTGGGGTACTGTCTCCTGGCTACCCAAAGGCCCCTTGTCCCCTAGGGTGTCTTCTTTACAGCACTGACATTCCTCTCCTGTCCCTTTGACTTTATTAGAGTTTGAGGGTTAAGTATGTCAGTTAAAGAAGCTCACGCTAAGGTGTGAGTGGCTGTAGGTTATCCTCTTTTAGAAGGCAGAATATGTTCTAAGTCAAAGTACTGCAGAATGAGAGGGGCAAAAGGACCTGATGGCTTGAGGGGAGCAGGAGAGATGCTCCCATGGCCCCCTACTCCAGCCCAGAAGAGGAGAGTACCTGGGGTGGCTGAAAGAAAGGAAGGAATCTCTTGTCAGTCCAGGATGGTGGCTGGTTGCCCTGTGAACTCTAGTCATTTAATGAGAACTCAAGGTGGTGGGCCTCTGAGCACTTAGACCTGCCTGATCTCATGCCAGGCACCTGGTGTCTTTATATCCCGACGATCACCCTTTGGTAAATAGTCAAGAGCCTATCAGATAACTGGCCAGGTGTTTATTTAGTACAGCGTTGTCTGTATGCCATGTATGCTGCCTGTAACAAGGACTAGGCAGTCCCTTCTGTGTGTGTGAGAGATTGCCTCTCAGTCTGAGCTCTACCAGTTAGGGTGTACTTCCTCAGGAGAAGGCAGTGGGGGCATACCCTTCCTCAGGAGAAGGAAGGCAGTGGAAGTGTACCCCTCCTCAGGATAAGGAAGGCAGTGGGCATACCCCTCCTCAGGAGAAGGAAGTGGGGGCAAGAGAAGGAAGGCAGTGGGGGTGTGCCCCTTCTCAGGAGAAGGCAGTACTGCTGTGGTGGTTGAGCTGAGCCAGACCTGTGTGTCTACCTAACCCGAAGCTCCTTAGTGACCCAAGCCTCCTATTCCTGCTTCCACTCTCCAAGCTAACAGTTCAGAGACAAGCTCAGAGAGATAAGGAGCCTGGCTGTGGGCCACACAGCAGGCACTGCTAGCTAGAGCTAAGTCAAGAAGTAGGTGGACAATGTCACTGTCGCTTTGATTGCCAGGATCACAGGTCTTGCCTAGCACAGGCTCTGTGTTTCTGTCCCTAGAGCTAAGTCAAGAAGTAGGTGGACAATGTCACTGTCGCTTTGATTGCCAGGATCACAGGTCTTGCCTAGCACAGGCTCTATGTTTCTGTGTCCCTCAGGGCGACATCAGCTTCAGGCAACACATGGCTAGCTTTGCAGCAGAGGTTAAGTGACAGGCAGAGCCTTCATAACATTTAGCCTCCTGTTGAGAGGCAGCCAGGAGCCTCAGAAGAGTGAGTATCCAGGTGTGGGTTTTAAAGGATGGCTACAAGTCTGCCATTGTTTGTTAGTTTAGGTGTGAGCACACTCGTGAGCTTGAGTGCCACAGCACGTGCGAGGAGATGATATGACAACACGTGAGGGTTGGTTCTCTCCTTCCACTCATGTGGGTCCTGGGGATCCAACCCAGATGTCAGGCTTAGCAGCAGGCACCTTTACCCAGAGAACCATCTCACCAGCCCTGGGTCAGATTTTAGCCAACGTCTTTACCAAATCTACAGCATGCGTAGATACAGGGCCGGCTCAGTGAGTTCCAATAGCAGTCCCACCTGGTGGCCAGCGGGGCCTGAATGCTAGCTACCATGACACTGAGTGGTGTTCTTGGGATGAGCCTAGACACACTGGGTGGCTTGGAGAGAGGTAGAGACCTCGAGGATGACGTGCTAGCTGAGGAGATGGTTTTCCTTGGGTCTTGGAGTGAGGAGCACTCCCTGAGGAGGGATATAATGGGCACTGCCGTCTCATACTTGTTCCTGGGGGCTCCCTCCATTAGAGAGGCACCTTGGAGGAGTGTGGGCCAGGGCTGTCCCCACATGAACACTATCTGCTACTGGCAAGCCCCTTCCCTGTGTTCTTTTTTTTTTTAATCTCCATTTTCCCTCCTTTGTGCTCCTGACACTTCACAAGAGGCTCCCCTCTTCCAGGCTGGTTGCTGGAGGTGCCAGGGCATGCTGAGTAACAGAAATGGCTGCAAGTGGCTGCTGTGTGTGCGTGGCGGCGGCGGTGGGGCACCTTCAGGCGTATGTCGTGGAGCATCATGGGATAAGTTTGCCAGGGTAGGTTCTGAGTTAGCTTTGCCCTTTCCTGCCAGGTGACCCAAGCAAGCAAGATCCCTTGCCTCTGCCATCTGAGTTTGTGGTGCTGCACGGGAGCCCACTGGGTCAGAGATCACAGGCTCCATGGTGCTGGTGTGACCCTGGGTGTTGCTTCCGGCTCTTAGGCCTTTGGAGGTGGATGGTTGCAAAGCAGGCCTTCATGGCCTATACATCTAAGTGGCTCTTCCCTTTCTTGCCTTGCTCTGATGCACAGCAGTGGCTTGAGACAAAGCTATGACGCACAGGGAGAAGGCTGGTGTCCCGGATGCCGGGACTCTGTGGGGAATGTGGGTGTTAGGGAAAGCTTTACAGAGCGGGCCATTCTGGGTTGGGTCTTGTAGGCTGACTAAGCGCTTCCTAAGAACAGACTACAAGTGTTCTCCTAGCTGAAGGTAGACGTGGGAGGGACAGGAGAGTGTGGAAAGACAAATCCTGAGCCGTTGTTCTGAATGTTGGAAGGATGGTTAGAACAGAGGGATTATGGCCATTGGGACCAGAAAAACCTTAGGACATCCTTGGTCCTAAAGGACATTGCCTGGCATTAGGCTAGCCCACAGCAGGGGGCTCCCTTCTGTGAGCAGAGAAATCCTGAGAGAGTTCATGGAGATCGAGACAGAGCAATCTCCACACAGCATATTTAATGACCCTGGGAGCCCAGAGCTCTGTGCCAGGCGCTTTCTCAAGTGCCATACATCTATGAGTTCATGGAATTTTCCAGCACCTCTATGAGGCAGCCACTTTATTAACCAAATTAAAGGAAGAGATGACGGAGGGAGGCTCGGAGAGGTTGAGTTGCTCGGCTAAGTTCACTCAGCTGGAAAGCTTGGCTGGCCCCTGTCGGGTCTCCCAGTTTCTCTGTCTGCCCCCTGGAAGGTTCAGGATTCGCATGTGGTCTTTGAGCTTCTGGGGTTTCTTTGCCCCGAGGGAACCAAGATTCATGTACACATGTCTGCTCACCCCAGGTAAGGCACGTGTGACTGACAGTAGAATTTTCATCAAAGTCCAGCTTGGAGAACTGGTGGGTTTGTTATCTTGCTTACAGAACACGGGTGAGGGGTTGCTCCTAGGAGCCTTGGTGGCTCCGGAGCACCCACATCACTGCCAGGTTCCACCCCATCATGAGTGGCGATGTCTCAGAAGCTGTCATGAAGTCCCCCTTTCTTTTCATACCCCAGCACCCTCCAAGAGTACTATGGCTAAGGAAAAGGGGCGGGGGGAGTAACGGTTGGACTCCCAAGTGAAGATCTTGGCTTCCTCATTTCTTTCTCTCTAACTGGGGAGTGTCAACAGCTCCTGGACCATTACCATAGATCTAGCGGGCACTGTATTGGTCTGCTGAATTAGTTGCCATGGCTACCAGGCCAAGGTGTATCTGCCCCAGGATGGCGATGGAGTGTTATCCCACGCAACAGGGCATCTCTGCTCCTTGGCTGGTGGTGAGTGAAGGAGTTGAGGAGTCAGAGAGGCAGTGGGGGAGCTGAGAGTCGGCTGCTGGGTGTCTTTCTGAGGTGCTCTGACTCTGAGCCACATGCAGGACATCTTGGGATCCCTTCACCAAGGCAGGTGGTCGTCTCTGGCACTGTGAAAGCAACAGGTTTTCTAAGGAGCTTCCAGAAGGGGCCCTTAGCTACCTCCTATCTACTTCCTGCCCTGGACACCGTTGGCCCTCCCACACACCGTCCCTCTAGCCCAGTGTCTCTGGGTGTCAGCAACACTCAGGAGCTGTACTTGAAAGCTTCTTTGTCTGGGTTGAATGGCATTTCTTCCATGCAGAAAAGATCTCCTTGACCAGACATTTTCGAATGAAATATTTTTCCTCCCTGGCCCTTGGCTGCTTGTGGCCCCTTTGTGGAAAGACTACCTGAGATTCACGGCCTGTCCCCATGGTCCCCAGCCTGAGAGGGTAAAGCCCGAGGGACTGCCAAACCACAGAATAGTCCATCGTCCATCCTACCTTGAGCTTAATGTAGAAGGCCCCACTCATCTTATGGTAGAAGTTTCTGGATTTGGATAAACTCAGGTCTCATGTCTAGAGTTGGCCTCAAAGCCACCAGCTCAGATTGTGAGGCAAATCATTGCCAACACATTAGTCACCTTTAGAAGAGGAGCAAGGGGCTGGCGATGTAGCTTAGTTAGCAGAGAGCTTGCTTAGCATGCACAAAGCCCTGGGTTCAATCCCCAGGACCACAGATACTGGGTACAGTGGCCATACTTGTAATGCCAGCACCTGAAAGGTGGAGGCAAGAGGATTGGATGTTCGAGATCATCCTCAGCTACATAGTGAGTTGGAGGCCAACCTGGGCTACATGAGACCCTGTCTTTAAAAACATGGCAGTGATTCATTCTCTGAGTCATCTGGGACCAGGCTGAAGAAACCATACCACTGTCAGTGCCCAGTTTGGGTGGTGTCAGGTTGGTGAGGTGGCAGGGAAGTCACTCAGCATGGCATTGGGAAAGACTGGATTGGCCGGGCTATGTGCAAAGAGGACTGAAAAAAAATCAAGAGCTGGAGAGATGGCTCAGAGGTTAAGGGCACTGGCTGTTCTTCCACAGGTCATGAGTTCAATTCCCAGCAACCACATGGTGGCTCACAACTATCTATTAATGTGATCTGATGCCTTCCTCTGGCCTGCAGATGTACATGCAGGCAGAGCACTGTATACATAATAATAATAAATAAATCTTTTTTAAAAAATCAAAGACTTCCACTGGTGGACCCATTTTACAGAGCAAAAGGCCATGCGGTAGCAGCTTGAGATGACCAAAAGGTAGAAAGAAGGCTTGGACCTCCTGGATCCCTGGCTGGGTGGTGCCACCTTTATGCTTCAGAAGCCACCAGGGCTGTCTGTGTTCTCTGCTCAGTGAGGGAGAAGGTGGGCAGCTAGCCCCAGATGGGCAGCCATGCAGATTTTGGGCAGAGCAGAGCCAGGCCCCTCTCCACTCTCCTCAGCATTTAAAAGCTCAGACTACTGTGGGGCCCAGTCCCCTGTCCCAGACCGGAGGCTACAGTTTCCTCAGCTAGACCGGAAGCTCTGGCAATCCTCCTGCCTCTGTCCCACTCAGTCTGGGGTTACAGTCCTGTTCAGGGCCACACCCAGCTACTTATGTGGGTGCTGTGAACTTTGGTCCTCATGGCTGCAAGGCGATGGGGTTTGTGGGGCCGGTGGAGGATCTGTGAGAACTGTGCTTCTAGATCATCTGTGTCACAGTCCCAAGGATCTGCATCCCCTAGTGTGGGACTCCTACCCATGATGCCACAGTAAACATTCCTGAGTTGGTCTTCTCATAGGCACAGGGACATATTTCTCTTGGGCACACATCTATATCTGGGAGTGGAGATGCTGGCTAGCCATTGTTAATCTGTCACCTTTTACTAAAGGATCTGGGAATTGTTCCCAAGGCCGTAGCTTTGGTGTATGTGTGTGCGTGCACAGGCATATTTGAAGGCCAGAGGTCATTCCTTGAGGTGTCATCCACCTTGTGTTTTGAGACACTCTCTCCACTGGCCTGGAGCTCACCAGGTAGGCAAGGCTGGCCGGTCAGTGGCTAGCTGCCTGTCTCCCTCTCTGGTGCTGGCATTGTGTAACACGTGCTACCATGTTTGCCTCCTCCCCTCCCCCCCGCTTAAGGTGGGTCCTGGAGATTGAACTCGGGTCTTCATGTTCACAAGGGTAATCATTTTACAGACTGAATCTTTGAGACAGACCCTCACACATCCTCTGGCCAAGGCCACAGCGTTTCTTTCGGGGCAGCTGGAGGAGGTGTTGTTCATTCTAAGTGGCAGAGCTGGGCCTAGACCTGGGGTCTCTTCCCTGGGTCCAGGACCCCTGTGCACACGGCAGCAGTGCCCAACCTGTCACTCAAATAGACCTGAATCCTGGGCCTCGAGCCTCTCACCCAGAGCTCGGCCTCTGCTAGGGCCCTGGGCAGTGCACTCTGGGAAAAACAAAAAGGAGAGAGGAGTGGAAGGAAACTCAACCCTGGAAAAGAAGTGTGTCTCCAATAAGCCAGGCCTTTCACTGGTAGCCAAACATGACATTCCTGTACCCCAGGAACCGCAGCCAGCGGGGCCTCTGTGAGCTGTAAATCTTGCCAGGAGCTGTGTTGAGATCGTCTCTGGGACACAGAGGCAAGCAGTGTCCTCCGGCCTGGCTTTGGGGCTACCTCATCACCTTTTCAGTGGGTTTGCTGTGGCCCAAGTACCAGGGGCTTCTTGTAGTCCCCAGGAGGGGCGGTGTGCTACTTACCCTAAGGGGCTTCTCTGCCTGCTACCCTCCCTTTCTTGGGTGCTTTGATGGGTAAGAGGTGTTTATAGGCTTGATTCACGACCCAGTTACCAGGGTTTTCCACGGAAATAACTTATTAAAGGGGCCGTGCACACAGCAACACTGAAATATAGAGGGTGGTGTGCATCAAAGGCAGCAGCGGGGCCAGCAGTCAGAGCTCCAAGGGGTCCAGGGTTGGGGACAAGGGCCAGGCCTCTGAGGGACAGATAGGAGGTAGCTGGGCTGCAGAGAAAAAAACAAAACAAAACAAAAACACTTAGGCTTAAGAAAACAACTCATGTAAACTGAAATTCAAGCTATTGGAAAGAAATAGTGTGCTTTTGGGTGGGGGTGGGGTGGGTAAGGCCCAAGGTCCCAGACTAACCCCACCCACCAGGAATGGGGACACACAGGCAGTGCCTAAACTCTGCTGTCATGCCCCTTGGCATAGGGCTGTTTGTGGAGGAAATACCAAGGATGCACAGTGCTGGGCGCCAGCTCTGGGAGGGTGGGCAGAGCCATCTGGTGGAGAGGGGGGTCGTAAGGAAGGGATCTTTCAGGCTTTCCCTTCCCAAGTGCTCGCTCCTTTGAGTCAGTACCCTGTCTGAGTTTGTTTGTTTGTTTGTTTGTTTGTTGTTTGTTTCTTTGAGACAGCCTCCTGTAGCCTAGGCTAGCTTTGAACTTGCTATGTAGCTGAGAGTGGCCTTGAACTTCTGATTGCCCTGCCTCTCTACATCCTGAGGACTAGGACTGTAGGTTTGTGCCTCTATGGCCAGTGGATCAAACCCAGGGCTTTGTGCATGCTAGGCTGGCCCTCTGCTGGCTGAGCCGCACCCCAGACTCTTATTATTGTTGTTGTTGTTGTTATTATTATTATTATTATTATTTTAGCTTTTGTTATGTGCGCAGTGTTCGTGCCTGTGTGTGTGCACTGATGTATGTGGGGCGAGCCATGGGTGTTGGGTTGGGTGTCTTCCTCAGTCTCTTCACCGCCCATCCTAGCTTTTGAGACAGAGCCTCTCTGGAGCTTGGTGGTTTTGTTGGGCTGGCTCTCAGGCCTCTGGGATCTGCCTTTCCCTACTCCAGGTGGGCTTACAGACATGTACCACCCCCACATTGTACCCCAGTGTGAGGATTTGAACTGAGATCCTCACGCTTTCCTTGTACAGTCAGCACTTTACCTGCTGAGAGATTGCCACAGCCACTGATTTGTTTTTGGGGTCTACCAAAGCCTTCCTTTCCCAGGAAGCCTTCCGAGGCTGCAGCCCTCAGCGTCTTCTCGTTTCTGTTCTTTTAGTGGCTGTCATCATGCTCCTCCTCCTCCTCCTCCTCCTCCTCCTCCTCCTCCTCCTCCCATGCAGAGGACTGACTTTGTATAGACCTTCTGTCCCCTGACAGACAATGCATGACTTGTGGGCAGGACCTGGGGCTGCTTCTGCCCTTTGGAAACGCATGACAGCCTCAGCAGGTGTGTCATAGTGCCCAAGTACAGGATGAGGGGTGGACAGTGTGCCATGTTTCTTATTCCAGAGGCTTATTCCTTCATAATAAGGTAGGTCCAGTGGCTGCTTGTGCCCATTTTACAGATGAGAAAACGAAGGCTCAGGGCAGAGAAGTAAAGTGTTCAGAGTTGACAACTGAGTAGGGTTGCTGGGACCTGCACCCAGGTCAGCTCGACTCCAACCTGTAGCACTGGAAAATTAGCATACCTCTAGGCTGGCATGGCCGCAGGCTCTGTCAATCAGCTCACCAGAAGCTAGAAAAATAAGACAAGCCCTCTGGAGACAACAGAGTTTATTGTTTGGCCCAGATAAGATACAGTGTACCGCCAGGCCTTGTGGCACACACCTTTAATCCCAGCACTTGGGAAGCAGAGGCAGGTGGATTTCTGTGAGTTCGAGGCCAGCCTGGTCTACAAAGTGAGTTCAGGACAGCCAGGGCTACACAGAGAAACCCTGTCTCAAACAAACAAACAAACAAACAAACAACAACAAAAACAAACAAACAAACAAAAAAGATGCAGTGTACCATCTTGAAACTTTGGTTTGAAATATCCTTTTACATGAAGTTTGCCCCTTTGTAACTATTACCACACAATTAGGATAGAACACGTGGTGGGGGCAGCCCACTGGTAGGGTGCTCCTATATATGTTTGCCTAGCATATATGCTACCATGAGTTTGGTATCTAAGCATCTCAAAACACTGGGCATGCAAGGCCTGCCTGGAATCCCATCTCTGGAGAATCTCCAGATCAGCCTTTGTTGCCTCAAGTTTAGGCTAGCCTGGGCTGCCTGAGACTGTCTCAAACAAGCAAAACAAACATTGCCTTTGGGTTTCCTCATGAATCCAGGCTTCATTTTGCTCTTGTAAGTGTCCAGTATGATTGTTGGGTGTTAATTCACATTTTCCTATTGCCAAAAGAAATTGAGCATTTTTCTGTCCAGCCTACTTCCTATCTGTGTTTCTTCTTGGGCGATGTATCTATTCAGATCTTTATAGGACTTTGTTGTTGTTTTTCAAGACAGGGTTTCTCTGCTGTGTAGCCCTGGCTGTCTTAGAACTCACTCTGTAGATCAGGCTGGTCTGGAACTCAGATATCTGCCTGCCTATGCCTCCCAAGCACTAGGGTTAAACAGCATATGCCACCACTGCTGACTTTTATATTGTGTTGAATGCTTATTGACTATAGACTGTTCTTTATATATTCTATCTATCAGTCATGTAGAAGATATTTGCAAATATTTTCTCTCTGCTTATGTCTTGACTTTCCGCTTTCTTCATGGAGTCTTTTGAAGAGCAGAAGGTTTTAATTTTGTTAAAGTTCACTTTATCAGTTGTTCCATTTCATGCTTTCCCTGCCTTCTGAAGGACTCTTCCAAACTCCAAGGTCACCAGATTTTCTTCTGGAAATGTTATTGTTTTAAGTTTAGGGTTTTAAAAAAAATTGTTTAAATGTATTTTATTTTACATGCATTGGTGTTTTGCCTGTGTATGTACCTGTGTAGTTACAGACGGTTGGAGCTGCCATGTGGGTGCTAGGAATTGAACCCTGGGTCCTCTGGACGAGCAACCAGTGCTCTTAACCACTGAGCCATCTCTCTAGACCTGTGTTTAGGCTTATAATCTACGATGAATTACTTTTTGTAAACAGTGAATATAAGCCGGGCGTGGTGGCACATGCCTTTAATCCTAGCACTTAGGAGGCAGAGGCAGGTGGATCAAGGCTAGCCTGGTCTACAAAGCGAATCCAGGACAGCCAAGGCTATATAGAGAAAACCTGCCTTTAAACAAAAAAGAGTGAACACACACACACACACACACACACACACACACACACACACACACGTACGTACGTATATCTAGATTTTTTATTTTGTTTTTGAGACAGACTTTTTTCTTTTCTCTCTTCTCTCTCTCTCTCTCTCTCTCTCTCTCTCTCTCTCTCTCTCTCTCTCTCTCTCTCTCTCTCTCTCTCTGTAGCTCTGGCTGTCCTGGAACTCACTCTGTAGACCTCAAACTTGGAGATTCGCCTGGCCCTGGCCCCTGAGTGCAGGCACCACCAACACTGGCTATGATTTTTAAAATGGAGCTCTCCTACCATTGATTCAAAAGGCACTCCCTTCTTGGGAATTACACTGGTTGGTCCTTTGTCAAAAGCCAGTTGATGAGACTGGAGATGTGGCTCAGTGCTTTCCTAGCCTACAGGAAGCCTTGGGTAAATCTGCAGCACTGTATCCACCAGGTGTGGCGCACGGACCTGCAAATCCTAGACTGAGGAAGTGAAGGCGGGAGAATCAGAATTTCAAGGCTATCTTTGGTAACATAGTGAATTCAAGGCCAGCCTGAGACCTTGCCTCTGTGTGTGTGTGTGTGTGTGTGTGTGTGTGTGTGTGTGTGTGTGTTAGTGCTTATGACACATGTGTGGTTCTTCTCCTGCTGGGTTCTTCTGTGTGTTTCAGCAAGTGTGTCTCTTCTTGTTCCAATACCTTGGAGTATTGACTACTGTGGGCTTTTCATGACGCGCTTGGAAACCAGGTAGTGTGAGCTATCCAACCTTGTCCTCTAAGTTCCGGCTCTTACAGGGTTATTTCCATTCCCCTATGAAGTTTAGATCAGCCTGTTGACTGCCCCAGAAAGGCCTGTGAGGGATTGGACCGGGATTGCCTGGAGGCTGAAGATTTCTATGGAAAAGGCCTGTCACTTGACTGTTGGCTTTGCCAGCCAATGAATGGCCTTCTTTCCCAATATTAGTCCCTCAGTGTTTCAGCATCCAGGGCTGTACATTATTGTCAAGTGTGTGCCTAGGGCTTCCATTATCTCTTCTTTCTTTCTCCCCTCCCTCCCCCGAGGGTTCTCTGTGCCTGTCCTGGAACTCAGAGGCTCGCCTGCTTCTGCCTGCTGAGTGTCGGGATTAATAGTGTGCACCACCGCCACCTGACTTCGCTTCATATTTCTTAGAGTCATCATAAAGTGGCGTTTTATATTTTCCAGGGAATGGCCCCTCAGTCAGAAGAGTACTTGCCTGGTACACACAAAGCCTGGGATTCAGTCCCCAGCACTGCAGAACCTAGGAGTGGTACCATGCATACATAATCCTCAAACTAGGATGGCGGAGGCAGGGGCTCAGAAGTTCAAGGTCATTTTCTGTACATAGCAAATTCAAAGGCAGCCGAGGCTATGTGAGACCTTGTCTCCAAACAAACAAAACCCACCCAGCCCAATCCCCCACCCCCACCCCAAAAAACCCACAAACATTTCCTAGGTGCATACCATTAGTATTAGAAGTACAGTTACTAGAGGCTGGAGATATGGCTCAGAGGTTAAGAGCACTGGCTGCTCTTCCAAAGGTCCTGAGTTCAATTCCTAGCAACCACATGGTGGATTCACAACCATCTATATGAAATCTGGTGCCCTCTTCTGGTGCACATGCAAGCAGAACATTGTATGCATAATAATAAGTAAATAAATCTTTTTTAAAAAGGAAGTACAATTAGCTTAAACGTTTTAAAATTATATTTATTTTTGTATGTATATATGGGGGTGTAAGTGCTACAGTGCGTGTGTGGAGGTCAGAGGACCACTTGTGAGAGTTGGGTCTTCTCCCGTGTAGGTCTATGGATGGGGCTCACAGCGTGTGAGGCCTGGAGGCGGGTGCCTTTACCTGCTCGGGTCTGGAGGTTAACTAAGGCCTTCTTTGGGGAGTTTTCTTCTTATGGGTCAGAAACCGGCAGAGTCTTAGCTTAGGGTTGCATTATGGCTGGTGGGAGGGGCCTGTCTCCTCCACCTCTGCTCTGAACCCCTGCTTTGGACTTATGTAGAGCCAGGAGGAGACTCCAAGGCCAGAGGCACCAGATGCAGCCGTAGGCGCTGGCAGCCCAGGAGGCCTGAGGCTCTTCCAGGATTGCTGACACTCAGAGGTGGCCAGTTCATGTTTGACTGTTTTCAAAATCTAAAAGCCCCGGGCTTGGAAGAGCGGATTTTGGCTGACCTCACCCTGAGGTGCCGAGTGTGGAGTTTTAAAGGCCTTTGTAACTCTTTGGTTTGGAATGGGGCTCTGGACAGGGTGGAGGAAAACACGGGAACCTGTTAGTACTGGCCTCAGTTGCTCTACCTCTGGAGAGGAGGTGACTGTCCCTTTCTTTGTTAACACAGAAGTCCCAGGGGCCTGAGGGACAGGATGCAGAGAGGGAGAGGGGGGCTAGAGGGGGTCTTGGTAAAGACTTCGGCTGTAAGCACTTCCTCACTGCCCGTTTAATCTTGATTTGCGCCAGAACCTGCGAGTTATCCCGTGTTACAGGCGAAGAAACAGAAACCTAGAAAGCTGTCAGTCACTCACCTGCCGATCACTCCCCGGGAGCAAATGAAGGAGCTGTGACTCAAACCCAGTTGTGTGTGTGTGTGTGTGTGTGTGTGTGTGTGTGTGTGTGTTCACATGTGTGTGGGAGGGCGAATGTGAGTGCACATGCATGTGGTGCAAGAGGCTAACGTGGAGGTTCCACTTCGTTCTAGGTTAGGTTGCTCCTTGGCCTGGAGCTTTGCCAAGTAGGTCAGGCCAGCTGGCTGGAGAGCTTCCTCGGATCCCCCTGCGTCCTCCCATCTCTGCCTGCCTCAGTCTCCCACCTTACGCTGGGAATGCAAGCGTGTGCCATTGTCTTGGGCTTTTTTGCATGGGTGCTAGAATCTTCACTCTTGCACAGCAAGCGTTTTACTCAAGGACTGTCTCCCAGTCTCCAGGTTTTTTTGTTTTTTTTGTTTTTTTTTTTTTAATCAGATCTCCAGAACTGTGCAATGTAGGGTGACTACTACTTACAGGGCAGGGAGTTCTGGAGCCAGATAGTGGTGCTGGCTGTACAATTTTGTGACTATGCGTAGGGCCACAGGACCAAAACTCTAAAGTGGTATCAATGCTAAGCTTTGACGCACATAGATATTCTTTAGGTTACATTTATTAACTGTGTGTGTGTGTGTTTATGCATGCGTGTATACATGCCATGGCCTGTATGTGGAGGTCAGACGACAGCTTTGGGGAGTCAGCTTTCCCCTTCTACCCTGTGGACCCCAGGGAATGACTTGGTGGCAAATGTCCTTATCCACTGAGTTATCTTGCCAGCTGCCTATGGTGTGTTTTTATTATTCCAAATTTAAAAATATATATATTTATTTATTATGTATACAGTGTTTTGCCTGCATATACAACTGTACTCCAGAAGAGAACACCAGATCTCATTATAGATGGTTGTGAGCCACCATGTGGTTGCTGGGAATTGAACTCAGGACTTTTGGAAGGGCAGCCAGTGCTCTTAACCTCTGAGCCATCTCTCCAGCCCTCTACTTCCAGATTTTTAAGTTTTATGTGTATGAGTGATGGCCTGCATGCATGTGTACCGTGTGCATCCCTGGTGCTCACAGAGGTCAGAAGAAGGAGTCAGTTCCTCTGGAACTGGAGTTACAGATGGTTGTGAGCTGCTATGGGATGTGGGGGATCTAATTCTAGTCCTCTGCAAGAGTAACAAGTATTCTTGACTTCTGAGCCATCTCTTCAGACCCTGGTGTGTGTGTGTGTGTGTGTGTGTGTGTGTGTGTGTGTGTGTGTGTG